>JAWWEV010000043.1:41942253-42065779 GCA_035583235.1 Hafferia zeledoni
CTGCCCCTCCCCAGCCCCCCCCCCCCGCAAGTCTTCTGTTACAAAGTGAAAGTAATACAAAAGTTTCTTATTAACTTGAGGTCCTGTTGGCAAAAATTTTCACTTTTAACAAATTAGAAATAGGAATAATGTAAAATAATTTGCCCAAATCTCTCTTTCCCTCTAGGCCTGCCTCTCATTACCTACTTTGGGAAAAGGGCCAGTAAGGACTGGAAGCACATTTGATCCTTGTTTTGCATAAAATGAAAAGCAGTAGAGGTTTTGGAACATAAGAAGCTAAAATTTTAAGTTGCTTGGTAAAAGTCAGGCTACGTCATGTTTAAATGTGGCTTAAGGGAGTTTGGATTATTCTGTATAGTTGAAACTGATGTTTCTGAAATTTCTCACACCTCCGCAAGAAGGGAAACCACTGAGTAACCAAACCATTCATATATACTATGTCACGGCCTCTCTAATTTAGAGGTAGAATTTGAAGCTGGGTCTCCCACAGACTGAAGGAGTGGCCTCGCCACTAGTTAATGAAACATTTTATTTTGTGTATATGAAACAACCAGTCATGAAAGCAGAGCAAGTTTAATTTGTAGAAAATAGAATAAGATTGATAGATAGAACAAACGACTAAAAGTAGGAGCTGCTAGAGTCCAACGAATTTCATAGCTATGTGCTGAGCTGTAGCAGTCCCTATAGGGCTGCTACGGGCATGATCCATTCTAGTTGGATGAGTTCTTATCAGCTATCTCATCCCAGAACTGAGTAATTTCATAAACATTTTGGCTTCAGTCAATCAGCATCTTTCACCAAAAGTTATTTCATGGGAAAATTCCTGTATCAATTTTAATTATGATGGATTGAATCTGCTAAGGTGTGATACTTGCTTGCTTGACTAACTGAAATAAGTCAGTGTGTCTGGTGGGGTTTCAAATTCTGCCTCTGATTATCTGTAGGATAATAAGTTATAGGATGTGTATGCAAGTTTGGGCAAATTTACATGACAGTTTAAGAGAAGAAAGGAAGGGAGGAAGAAGTGAAGGAGGGAGAAAGGGAGGGAAGAAGGATTAAATTTATTTTTTCAAGGGAGAAAGGGGACAGGCCCAAAGACTAATGATATTTTTATGGATTCTCCCTACAGCAAAACAGTAGGTTCCTAGAAAGGAAGGTAGAAAGAGGTTAATAGGAAAAGGTTATTTCAGATGAAACTTCAGAAACTCTCAGATGTTCTGAATTGCCCCTCTAGGGTGGCTCATCTCTTTCCATTAACTAGAGAAAGAATGTAGCAGAACTGCAAAACAAACCTCTGTGAAGAGTCACTTAGAAGCACTGTGCAATGCGCTAATGCTAACGTTGTATGCAGTCTTTTGACTTCTGGAACCCATCATGCATTCAAAATGATCCAAGTTTTTATAGGAAAAGGATGGGATCTACTTTATATTCACTTTCTAGGCCAAAAAGATCAGAAAAAAAATAAACAAACCAAACCCAAATTTTTCTACATAAATCCTAGACTTTTCTTCAAAGAATATTGCCCTTCCAAAATATAATTAATTTTGTGTACAGACTGCCAAAGCTGCAAGTGCAGTCTCAGCCTGCCATAGAATCCCATGTGGGAATCTTACACTGTTTTTCAGCCTTTCTGTTGGAGTTTGGTAGGGTCAACTGACTGAAAGTGAGTGGGTTGATGTGGGAAGCTAACAGATAAATATCTCTCTGGCAATAGTTTTCCTTCTGGGCTTAGCTTATGGCTGATGGAGTGAAGATATGGATGCCTTGGTTTAATATTTTCAGCTATTGAGCCAGCAAAAGCAAACTTAGATTTATTAAAAAGAAAAAAAAACCAAAAACACCCCAAAAAACCCCCCAAAACCCCCAAACCAATGGAACTATAGCATTCCTGGCAGCATCACAAAACAAAAGATCAATTCTTTGTCCCATTATGGGGATGAGTGGGTATCATTGATACACAGCTGTTATCTCCTCCTCTCAGATCAGGAAGAATATTCATTTGGAAGCCTGGTGTGTCTAGGTAGCAGCATCTGAGAACACTAAGTTGTATTCCCACAGAACACAACCCAGTAGACAAATCTCATCCAGCTGCTTAAGACTGAAGCCCAGCAGCACATCCCATTTACAAACACAGTATTTGTGTAGGCTAGGCCATAAATAGCATGCTATAACTGGAGTCTGGTTGACCTGTTACATCCATTGGACCGTTGACACAGCTTCCGCTCTGCACTAGCCTCCAGTGCTGTTCTAAGCCTAAAATACACAGTCTCCCAGTTTCAGCAGTCTTGGCTTCAGTAATCCTCTTTTTTGTGAGCTTTTGGGAACCACACTTATCAGCACTCAAAATAGCAGTAAGGCTTCAGGCACTCTGTAGTCTTTCAAAATATTATGAAATCCCTAAAAGCAGACATTTCAGAGAAATAATGGGAATAATGGTTTATCTGGTTGTGAAATGAAGTCTATTTGGATAAAATGGTCTCATATTTGTAGCATTGGTCACAGGTCCATACTCTCATCTGGTGCATATCAACTATATACTTTTGCAATGAGTGGAACTGTGCCAAGGAACACCTACAAAGAATCAGGCCCATCCCTTTGTAAATACATTCAAAAAAATTAATTTCTTAAAAACAAACACCTTAACATTCTGAGAATTCCCTGCCAGATTTGGCAGAAATATAACAAATTAGTTTGTCTGTTATTAGTCTGATTCAGAGTCTGATTGAGAGAGAGTGCCAAATGAATATCCAAACATAAGGCTGTTCATCTTCTCTCTTACAGATAAAGGCGTGTTCCTCCTTGCTGCTGCTTTTCACATTCATCCCTGCCCCGTTGAGTTTATTTCCCATGTCCTAAAATGTGTAGCTTTACTATTATATTTTTAAATTAACCTAAGACACCATTTCAGGACTTGTATTTCAAGAAGTATCAAAATCATGAGGCACATCTACTAAGGGCCATAGATGTCAAAAGCTCAAATCCCAAATTATTATCTGAAATAGTCAGCAACAACCCAAACATTTTGACTTGACAGTTCTCTGGGTGTATTTAACAGAATTGTTCTGTTAACATACTGTATTTTCTTTACCAAAGTGACTGAGTGGATAATTCCTGGAATGGGTTTTCAAAAATTTATTAGAAGGAATACAAAGAGGAACAACCTAGTAGTGTATGCAGCTAATGTGCGTTGCTAAAATTCTATTCTCAAAATTAGTTTGTTGGTTCCACCCCCGCTCCCCAGATATATAATTGCAGGAAATAATTTGTTTCTGATGTGATTAAAATACTTGCAGATGAAGCGAGAAGTCAAGATTTAATTATCTCTTCTACTTGATAGAGGTCAGTTCTCTGTTTCCAGGAGAACCATCTTCCTCTACTATGTGAGCATAAGTTCATTATTAGATTAGTCACAGATACATGCTTAAAAAGAAAACAATTTTTCCAGAGAATTTAAGTAAATATTTGTGGCTTTCCACACAGAGTTTTGTTTCTAGATGAATAGTATGCACTAGAAGAAAATTTTATCAACATTTCTAGTCAGAGTTTTAACTCTTAAATTTTTAACTAACTACAGTATAATCAGACAAGATTATTAACCAGATATTCATTCTAATCAGATTAAAAGTGCTACAGTTATCTTCTTTACTCTAAGAAGCCCATTTAAAAAATTAAGTACCAGCATTATCATTCTCTATTAAACACCTTTGACCCAAAATTTTCCTCACTTTTTATTTCAATTTCGATTTGACTCACTGGAAATTCTTTTTAACTCCTCTCAACAGTCTAACTCCTATGAATTTCACATGCAGGATGGTAAGTGCTCCATAAATTACAATTGATAATTCTTCAGTTGGTACCTAATATCATTGGAAATGTAGGCAATTCTTTTGTATTCTTGCTCAGCTAATCAGGTACTGTAGTCTCAAAAGATGACATTTTACAGTATACTGTGTGCATTTTATTATTTTGGGCAGCTTTTGTAAATATTGGTGACATAACTGCTACTTCCCATTATAACCAATCTTTCTCAACAGGATATCAGCACATCTGATAGTTGTATTATGTATTGTTCTGGATATGACCTCAAAAACTCAAGCTGTCATAATTCATAAGATTATTTGCATTCCTGGTCTATTGGGGAATAAAACATTATATGATATTTTAATGACTCAGCTGCTCTATATATTGAAGAAAAGTAGATGATTTTTTTTCTCTAATACATTTTGGAAAAGAACATACTTTAATGGTGTTTCAGAAGATTAGCCATATTCATTTGGAGCTAAGCTTATTACTGAGTCAATCTTTTAAATCTGGGCTTCTATTCATCTAATAAAAACATAGGCATTGCCCTTCAGTGTAAACAGTGCTATTGTTAAAACTTACTGATGCACTGAAAGACATGTAGGTCTTTTCACAATGTCTCACCCTATTAAAAGTATATGAACTGACCTAATCTAGAAATTATTTATTTATTTAATCGTCAAATTAAAACTACACAGTCATCCTTTTTACCTCCCTTGACTTCAATACTTAGACATAAAGCACTGGATTGCATACAGAATCTATATGCAGCTTGTTGTAATGTATTATTCAAGAAGTCTGCCATTTAGCTACAGTATATATTGCAGTACCAGCTGCTGTTGCAATATAAATAGCGAACTGCCACTTCACTCTGTGATCAGGAGTATATGCTGGATCAGTTTATGTAATGAAGTAAGGATCTGACAAGCTTTGTTCAGGTCTCTTCTAGTAGAGCTCTTATAAACTCAGAAATTAATTATGTGATAGGCTCCTCAGCTGAAGTGCAAGACCTTGATTTCTCCTGTATCACAGACCTTCAGATCAAACTGTCTGGCTTGTGTAAATGACAGAGTAGCTGGGAATGAGAGAGAGAGATACGCTCTATCAGACTGAGACTGGTGCCACAGTATGAAGGCTGTCAGATTAATAAGTAGCACAAGTGGGAAGGCAACAGACTTCTAAACTCTTGATATTAGCAACACATTTATATATTCCATTTAAAAAAACCAGTCAGACACAAGTGGCTTCTGCCACACTGATTTGTACAGTGGCGGCATGGTCATGCTAAACTCCTTGGAAATTCCCACTTTGCAGCTCTTAGAATGCCTTCTATACTAGGCTGAGGGCTTAAACATCACTAAGGGTAAAATATTAGGACCTGTACCTATTGTGCCTTCCACCATAATTTTAGAAACAGTTTGGGAGATGGATATGCAATTTTGAATGACCTCTCTTAAATTTAACAGCACTCATCTCAACCGGACACATTGATTGTTCTGAATCTTCAAGGAGGCACATATGTTCCTTTCCATGGAAGAGAAAACACATAAATGGCTGAAAGACTCTTTACAGGTCTTTATATCTCTGATCAGATGGTGAGCTGTATTACGTGAGGGTAGGACATCAGCAGTGAATGAAGGTGAAAGTACTTTTGCAACAATTTTAAAGATGGAAACAATTGCTTAGAAGTAAGAGAGAGCACAGAGAGAGGAAGAACAGAGAAGAAATTCTTCTATCCTAAACAGGACAAGGTCAAGTAGACCTGTAACAGGAGTCCTAAGGGTTAAAGTTCCACAGAAGGGAGTTTGTGGCAATGCATTTATGCTCCTCAGAAATTTGGGAAGATGAAAGGGAGTCCATTCCAATGCAAAGAAGAAGAGAGGAGACAAGAGGAGAACACAGAAGTTCTGACTCTGATGTGGAAAAGGGCAATATTCATAGGCCTCATAATTTTGTGACACCAAACCAGCTGGAACATCCACTAGCCTGAGTAGGACCACCATCTGATAACAGCAAGATGCCTCTTTCTAAAGGCATATAACTTGGCATTGTCCCAGTAGCATTTCTTATGACCAGGGTAAGACAAAAAACATGTCACAGTCTTGGTGAAAGAGTGGCAGTCTTGCCACACATTGTCAAAAGGCACTGAGACTGGAATTTAGAATGCTTTAGGACTCCATAGGTTCCAAATATTTGGCAATCCAGCCAGACCAGGGAAGTTTTTCTCCCTACTCGTAACATAGAGGAGGCATTCTTACAGATCCACTAAATGGGTAACTCCTGAGATGCACATGCTCATGTGGTGTCCAGCCACAACAGCAGTCATGCTGCCAGAGGCTTCCTGACCTAAAGAAATGGCTTTCGTGACAGACAGGAAGAGACAAGGGAGTGTTTGGGAACTGTGCCTGGCAGGGTGCATCCATAGGACAGTAAATACCCAACAGGTTTTTCTGTCCTCTTCCATGGACAACTTTTCTTGATGGCTGTCATGGACACTCCAATTCCAATAGAGGGCCTCTGGGAACATAAATCTCAAAGGTTTTGAGAGGGTCTAGATGGCCCCAGGAGGAAAGGGTGGTTTTCAGTGATGTATTCTCATTGCACTGTGACTAATGTGTGCTGGACAGTAGGAAGGCCTGGCAAAGATGTGAATATTCTCTCTGTTGTTTTCTATTAGTTTTCCAAGAGGGCAGTCAGTCCTTAAAGTCTAGTATGGACTGGTTTTCAAGGCCAACACAGTTTGCACTTGTCAAAAGAAAAATATTTTTGTATTTGACAATAAGAAAATGTTTATGCACTTTAAAACAGTATGTCTGTTCTCTTGACTTCAGAGAACTTCTAACTGTCTGCCTTCCACCTCCCTCTCCCCACTCTTGGTTGACTTACACCTTGATCCAGGCAAGGAGGATCTCTGCTCTGGTTGGGAAGTATTTCATATGACCCTCAAGTCATGTAAGTAGAACAAGGACATTGCAGAGATATGTGAGTCTGGGCAGTTAGCACCTAGGGACAGAAAGCAAGCCAGACCCCACAAGCCTTCATACCATGGCAACCAGATAGTAAAAATTTTAGAGGAAAGTAGGTGGGATGCTATATTTTAGTCAATTACTTACAATCAGGAGATTTTTATTTTAATAGAAGAGAACAGGGAAGACCTGTGTGGGCTTAGCACCCTTAAAAAGTTGTGAGGGCAACAGAGGGAAAGCCTCCATATGCAAATGCGGCTGAAATGGGAAAGGAAAAACCATTTCAGATTGACACATCAGAGTTGTTTGGGAGGAGTGTGGAGGATTATGGAGTGTGTATGATGCCCATGCAAGCAGGAGGCTCTGGGATGAGCACCAGATGCTACCATATTCACGGAAGCCTCAAGAAGAGCATGGTGTGAGCAAATTCATCAGGGGCTGGAGGGTTTGCTGAATTGCAAGGAGGGAGCAGCAGTAGGTGGTAGGGGGTCTAAGAGCAGCTTAGTGTGGACATGTTTGGGGAGGGACACACCTCACTGTCTGGTAGGTTAACTGAAAAACCTTATTTCAAGTTCCTTTTCCTTGGTATATTTTTAGGTGATCTAGAGAAAGTAACTAAATATGTCTCATGAACTATGTTATGTCATGATTGCAAACACTGTCTCATGTTAGCATTGAAAGCACTTTAAAGTGAAGGAGGGTTAATACTTGCTTCAGAGCTACCTAGTTATCTGTATCTAGCATCTTTTTGCATTGCCTGGGATTAATAGCAAGGATAATATAAAATATTTAATTTAACTTTTAAACTAAGTTTTAAATTGGAAGATGCTATTTTTACACATATTTATTTAAATTTAGTTATTCCATTGACTCTAAAAAGAAGTATTTAATTTTTTTTGACACTGGTGGCATTTGTTTTTTTCAGCCACAATACTTTGTAGGTCTTTTTAAAAAAACGTATATTTCGGATGAACTTCTTCAAATTAGATATGGAGGTCTTTGGGGTTTGATTATTTCATTGCTGCACAGCTGTTCTGTGCCAGTCTCTGCTTGTCTTTACTTTTTGATTGAAACCAAATTATTTTTTTTTAAAAACAAACCCCTATAGGCAGGCATCATGTATGTCCTATTTATACAAATTTAAACAAATTTCTAAAGCACTCTATTTAACTCAAAATCAAAGTGCATTATGTTTGTTGGGCTGCAGGGATGATAAACTAGGACTGTTGTCATTGAAGAGCATTCCCAGAGTGGTTCAGAAAGCAACTTCCTATATATTATCTTGTCCATATACCTACAAAATGAGAAGTAATATGTTATTTATGATTATGATGATTTCTGTAATACCAACTGGAGCTTTCTTTGGCCGTGTATAATGGAAGTAAAATGCATGAATATTTTTATTAATTCTATTTAAGCAATAAAAATATGGGATAGTAAAAGTATGGAAGTGCTAAAGGGAAATTGAAATTAAATATAATGTGAGTTTCATTAATGGCACCTTTGTTATATTACATTGACAAACTAACTTGCATTGGCAGACTCACTGCATTCAATAATATTTGTGTTCATCACAATAAAGCTGAAATGTAATTCATGCAATAAATTATCTTTTGTTAGAAATAAGATTATATTAGCACCTCACCAGAAAAGTCTCTTTTGATCTCAAGTATCTGCATTAACACCCTTAAAATCAGCTTGTTCAGTTTACATGGAAGTATGCTCTTACTACTAATCTTCAATCCTTTAATAAAAGGCACTGGGAAACAATGTTGTCAGCCTGGGCCAGGACCTGCTTTTAAGCTCTCCATGTCAATAAGAATGGAATGTTGTGGGGTCAGGCAACACACTTAAATCAGCTTTTATCTCAAACTGACCTATGTAAGAGCAAACAAAAGAAGTCTTTATTTACCAAATATAAATACATGACACTGTTTCGCAAACTGTATAAAAGGAAGTAGTATATATCTGCACAGCATTGTAGCTTTCAAGGTTCATCCACCCTGCAGAGGTCAGCTAGGAAGCTGAAAGATGCTTCACAGGCTTCCTGTTCGAAGTCTGTTTTGTAAACAAGCCGACTTTGTGGCTACATTCATGGAGGAAAATCCTGGATTTGCTGTTCCTACTTCAAAAATACCATAATTCTCCTGAAGAATTTTAACAGAATTAAAGTTCCCTTTTCAAGACACAGGAATTCTGGGCAAAGTTTCAACATTCCTGTCACCAAAAATCTGTCTGCCTTATCTAACCTGGAAAAGTAAATGTCCCTTGGGTATAATCCAGGGCTAACCTTATTTTTTCATACAGCAAATGAAAGATTATTTTCAAGGTGAGCTAAGCAAGTAACAGTCATGCATTGTACTTTCCTGCTTCCTAAGTAAATGATTGGTATCCCTTCACATTGACACTGCTGTTTTCTAGAAATAGCATTTTCACAACATTGTTGCAAATAAACTATGTCCATTACAGCCCTGGATTTTCATAGTAAACAGCATTAACCTAGTTTAGATTTACGCCCACATGAAAAACAAAGGATTACATCATGTAAGCAGGTAATATTTGTAAACATTTTGGTTATGCAAAAAAAAGATAACATAATTTGTTTAACTTAAAAGTATCAGCTTGGGTTAGAACCCTTTCTGCCTTCACAAACAATTGATCTCCACATCTCTCACAGTATATCTGAATGCTTGCCTGATTTTAGCAGCTTATGAATAAATATGTTCCATAGAAATGAGAAGTGGCAACCTGTGTAAAATTTGCATCTACTTTTCCATCTGCTTTTCTTCTATTTTGTGGTTTTTTCCTTCCTTACAAGGCCTAGCAGATTCTGCAGAACTTCAGGCAGAAAGCAATTTGCATATGCAAGTGCAAACAGAATGACACGGGAGAGCAAGATAGCTCAATTCAATTATCTCTCCTAGTTAAAAGCTGAGAAAATCAGTGATTGGCGGGGATTACTCAGAACATCTTAGGAGGCTGTAAAAACCTTACCCTGATAAAAGTCACTTTGAATATATCATCTAACCTTACTGTGTAAAAAAAAGGTTTTTCTCTCCTGTTGTCCTGCTAAATTCTGGCAAGCTCTTTATAGTATCTAAAGCCACTAGCATTTCTGCAGCTTCAGGAGACAATCTACAGAATCCCAAGGAATCTACATTAGCATCTCTGGGGTTTGGCTGGGTTTTATGTTCCTTGCAGACTGCTCTGGGGATTGTATACACTTAGTGCCAGTGTGTTGATGGATGTTTCGTGATGCTACATAAATATTTTCTTACTTTTTGTATTATTTTAAACACTGCAGGTGGAGAGTAAGTATTTCATGTCTCGGCTAGGGTGACCATGACAGATCTTATCAGAAAGGCCAAGTTAAAATGATTACTAGCATTTTAAAATTCACTCCTATTGAAGACACTAAAAAAATGCTGAGAATGCCACATCTACTTATTCTTTGTTTATACATTTTGTGGCTGTGGCACTTTCCCTAAATATTCCCATATGAAAGTACATGGATGTACTCAGAGGAATACATATTAAGCTACAGGACACAGTTTTGTTCTAACTCATTTGCTGTAGAGCCTGGTGTAGTAATCAAGCTAAAAAAGGCATTACATTCTATTTCTGTAGGGCCACAAGAATGGGATTTTATAGACGGCTATTCCCAAGGGCAGGCCTGTGGGAAAAGTTGTAAGAAACTGCCTCCCACCATTGTATTGTCCAGTACACCCAAAAAAGTAAACAAATACATATCTTCCTTTCTTTTTAAAGAAATATGTATCATTGTAATTCTGTTGTTTAACATGAGTAATGTACATGAATAAAATACATCCAAATATTATTGCAGGCAGTTGCAGGACAACACTGTAGCAATTCATTCTGAAGACATCAACAATCTTAGTCCCTTGTCTTGGGTTGAGCTGGCAAAATGCCAAATGTCCAATACAGAGTCAGAACCTCTCTTCCCCCCCACCAAGAAAATGGAGAAAGAGAAAAAAAACTAGAACCTCATAACAGGCTTAAACCCAAACTAATTATATATATTTATACAGAAAAGAGAAAATTAAGACAAACTAGAATATAACACACACTTACACAAGTTAGAAATAACAAGAAATAACTCCCTACTTCCCATCAAAAACAGATTCTATCACTCTAGATCCATAAGCACTCTAAAAGACACCCAGCAAGAAACAGAAAGTATACCAACAAAATGTTTCTACTTCCCTGAACTCAAACAAAATGCACGTAGCAGCAGTAGCGGGGCCCAAGACAGCAGGGCAGCAGCTGCATGTCTTGCCTCTGCTTTGGCCATGATGGAACTGAGTGAACGCCTCCTACTCTTGTTCTTGTATTCATATCTCAGGTTTGCATCATCTGGTATGAAATATTTCTTTGGTTGCTTAAGTCAGGTGATACTTTTCTCTCCTAATCCATGTAGATTCTCTGAGCCTGCTACTTTGAGGCCTAGCTAAAGCTAACAAACCCTTTAAAAATCTTCTTGAATGCCCTTCTAGTACTTCTTTTAGTATCAGCCTTCTTCAATAAAGCAGTTCTGCTTCAAGATGTCCACTTAATAGCTTTCAAGCTAATGACATAGTCTCATTTACTAGAAAATCATGCAGAAGAAACAGATAAAACTCTGTGTATTTTTTCCACAGAACTCATTCTTTATCTTTTTTATTCATATTTTAAAATTAATGCATACAAATACCACAATGTGCTGGTTTAAAGGTAAACTGGCAGGAGAAATGAACCCAGCTCAAGAGAGACTATAAGTCAGAGTTACAATTTAATAAAAATATTACAATAAATGCAATGACACAAAGGGAAATTGATTTTAACCCACAAAATCCAGAAGTATAACCCAGCATGCTGGGGCACAAACACAAAGGGGTTTGTTAGCCCCTGTGCTAAGACCCATGTGGTTCCCCTGAGTCCAAAGTGAAAGGAAGGGAAAAACCTGTTGGCGCGATGATGGTCACAGTCTGGTCAGGAGTGGTGGTTGCAGTCCTGTTGAGGTTCTGGTCCTCCTCTGGATCCAATGTGTGGCCCCCAAGGTCTTCAAACCCCAAGATTATATACTCTCACGTCTAGGTGGGAATGCCCAGTACCTCCTCCAAGATGGGGAGTTCCACAATGGATGATCTGACTCTGTGAGTCATGGGGTATTTTTGGAATTGTTGATGGCCCATTAGCAGACACGCGCCCCCTCAGGCTGGGTGTGAAGGTGCTAACGACTTCCTGGAGTGGAGTTATCACAGCTCTTATCTCACAGGCTTCATTAACACCCAGCTTACATCCCAAGGGGTCAGGTGTGTCCTGGGCAGCTGCTGCAAATGGTCCATTGTTAGCAGTTTGTGGGAAATGAATAGAGAGTGTAGAATACACAGCTTTGGTCAACCCCACACAGTGATAAACTGGTCCCACCTGCTGAACTAGGACACACAACCAGAGCCTATACAGCTATGAACCCTAGAAACATTTAAAGCTGGTTTTTGAGAAGGATTGCCTGCCTGAAGAGAAAAGTCAGTTTACCAAAAAGGGATCAAACCCATATTATGTGCTGGACAAGACAACAACAGAAAACATGGCCTAAAGAGAGGAAGAATGATCCCCTGAGCTCAAATGCCATTTCATTCTCTTGGAGAAGGCACTTAACAGGGTATTTAGGAAATTTCAAGGGTCTGGGCACAGTATCACTCCTGTTTTATGCAAGAATTTAAATAAGAAATCTAGGCCAGGAATACGATTTAAGAACTCAAGTCATAAACATTGCCAACGCTCTGAAAACCATCCGGCTTGGAAGCACTTTGCTCACCCACAGAAGCCTTCTGGAGGTACTGAGCCAGTCTGTGGTATCTTGCCCTTTTTGACCAAATTGTCTTGTATATTTTACTTTGTTACTAGGGAGTCAAAACCATAGCTAAATAAGACAAAACTTAGTTAAAAAGCCCCCACATTTTTCATTAACCAAGTCTGCCCAATAATTATTCATTAAAAAGACTTTTCCTATATAACTCTTTTTCATATCCTCTTCGGGCAATCTCAAAAGGCTATTCCTTATGAAAAGTTCCCTCAAGAAAAGCAAAGCAGTAGACAGCAGAAGGCTTTCTGCAAACTTTGTTTTTGGTATATAAATATAATGCTAAAAGCAGAAAGATAAACAGGAATTGTGACAGATGTTGCAGACTGTGTGTTATGGGTTTAGCTAAGTAGGCTTAAAATTTAGGTTTTAAAGTTCAGACTAGGCCTGGAATTGTCAGCTGACTTGAGCTGGGCTGGGCTAGCTAACAGCTGACTTCTTCTAGCCAGTAGTGTTGTATTCTATACCATATTATGACATCATCTCAGAAGAGGTAAGAGCCTGTGTGTGGGAGGTGTTAAGGCAGTTGCACCATGGCCGAGGTACAAGCCGGACGTGGTGCAGCTCCTGTCTTGTTGGAGTAGGCCCTGCTGCTCTTGGTGCCGCTACTTGCATTTAGTTTGAATTCAGGGAAGGAGAAACATTTTGTTGTTATACTTTGCTTCTTGCTGGGTATCTTTTGAGGTGCTTATAGATCAAGAGTAATAGAATCTGGTCTTGGTGGGAGGTAAAAATTGTTATACCTAACTTGTGTAAGTGTGTGTTATATTGTAATTTTCTCTTAATTTTCTCTTTTCTGTATAAATACATATAGTTAGTTTAAGCATAAACTTAGTTTGAAGGGTTTTTTATCTCCTTCTCCCTTTTCTCAGCCAGAGGCTAACTCTGTTTTTTGGGCAGTTGGCATTTTGCCAGCTCAACCCAAGACACTGTGTAACACAATGCCATGTTTTGGTAGGTGAGAAACAGGTTCACAAATCCTCTTTGGAATCTGGAAGTATGCCTCCAGCTCAGAGCAAGCAGACAGCTATCAGGGAAGACAAGCAAACAGTGACTTCACTCTGGTTTCTCCTTAGGTCCCATCTTCCTTAGCACATGAGAAACATGTTAATTCATTCCCAAATTCTTGTTTGGAACAAACTTGTCAGTTCTCCCTCTGTGATGGAACTCAGGAAGTGCTTTGATTCAGTAATGATTTGTCAACGTTTCTCTGGACAAGATTTGAGTCTCTCTACTCTGTCCTGCCTTTAGGACTGTCCCAGCAGGTTTGGAGTCCTCTGCTAACTCTTCTAACCTTTACTCTATACCTCAATGTATGGAATGTCAACCATGACCATCCTGTTGTGCTCTGCAGCAATCTCAGTGTAGGTGATTTCAACAGAAAAATCACAATGAAATTATACTGTTGGATGCCCCATAAGATTCAGAGGACAATCAGAGGAGGGGTTTGGCCTGAGTATTACTCAGCATGCATGCAACTTGTGTGCCTCAAAGAGCGTTACTATCTGCAGTGAGAATGTGACCCATGCTGGGCAACTTGGCCTGGATTTCAGAGAATGCTCGCAGGGGACATTGTCACTGGCATCACAAAGTTACAGCTCAGTAACGTGTGCTTTCAGTGAAATCTCTTGCTTAAAAAGATAGGTGCTTTTTCCTGGGCAGCATCAGAGTTCCAGCTGCTACAGGTTGGGGTATGTCAATGCTGTAGCACAGCTCACAATGGGAACAAGCCTTATGCCTTGCACACAAATACAGACTGTCAAAGACTGAACCTAAAATTACTAGTTTTTATGACCACCTAACCTCCAGTAAGCATAAACCCTGTATTAAACATTTCTGGATTAATTGAGATAAAGCAGAAAATTCTGCAAAAATCCCATGTTTTTTTCTACAAACTTTATTCATCTCTGGCTCCCACATGAAGAAGAGACAGATATATAGACAGATATAAAGAAGAAGTTGTTTCTGATTGAAATAAATAAACATGAGAGGCATTTTTTTTTCAGTTAAAAAACATCATGTAAACTGAGGTGAATAGCTGCATTTAATGCTTCCTTCCCCAGGCATTAATGAAATGGATTTGGGCCAGAGTGTTCTCTCTCTTTCTCTCTCATTTTCAGTACCACTGATGTGACATTTAATCTTATAAAACTTCTAGAGATATCTATTTCTTAGATTTAGCTCAATGTGTATGTGAATACTTGATGAGAGTTCTGACTTTTCACAAGATTATGAAGGAAGTATTTCCATCTGGCTTCCCCAAAATAATAGCCAACATACTTTAACAGGAAGTACATTTTGCATTTCAAATACAGAATTATTCGAGCATTGACTGAAACACTGCTAACTTCATAGGCCAAGTTCATATCAAATGGTGCTTCTGTACATTTCAAGGCTGTTTCATGTAGCAAAAGATGATGTCATTTTTTATTAGTATGAAGTGGTGATTTTATTTTTTTTTGTAATCAGGTAAGACCCTGAAAAAATTAAGAGCTTCAACACAATCTTATACTCTCTCTGATGAAAGTTATCTGATCCAGCTTGTTAGCAAGTAATGTTTGCGTAAAAAAATAGCTACTTCTATTTGAGATCTAGTTATTTTTATTCTGCCTTCACTCTAATCTAAGTTTATACAGCTTCATTCACTCAAGAGAAGTTCTGTAGGTTTTTCTGAAGGGGGATGGAATGGGAGGGTAAGAACAATGTAGTAGTAACTCCTTAGTTTTTTGCAGACTTCCTTTCTTACTGAGATATTTATACTCTCTGTCTGTAGTGATCAGTTCAACACATTATGGATTCACATGAAAATTTTGTTCATTTAAAAAGGATCCAATTATGAAAACTGGTAAAATTGTAGTTTACAAATCAAAATACTTTTATTGTGTTGACATATCCAATCCTTGAGTTGAGCAAGGGAAAAAAAGAGTTAATAAGCTAAACATAGCTGAAGTGGCTACTGTCGGCTGTTCTTCACAGTATTTCAGAAATGTTCCATATGGAAGGAAGCAGACTTGATAAGTTTCTTCAAGAGAGAACCAAAAAATAAGAGGATGAAAAAAGACAGAATCTTCTATCATAACTGAAAGCATTTGGTCCCTCAGGTTTGACAAGTTTGCCATGAGAAAAGGTAAGTTTCGTAGGAAGGGTTGCTTGGGAGGAAAGACACTATCAGTCTCACATATAAGAACCAGAAAAATAAAAAATGTGAAATCAGTCTTCAACATTAAGATTTTTGAAGAATAAATACCATTGTCTGGGTTTGAGGTCTTTTTGCCTTTGCCATGTTTCTGGTTGTTTTTTAAAATTACTTTGTATTATTTCTCCAATGAGATGACATAGATTTAACATTTATATATGGAGTTTGTAAATAATAGAATTATTCTGTATGTAAACAGCTTCCTCCAGACAATTTTCATTATTGTATTAACACCATACCTTAATTAAACTTAAATTCCACTGTAAATCAGTTTGTTTTGATTTGAAACAGAATGCTATGTATCACAGTTTCAGTTAATGCTTGGGCATTCCCCTTTTCTACCCAGCCTATCATGATTCTTTATTTTATTCCACGCTGGCCTGTTTACATCACATACCTCTTGCAGTCTGCAGAAAGTCTTGTCACATCCTACACTCAGACCTTATATCTGCATACCCCTAGGCTGAAGCTGTATGCCTGCAAGCAGGTGAGTTGATCTTGCAGCCTGCCAGAGCAGATGGAAGTCGGCTCCTGACTCACCCAGCCCTCCTTCTCATTCCCACCTCCTCACATCCAGTCTTGCCTGGCAAGGGCCCTTGTGCTGGATCCTCTTTGCACCCTTCCACTTACTGACCCAGCCGCTCCTCCACAAGAGAAGGAAAAGCTTTCTAGGATCTAGAAAGAGTTAAGTGGAAGGAAGGACATAACAGAGATATGCTGTGTTGAACAGTTTGGTAGGAATGAGCAAAGGAGAGGAGGGAAGGGGGAGAAACGGACAGAACGTGTACTTAGGGGCAATAGGAGGATAGGGGGGAGAGCTGGGCACACCACCATCGAGGACAGGACAGAGGATGGTCACAGAAAGCCTGTCAGAAACTCTGGGAGACTCTTTAGGAATTGCTTGTGAAAGGAGCAATTCTGGGAGCCTGGGGCATACTGTGATGCTGCATGGTGCCCCCACCAGCCAAGAACTGTGCTGGCTTTCTTCTACCCATCCCTATAAACTGCTTGCTGTGCAAGAGTTTAATTTTCTCCCAGCTTTCAGTGAGCTAAATGAGAGCCTGCACATCAGCTGAATGGGTATTTCTGTCTGAAGTCTGCTAACTGTTAAGCTTCCCTGAAATGTACTTTTGAGCCTGTAAGCTTAGAGAAGGCAGAGGATAGGACAGGATTATAGAAAGATCATGATTTTCTCTTCATACTTGGGTGTTACCTCACTAAGCAGATTGCCAATTTGTGTATTCCCTGGTCTAAACCTATCTCACACATACTGCTGTTTCAGAGTTTGCCCTACCTCAGTGCTGCTTGTAACTTCCAGCAGTAGGTGATCTGTACACATTTTGTATTTCAATCAAAATACAACTTCTTGCCCAAGAAGTTTCAAACTTTAAATGACACATTCCTTGCATGTTAATAAATACATTAAAATGTGAATAGAATAAGGTACACAGCTCTGAATCTCTAACCTGGGCATTGTGTCAGGGTCTGCTTTTCAAAAGTTACAGAGAATGCTACCTATGGTCTTCAATGGTTGTTTTTGATAGTAGCTAAATGAGGTTCCAAGAATGGGTCTTGTCATCAAATTTGGCAATCAGGACATAGCAAACACCTTTTAACCAAGATATTATAATCTCTTGTGTATCTATAGATAAATTGTACCTATACATGTGCTTCTAATTCACTTAAGTACAAAATAAAATAGGTCAATTTAATCTTCTGTGAAATAATATTGCACCTGAAAATTTTGCTTAAACTTTGAGACAAGTTAATGTTTTTAAAATGTGTTTACATTATTAAAGTCCCAAATAGACTCCTGCTATTTTTTCTTTTTTAAATTAGGAGAAAAACCTTGTTATATGAAACAGCTATGTTTTTAGTAAAATTTTTATTCACAATATAATCACAGCGTTCTGCTTGCATAACTAGAGAAATAAAAATACCAACAAGCCAGTATTTTTCTTGCTCAGAAATACTCAGGTATGACATCTGCACAACCTTATTGTTTATTTCCTTCTTCCTAGTATGATGTTTTAACTCCATCTGCCTTTGCTCGCTCAGAAACCCACAGCTGGTGTTGATACTGTCAACCCTACACTGGATCCTAGATTAGATTTGGAAAAAGCTCATGATTAAATGCTTGAACAGTAGCGCTTTTCATCTGCAGCTTATTTTAATATGGGCTTGTTGTGCATGATGGAATACCAAACTAAATGGAGACTTCTGAAAATCCTCATTGAGTGTTAGTGTCTAAGATCTAAGTACTTTGGCATTTCCTTCCAAATTAGTTATTTTAATATTCAAAAGACATTAATTGTTCTTTTGTTGAGCCTGATGATGTGTGGCTGGGAAAGTCACTGGCTGTATGAGTTGTTCCCTTTGGTTCAAGAATGGTGTCATATTGAAGCTGTTTGCCCCCTTCTGCAAAACAAGATGTTGTAAATAAACATAAACTTAGAAATACTACCCTGAATCTTGTGTAAGGTAGTAAAATTGACCAGAACATAAACTTTGGTAAGAGCTTTTCCATGGTGGCTGTCCTAGAGTATCTTTCTATAGACACCCTCTTTGAAAACTGGAAACGCCGATAGTTTCCAGTGGAGAGGAAAGGCATACACTTGTGCATGAAATATACGGAATTGCTGGTATAGAAAAGACAATTTCACAGTGATTGTTCTAGGAAGATTTCACATCTCATATGTACACATTTTCTCATCTTTATTTCTTTAAGTATTGCTCATTTCAGGTAATTTTAGTGTTTCTTACTACTTGAAATCAGTAAATAATTTCACTTAGCTCTCTCTTTTTCTTCCACATCATCTGTCATAGTGTTTGTTCACAATTGTCATGTGGGTTTATGATTTGTAGCTTTTTTTTCACTTTCCAGTAACTAATAAGGAATGGACATGGAGTTCCACAGAAATTAAATTCATATATTGAAGGCAAAGTATATGAGTAGTTTTGAAGTAAGGCAGAGCACATATTTTTGTTGCAGGAATACAGAGTTAAACTTTCTATGTTTTCTGCACTGTGGTGGCCAGAAAGGAATACTTTCTCCTGGGGAAAATTGAGGCAATATCTGGAAAAAATTCAAAGTTTCCAGGCTCGGGTTTCTGATTCATTGCAAGTCCGTTCACTTGTCATACACACAGCATAACACTTTGTCACAATGCCATGTTAACTCATTCCTTTAAAAGGTTGAAAGCCCTTTCTCTTCTCAGTCTTCCTAGTAAATTACAGAAAACTATTTCATGCCTTGGTGCCTATGCAAAATAAAAGGAACAACCCTCACAGAAAACTTACTTGAGGGTAAAGTAGATTGTGCATTTGATCTAACAGCTATTCTTCTAAAGGGTGAAGTGAGAGTATTTAAGAAGTGTTTCATATCCCAGTAATTTTCCTATTAAACTGGAGGAATGTAATCACTGAGTGTACTTTATTACCTGATATTTAATGAATGGGATGGGGACACACAGTATGAGGTAGAGAGGAAGAGGTCCTATAGAAAACACACAGTGTGGGTATAGTACCCTTCTGAAAGTAGGAGTATTGTTTGGTATTTTTTCCTACGTCTCATTCCATTTCCAACTTCCTTTCTCCACTGTGTTTTTCATTTGTTTTTCTTTACATCATTTAGGTGTCTTCCCCTTGTAGTTATTCTGTACATATAATTCAGATGCTACACTTAACTCCCACTTCCCACAGGAAAAACTATTCTAACCTTCCCTGAAATATTAGAATACCCTCTATTACATTGTTATAGAGCTGCTAAACGTTGACAAGTGTTGGACACTTGCCTATCCTGAGGTTTTGGTTGGATACTGTGGTTTAAACATGGACAAAAGAGCATGTACCAGTTCAGCCTCTCACTTTGGGGACTGAACTTCATCTTTTATGGCTTGACTACTGGCTCTGAGGTTTTTTATGTGTGATAACATATGACTTGAAAAGCAGATATTCACTTGCTTCCCTGCTAATCTTTCAGCTTTCCTAACGTGCTATGGGAAAAAAAATAGAAAGCAAAACAATCCACATTCCCAAGCACTCTGTGTGTGTCTGCAGACAATGGAGAACTTGTCCTTTCATCCTCCCCTAAAACCTTTTACACAAAACATTCGCTCTTCCTTTGCTCACCTTCAGTGGAGACCAGTCTGCTGTGTCCAGCCATTGGAAGCTGGCATCTGCACAAGAATGTTTCATGGGCTGTGCATGTTCAAATCAAATATGCTCCAGTGTGTTCTGCAGTGCTCGAGAGTCTATCCTGCTCAGGCGGGAGGAGATGAGCAGCTTCCGAAATAATCTCTGCTGCAACAGGAGAAAGCCCTACTATCTACAGATTTGTATTCCTGGAAAAATAGTGAAAAATAAGGATTCAGAAAGGCATGTTCTAAATCAGACCACAACCCCAAGCAACAGTCTCATTTATGGTGCTTACTGCCAAATGCTGTTCACTTGCTTTCAGCACTGTCTGCGTTAATGACAACTTCCACTTGCAAGTTATTTACATAAAGTATTGTTCTCATGTCACTGGTAGCAGCTAGACAGCAGCTTCTCACTAGGAGAGATGAAAAAGAAACAGGTGGAGTGGGTTGCAAATTAATTCAGAGAAAGGAGTAGTAGAAAGGATGAAATACTCCTCCTATAATGTCCCCACTATGCACAAGGACAAATGCCTCACCTCTGGGGATGCCCTTATATGAGACTCTCACAGATAGGTCTCCACAGTGATGATCTGTGCTGAGGTAGTCTGTGCTTCACTAGATCTCTCATCATTTGGTGTCTTTACTTGTTTCCCAACCTTTCCTGGCAAGAGTGGGTGGGTCTATGGGGAAAAAAAAATAAAAAAGAGGACATCAAGATTCTTGAGGATAAGTCATAGAAAGAAGATATTGCTGACTTGTTAAGTGTCTAGGCTGGGTAGCACTTCCCCATAATCTCTGCTGGAAAAGGCAGTCTAACCCTTATGACTGGCAGTGAAGATCTTAATACAGCTAGAGAGGTCACTATCCTGTCTACCAAGTCTGGTGTTGCCACATTGCTCCCACTTATGTCTTGAATCTGTTTCACGTGCCTGAGGGTGGATGAGCAAATACAAATCATGCCGAAATATTATGTCCCTCTCTTGAACTTAAGTGGTTTCCCAGAGAACAGGAGACAACTCAAATACATAAAGATACTTCAGTGTGACTTAAATTCTGCTCCAAAGGAGCCTCTTTTGCGCTTTTGGCCTGTAACACAGAATTAGCTACAGAGATACGGAGATTTTTTTCTGAAAAGCAAATCTTATCATATGCATGTCCATTGGTAATACAAGTCAGTGTTTTACAGGCAGTTCTGATATACCTTGAATAAGTTAGAGCTCCAAAGGCTGCTAGGATGCTATCATGCAATCATTTGACAGTAGAGTGACTCTTCATCTAACCGAGAGAGAAACTGAGTGTAAAACTCATTTCTAAAAACATAAAGGTTTCACTACATTTTGCTATTGAAACACCAGCACCTACGGATCTCATTCCAATATGACTTAGGCACCTCTTTTTTTTTTTTTTTTTTTTACTTGTTTGCCTGAAAACGTAAAACTTGATGACTTAGGATGGCAGTA
Organism: Hafferia zeledoni; assembly: GCA_035583235.1. Classification (NCBI taxonomy): domain Eukaryota; kingdom Metazoa; phylum Chordata; class Aves; order Passeriformes; family Thamnophilidae; genus Hafferia; species Hafferia zeledoni. Next base: position 41,963,679 of record JAWWEV010000043.1, read on the forward strand.
ATGATTGAGGCCCAAATGTTCATAGCATTTTTACTTAATTGAACAGATATTTAGAGACATAATCACTACACAACTTACAGAATGTGCACTTTATTAAAGTCAGTGAAATAATATATGCTAGTATTTTGAAAAAAATCCTGTAAATCAAATAAATTAAAAAGTTGGGTGAAAAATTATTTTCCAGGTAATGTATGTTTTGGAGCTTCATGCAACCCATTGATCAAAAGGGTTTTGACACTTTTCCATTGCTGGCATGAATATTGCACCAGAAATGCGGTTGAAATGATAGCATAGCAGCAAAATTAATTTCTATCACAGTACAGTTTAAAATAAAGTTTTCCTCTTTATTCGCATTATGCTATTAATTTGTACATGATGTTGGACATCCTGACCGAAAATTAGACTGTTTGTACCAAATAAACTTAATCCCTTTTCAAAATAAGTTTACTTATTTGGAAACAGACAGCATTAACTCAGTTTCAGAAGTCCCATTCCTGCATTTAATCAGAAACAGCTATTCTGGAATACCTTTCATGTAGAAAAACTTTTATCTTCCTTCAGAGACAGAGCTGAAATTTCATTCTTTAGGGAAATGCTGTGAAAAATGCTTATGTTTTAAAGCCATGTACAATTACCATTTTTCAGAATGTCTGTGGAAAACTTCTGAACATTTCTGTTTAATATGTATGATGGGTTCTTAACAGAAAACTTCTATCAACAGAATCAGCTATTCAATGTTTGGAGAAGCTGCAGTATGGCTGCTGAGGCTCATAGTGACTTCAAATCTGAAATGGTTATGTCTAGTTTCATCATAAGCACTCAAAAAAGAAAGCCTCTCAATACACAGCATTATTTTGTTGATTGAGACATCATATGGCTGATCTCACTTGTTGACTTTGAATTTGTTTTGTATTTTTCCATTTGCAAAGATCCCAACTTGTTTTTTTTCCTGGACCACTGCTAGTTATAAGAAAAAAGAACTCCATTGTTCTGGAAAAGAGAACTTTAAATAATAAAAAAATGGAACATCTAATTCTGTGTTTTTCAGAAGGTGATAGAGTTCACAGAAAGCACTCTGACAGCTAATATACATAAGGAGCAGAAGCTAACTCATATCTATGTTGTAACTGAGGAAAATTTTTGCAGACTTCTGTTCTAGTGTTTTAGCATCTAGTAATCAAGTTCAGAGAAGTAATAAATATTTTCATCCTATTTCAAACAGCAACCACTTCAAGAATGTACCTCTTATTTATAGACAACACCTTCTGGATGTATTTTAGTAAGTCAGAGAGCACAGCAGCAGGTGGAGCTTGCTGGACACATGGCCTGTGAAGAAGATCTGAAGTCAGCAGGTTTGTTTAATCTAGAAAAAGCTGAAAACAGCTAAAGTATAGAAAAATGTATAGAAAACTTCTGAAGAGAGAATGATGATAGTCTGTTCTTAATTCTTTAGGAAAATAAGTAACATGGTGCAGCAAGAGAACTGTAAGTGAGACACTAGAGGAAATTGTTTTAAGAATAAAGACTGGTGTTACTTGAATAAACACAAAGAGACGATGGGCTCCTTAGTACTGGCAGGTAAAAACTACTTACTTCAGAACTGACAAAGATAACGTTGACTTTGTACTGGAAAGAGGATGGATTATTCTTCCAGCCTATTTTCCTAAAATAGCAAACTAAGAAACTGATCAATTTTAAAGCTTTGCAACATAGTAGGAACTGTTGATAAAACATTTAATTTCATATTTCTAGACACATGAGAGAGGAGAGTTTATAGGTCGTTACAAGAAGGAGAAGAAAACAGGTAATATCTCAAAACCTGAAATATTCCTTTTATTATTGTGAGACTTATTAATATTTTTTGCCTTTCCTATGTTACCTATTTAATATAATGAGGTTTATCTAGACCATCCTATCATGTCAAACCTGAGTTATATTCATATAAGATTAAATACTAGGTCTTTCAAAAATTTGGTTTAGATTTTTTAATGAAAATGCTTTAGGGTTTGTTTTTTGTTTTTTTTTAAATGCTTCCATTTGATGAAATGCTCTAGTTTTTATTCCTAGAAATAGGCAGAAAAGGTCAAAAGAGTGTTGAAGATAGAAACAACCAGAAGTGGGTTAAGATTAAAAGATTGGAAACAACTGTGAAGAACAAACAAAAAAAAAAAAAAGAAAAAAGAAAAAGAAAAAATTGAAGATACTCCTTGGAATAAATAATGCAGATACTATGCTTGGCTGAATTCTAAATGGACATTTTTTGTAGACATTAATCAATTTTGTACATGGTAAAGTAAATATTCCCAATAGATGGATAAAATGTTACTGGTGTTATTTTCTAGGGCAAAAACTGAGTCTGTCCTCAAGGTTACAGCAGGAAGTAAATGCTGCGTGTCCGTGCTTGCAGCAAACAAACTGGGTGACTCAGAAGTTTTTTTTAAACCCAGAGATGTAATCTTTTAGCGAAAGCACTTAAAAAAATCATTTCCCTTCTATATCTCTTTCCAGCTGCAACAGCCAGTGGATTTGGTTATTTTTCCCCACGGGTGCTCTGAGGTCCTGGTTGTCATTGAGAAACTAGAATAAACAAAGTGTTCCTCATATAATGGGAAATCAGGCAAGAAGGGAGTTGTTAATCTACTTGATTTTTGTAAATCTAGTTTCTATGGAATAACTTCAAAACTGGAGGTTGTCCTTTGATGTTTCTGAAGACCTTATAGTACAACCAATTTATTAGCTTTTGTGTTGCTATGCTCAGTTTGATCTCAGGATGGGTGATTTGCCAGCCCACTCTGTCAGCATGTTTGTGTGTTTATTTTTAGTAGCAGACTGCAGATAGATGATTGCCACTAGCTGTGATGTGATTTTTAAAAATTTTCTGGTGTCCATTAGCTGCAGTCTTTGCTGGACATTGCCTCTCCCTCCAGAACTGGCAGAATGTATGATGAGAGAGGTCCTCAACTCTTGTAGTGCTCTATCCCCTACTTCACATTCGTTTATTACATAACAGAAGGTTTTAAAGTGCCTCAAGTTTTCCTGGTTGATTTGGTATTGAAACAGGTGAGGAAATCTTACCTGAGCTGTTCTGCCAGCTTTGCTCTGAAAGCATTAACCTCAGGCAGAGAAGCTGTGATAAATGGTGGGAAACTGTAATATACACAACCTCTAGAGACTTCTCTGCAGATAAGCTTTCACTAGAGTTGTAGCTTTGGTCGATTTCCAGAAGTGCAAAGATCCAAAACATGTTGAAACAGAAAGAATCTTGTAATGAGACTGGAAACAATTAATGAAAAATCCCGTGAATGGAGTTCAGTTCAAAAATGTTTTCAGTGGCTTTGAAAACAAGTTGCTTACCTTACAGATAGACCAGAGAAGTATTTAAGGTCACAAAAATGGTTGTGAACAGAAAGGATATCCTACACTTTTGAAAGAAAAATACAGTTGTATTTTATTGATTTGCTGCTTCTTCCTCAAACAGATTTTTACATTTCCATGAAAAGTAACAACTTATCAAGTAGATGGCATGTTCTGATATTTCAGATGCTTTATTTAATTGCCAAAATCATATGATACTTCCCTCTGTGTCCTGCAGTTGAACTTTGCCCTTACTAGAGCACTGTTATCACTTTATAGAACCACAGAGAAAAAAAAGTTTGAAGTGGAAATTAAATTTTTTTTTTTTTACATAATGACAGTTAATAGTTTTCCGCATACTAACTTCACTTTCATATCTCTAAATTTCAGATTAAATGGTTATTTGCAAAGTAAAATGCCCATTATAAATTGACAGATTAAATTCAGGAATCCCTGTGTGAAATTTTATGGTTTATATTGAATAGTTTCATATAATTTTCTTGTTAATGTTAATTATTTATTTTCTATTATCTTTTTTTTTTTTTTTTTTTTTTTTTTTTATTTATTCTGCTGTCAGAAGACATAGAATTCCAGAATCTGGAAATAATTTTTTTCCTAAAAAGTAAATTACCTGAAAACCTCCCTGATCTCTTGAGTGCAGAGTTGCTGTACATGAGTTTGTTTATCAAATTTTATTTTCTTGTTTTTGAGTTGCTTGCTGCCACTATATACAGAGCTGGCAGCCTTAATAGAATTTAAAACATTACCTTTTTTGTGAAGGCAATTTATCTTTTTTTGCTGATGTACAGTTTCTTGGAGCTATTACATTTTTCTGATCTGAAATACATAGAAAAGTCAAGGTTTCCAGTTTAAGCCACTGTCATGATATTTAGACATGATATTTGCAAAACCATCAGGTTATTTGACAACAATCTTGGACTGCACGCAGTCATACTGACTTCCTGCATTGTTGCTTGCCTTTAAATTTTCCTTATAAATGATACTTTTATTTTTAATATTCGGGATCACGCACCTGCCACTCCTATCAATGCACATAAGAACAATATATATTCCTCCTCTTACTCAACAGTTTAATCCTTGAATTGTTTGCCTGTGAAGGAGGGAAAACAAAAGAAAGGGCTTCTCAATCCCCTGCTCACCAGGCTGGCTGCAAGGCCATGCTTCACTCTTCCTTTGAATCTGGGTTGCTGTGCAAAGTATAATGCAGTACTCCTGGGATCAGGACAGATGGAAACTAAAGGCTGGCACTTCATGGCTGGCACTGCATGGATTCCCACAGACTGTGGAGCAGCTCTGGAGCAGCACAGCTGTTGTGGGGTGAAGAGGCAGTGGACACTGCTTCCAAGGGCATATGCCTTGGTGTCTGACTGGTCAGAACATGCCTGGCCTGGATGACCATAAGAAGGTGAAGGAGGTGCTGGGATGGGTGTGTTGCATGTCTCAGGTCTGGAAACACATGCTGCTCCTCAGCCTTGGTCCATACAGCAAGGTTTGGTAATGGACCCAGCGTTAGGGGTGGAACGAGCATGGGGCTTGAGTTGGCTCATGGTTGGATAGGCAAGATCCACAAAGATGGTGTGGGTGTAGTGAGATGAAACACAGCAAAATGGGCTCAGGCTGCAATAAGTCTGAGCAAGATCAACCAAAGGGAAAGCTTAGACTTCAGTCAGTTCAGGAAGTTTTATGCACAGGAACACTATGAGAGAGGACTGCACAAAGACACATCTGATTCATTTCACCCGTTCTTGCTATCTTAAATCTGATGGGCAAATATTTTTAGGGCAAAACAGGGTTAACATATTTATGCAGCATAAACTTTGTTTGCTCCTCTGAGGCAAAGCTCTGTGGGAATTTCTGCGCTTGCAGCCGGCATGCATACTGCTGTGCACTGCAATTTGCAGTCAGAATAGCTGCATCCCTGTTATAGCTGACCCCAGAAGTCTAATCTTTTGCTAAACAATTTAAAGTGTTTTCTTCCTAAATGCTAACTCAGATGTTTACTGTCCATATAAAAACTGCTAATGGTAGGGCTTCTAAGTGCAAGTGGGATACATGAGGCTTTAATTTCAGAGTATGACTCAACAGGAGAGCACAGGGAGTCTGGGTGGGGGTTGAAGGAGGGATTGGATAATGACAGGACACAAAGGTGTGTATATGCAAGAGAAAAAACCTGAGGCTTTGTCGAGTTTCCAGTTATGGTCCAGGTTGAAATGCAGAAGACCTGTTTGAGTCATGCAACCCAGAACCAGATTTTGGCTCTCAGTGAAATAACGTTGGCGGCCTATATGGAAATACAGACGGATTCATTACAGGAACCCCCAGGGACATGGTAGGTGCGTATGGTTCTGGCATATACAGTCACTGAGCAGGAAGGGCGATGGTGCTGAGCTGCCAGTGACTGGGGAGCACAGTGCAGTGTGGGATGCCCAGTGAACCTTTTGATCAGCGCATGGGACTTGGCAATCCTGAGGCTCACTCTTGCCAAGGGTTGGATTTTTTAAGAGATTCTGTAACGTGCAGCCATTCCTTCAGGGTATATGATTGAAGTTCACAGCAGTTACCTGTAAAATTTGTTAAATCCAACCACTGCCTCCTTCTCCACTCCCACCCTCCATCCCACACACATGCACACACTACATTACATTAGTATGACCACTTAAAACTTTGCTGTGTAACAGTGACTCTATTTGAAATGTAGTGAGCACCCAATTGTAGCATATAACAGTATCCTTCATTCACACAACTGTTTGATCCAAAGGTTAGAATATTTAAATTAAAATCAAGGAAACACGGTGCTTACTGACTGAGGCAATTGGATTCCTCTGGAACAATATGAAGCAAGACTTAACAACAAACTGCTGAGTGGTACCACCATGTCAATGGGTTACTTTCTTCTCAACTTCTGGCAAAGGAGTAATTGCCACAAAGAACTCATTGCTTTATTCTCAGAGATGAGATTCAAAAGATTTAGATGCTATGTCTCTGCCTTCACTGATGCTATTAATTGGTTTTGAGACACATCCTCCTTTTTTTTTGTCATTTCTAAAGGTGAAGGCTGTTCTGTGTTTTGTTAATCATGACAGCACTGCTGAGAAAAAGGAAGGTCTAAAATATTTAACTTTAAGAACATGACAGATTAAATAACCTGGGGGGTCCTAATAATCATCATTCACTATGTAGGAGATGACAAGGTAAAATTTCTAAGATGACATTTTGTCACTTGTGGTAGTCACTTAAACTGACAATAGCTACACATTCTGCTCTGCAGCTTCTTTACTCTAATTGGGCCAATTTTACTATCATGCTATTATCCTGCAGAGCAGAACTGGTGACAAACAAAGAGGCTTTTGTGATCTCAGTTGAACATTTTTCCATGAGCTCAAGAAAATATCTTGCTAAAAAAGAATGCAAATTGTCACTGCATTTTGTGACTGGCCAGAAGCCCAAGGCTCATGCCTGCCTGAAAAAAGTCTTATCTGTATTTTTAGTTTCTGCTTGCTTTTCGTGGGATCTTGTAGAAGAGGCCACAAGTCAGAGGAACTATAATCACATTTGGGATTTTTCATTAGGTGTTGCGATAACTTACCTTGGGATATGGAGGAGGAAAAAGAGGGCTAAACTTACATTCCCTCACTCTTTGTAGTTTTGGCAGTCTGCTTTAATTTTCTACCTTATTTTCTACTACACAGCTGCACACAGGAATTCCCTTTAAGTATGTACTAACATAAGACTAGATTGTGTTGGCACATGCTTCTTTGTAGCTATAGGGAAACTTAATCCATTTTTGAAATGTTTGAACTTTGGGAGAAAATTTATCAACAGCTACATGAAGAGTAGTAAGGAAGTGATTCTATAAGCTGTTAACATAGTGTGAAATCCTGAAACAACCCATCTTATTGAGATTAAAAACATTTTATTACCACTCAGAAACTTTGCACAAAAAATATGTTCAGTACCACACATTTGTCAATATGGAATAAAATTACACTAGAGTGTAACACTGAGTGTATAGAGAGTGGGCATATATCCAGCTCATCTAAAATTCAGTCATTTCATGGAAGTGTTAAGCTGTTAAAATGTATTGCTATCAAGACGTTGTTTATTATAATAAGCATTGTTTTTCTGCATGACAGAAGTAGGAAAATGCCCTTATTAATGCTGTCCATGCCTTGGACAAAGATAGCCTTTGTTTTCATCCACTGAACGAGATGTTTATATTCATTGTTTTGGAGAAACTAAAATTGGAAAACTGAAGGTTAAAATGTCTCTCAATCTTTCAGCACATTTAAGTATGCAGGTTTCGGATTAAATGGTGGTGGTGGTGTGCAGTTAGTCTGCATTATGTAAGGCATCAAAATATTATGGCGGTGTCTCTTTGGCCAAAGAGTTACACGTTTTCCCAGATTTTCCCTCTTGCCCTTTACTCCACCTACGTATGTTACAATTCATAGCATCAGTGCCTTAGAATCATAGATTAGTTTGGGCTGGAGAAGGCCTTTAAAGCTCGTCTGGTTCATGTCTCCTGCAATGAGCAGAAACATTTTCAACTAGATCAGGTTGCTCAGAGCTACATCCAACCTGACCTTGAATGTTTGCAGGGGTGGGGCATCTACCACCTCTCAGGACTACTTGTTCCAGTGTTTGACCTCCCTCACTGTAAAAAATTCCTTCCTTATATCTAGTCTGAATTTGACCTTTTGGTTTAAACCTTTAAGCCTTGTCCTGTTGCAACAGGTCCTCCTAAAATGTCTGTTTACATCTTTCTTCTAAGCCACCTCTAAGTACTAGAAGGCTGTGATAAGGTCTCCCCAGAGCCTTCTCTTCTCCAAGCGAAACAGACCCAACTCTCTCAGCCTTTCCTCTAGGAACATATTTTTATCCCTCTAATCACTCCTGCTAAATCATCAAGGCTATTCCACAGCCTTCTTCAAGCCTGTCTGCTCTTCATTTCTGGCTGTGTCCAGACTAACAGCCATAGTTCTTACCCTTATCCATACCCTAAATTCTGCCATCCCCAAACCTTGCTCCCCTGTGTCCCAGTTCATTAATCCTGCTCTCTACTCTTCCTCACCAGTCCTGTCTGTACCTCACTATCTGCCTACTGCGGCTTCACCTCTCCTTCTTCCAAGGCTCCTCCTTAATGCTCTCTGAGGTAAGCTCAAAGTCTCAGCAGGTTTGTCTCTTCCTCCTAGGCTGGCATCATTTCATTCTCTCAGCTCAGTTTTTTCCTCCCACACTCATCCTGTCCTGGACTTCTTATAGAAAAGCCACAATAAACTGCTGAAACCTGAAGGAAAGGATGCCACTCTCACAGGATAAGCCGCAGTTTCTACTGTAAATCCACAGTAAATGCTATTTACTGCACTAGAAGTGCATCAACAACATTCATGAAATGTATTATGAAGGAGTCTGCATCTAGAAGCATGCGTTCTGACAGAGAATTCTTGCAGGTGATGACAAGACTTAAAAAAGGGTCTTAAATGTGACTGACACAAAGCAATATACTAATTATTTGACAGTGCATAATATCTTTATTTAGAACAATAAAGTATATCTATATAACGCAAATTCCAAATTTGAACTGGTATAAAAAAGGATCTGGGAAAACATCTATCTTTAAGAGGGCACATATGTACACACATCACATTTTATAAACTTTCTTGATTACCTTTAGTCAGAATATAACTATGCAAACCTGTGCTGAAATTTACATTGAAATAAATTAATTTGTCCGTAGTGCAACCAGCAAATGTCTGTGTCTCTGTCACCAAAGAGTCTGAAGTTTCCATGTTTCATCAATTTGATAACATAATAGCAACATGCCACCATTACTGTAGATCTGCATTTAAGACAGTTGAATCAGATTCCTGATTTGAAGAATGTTGGATAATTTTTAAATGTAAATCTAACTTAAAATATCAGTATTTTATATATACAGTTAGATTTTCAATTTAATGGTTGTATTGTGTGTACTGAACAGTTTCAGCGTATTACAAAGAAAGAGCAACAGAGAAAACAGAGCTGGTGAAGATGAGAATCTAAAAAATGTCCAGGCTGTACACATACTCCATAGTAAAGCACATTTTATAAGTTTGCTTATAAAATGACCTTGTGATGAAATAAGTACCATTAATTCATTTAAGTAAACACACATCTAAAGTAGAACAGTTACTCAGCATATCACTATCTGTTTTTTATTCTCATAAGGCCCCTATTAATTGCATGCAAAGTTCAACTATTTCAAAGGAAACCTAAAAATGTTGTTTCTCAGTAAACCATATATATTCAAAGTCAAGTTTGGCTGACTTCTGTATAAAAAAATGCAACACCCATTCTTCCCCAATTTCATTTTAAGAGGAATTGTGTTAATTTTTCAACTGTGTTAATGCATGGGGTCTGTCTACCCAAAATGAAGACTGAAAAACTGATCATACTCAAGAAGTCAAACAGCTTACAACAGAACACAGAAGCAATTAAAGGTCTATTTCTGCCACTCCGACTCCCACTGAACAGTAATATTTCCATTGATTTCAAAGATGTCTCACAAGTCAGTAGTCTTTCAAAATTTTACTCTGTCCAAAGTAAAGATCTCCTCAGTGGCCACAGAAAGTTTCCAATAAATTCACAGTCCCATTTCCAAGTGCCATGGCCAGCTACTGCATCCATGAACGTCTAGAATTGTCCTTCTGCTTTGCAAAAGGGTTGAGAATACCTGATGTGTTCAGATCTCTCAAAAAGGGGTGAAGAGAACAGGAAAACCAGGAGGTCTAACAACATGTGTCATATGACTGTGGTGCATATTCAAAGACCAGTGTTTGTGATGTGAAGGTGGAAAGTTTATACATGAATTTTCTTTCTGTTCTCATATAGCCTTACATTTCCCTTGCTACACAGAAGTGATTAAAGCATCTGACATTATTTGAAAGTGATTTAGCAAATACTTTTAGATGCTGCTCTTGGAAAGTGAATATTTTGTCGCAGCCAATCTGTATTTAACGTATGTTTCAATTCATAACTGATATTTTCTCTAGTATTGAACAGTAGACTAAGAAGCCTAAAATATCAGACATTTTGAATATCAAAGTATAATTTGGGCCACATCCATGTGCAACATTATTGTCCATTTGATTTTCTGAAAAGAGTGCATTTAGGAAAATGAATATTCTTATGAACAAAGAGCATTAATAAATACAAAACTTTTGTTTGACTGAATGTAAAAAAAATATTTTAAAACTTCAAATGCATAAGCTTGCCTTAATAGTATACTGCATGAAGTATTTTAAGTTTTTTGTTCAATGTGTAAGGATAATTGCTTCTATTTACTGTGGATACTTTTCCATTTAGTCAAAACCAATACACAATTATTCTCTGCATTACCAATAAGATGCAAATTTCCATCAATTAGGGCATGCTGACACTTCTTTTCGGGTAACTTCTAAATGGGTTTGAAACTCGAAGTCTGAGGGCCTTGTGAGTAAAGAACTACACAATGTCAAAGGTGACAGAAATGCAGAGGGGAATTCTGTTGTTTGGGGAATGCACTTGCTTTTTAGAAATGATGAGCAACCTTAATTATTAAATGGTTAATAATCCAGGAGCATCCTCTGAATAAACATGAAGCTTCTCATACTAAGCCTCTTTTGATTTTGTCTAAGAGAAGTTCCTCAGATGATGCAAAGTTCTGATATACTTAATGGAATTATGCTAGTTTATACCAGCTGAGTAGGACTTGAGGACCCTTTTCTGACATCCAGGAAGTGTATAAGGGCCTGAAGCATAAATAAAAATTCCACACGATCAAATCCTTGCATCAGTGAATTAATGAAAAGTTTCAACAGTGATCTCAGTAGAATCAAAATTCCACACAGAGTGGCTATATGCACACATCAGCTCTGTCATCAAACAGGCTAAGGTTCTAAGGTTTTTTCTTTTTAGTAAGTATGAAAGAAAGTTTTATCAATAATACACACACACGTACACACACACATGTATATATTATATGTATAACATATTATTTTTATGCATGGTTCTCAGAAAATTCAGAAGAAAAAAATTCCACAAGAACTCCAAAAAAATTTAGTAACTATACATTTTAAAGAGAACTCCAACTTCACGCAAAACATTAAAAGGGATTTTTTTTTTTTTAAAGTTCTTTAGTGACTTAAACTAAAACTCTTGCTGACCTGGTCAATTTGATGACAGATGACAGTTTGTCATCTCAAGTGAGCCTTTACCCTTTACCTCTTGGAAGTAAAACTCCCCAATACAGATAAATAATCAATATCCATTATATGGAAAAAGCCAAAATGAAAAGATGCACAACTACACTTTTAAATTTTACCATGGTATTTTTAGGATTTACTTGAAAATACGTATCTGTACATTGGTCCTGTACATATCTCATTGATGCTATAACAGCAACAGATGCAGAAGACAAGTGGGAAACAAAGTCTTTCTCTTTTGTTTCAAAAGAATTGACTTTCAAGAGGGGAGAATGCCAAGATATTAAAGCTTACTAATCACTTAAAACACAATGCAAACATTAATTACAGCTGATGTAAGTAAAAGCTAAATACACTCTCAGGATCCTTCAGATTTTCTATGCTATACATTTAAAGACAACGTATCAATGGCATACATCTTCAGAATTTAAAATGCATTTTGCGGGGCTGTCTTTGTTGTGATGTTTGAATGTAATTCAGACTCTTTACTTTCCCTTAGTATGGCTGGAAATTTCACCAGTATTCACATTAAAAGTAATAGCAGTTACTCTTAATGCTTTGAAACCCCATGAGGTACATTCACCTCCTCTTTACTTTGTCTTCATCCAGTATTTGCTTCTCCTGAACCAAGACCACCAGTGCTGATGAATTCTTGAGGCTTTCTGGGATGGGCAACCAGCCACCTGGCACCCAACAGAGACCACATGTTGCTGTACACACGGCCTTTGCCAGGCATAAACACAGCTCCTTATAAGTAGAAGTTTAGAACATGAGTTCATGACATGACTTTGCTTTCAAGTTTTATATGCAATATTGAAGAGTATGTTATCTGTATCCATTTCTGTATTTTCTGTCAGTTCAGTGACCTCCATCTGAAGACTTCAATGTAAGGTAGAGGACACAGAATTTAAATTAAGGATGCAAAGGTATTTATGACTTGCAATGATTACACATAGTTGGAGGCATTTGAAAGATGCACTTTGTTCAGGATATACTTTGTTTGCCAGAGTCAGATGAAAGTATTAATGCAATTAAAAATTCTCAAATGTCAGACAAGGTAGATATTTGCATAAGAGACAGTCCTGCTAAGTGCACACTCCTCTTGTCATTGTTCAATTCAGTGTTGGTTTCACAGTAACAAACACAAATTGTCCTCATTTTTATATCATGTCTATGGAGTCATGGGCAGCAACAACAGATGCAGACTCAGTCTGTCACTCCAGAAGGAATACAAATGTGCTTAAAGCTGCTTCATTTATGAAGCGAACATGGAACTGTTACCTGCCTGAAGAGAAAAACAGAAACTGATTTTGCTGATTAGTTTTCATCTCTGTATAACTTAACAGTAGAGCTTTTCACAGACATACAACAGAGACATTTTTTCCTTATAATTTTGGAAATAGATAAATTTAATGACACTTGAATGAACATTTCTTTACTCAGAAAAAAAAATGTTGTAAGATGTACTTTCTGGTCCAAGAAGACACTTGCCTGCAAAAGCTCATTGATGTCATCTAAGGTGATGAAACAACTCTCACTGTTTTACAGAACTATTATGTTTGTGCATTTTGGTATTGGCAATCTCTGGCAGCAAAATTCCCTTTGAAGTCACTTGGCCAAGTCAATACCAAACTGAGTTTACATGTTTGGAAAAACTGAACAATCTGTCCAATGCAGTGACAATTTTCCTTCCTGAGCAGATATTAGAATAAAGCAGTTAAGGAGACTGAAAATCTCTCAAGTTGTAGCTAAGGCCATCATATCAAACACCAGAGAGTAACCACTACAGGAGGCATTGCAAAACCTGGACACCCTGTTTACTCCTACACTGCTCTTTCCACTCCTGATATAAAATGAACTATTCAGTGCTGCCTGAATCTTCCAGACTCTTGCATTCATTTCATGGGTTAAGTACAGCACAGCTCCTGTGGTAAGAAGCCCCTTGCCAGAGAAGTGCACAATTCTGTGGAGGACAGCTGGGACCGAGAAACCTCACTTGCCTTTGCTGTTCTCTCTTATATACTAAGCAAGAATGATGCATCTGATAAGGCTACAGAGACCACAAACTGTGCTGATTAAGCAACAATTAATTAAAGCTCAGCTCTACCTGGTCTGTTCTCATACACTCACCTGCTACTTTTAGCAGATTGTGTTTTTAGTTCACATTGCTTTCAAACAGCTGTAGGACAACTGCTGAAGGCTTCTCTGTCCCAGCTCTCATGCCAAAAGGAGAAGCAGTAGCTGTCCTTCATTTTGGAATTCTTGCACATTTATTTTGAAGCATTCAGGTTAAAAGTAAAATGTCTAAATTAACGATACAGGAATAGTTAAATTAGCTGCTAAAGATCTTATCCACAAATGTAGCCTACTAACAGCAAAATGTCATTTTATCCCCAAATGGCCTGCTGAATTACAGCAGTTGAAAGTAATTAAGCCTATGGTAAGACTCTCACCGTAACAACTTACCAGTACACGAAACAGTAACAGTGTTGAGGGGAAAAAAAGCAACAGCTACACTTGTAGTTGTTCCTTTTCTTTTTGCTGCAACGTACTTGGGGAAAAAAAAAAAGGTACTTTATTAGTACAGTACTAGTCTTTTCATTCCAACATAATAGAAGATTCTACATGATAGTTAAAAGAGAACCCAATATATTATATGTTTGCTATTAATTCTTCCAGGTTGTAGATGAATATTCCTAATTTCTCAAGGAATATATATGCCATATATGCCAAAACATATTCCATATATGTAAGAAGATATCTGATGGAGAATGCAATCTGTCTAAATTTCCTGCTAAGGCCCTCTCCTGCATTTAACTGGGGTTTTTTCCTCTTTTCTTTGTATAAAACAACATTTTATATGTCTTGTGAAGTTAAAAGGAAGATGTATGTTCCATTTCACAGGTTTTAATATCTGTGAGGATCAGGTACAGAATGAGTTATTCGCAGGAATTAATATACCTGGTGAATACGCAATCTTTCATTCTATATACTGTACATGAAGTAAATTTAAGAATTTATTATTTTAGCAAGCCTAAACACTGAAAATTTCAGCTCCTGTCACCAAACTGCTAGACCAGAACCTTGCCTATTTCTGCCTTCAACAGCAGCCAGCACATTTCACACAGTGTGAGAAGACCACAGGATGTGTCCTTCTGCCATCTGCATCAAATTTTCTCCTAAATCCCTCATAGTTAAAATATGACCAAACACCACTAAATATGAAATTAAACAATACTCCCGAAATGCTTTAGCATGGACTATTGTAACTTAGAGTATCCTAAGTCCTTTTCTGGATTTCACAAAATTCTTTGCCCAAGTCATGTTCAAGGAACTCCAAAGTCCTCAACTGTTATTTTTAAGGTATATTTGATTGGATGGGTTACATAAAACTTTTTCTGTTCAAAAATCAGACAAAGCCATGTTTAAGTATGAATTTAAGTATGAACAGAGCCTTGAATCATTTCAGAATGACCTTAGGAAGTGATTAGGATTTTAACGAGTTCTCATTAACTTTCTCCTAGCATAAAATACCCCCCTGGAAACCATAATACCCTAGGAAATATAAAAAAATAAAAGAACACAAAAATGTTAACATAAAAAGTATTTCAAAAGATTTAGGAACACAGCCAGGAAGAGATTGCTTTCTATTTGTTTCCATAATAACAGCCTAGCTGTACACTATAATACCGACCAAGCTTTACCCCACAAAGCAAATAACAACATTTATTTTATTTTGTTGCTTCCCCTATAGATCTCAGCAACCCCTTCTCACAGTGGGAGTAAGGACAGACAAAGTAAAGGTAATGTCCTCTTAACAAAATTTTGTATGCAGAAATATTCTCCATATCAATTTCCATATTTAAACCAGAAGCTCCTTTAAAGGGTACACCCTAAGTACATGTTTCACCTCTGCAGCAAGACCTTGTGTTTGGGGGTTTTTTGTGTTTGTCATAGAGTGAAAGAGTAACAGGGAGAAGCTCTCAGACATTTGTAAATGCAATTAGAAAGTGAAATAATATACCTTATCTCATTTTCCTCTTGACAGTCATGACGCTGCGTAGTTTCAGCGCTTTCTGGTCTGGATTTGGGATGTATTTTCTAGGAAGAAAATGCATGAAATATAAATATTCTAAGGCTTTCTTCCGTAACTCCCCAAACAATTGTTGTATGTTTCAATTTACTTCAGATTTTCAGTATCAAAGTCATCTTGCAAAATGTAGGTCAAATCTTGTCCTCTAACACACATCTATTACTGATATAATTTTACTATTGAAGTCTTTGTATTGTAGGCAGGGGCACAAAGGGCAAAAGCAAAAAAATTCTAGTCTCAATATACCATAGGAAAAATGGAAAACTGGGTGAATCCCACATTTTTTGTTTCCAATTAGACAGTGATCATGATGATAAGACAGGATTTGCACTTTGATGGTGGAATTCAAGAATTTGACATATCTGCATGTCACAGTTCTGTGAAAATCAAAAGAGTTGTCTCTTGTTTTCAAATGTAGAATGATTCTATTCTTCCCATGTCTCCCAGAGCTAAGAAATGTAGTAACACTATGTAAACAATTAAATGTAGTATTTCTTACCTTCCAGTATATTGCTCCCAAAATAAAGCCAATGAAAAGAGACAGCAATGATGTCAGTGCTATGCTGATCCCTTGCAGGCTGGAGCTGCTAACGAAGTCAAGAGCTTCTGTAATTACAGATACTCTTGTTAGTGAAGACAGATTTATAACAGAAAACTATCTTCAGGGCAACACTATTAGCAAGAGCACTTTCATGCACCACCTACATAACAGCATCTTAAATAGCAGAACAGATACTTCGAAGTGCTATGTACATGAAGTGCACTTCATATAAAATCTTAGAGGAACTTTTTGACCACAAGGATGC
Source organism: Hafferia zeledoni (assembly GCA_035583235.1). Classification (NCBI taxonomy): domain Eukaryota; kingdom Metazoa; phylum Chordata; class Aves; order Passeriformes; family Thamnophilidae; genus Hafferia; species Hafferia zeledoni. Next base: position 41,980,175 of record JAWWEV010000043.1, read on the forward strand.
TTCACCCACTTCTTAAAAAACTGTGCTGAAAAGTACCAACACTAATTCTCTTTTAGTCATTTGTAGAGAATTATCTCTTTCCCACACTTGAAAGTTGTGGATTTATTAATTTTTGGAGGTCTTATTTTGAAAGGCAAAGTAATTCTTTGGAGAAGAACATATATCAATTTTTGCATATTACTAAATACCACTGGACAACTCCCACTGACTGCAGACAGACACTTTGCCACTAATGACCAATATGAGGCCACTTGAGGGTGGCTAATTTAACAAAATAAGCCTAACCACTTCTAACATCTTCTGGAAAGGTGTCACTGACTTCAGCAAAATGAAACCCTTATACCTTGAGGTCTAGCTGTGTGTTATTTGGTTATAACCATTTCTTGATAGCTTTTAACACTTTAAATGGAAGAGCAGCAATCCTAGTTTTTTCATTCCCTTCACAGGGACCTGCAAGCAAGCTGAGAATAAAATTTGACCCTCCAGTTACTTAATCAAGAGCAGAATGTGAAAAGTCCTACAGAATCATTTGGAGATCCTCCACCTGAAAGGCAAAGTGAGCCACAGGAGACTGTTGGTTTAGACACCATCCACCCAATTTTGGTTCATTTCAAGACTGGGTGTCTGCAGCTTGAATGGTGGTTGTATTGTCAGATTACAGGAAAAGAACCAAACTGTAAGCACTGGAAAAGTGATTGCATACACAGAAAAGAAAATTAACTGACAGCACTCGAAATTTGTGAGACTCATGCAAACACAAATGGCTAAGGACGTACAGTATGATATACTGGGTCAGACAATGCGTGTTTAGTACATTATTAAACAGTCTCCAAAATGCTTTAGTTTAGAAAGGAGTATTCTTATAATTAACTGGCAATTCATTTTCAACTCTCTGAGATTTTCTGGTTGACATCTTGCAAGTTTTAGACAAATATCCTTTTAATCTCTGAAATTCAGCTGCGTTTTCTGGACTCAGTGTAGACAGAACTAAAAAGTAAGACAGCAAAAAGTCTGTGTCTTATACATTCATATATTACATATATCTCTGTGTCTCATACACTGTTTACAAAGTATTGGTTCATGCTGTAGTGGCTTGAATTTCACTTATATCTGGTAGACTTGGCATATTAAAAGGAAGCACCAGTCAATCAGAACCAATGGTAGCACACCATGAAAGAAATCTGTTTACAGAGGAGAGAGGAAAAATAGCAGTCAAAGTTCTACAAAGATAAACATTAGCTGAAAAAGAGAGGTTATTGTGTAGTCTACCCCTATCTGCTCAGACATTAAAGCCAAGAGCAGAAGTTAACTGGGGGACATATCTTTTCTGACTTTCTGTCCCAGATTAGGCACAGAGGCCATTTGCTTGCAGAACTGATCTTCAGAAAAACTGAGTGAACACAAGTCAACTCAAAAAAACCCCTTCTTGTCATTACTCTATCTGAATTATATTCTCAGACAAAAATTCCTATATTCCTCTTGTGCTCTAGGCAAAAAAAATGCAACCCTCATTTGCCTAATGCCATTCTTCCCAGTGAGAGGCTGCTGAGTTATACAACTAAATTATGTACATCATATGGGGATGGTCATGTTTTCTAGATTCCACCCTGTAAACGGCAGAAAAAAATAAAATGTGAAATAAAAATGAAAGAAAAGACTCTTCAGGTTGTGTAGAGCATAATGTATTTGCTAACATGCTACGGAAGACTGTATGACCTCAAAATACCCCTGCCTACCTGCGATGCTGGGCACCACGTCATGGCAAGCATGCTGGTTTTTACATTAACTTCTAGAGAAATGCTGTGTATGCAAGGTAATCTGTGATAGTTTAGCACCCTTGTTTTTAACAGTATTTTCCACAAACTTCATGGAAACAAACTTAGACAACAGAAGAGACCCTTTAAAATGAGGTGTCTAGAACTGAAAAGTAATCTGATTTTTGAGATAATGCAGATAATTCCTTCATTATCTATGGGAACCTGAAAGGAATTCATAGTAAGCTTTCCATGTAGGGGCCTGCAAACCAGGGACAGAGCCTAAATACAGTCCCATTGTGACACCCTTCCCAGTCCACCTTTTAAAAATGACAACAGATTTTTTTTCATAACTTGATATATCATGTATGAATTAATTTAAAAGTTAAGTAAGCCATAACTACTTTAAAAAGCAAACAACAACAGATTATTTAATTTCACATTCAAGCCCCCAAAAAAGGCTCTTGAAAGAGCTGGGGAGAATGAAATGAGTCATGGCCAGTTCCTTCATTGCCTTTTATTAACACCTAAAACAGAAATGGTTGGAGAATTCTCAGTCTGGAGAACCTCATGGAGACTTGTGTCCTAATGAAGAAAAGGGAGATGGGGAAAGTGAGCTGGCTGCCAGAAAGTTTTTGTTTCTTCCATAGGGACCTTTTCCTCTATTAGAAACTTTAGAGCTCTATACACAAAGATTCTGACTCCCATCAGTTGTAAAGACAGAGCAGGAGAAGGAATAGGAGGAAACCAGGTGTACCAGGAACTTTGTGAACTCTTTGGGCAATGCCAGAGGAAGTGCTGGCTTTGCAGTTAGTATATTATCCACTTTAAAGAGAGTCTATCCAGCAAAGTGCAAAAGAGGAGTGGATGCAGGCCAGCACCTCTTGGAGCTCTCACTCTGCATCTTGGGGAAGATTCCCTAGGGAATTGAGCTCATTTGATGCTGATTTATGTATAGTCTTCACAGACATTGGGATGTTCAAGCTGTGAACAAAATACACTTACATTAAAAGCCATTCAGCTACACAATGAAGTTACTGAGCTGCTTCCTACCTTGAGCCATGTGTGATTATGATTCAAAGCACTGGCTCTTTTTTTTTGCCATATATGTCTCAAAGGAATTTTCAGTTTATCTCTGCTCAGCTCCAACACAATTACCACAAGATCTTATCTGTAAAAATGTAGAGCAGCTCTCACCTGTTCATCAGAGTTTTCCATTAACTATGAAGTTGGAACAAAGGCACAGAAGGCAACACCAATTGCATTAAGCCATGAGTGAACATTTTAAAATTGTAGTGCAATTACTGAATTAAAGAATGGTATTTGCTTAATTAAAAAAGGAGACCTTCCTCAAAGGAGTCATAGAGATCTCTGTGTTTACACATTCTTTGAGCTGCTTGGTACTGAACAATAAAGCTAAATTATTGTGAGGAAATTATAGGCAAAAACGGAAGAAGGAAATACTGAACTTTTCACGGAAGTGTAAAGAACATCATGGCATTAAATTGAGGGAGAAGAGTAGTAACAGCTAGTAAGTTCAAGCTTTGCTCAGAGCAATATGAGATTCACCTGACAGGGGGGAAAAAGACTATTATTTACTGTTTGGTTCAACAACCGAAAGAACAGGTCAGGACTTCTTATCCTGACACTTGTTCTTTACATAGGAACCATTTCATCTGAATTCTCTAGACTATGCATGGTATAATGATCTACAGAAATACCATCAAGACTGGGAATTAAACAGTTATTTGGAATTGGACTACAGTCACATAGCACAAAGAAAAAAACCAAATAAACCTCTCTAAATAAACTGGGGAGGCTAGTGGTGGTGTTTTGAGAATTTTATGGGGGAAAAGATGGAGTGGGAACATGCCACAAATCTACATTCAATATTACAAGAATAAAAAAACAGCACTACTGCAATTCAGAAAAAAATTAGAATAACATGATTGTTCTATTTTACACTTAGTTGGGCTAAGACTTTTGGTGTAGATGTAGTTAAGCTTCTACTCTATTATTGTAGTTTAATTTTATTGTTGTGTAAAAACAACGAAGTTATGAAACATGGCTCTTTCAAAAAAAGTAGGAACATTAAAACAATTTAGCTTATTTATATACAATTTATACAATAATTATTTCACAAATTATTTTATGAGATTATGCACTTCAGGTTTGTCTAAGTTGAATTTAGAACTAGGAGCAGTCTAAGTCATCTAGCTACACTGCCTTGACTAATAGATTCAAAATTTATTATTATTAATCTGAAGGGGTCCTTTTGGAAACATGGAATGCTTGTAAATGCTCTAGAAACTATTAAATGAAACAACAGCTCAATTTAAAATTGTTTAAAATGAAAGATGGTTATTTAAAAAAAAAAATACTGTAGTTTGTGTCTGCTTTTTTTCAGGCCTCCCACCTTCTCCAAATGTTTTCCTTTTTGAAACTTGAATCTAGTGGTGCTGTTCTGAGAACAGTACTGAAGCCAGGGGGACCCTGTGTAGAAGTCTTCACATGGGAAGTAATAAGGTTTATTAAATGTTGTTCCTTACAGGAAGGTAAGAATTAACTAAAAACAAAACTTTCACAGCAATAAAGCAAGACAAAACTAAAATCAGTACTGAAGGCCATTTCAGGGAGTAAAACAGATGCCAATAAAGATTCCACAGCTCCCTCCCTGCAAAAAAACTCCAAATAAATATCTACAGTGTAACCAGTCAGCATCCAAGTTAATGTCATTTAATCTGATTATGAGTTCAAACTGTCCCCAGCCCCAGACATGTAGTCCTCATGACATTTCTACATAAGGCTGTTAACTGATATCCAATTTTCCAATAAATTGCTTAAGAGAATGATAATCAGTTAAAACACACCTGTACAGCATATGGCAGCCAAGCAATTTCTTTGACTTACTGCATTATTTTAATTAGGCTTTTTTCCTACTTGATTATCAGTTCCAATTATAAAACAAGATTAATAATCCTGCTTCTGTACTCTCCTCCACAATACAGCCACAGGTGCCACACTCCACTGCACTGTCCGGCATCCCTCCTGTTACTGTACTGGGTCAAAGTCCTTTCATCTGAAGTGTTCCTGTAATCTGTCTGTCTGTCTTTTGCTTCTTTGATCCATTCCCATTGCTTCAGGCTGCTGCTGAATATTTTTCCTCTAGCAATGACTTCAAAAATTATCACATGTTTAGACCCGAGAGAGAAACAGGTATGCGTTCTTTAACCTTCTCCTGGTGCCTCATAGCTGGGCCTGAGCTCAGCAAGTTATTTGCATACAGCTCTGTGACCTCTTGGCAGGGAATCTACGGCAGTGAGGCTTCTCTTTTCCAGAGAGGTAGGCTAGCAGCCAGCAGTCAAGGGTGTTTTTTTTGTTCCAGCCCTCTGTTCTGAGGGTTCTGAGATATGATGACTTAAGACCTTCTCTTAATTAGAAAACAATCATGAAGGTCTTCAAATCTGATAGCAGCTGTGAGCCAATGAAGAGATAGCATGCATGGTGCTAAAAACCCAAAGAGTAACTAAATTACACTTTCCCGAGAGAAGGAGCACAGAAGAAACTCAGGTTTAGTAGTATCTGTCCCACCATCAGGAGCTACAATTGTGCCCAACAGGCTACATTAGGCTGACTCCTTGCACATGATTTCTTATGTACAGAGAGTACCAGTCATTATCACACATTCAGATAACATAGATGTTGGTGAAGTGAAAAGGGGAAATTGTAAAGAGAGATAGATACACATTGTCAGCCTCATGTGTCTGGGAAACAGGAACAAGGAAACAATAACATGGTTGAGCTTTAATCACCATTTCAGGAAGCTCTAAGGAAAATCCCCTTCTTTTGTTCACATGAGCAGCTTCAGGGAGTATTCACCTTGTTGTACATGGTGTCACTAAAATCCCCTGAAATTTCACTGTTTCCTTCCACCTCAGATTCCTATACCACTGCTGACCTCATGACAGGTAATGCTAAGGCTCTTCCAGCAACCGTTCCAGGCTCTCTTATCTGTCAGTGACCAGTCATATACACCAGTGACCAAGAGAGAGGAAAAACATGGAGATGACTATGCCAGAGAGGATTAAAGCCTGCCAAAAGTGCAGTGACTTTGTCATTGACCCCAACCAAAAGTACACTGACTGTGGAGGCAGTCCTGGTGTGACTACAGCAAGCAAGCATGGGAACTATCTCCAGGTCTGGTGAAAAGCCTGATTGACAGTACTCCCAAAATGGAACACAGAGGCAAACTCTCTGTCCATGTGAGCACTCTCAGCTAATTTAGGATAGCTATTCTATTTGCTTTTCTGAGAGTTAAAATGAAGTGTCTGGGACAGCCAAATTTGCGGAGGCCATATGACTAGTGAGACCTCATGACAGCCAAAACGAAGAGGCTGCCCCTCTCCAAGTTGCAGAGAGCTGTCACATCATTGTAACTCGATAGCGTCTATACATTTTGATTAGCTAAGTTCACTGCATTTCAGTATGACAGCTGAGAAACACATGGTACACCATCAGGAACATGTAACTTCCCATTAATTTGCACAATTAATGACATTCTTTTCCTCTGAGCTCTCATAAAAATCAGCTACCAGAACAAAATGGAGACACATATATTCAATCACTTGTACTTACTGTTAGTGCTAGTGCTACTGCCAATGCTGTCATTCCTAAGGGAGCTGGCAGCAACAGGAGGAAACAAAAATGTTTTTGTGACAGCGACTCTGGAATCGGAATCTAAATAGAAAATGAGTGTGTCAGCATTATGAAACTTCAAATACAGTTCCCTCTATATAAGATGATGGGCTATAAAGCTATTCTGATGTGGCTGTAGGGCTGTTTATAAAAATTGGCTGTAGGGCTATTTATAAAATGGATTAAGCCAAAAAAGACAGTTTTATTAAGAGGTAGAAGTGTCTACATGCTGAGCTGTTACTAAATAGCTAATCTGGAAAAGCAATTGCTGCAAAAAAGTTCTCAGGTTATGGTGTTGATCTGCTTCTAGTTACTGCTGGTGTAACTGTGTACCTGGATACATTGCCCATATTAAGAAGCTAATAGCTAATAGAGAGTAAAAGAACAGATAATACAAAACCTCCATTTACTGGAAGAATGAGAAATAACTGCAGGAGCCTGACTTGAGCTTTTTCAAATTTTTAAATGAAGCATATATGGCCCTTTTCAGGAGAGGCGAGATGAATATGAAGGTGACTTGAGGCTGCTGCAATTTACAGCTTGTCCTATCTTCCTGTCCTTTGAGTAATGCAATCTTAGGCTCTTTTGCTGTCTTATAAAAACCAAATAGAACATGTGAAGAAGAAGAAGAACAATGTAAAAAGACAATCCAGGACATATCTGGAATTAAAAGAAACAGAGCAGTGTACTGTGAGGCTGTTTGGAATATATCAAGGAATGATGTCTCTAGGAATGATGACACTAGTTTTCGTGTCACATAGAACTTGACTTCAAACAGAAATACAACCTTCAGTGTCAGCAGTAATTTTAACTTGCAGTAAAAAGGTGACATTTCTGAAATTCAGGGTAAATCACCCATTTATATCTACTTAGATTCTATTCCCCAAAAGAAAAGCCATCTTACCATTCTCTGGTGTTTCTACTGTTGAAGGCAGAATGCAGTCATTCTTATTCAGGGTGTCTGCAAACTCCTTGTAGACCTCAATGGTACTATTAAAGTGCCTAAAAAAATCCTCAGGAATGAAGCGACCTTCTTCATAAAGGTGACCATTTTCTTTTACAAAATCCTAGGGTAAAATACAGAATTCAGCTTGAAAGAAAGTCAAGAGAGATGCTCATTTCAACACCTCAACAGACGATAAAAATATCCAAAGATGACACAAACTAGTTTAAGTTTTTAACCTGCAGAAGACCGGACTGGCTGTGTACAATCTTTGTAAAACATACAAGGCTTCTGATCTCAGGATTTCAAATTAGGTTTGCAAATAGAAATGAATTATTAATACAGTGTTGTAAAATTGCTAAGGAATGAAAGGCAGTCTACCGACCTACACTGAAAATGAGAAGATGTCTTTTTAATTTCCCTCATTAAAAAAAACCCCTTGATTTCATATTACTTTGCAATGTATCATATGATCCTGTTAATCTGAACATACGAACACAACACAATCATTGGTATTGTCATTATGAGAACAGGGAACAGAACACAATAGCTGGGATATACCACTGCACAGAAGCAGGCTGAGATCACTGATAACGTACCTAAAAATAAGACAGGACTATAAACAAGGAAGCCAAATCACTCTGAGGTCTAACAGACAAGTATGTTATGCCAAACTATACAACAAGATTGAGATTCATGTTAAGATGATTGATGGTTTTGTTTGGTTGGATTTTTTTACCTGATTCTGGCTTTCATAACAGCTGGTTCTCCTGTCAACAGGTCAAATTTGGCCTGGGGTTACTCTGTACTCCCAAGAAGGAGGACAGTGGTAAGCAAATGGCTTAAATATGCCCTAAGGAAAATTTTTCAGTTTTACCTCCAAAATTATTTTATGTTTAATGCTGAGAGTACAAGACTTAAGATCATTATTCTCTGAGAAAACCAATAGCTAGTTGTTTCTCTGAATTACAGGATATTTGCTTCTCCATCCTACAAAATAAAATTCCTCTTCCCCAACCACATCCTAGCTGAGTGCTTTGAATCGTTAGGACAAAAATAGAAAAGAAAAAAAATATATATATATTGAAGATTTGACCGAATTCAGTTTGAAATGGAAAGGAGGGAAAGTCTAAATATTCTCAGTAACATAATGCAAATACATGACAAAGTTACAAGGTTATTCCACTCTAAATGCACCTTAGTGTTTTAGTTCATTTGATTCATTCTGAGTGTTGAAAAGGTGCAAATACAACAGCTAAGGACTTAGCTGGTAAAAATAAACATATATGGAAGATGAAATCCATGCTCTAATGAACATGATGGATTTTGCCTGTTTTATTCAGTGTAACAAAAACTTCAACTACAGAACTTATTTTTAATTACTGATAGTCTTGTTAGAGCAGTATAAGGGACTAGAAAATTAATTTATTTCCCCCACACACCTTCTTTCACACAAGAGAATCAAGCATCTCTTGAGTGAGACTCCTGGAATCCTTCCAGCTGCTGTAGGAATCCAGAAACACATGGAAATGGGTTGATATTCTCTCGTCTTTGCTGTGCCTTTGTATAAAAAAGTTTATTAAACTATAGTGAAGCTTTCAGAGCTCCACACACTCTGATATATACTAAGAGTATATTAATAGCTTCAACCACATAATCTTTAAATTTACATTAAGATCACTAGCAAAATGAATAATTCAAGCTGGATGCACAAGGAAGATTTCTGCTAGTTTCAAGTAAACCTGAATGAATGAATGAATTACACTAAATATGACGGTTGGATTTTTGACTATTTAAATAACTGTATATAGGTCATTTTATGTACTGGAATTCCTTGTAAGCCATTTTTATTTGAAAAAGGAGATAACATCTAGCTTAGAACAGTGTACTCAGAGCATTTCTAAACAAAGTAGGATTTCAGATGTACAGGAACAGAAATGAGAACAAAAATCTAATGAAGCTTTAGACATTTTTAAACTACTACTGAATACCACATAACAGGAATTAAAAATATCCAGTATAAAAGCAGAAACTCTGTATAAGATTACCTTGTTTTTATCAAAAGCAAGGCATGCCATAAGATCGTTAATTATCCTTGTGAGATTATTGATGATTAAATAGTTACTTAAAACATCCGACATATCTGAAATATCTGAAAATTTCTGGAGAAGATTAAGTAGACTCTTTGAAAGTTCAGGCACCATCAAATGCAACCAACAGTGACTAGGCTGTCAGGGGATAAAAAGAGAAACAGAGGTAGATTAAATATCAGACTTTTGTAAAAACTGGTTAAGCAGCTCACTGTGCAAAAGTAGATTAGACTGTTCTTTCCAATTTAAATTATCTTGAAAGTCAAAATTACTTTTCTTTAGTGTGGCCAACTTTTTCTTCAGTCCTTCAGGTAAAATTTCTATTCTCACCGATACTGACATATTTACTGTTGTCTGTTAAATGCCATCCCTTCATTAAAATTCTTAATGAATGCCAAGTATCAGTCTGTTGAGAGTTTGAGTCTTGGGACATTTTACTATGAACCCTGGTCCATGCTTTCATTAACCTATTCATTTTATTTGAACACCTACAGCTTCAACAATTGTTTAAACTAGTTTCAGTTTTCATTTTATTATTGTTACCTTACATGACTCAGTTAACCCCAAAGATCCTTGACTTAAATTTCTTCTCAGGAAGGTTTCCATAAACATTCCCTGTGTGCTTTCATCCACCTTTAAACTAGTCAGCTTACTTAATTCCATCTCTTCAGCTTTTCCGCTAATGCCATTATTAGGAACAGTTTCTAGATCTAAAAGCCTTTTTTTTCCCTGTGTTTTTGATGACAGAAGTGTTCTGGGCAGTCTGTTGCTGTATGTGCCACTGGAACAGAGTTCAAATCCTTTCACTGACACCTATGCAATTAGTTTGCAGGAAAAGTTTGTACACCTGTTCACGTGACTGAAACCTGGTAATTCATCTTGCTGTCTTAGAGGGAGTCATTAATTTCTTTTACTCAGATTTACATAACAGTAGTCAAATAGATAAAACAGTCACCCAGCCCAGGAAAAGCCCTAATTCAAAATGATCGGCAAAAATACAGGTAACGCATTAACCACAACTGCACCTTGTACCTGGAAATCCCTTCCCAATAAATGCTGAATTTTTACTGGTAAATGTTATGGAAATTTATTCTATACGTGAAGTTATTTTTTTCATTGTTGAAAATGTCTCAGGATCAATAAAGCCTTCTAGATATGAAAATCTTGGCCCAACAAAACATAAGTCCTCTCAGTATCACTAAACTAGTTTCCAATTGCTAAATCAACTAAATCCACTTTCTGCAATGCACAGCAAATGTCTGGTGATGTGCACACTTCTAGGCTTAATCTCATTTTATTCAATGTCATTAATAAATCTGCATGCAAATTCTTTATTTTAAAAAAATCCACAGGTGGTGTTCTGCTTTGATGCGTAAATGTTTTTGATGAGAAAAAAATACACTTCAGGTTTTAGAGGACTAATCAGAATATTAGGCTTTCAGGCTTAGAGAACCAAATGCAAATACATTCTTCAGCTCCACCTTACTTTCCACTTCTGTGTACAACTCTCACACAATGATAACAAATAGCAAATCAGTGATATCACCCTCTGTAATTACCTCAACAATTACTTGCTTTTTAAGAATGAAACAAAAAGTGGAATGGGTGGCATTTGGCTTGATTCAACTTCCCTTTATTCCTTCAAGTGAAACAAGGTAAAGGAAGAGACAGAAGCAAATAAATCGGAGAAAGCTTCTCAAAACAGACTGTTCAAGCAGTATACGTTGTGCCACATCCCACTGCCACCACGAGACAAACAACGCACTTACTTTCTTCTGCTTTGGTATAGCAACACTGACACAGAGCTATAGTGCTGCCCTGTACTGGAAACTTGGAAACCCTTTCCCTCTGAGGTTGTGAGGGTGAGCATTCTCCTCTGGCAGGGACTAATGTAAGCTTACTACTTCTCTCAGTGAGCATTTGGCAATTCCAGCAGGGAGTCTATTTTGTTGCTCCCGCAGTTTAGCATGTGCGTGGGAGTCTCCTCTGACTGAACTGTTCTGACCTACAAAGCTGTATTTTGTGAGAACTCTAGGTTTTCTTTTCACTTATATCAAGCTGTGCAATCACTCGCTATCTTAATATGTACCAAAACAGGAATGAAACTGCTCAAATTGAAAAATATGATGTTGTTTACTAGGAGAAACGGAGGTTTAACTCTGAATTTTTTGTGTAAACTTTGACCAAGATTTACATTTCAGGGTGATTGCAAACCTGATTTCCCTTGTACTTCCAGATAGCCCTCAGTTAGCTTTTATTTTCTACACCTATGTAACAGTTTGAAGTTTGTATCACCTTCTGAACGAAGCCCCTGCTGCTATAATCTTTACCTTTTAACCTTCAGGTTAGACTACACAGTCACTCTATGGAAGACTACTTTTAAAGGCACTCAGTTGCCTTGAGCTCGTGCATAATGCAACAACCCTTCTGATTAATGGATGGGTCAGTCTGTTCCTGTTACATGCACTACACTGGCTTCCCATCTGCTTTGCATTCACTCTGCCGTTCTACCTTTAGTCATCTACATTTGAGACTTGCTACCTTGGGTACACTTCCCACAGAAGATTGAAATATATTGAAAAAAATTGCAGAGAACCATTTCAATCCCTTCAGAGCCATTTACTTTAGGCAAAGCCATGGGTTTCCCAGCTTGCAGGGACCTTGCAGAACGGAGAGCAAAGCCTAATTATTCAGCCAGCTTTTGCTGGGGTATGCATAACACAACCTGAAATTCCCGGAGAGGAATTTGGCAAAGTGGGATGTGAATACTACAGAATACTTCTTCCTGCTAAGGCATGTGGCCAGCAGCTGCACCTCCCATTACTATGACTGAAAAGTGGTGTACCAGTGAAGGGAACATGGAAATCTCAGCCCTGAACTTCTCTTCCTATTTATTTCTTGGCTGCTCATCATAAATGTAAACTGGATCTCAGTTTCTGGATATGATACATCAAGATGACACGGCATTTAAACTACAGAAAAAAACCTGCATAGTAGCAGTCAAAACTGAACCAAGAGAGAGGCAGGAGTTTGGCAGTGAGAACAACCAGGGCTCATGGCTCAAGCAGGCTTCCTGGCTTTCTTCATCTGCAGTGACAACCTCCCCAGGAGTGCAGCTGAGTGAACAGCCTCGATCCAGCCCAGCAGCTACTGTGTTCATCCTGGAAGCTATTGCTGTCCTGCACAGACATGAACCTCACCACATCAGGCACCAAAATGAGTGATGTTCAAAAAGCACAGGAGCCGGGGGATGGTAGCAGCCAATCTGACTTCCTTTTTCTCTGAAATGGCTATAATAAGAATTGAAAATTTTTGCATTTGATTCATTTATATGGGATCTAGTACCTGACTTCCATAGCTTTTGTTCTGCAGAGTTTATCTGTCTAAAGAAACAAGTTTAAACTGGGTTTTCTAAAGTATTCTTAAGTTGTACTAAAAGCCTTGAGCTTCTCTTAAGAACACTTCTACATCTGACATAACCCTTTATAACTTCACAACTCAGGGCCCTTCACTATCCCTCAGCCTCCTCTTCCTCCTCCCATATTCTTAGTATTCAGGACTAAATGTTGCTTCTGTCATCGTTGTCCAGTATCAACAGGGAATATTGCTAATTTGCTACACCATTGTAGGATAGGATGCATTTTTAGATGTGTATCACACAGAAACTGGATTGTCATAATGAAAACCTTGTACAGATACAAAACCAGCTTCTTACATTAGCAGATGATTTTCAGTTACTGATGAATATGTGTACAATGATTCATTCTAAAGACAGGCACAATTTTGTTCAGTTTAACTGATAAAATCATCCTTTTCTTACTTTTTCCCTTTCCTTAAAACAATATACTGTTCAGTATAATTTGTACTTTCACCTTGTTGCCTTTTCTCCTTTTTCTTGCAACGCATGCAACAACCAAGAGAGTATGTTCAATACATCATTCTAAAATGCTTTATTTTGTTAAACTTAGATAAACCAAAAAATATCTAGTAAATTAAGCAATAATAGGATTTTAATAAAAAATGTTATAGAATTTTAAAGTATACAGATCATGTTTATTTGAAAGTATCACTATGTATTAAATATGGGATTATATAGAAAAAGTAATACAAAGCCTGTTTGAAACCATACTGGTTTGTTTGGTTACTGACACTACCATTTACTGAACTTAAGGTTCTCCCTACTGGCTACTCAGTATTTGTTGTGCTTTAATGGCACTTCCACTGGCTGAAACAAGAAGGCCATTCTACAGTATGTTGCAAAGTACAATTAGAGAGAACCTATGTGAGAAATTACTAGTTAAGAAGGTAGTAATTTTAAACTGACACAATGAAGTAATATGGTAGTTTTACTTTTTCCAGAAAAAAATGTTAAAAAAATTTAATATGAAGAAATATTTTTGTAAAATTCCTGTAATTAACAAGATTTTAAGGGGCTGCAGGAATCTTTCTATATTTCTTTTAAATAAATATTTGGGAACTGTATGAAAAGTGAAATAATCATTATTTAAGTGTAACTTACTAAGCCATAGGAGTAGGTACAAAATATTACAGCCATCACTGGTTCCAGTGTGCTACTTTATTGGGAATAACTTGAAGTGGTTGTACATACCAGACTATCCATCTTCGGGACATATTTAAGGGTTATCATATAATCATTTGGGAGATTTCCAACCTACAACAAAAAGATAATAAAAATGTTACTACTGACTACAAAGAAAGACTTAATTTCCATTACTACATTCAGCAAAATCTACCAAATATTCAACACAAATTTTCAGTAATTTCCCAGGAGCAGGTAAAGTTAAGGTTTGCTTCCAGTAAAGGTGCAGGTAAAAAAAGGTTACTCACATACTTAGTTTCGTGTGGAACCGCTATTGACCCTTATTTGCCCACTGTAATATGTCCAGATCTGATGTGATCCTGCTCAATGCTACCGCTTCCCAGAAGAATTAAAGTCAATAATGTGCTGAAGGGAAGTGATCTGAGGTTGTTCATTACTACAGAAAGTCCACTGCATTTTCATCTTTTAATGGCATGTCTTGAAGTATTTACCTGACAATTTCTATATAACCTCAACCACTGTAGACAGTAGAGGACACAGAAGTATCTAACCCCTTTTCCTTCAAATAATTTCGAACTTCAACATGCATCTGAACTTAAAAAATACTTGCCTGCCTTGTGCTTAGTTATGTACCAGGTCAGAACAACTTGAGTACAACTTTTAACTTTCAAGTTGTTCCTCTTATTAATGATGAGCAAAGTGACTATATTCTAGCAATGTCCTGGGGCGAAGGACAGCTTCCACACACGTAAGCTGAGTGCAACTTTGCAGATGTGGGTGAGCACGGAGTGTGGTGCAGCAAAGACAAGGAGTGAAAGAAGGGTTCTCATTGAATTATACAGTCTGATCTGCCACAGAAGGGATCCAACACTACTGTGAGACGTGGTTGAACATCTGGGGAATGTGCAGAGTTGGGAGAAGAACAGTCCAAGAGTTTAACAGTCATTGGACTGCCACAGTCCACAGAAGTATTTTTTTCGAAACGTTTACCAATAATGTGAAACTTCATAATACAGTAAATCTACTTTCTTTTGTATCAGTGAAAGATCCAATTGATATTTCTCATTCTAGTTTTAAAGTCATTTAGTCAAAAACAATATGCACATAGTTCTTTTGGTGCAAAAGCATTTTTACTTCAGGTTAAAGATCATTCTGTTATGGTTGCTTTTGATTCTGCTGCTATAGCAACCAACACAGCAATCTTTTTTCTTTCCCTCCTGAGCAGTTTTTAGGTAATATTTTGTTTGATAAAATATAATGTTTTATTTGTTAATTATAATTTAGGTTTAATTAAAAATTAAACAAGCTGTTTCAAAATGTTATGGCTCTAGAAATTATCAAGGACAATACTTATGCACAGTCAAACTCAGATGAATTCCAAATATTTTTTTTTTTTTATTTATGTGGGCTAAGCCACAATCCTTCAGCTCAGATACATTTATCTTTCTCCTATAACTTTACAAAAAACAATTATTATACAAATTATCCTGGTCAATTCCTTTCCATAGATAAGTTTTATTTTTTCTTTTTTACTTTTATACCCAGAAGTTCCCAAAGCAGCGGTTCCAGGAGTGTCACTAAAATTCTTTATATTTCTATTTACCTAGAATTTTGGGGAATTGATTCAACATGCTATACATACTGAAAAATATTCCAATATATTCATTATCTCTTTAAAGCATCTGATTTATTCTAAATCCTCATCCGGACTTTTGTCTATTTCTCCTTTCTCTAAAAGTATCACGGCATTGATACCGAAGGGGTTTTTGATTTTTGATTTTTTCATTTTTAGAGATTTTAGAAGTACTTGTAGCTGTAGCAAAGTAGATTTTTAGTGGGTTAATATTTCTAACAGTTTAAGTTTAATGTCTTCTGTTGCTACCCCTGTCCCAGAACGGGGAGCTCAAATTCTCTTAGTTGTTTAGACTCTCTTCAAGGTAAAGAGCTGGAGACTATCAGAAGACCTGCAGAATGAAACATAATCACAGGGCAAAGTGACCCAGAAGTCAGAACTCGAAGAACTCCAGAAACCAGAGGAAGAAGAGAATGATGAAGAGGAGGGTCTCGTCGACTCCAGCCTCAATTCCTGGGGGGTGGGAACAGGGGCAGGACTGGGGCTGGACCGAAAGATGTGTAAAGCAATGATTGGGTGAACCATATTACAAAAACCATAGAAACCAGTGTTCGAGAGGGCACGTGCATGTCATCATGTATTCCTGTGGGTCGTAGGCCTGATATTAAAGGACCTTTACTTTTTATCTTATCCCATACTAACGTGGCTCAGAGTCCTGTTTTGTTGGGGGTCTCTCACAGCATCACATTATGATATACTAATACATAATCCAGTATTTTTTCTAGCTCTCTTTGCGTGCCTAGAGAGGTAGGATTAGCAGCACTTCAAGCAGCATAGGTAGTGAAGGTGCAACTCTGTGCAAAGTTTCCCATACTCACTGTAGAGGGATTCCATACTTAGCAGCATCAGCAAAACCACTACTCTTTAAGAAAGGTCACTGGAAGATTAAATTTGTTCCATTTCAGTGAACACTACAAGAATTGATATGCATTATGTATACAATCTACTTTCCTGGCACGAGAGCCTGTGAAGCACTTTTCATGCACAGTTAAAAAAATTTAACTGCCCAAGAGCTCAACTTCTCAATCAAAGCCAGAGCACATAGCTCAGCCTCAGATATTTTCCTCCTTGACTGACTGAAACAGAAAAGATATTTTTGAATTTACTACTAAAAATGAAGATTGCTGAGGCGAGCGTGTCAAAGACAAAATATATGCCCTGCCTCAACATGAAATTGTTAAAGTTTTATTGACTAAACTCCACATGTCAGATGCTCTACTGGTAAATGATGGACCTCAGTCAAAGTGAGGGAGTTATACTTATGTCTCTCTTGGACTTCCTAACTCATACAGTAAAGCCTTTGATGTAAGACTGAAGGATATGTCTATATTAAATCTGTGCTTTTCGTGCTCTCTTGCTTTCCTGAATCTTGACATTTCATTGAACACTAGCTACCAAGACTGTGATCCAAACACAATCACTTGATTTTCTGCTGAAATGATCCTGAAAGGAATGAACAGACTCTGCACAGTCACTCTGTGCAAGGTGCCTGACTGCTGTGACTTCCAAAAGGAGCAGATGATCAGAGGGCTCTGAGCTGCCTGAGCAAAGGTGGCTGGAAAACCACTGTCCCTTGAAACTCCTTGCATCCTTGAATGGCTTTTTTATTAGTTCCTATGCTCAACTCGTTAGATACAGTGACAAATTTGGGGGGCCATAAGACACCTGCCTGCATCACTTATCTTGGTTTAAACAGAAATAACAACTCCAATGATTACAGAGAATGTCAACTGATAATCTTGGAAAGGAATGTATAGAACTAAAAGAATCCTGCATTGTAATTAAAATGTCACAAAATTTTTATCTGATTAAGTGCATGTGTGTGATTGTAGAAATCCTATTAGGCTCTGAGAAAAGATGAAGAGCAGGGAATCTAGACTTCTGTCTTTAAATTCATATAAAATCAACATTAAGTGCTATATTCCCAGTTGCAACAAAACCTCAAACTGGGGAATGTAAGATTACTTTTGTCATAGAGAGGTCTGAATTTTTAATACAGCACTGTTAACATTGTATAACCCAAATATACTTTAAAAATACGCTCACAATCACATAGATGGGGAGATGAAAAAGGATGCAAATGTGATTTGGGTTCCATAAACTACTCTTTCATCGCACTAGCAGACATAAGAGAGATGACCTATCTCTACAGTCATGTGCTTTGAAATGAAGGTTACTGTTCTTGCAAATTCTCTTCATTGTGACTGTTCTGGAAATTATAAGCAGACAAGCAAAGATGTAATTATTTTTTTATACACATTTCAAAGATAAAGTAAGTAAATAAAGTAAAAATTACCATTTTCCATTGTCAGTGTTCTTCTGCTCTGAGGCATATGAAGGGAAAAATCATACTTTCCTTTTGGATATTGTTTCTACCTCTCATTTCCCTCTACCCTGATTCATAGAATCAGAGCATGGTTTGGGTTGGAAGGAGACCTTAAAGATCATCTAGTTCCAACCCCTCTACCACGAACAGGGAAAATTCCATTAGACCAGGCTGCTCAGAGTCCCATCTAGCCTTCACACTTTCAGGGATGGGGCATCCACAACTTCTCCAGGCAATCTGTTTCAGTGCTTCGCCACCCTCATGGTAAAGAATTTCTTCCTTATATCTAAACTAGCCTGCCTCTCTTTCAGTTTGAAGCTACTTCCCCTTGTCCTATCCCTTCATACGCTTGTCAAAAGTCCCCCTCCAGCTCTTTGTACCTCTCTGTCTTCCTTACTGCATCCCTGGCTTTTCTACTCCTGCAGTGTCTTCCACACTCTGTCCATCATGTCTGCAATCTACTCTATCTCATCAGTTAATGAAGCAGTTAATAAAATCTTCCTCATTTGGCTTAAGACAACATGCTAACGATTTCCGTTCACACTTCTTACAGTCATAGTGGCAGGTTATTTGCAGGATAACAACACTGGATAATTTTTTATAACACCTTCACTCAGGAGATTTAGATCCATTTAAAAATAAATATCAAATGTTGCAGAGAGTGTAAAGTACATATTTACAGCAAAGATGTAATGTGAAAGCAAAGTACTTGAAACAGCATGTCTCAAACAAGCAACCTAGTCAGTAAATGCTGACTATTGTTTGGGCTTCCAACATTCAAAAAAAGAAAATTGCTTTAGAAAAGTAGATCATGGAAGAAGAGGTATCTTAGATTTAGTTGATGGACAAAACCAAAATATGTAGGCATATTCTGTACATCCTGCAGAGCTCAGTGAGAATTCTATTTATATGTAGGTTTGATGTTCATATTTAACAAATATATATAAAACAGATTCTTAATTCTTATGCAAAATCTAAGTCAAAGACAACTACAGTGATACAGCTTTCTGCTGACTTACTGTGCTGAAAAGAACAATGGGGACAGGCCTTATTGACAGGTGCTGCAACAAATACAGTTTCATAATACAGAACATTTTTGTATCAAGTAATGTGTTTCCCTCCAGACATCTTCATTAAAAAAGAAGCAGGAGTTCAAGTGATTAATAGCGCAGAATGAATATTCTGTAAATACTTTCATTCTCTGTAGGTATGAAATCATGCTCTTTTAAAGTTCTCATTATTAAAAACCAAAAATGATTGCTCAATTGTTCTTTACCTAGGACACATTCTTCATATAAAAATTGTATTACAAAGATTTGAATAAATTTAATCTTACAGAACATACAAGTCACTTTTTAAAGAACAGATACTAGTCTGGTTTGATCTTAGATTGATAAATGCTCAGAAACCTCATTGTTACTGAATTTGCTCTTCCTTTACGATTCTATCTTCTGGTGCAAGTCCAGCATGATGCTAGTGAAAATCCAGATTAAGACACTGAAAACAAGTTACACCAACATCTGTCCTCAATTTATTACTCAACACAAAGTTGATTAGGCAAATGACCCACATTTTCAGGCACTGCACAGCATGCCTGACTTATTCTGATAGCTTAGGCTTAGTAGACATCCCTGGTCTATATTCACTGAGGGTCTTGACTGGGGCATGTACTTCTCATATCCTTATAACACAAAACAGTTGAGTGGAGCACAACTGCAGCCATGGAGTTGTCTACAAGCAGTGTAAGGGGTTTATCGTACTTGGAACAAGCCCAGTACCAGATAAAGGAAGACTATGTTGTAGGGTATTGTGGCGCTCATTTGCAAGCTGCAGTTACACTGCAGTAGAAGTAGGAAAAAACACAGCAGGAAAAAGAAAAATGAGGGACATGGATTCATGCTGCAAAGAATCTTATCATGAGATAGGAAGAGGATGATGATCTGCCTCGAGTTCATCACAGAGCATTTTTCCTGCAGCCACAAACAGTGTAATAGACACCATGGATGTAATGAGGAGAATCTGGTACAAGAAGGCAAACTCAGCATGTGTTATGACAATATAGGCAGTGCTAATAGTACCTTTGAAGATAAACCCAAGAAGCTTGGCATTGATAGTGGGAAAAAAAGGAAGAGCAGCTTGACGGAAATAATAAGATAAACGGTCAGAGCAGCACGTTAACAGACAGAAAGGCAAAATTACAGAAGTCAAAGCTAGAAAACAACTTTTCATAAACTGGATTTTTATCCACCAAGAATTTGGAAGAAAAACGTACTTGCACGGACAGAGAGCTATAAAAACCCCATTTTTTTTTTCCTATTATAACAGGAAAAACATTAGAGGTTTTAAAGGGAACTTAGAAGGGTCTATGAAGCATCAAGAGCCAAATCAGGCACCTTTGTCATAGACAGAGATGGTAATATATCTTAATAGTAAAGAGAAAAGACCCAGGGAAGACTAACATTTTGGGGAGATAGAGATTATAATCTCAGTGGAGGATTCAGACCAAACTGAATCTAGGCTGATATTTAAGAAGTTCTGATGAGACAGGAGGAAGAGAGGCCAATATCCTAAGCTAAATTATGGGATTTGTGTACTACCACTGAAGAAACAGCTCACTGCACACGGATAGGGGACTATACTCATGACTGTGGACAAAAAGGCTTAAAGAGCATGAGTCTGGCTAGAAACAACCACTGCGTCACTGTTGGCAAGTGTGATGGAGCATGTGAGTAACATCATAATATATGTATGGCCAGACTTCGCGAACAAAGACTTGGGAAGGGCTCTCCCATGTGGATGTGCCCTTCCAGCCTGTGCAGTGGATTTTTTAGGTGAGGCACAGCATGCGCAGAACTGGCCCCACCGTTTAGGTCTTAAGGGTCCATGTGCCACAGCCAAGCAAGCTTGGACAGTGACAGTGAAGTCCTCAGGACTGTCACAGCACCCGGAACTAACCAGGGCTGACCCTGCTTAGCATCCAAGATCTGACGAGATTGGATGGCAGGGAGGCATTGAACTGCCAGGGAATGGTCCCCACTGAGACTCAAACTCAGGTCCTTGGGATTCAGAGTCCAGAGTGCCCTCCTTTACACCACGGGACCACCCTAACATCACAATAACTATGGGTAATAATTGTACATAACATTACGTTCTGCGAAATTCTCTGTGCTACAATTTTTTTCTCTGTGTGAAATGGAAGGATATTTATTAAACACACAATGTTCTACAAGCAAAAATTCTTTGGATCAGCTAAGAAATAAGACTTTTAAATGCCAATAGAATCTCCAGTCAGAGGGAAAGTCTGTGAACATAGTCTACATCAATTTCAGTAAAGTGTTTGATACTGTCTCCCACAGCATTATCCAGGGAAAGCTGGCAGCTCATAGCTTGGATGAGCGCACTCTTCATTGCAATGAAAACTGGCTGGATGGCTGGGCCAAGTGAGTGGTGGTGAATGGTGCCACATTCAGTTGGCAGCCAGTCACAAGTGGTGAACCCCAGGGATCAGTATTGGGGTCAGCCCTGTTTAATACTTTTTGTGATGATTTGGAGAAGGGGATCAAAGACACTCTCACTCAGTTCACAGATAACACTAAGTTGGGTGGGAGTGTTGATCTGCTGGAGGGCAGGAAGGCTCTGCAGAGGGCTCTGGACAGGCTGGATTGATGGGCTGAGACCAACAGTATGATGTTCAACAAAGCAAATTGCTGGGGCCTCCACTTTGATCACAACAACCCCATGCAGATCTACAGGCTAGAGGAAGAGTGGATGGAAGGTTGCCTGGAGAAAAGGTGCTGTGCTGGTCTACAGCTGGCTGAACATGATCCAGTAGTGTGTCCAGGCGGCCAAGAAGGCCAAAGGCATCCTGGCCTGTATCAGAAATAGTATGGCCAGCAGTGATTGTCCCCATGTACTTGGCACTGGTGAGGCCATATTCCAAGTGCTGTGTCCAGCTGTGGGCCCCTCATAACAAAAAAGACATTGAGGTGCTGAAGCATACAAGGAGAGGCTAAGAGGTTGCTTAGCCTGGAGAAAAGGAGGCTCAAGAGAGATCTTATTGCTCTCTATGACTACCTGAAAAGAGGTTGTGGCAAGATGGGGGCTAGCCTCTTCTCCCAGGACAAGAGAAAATGGCCTCAAGCTGTGCAAGGAGAGGTTCAGGTCGGACATCAGGAAGAATTTTTTCACTGAAAGGAAAAGGTTAGGCCTTGGAATTGGCTGCCCAGGGAGGTGGTGGAGTCATCATTCCTGGAAATGTTCAAGAAACATCTGAACACTGCATCTAGTAGTGCTATGGTTGAATTGGTGCAGTGGTGTTTGGCCAAAGGTTGGACTCCGTCTCAGAGGTCTTTTCCAAACTTAATGAATCTATGATTCCAATAAAGAACCCAATCACCTATGAGTGCAACATCTAATTTTGAAGATACATGTCATCAGAATATCATTCCTTAATTCAATGAGTATATTGTGCTTTGAAAAGCAGAAGCGGTACAAAGTTTTTACCATGATTTACAAGAGTTGTAGGGTCTCCTGAACCATATTTTTAGCAGCATAATGTTGAAGTCCCTATTATATGTACTAAGGATATAGTCCATATAGCATAAAATATTGTACTTGCTGCAAAGTAATGTGATCAGTCAGTATTCTCTGTATCCTTCTTGTACTCACACTGTCAGCTAATGTGTTGTTTTAAAAGTACTTTAAACATTATTATATATTTTTTTCATTTTATTCTCAATGTCAAGTTGTCATGGTGTAGAATTTCAAAAGAGAATGACTAACACGCAATTTAGTCATGTTAATTGAAACCAAGAGTTCTTATACTAAACTGAAGGTACTAAACTTATTTTCACCTTATCCTTTCAATTCTCAAGTAGTTTTATTGAAATTATTTCTGCAAATATTAATACAGACAAAACAGGGAGACAGACTTGCCTCAAAACATTCTCAGAACAACTCAACCAACTCAAAACAAAGACAATTGGTGTGTCTGGGCTTTGTATTTTCTACATCTCTGTTATTTGTCCAATCCAAAAAAGCTCTGAACTTGCTAGTTAACTTCACGCAAATTTTTTATCTGAAAGGTATGGGTCTAAATCAGGAAAAGGACAATACAACACCCTCATGGAGGAGCATCCAGAGGAACTCAGCTGTACCCCACTCTGCTCAGGCTTAGGAGCAGTAGAAGCCCAGTGCAACCTGGACAGTTGGCAGGGGTTTTCTTGCAGGATGTGCAGCACATACACCAAAGTATGTATGTATGGCCAAACTTTGCGAACGAAGATTTGGGAAGGGCTCTGCCCACGTGGGTATGCCCTTCCAGCCTGCACAGTGGATTTTTTAGGTGAGGCACAGCATGTGCAGAACTGGTCCCACCCTTTAACTCCTAAGGTCCATCTGCCACGGCCAAGCGAGCTTGGACGGTGACAGTGAAGTCCTCGGGACTGTCTACAGCACCCGGAACTAACCAGGGCTGACCCTGCTTAGCATCTGAGATCTGACAGGATCGGATGGCAGGGAGGCATTGAACTGCCAGGGGACGGTCCCTACTGAGACTCAAACTCATGACCTTGGGATTTGGAGTCCGCAGTGCTTTCTATTACACCACAGGACCGCCCTATACACCAAAGTAGTCATCACAAAAAGTTATTTCTGCCCAGACAGTAGTCCAAGCAAAAGGAGCTATAAAACCAGCAACTGCTGGTAGGCATCATGCCTGGGGGACATGGGAGGGAACTAAGCACCATACTTACTGCATGTGGGGAACTAAGAGGGCATGTGGAGGGTGGAAGTATAGAAAAATAATGCTATGGGGATATGTACAAGAACTGCAGCTTGCTGGACTCTGAAAGATCATGCAGGAAGATGATAGAGAAAGCCATAGTCAAATTAAAGACAAACCTAATTTTTATGGTATTAGGCTTCCTTCAGAATTTATCTCAAAAGGAAAGTGATTCAAAGTGATTGCTGAAGTTGCATGCAAATTTTTTGTAACTTGTATTTATATATTCTCAAAGTTTAAATTTTACTAAAGGGAAGGTTAAAGCATTTGTTCTGAGGACATGTAAGTGACAGAAAGTTACTGATAACTCTGCACTGCACAATTTCACCAGCTCTCAGGAGTTCTTTTGTTCTTGTATACTTTCAACAGGTTTACATCAGAGCTCAATACTCTTCCAATGGATGAAATATTATTTGGAATAAGTATGTCAATACTTCAAAATTCTGCCTAAAGGGACTAATTTGAAGCACTAGACATTTGAGTAGGACTATAAAGCACCCCTAAAAATTTACACTATGTATACCAAAATACTCAAAAAAACTATTTGAGAACATTGCACTGGTAACAAATGCTAGAGATTCCAATTTATGTGTTTGATAATAATAACACTGGTATTGCAACTGTTTTCCCTTAACGAAGCCAAAATTTTCAGCTAGATTCCATATGTAGATGAAGAAATGCTTGTTATGTGTTCAGTACTTGTTATTTCTTAAAAACTTTGGTGTTACATGCTGAACTACTCCAAGTTGGCATAATTGCTGACTTCAGTAGAGTTAAATACCAGCTCACATCACAAGGCGTTGCAGTTTTTCAGGTTAATACAGCAGTCACTTAAGTAGTTAAAATCTACTTAAATGAATTCAGTTTTTATATGAAGCTGTGAGTCCTTCAGACTTAAACTTCTGGGTACAGCAAATAGAGAATGAGGTAACGAGTGTAACCCACTCATACCTAAAGACTTCAAGAGCTGTTCAATCATTATTGCCTTGATTACTACAATGCTAACATCATACTATTATTGTATGTGGCACTAGTCTCATACACATGAAGTAAAGACTTCTGGTTAAATTCAGCTGCTTTGCACCAGTTTGCTCCACGCAAATCAGTAGCACAAAAGACAATAATCTGTCATCTGTATGGGAAACAATCCGATCTGAGAGAATGTTTGAGGAAATGAAGACTTGACAATTTTTACTGAAGTTTGGAGTAAGGAAACCACCTATGCACATATGCTCCATCTTGGTCAAGAGGATCATCTCTTCAATAAACACTGAAACTAACCTCCAATCTCTGCAAAAAAGGCTTTATTCAACTGACAGATGTTGATGGATTATTTTTTCATTTAATATTCCACTGGTTCTAATATAGATTTAATGACTTCACTTAGAAATATAAATGTCATTAGACACTGATTATTGTTTAACATAAAGAATAATTTAAAATAAAAGCTACTCACCAATTTTGCAATGTCATTCACATCATCTGTGACTGGATTCCCGCAGGAACTCTCGGCTTTGACAAGAGGATTAAGTAGGAGTAGTTGAAGACAAAAGCAAGTGATAATCCAAGTCTATTTAGTAAAAAAACAAAACAAAACAAAAACCCAAGTAAGCAATCACCAAACATGAAGTAACAAGAGACTGCAGTAACCTTTTTCATACATGAAGTCCAGATGCAACAATACTCTTTACCTTTCATGAGGACATAGTCCTACCATGAAAGTATAATCTTCATGGCAGGAATTCATGGAAATACACTTAATTGATCTTTTCTGGAAGCAACTATCTTTAGAGTAATAATGGAAAACTTGGTATTGAGTCATCAGATTATTTGCACAGGATCCTGCTTAGTTGGAGTTTCTGCAAAATTTGCAGATGCCAAGGAAGAGAAAGACGAAAACTTTGCAATATTCTTTATCAACAAACTAAAGTTGACCAAATACTTGTCATTCACCTGATAATGTATTTGATAAATCTCCATCTCTAATGTGATAATCATTGATAAGGAACAAAATTATACCAGGCAAGATAAAAGGATAAAGTTCATAATCACAACCATTTCACTTGAGTACTTAAACTGCAAACAAACCTACAACTGGACTCTGCCCAAATACTGAGATCTCAAGCAGCAATACAGTACTTTTTCTCCAAGTGACATGCTGTGGCCTCTCAGAAGTGCCAGCTTGGCTTTGGCACTACATTCCCCTCCTAAAACCTATTAGAAACAGTAATGCAATTTACTCACACAGGCTTGTGAGACAGCCAAAAAAGCACAAGATAACTAGCTGTGATGCACCTGGGTGTCTCCTTGGCTACACTGCCTGAACTTCCTTGCCTTCTGTTGTTCCCTGTGCTTCGCTGGTTTCTCACAGAGTCCTGTGCCAAGTTTAAGCTGCAGATCTTTATTTCAGAATGTTAAAGCATTTAAGCTATGGATAATCAGAAGTTGCCTCGGGTTGTGAAGCATCTTGTGCCAGCTGACTGAAGCTGTCAGCAAAAGCCAATGATGGTGTGTACATTTACGGCAAGTACGGAATTTGCCTGTGCAGGCTCCTCAGCCTCCATGAGGGAAGGAGTAAGATCAGAATTTGCTTTCGCACAAACCAGGATACCTCTCAGTCCCGTCTGTTCACTGTGACAGGTAAAAAACTCCTGCTTCCAGCCTTGCCTTCATACACTATCCAACCTTTCAATTTAACATCAAAACAAATGAAATAACATAAAAAAACCCCTTTCCAGATCACAGACAAAAATCACAGACAAAAAAAGATTAAGTATCATTATAGTAACCTAGAAGGCTTAAGAAAGTATGATAATAAAGATCTCTCAGTAGCTACATAAACTTCACAGAACAGTGCCAGGTACTTTATTTAAAAGAGTTTTTAAATGAAAAGAGCAATCTCTCTCCTGTACCTTGTTTCTGTTAAATCTTGTATCTATCCTACAAGTAAAACTGGTCATTTGTTTCTTAGAATATGACTTCCTGACTCATTTAGACAAAACCAGTGTTGGCTGTTGGTGGGAAAGCCAATCCAGCCTCCTCTCCTTACTTCTTTCACTGGTACTGGTGAGATGGTTTAGTCAGTTATACCAGCCAGACAACTTCCATTTTTGTCATCCTGTACTACTTTTCAGACAGACCAGCTTTCTGATCCAGGTAATTGAGACAGCTAAAATGCTTTGCTATAGATGGGACAAGCCAGGACTGCCTATTTCAGTGGAGCCTGTACTCAGCTATCTCTAAACTGTACCCTCAGGCACTACAGAACATACACAGAAAGAAATCAAAAATGTTCTGAGCAAAATGCACATTCAATATGCAACATGTCTTTTGAAAATGTCTCTTGTTTCAACAAAACTAGCATTTAGAAATACTTTTAATATTTGTACAAATAATTACTGAGCATAATTCCCTGTGTGAAGAATTGAGATTCTTACAAAATCTGTATCTTATGCTATACAAAGCTTTGAAGTTATACCTATATGAACAAGTTAAACTGTGAGGAGTTGCAATGAAGATGCTGCTAGTCTCTGAAAGGATCTTTGAGAGCTCACTGACATGTATAAGAGCTCAAAGCTGTTTAAGAACTAGTTTGAAGTGGTCAGAGAAACATCTCTCTCTTCTCACATAAGATCCAGAATCACAGAGGAAACCAAAGGGGACCTCAAGTTAACAGACTATCTATTCATTCACGATTTTTTGAACAAAAAATTGTTGTAAAAAAGGCAAGAAGTTAATGACAACCAGTTCCAAAATGAACCAGCTACACTGCTTCCAGTAGTTCTACTTTCAGAGTTTAACAGTACAGTTGCAGTTACACTCACAGGAATGTTTCCCTGATGTTTTCCTTGGAGATGGAGTTCACATCAGAAATTGACAATTTCTTTATTGGGTTCCTCAGTATTGATTAGTAAATAAAAAGGGGATTTGCTCACCGAATTTTGTGATGGCAATAGGATGATGATTAAGCTAACAGTCAAATAATCAAAAAAGTAACAAAATTCTTTAACTGGAAATACTTTTTCACCAGAACAACTGAATAATATTAATAAACATAGTAGCACACTCCTAATAAATCCAGAACTTTGGCGCACCTTGTCAACTTTCATACTATTGAATCTAAAGACAGTTTATACATGAAACTTAAAATCACTAGACACTTTGTAATTATGGAAATCAATAAGAATACGCTTTTTCCCCATGTAAATAATGGCATTTAGAAGCACAGTAATCTTATAAATGCAATTGAAACCAAAAGATTTGGAAATTTTGAGATTATTTGAGGTTTTTCTTGCTTATTTGTTCCCTGTGTCATCCAGCAGGAACTGAAAATCTTCAAAATACTGCTAGTTTCAACATGTCTATTATCCAAAATCCTTTATTTATTTGCACTTACAAAATATTTATATTACACATGCCTTCAGGCACATTGTATGTAAGGACTGTGTAGATCAAAGAGCTAAGCTATTTTTGTGTTATTTACTAATGACCAAACCTGCTGTTTGAGCAAAACTTGAATAGACTGAATTAAATCAAGGACAGAACAAAAGGCAATCTTAAACAATAGCTTTTTAAATAGAGATGCCAGTTTTATACTTTACTAAGCATAAATAAAAGTTACACACACAGTACTCAGATTTCCATATATAATTACCTCTAAGTTAATGTAGAATTTTTCAAAGCTGGCCTAAGGATTTAATCACATATCCACACATCATCTTTTAGCATTAAATTGAAGAATTATGGCAGACAGGAGGCAGACCTGTATACCAAAGGGCCTCTTCCTATTTTTGGCTCGAAAATTATTATTATTTATTTAAGATTCTGTAACTGCTTAAATACTGAACATTTAAGTTTGTGGAGGGGAAAAAAACATGATTAGACTCAAGTATACATGTTTGATAATTCTGAAAATGATTTGCACTATTGGTTGTAAGCCACAATCTAGAATTTCAGGAAACAGCATTTTAGAATGTGTTGAAGGCCATTCTTTCAGTTGTAAAACAACATCCTTTTCATTTCTGTTCTTCATTTACCATCTGAAGTGTTGACAAAGGCTGTTGAATGAGTGGTTTAGCATCTCTTTCACAGCATGCTATCAAAGATACTCAATCAGCTGATTAATGTTCAGCTAATTCCATAAGTGGGAAGTAGCAAGGGGAATACCGCATTGCTAAATAAGCCAAACATTGGGAAGTCTGGCCATTGCTAAATATCTAGTTTGTCCTGCTAATAATTCTAATGACAAGTAGGGAGAAATCATAAAAAAAAAAAGGCAAAAAATAAACCGCAAAAAAAGCATTAAGCATAGGTAGTAACTACACAGATGAATAGGTTCTCCAGGATAAGTTTTCTGGCATTCAAATCATATTAGCCACAGAATTTTTCAGCCCAGTTTCCTGAGCAAATCATCCAATTAACCACAACCAAGCCAAGGCTGCAGTAGCGTTAGCCAACAGTGTGGAACAGTATTTACCCTAGGCCAGGCTTCCCAAATTTATTTTTTACTTTTGTTAATGCTGGGGTAGGAAGAGCTCTCAGTATCAGCTCATCAGGAAGTGTTCACATGCTGATTTGCTGAGGCACAACTTGTGAATTTCTGCCACAGACAACATTGGTTGACCACTCATGGAGAGCTAACAATGTTCATGCTCATGCCTCAAAAAACCTTTTGTAAGAATATTCAGAGAAAATGAAAATAGCAAGGAAAGACATTTATCATCTTCTTTCTTTAAACCACAAAGCATCGAGATGCATAAACACACAGTAATTCTTTCCTATGCCTACTAATCTATTTAATTATTTAGCTGTGATAGAGATTAAATAATAAAAGTCATGGAAGAACTGTTTTGAAACAATTAAGAAATTAATTGTCAGCATGGAAAAATCTCAGAATGAAAGAAGAGCATTTATACCAAATGTAATCCAATTCCCACTTTCACGGTATACAGGGATACCTTCACACCTGCAAATGACAGTGGTAACATAATACCACAAATGGCTGTGCCTAAATACTGCTTAAATGCTAGACATTGCTCAAGCCCCCCCAAAAAAGGAGTAAAGGTTGGAAAAAAGAAGACATGCACCCACGACCACCTCGGTCTGGAAACAGTGAAATATTTTGGCAAGCACACTTGGAGCTGGCAATGTTCCTATACACTCCAAAGTACCCAGGAGATTACTTCAGAGTAGCTGAAAGGAACCACTGCGTTAACTCTGAATAACACACAGTTGAAGCATTAAGTCTAGTGTACACCCACTGTCCATCAAAAGACTGGCACTAGTCTCACCAAATATCATTGCCTATCAACTAGGGTGCTCACTAACAAGCAACAGGCCTGGGTTAAGTTTCCTGTAACCAAGGTAATTCCAGCTCACAGGAGCTGAGCTATGTTCCTCCGATATCTACTTTTTTATTACCATGGAATCATCTAGGTCAGAAAGACCTATAAGATCATCAGATGCAATCATAAATCTAGCACTGCTAAATTCACCCCTAAACCATGCCCTTAAGTGCCACATCCACACATCTACTACTGGAGCTACTTTCCTACCTAGGATGCCCTCCTGGATAAAAGGGGCATACTAGGGGTACACTGGTATTCCTGTCCCTTATTTTTCAAAACATTTATGCAGTTTCCACTTGCCAGCCAACACATAGAAAAAAAGATACATTCATTGAACAGGTATCATGAGAAGGTTTATGTGTATTCTTGTCTCACACATGCACTCCCATATGGGCACCCTAACTTCCAGGAATCTCCCCAATCAACAGTGAGTTTTCTTTGACAACCTATTGGCAGTCCATTGAACAGAACAGAGGCTAACTCCATCTCAGTGAGTCACTCTGCTGGGGTGAGACACTGAAAAATCTCTGGGCAACGCTCTGTATGCTTTGTTATGATTACAAAATACAGTTGCATACTTTTCTAGTGACTGGTACCACTCTTTTTTAACAATGATATGTAGTAGGAAGCATGATGATAAAAGTAAGCAAGGAAGTATCAGAGTGATTTATTTGGTTTCTGATTTAAACACAGACTATAAAAATGCTGGTCACTCATTTTCAGTGTAAGTTTTGGAGCATTTCAGACAGGAAATATTTTAACATATATTCAGTTATGTACAAAACACAGAATACTTTTCTACCCAGTTCATCATATAATATCTAAAATACATAGTATGAGGGTACTTCAAGGGGTAAAGGGGAAGGAAATTAAGAAGTTCTTCTTAGCAGAGAAAGGTGCCATTGCTCCCTACATTCAAATGAGTTCAATAGGCAACCTGCTTTCACAGCTGTTTGATCTTTTTGTGACAATTCTGTATTTGCCTTTCCATGATTTTCCCAACCACAGAACCTCTTTTCCACACCTTTTCACTCACTTGCTAACCCACATGAGACTTCTGGAACACCTAATGATAACTGACAGGAACAGGATTTTTCATCTAATAAACATTCTGCCACCAAATGAACAAAGTGGAACTTGCTAGACTCCACAAGCCACACATGCAAAAGCAAAGACAACTGTATTCAGATGCTTATAGACCATGTTCCCTTATAAAATACACTGTTAGTGAGTTGGAAATAATTCTGTTCAGGTCAATGGATAAGAGAGTCCCAAAGCTGTATGATGTTAATGCAGAACTATTTTTTTCCTCTTTTTTTTTTTCCCCACTGCAAGGAGAAACCATTCTCCAGTTCTGCAAAGTTATGCACATCTATTTCCTGAGACAGACAAATTTAAGATACATAGTTTACTGTGCTGAGAAAATGATGAATCACACAATTCTTTCCCACCATGCAGATGCTGGGAAAAATAGGAAGCTGCTTAGACTATATGCCAACTTCATTTCATGCAACCTCAGGCCAACTGCTACCATCCTCTACCGCTTGCAGCTCTTCTCGACAGACACAGAAGCAGCTGGCTGCTCCTGCCAGTGTACTACTGCTGTACTTGGTAAGGTGCATCCAAACTCCTGCTGAGTTTGGTTTGTGTGGTTCAGCTGAAGCCAAGGTGGACATGATAAGCAAGAAGTGTAAATTGATATAAAGTTTGCCTTCCAAATCAACACAATCCAGGTATTTAGTAGTTACACTGAGTAAAACACAAAGCAGTCTTTTTAATGTGTAAATTCACATTTATTTTCAATTTGCAAGGATACCATTGCAAAATATTTGTCTGTTCTAAAATATTATCTGATCCACAATAAATTCTGTCCACTCTTTAATCTCATTTGACAATCAGGGATTCAAGAAGCTTCCATGCATCATAAATCTGCCCTGAAAGACAGTCAGTTTGTTTAGTTCTCAAATACTGGCAAGTGAAGTTACCAAGAGACAGGTAATTATACATGAATGTTGCCTCTGGAACTGATGTTAATGGTGTCCAAATAAATATTTACTGATAATGATCCATCATGTGGCCTTCTAGTTCTGTAAAAGAACCAGAAGTTTTAAAGGGCAAAAGTGTTTCAGTTGTAAAAGTCCATAACAATCATCCAGGACTGGCACTGAAATTTTTCATTTCTCTATCCAATTTTAGAGTGATAAAGGTCAATACTTATTCTGTTACAAAAAAACCCCACTGAGATCAAAAATACATGCACAATCAAAATAAAAATAAGCAGAAGAACAGACTTCAGCTGACTCAAGAAAACCTTCCATAAACCCTAAAGAGGAAATTACCTTTTTTTCCCCTCTCCTGGTAACTTACAGAAGAGTTTTCCAACATAGATTCAAAGGCATTTTTAAGTAAGTGAAAGGGGAAGGCAATGTAAGATACAAGATTATCTTTGCAGGGAGGACAAGCTTCTCACACTGTGTGGAGGTGGACGATCTGACTTCCTCAAGGAAAGAAAAGACATTCTCTTAAATAAAATACTTAATTAAAGATTGTTTCTAAAGATCTGTCTCAGGGGTCTTGCTTGCTTGTCAAGTTCATGCGAAAAAAAAAAAATCCACCATGCTGAATATCTTTTTGAATTATAACGAAAATATATAGAGAGCAAACTTTTTTAATCTTAGACCTTCAAGCACCAGTAAAGGAAATGGAGTAACACTTGTTACAGAAATTCTGTACTGGTTCCTTTCCATCTGCTACAAACTACATGGAATTCAGGTTGGGAGAACTGTTACACTGACAAAATAAGTTTAAAAAATACAATCATCAGGAAGAATAAAAATAACAGCTATTTTCATACTTGGTATACACTAGAATTCATGTACATGATGAAAATGTCCTCCCTAGTATTTAATTCTGTTCTGTTTCTGAACACTGAATTTTTTTGATAACATCCCCGACAGTTGCTGTGTCTTTACAGGGATATAAAGTCAGAACTAATTTCTCTGACCTCACTATGAAAGGATAATTGCTGAACATAGACTAAAACTAGATGCCAGCATAGTTGAGATTGTGTTTCATCCACCTACCTTAATTGTATTACATCCTTACAATTACAAGCTTAGATGTGATTAAAGAACACTTTTTGAATCTCTTGACTATGCCAACACCAGTATAAGCTTTGACAGTGCTGATGGATGATAATTTTTCACATCAATACTGCACCATATATTGTGAGACTATTCATTTCCTGACTTTTTACAGCTGCTGTCAACATTGGTGGTCTACCAGGGCACTCAGGGTAAGGTGAGAAACAGAGGTTGCATTAATGATATGGTTACCATCATGATAAAGATCATGGGATTCACCACCAGCAGCTCTCCTCAGTCTCTTTGTCATTGTGAAGATCTCATGACCAACATCAGGCAAATGTAGTACTCTGCAGTCCATCCAGAAAAGCTCTGGCATCATATGCTACTAAGGTCAATGGCATCAGTAACCTGAATTCCCACATACAGGGACAGGTCTAGGCAGTTCTCTAAAACAGACATTCAGAAGATTGGCATTCTTGGAGCATAAATTTCTTCACTGACTTTATCTGCCCTCCTCCACAGCAGGTATCAGTTTTCAGAGTCACAGTGGGCTTCAGTTAACTCCTGGAAGAGGTAGTCTCCAGACAACAGTTCTCTTATATCCCACTCCTTTGATAAGATAGCTTACATTTTTAATAGGACTGGATAAAACCAAATAGAAAGAGTCATAGAATCACTTAGTTTAGAAAAGACCCCTAAGATCATCAAGGCCAACTGTTAAATCCAGCACTGCCAAATCCACCACTGAACCGTGTCTCTAAGGACCACATCTACTCGTCTTTTAAAAAACCACTAGGGCTGGGCAGCCTGTTCAAGCGTTTGACCACCCCCTTGGTGAAGAAATTTTTCACAATATCCAATTTAAGCCTCCCATGACACAACTTGAGGCTATTTCCTCTTGTTCTATTGCTTGTGACTTGGGAGAAGAGATCAACGCTTACCTGGCTACAACCTTGTTTCAGGTAGTTGTAGCAAGTGATAAGGTCTCCCCAAGCCTCCTTTTCTCCAGGATAAACAACTCCAGCTCCCTCAGCTGCTCCTCACAAGACTCATTCTCCAGACCCTTCACCAGTTCCATTACCCTTCTCTAGACACACTCCAGCACCTCAGTGTCTTCCTTGAAGGGAGGGACCCAGAACCGAACACAGGATTTGAGGTGAAACTTGGGAAATTGTCCCAGATCTTCACTGTTCTGATGGTTAAAAGCCTTGTGCTGTCCAGTCTAAGTTTATGACAATGGTTTATATCAATGTGCTCTTGTGGCAATGCTGCTCCTTTGTTTATATATTTGTCCTTCCATCTTTCTGGTTTCCTCTCTTCATGTCCTTGTGAAGATCAACCCTACTAACTGAATCTTTGTTATGCATAATTAAAAAGCCCATTTAATTTTCATTGCTTCATGGCACAAAAGCAGCATTAAAAAAACCCCCAAAGCTCATGGAAAAAACCAAAACATTCTCTTTCTCTTACCTCTTCTCAGATTACAAATTGTACTTATTTATTCTCTACAGTATCTTGGTTTCCTAGGCTCTCCTCTCTCCTCCAGCAAACTAAACAGAGGACAACCAAAACTCTTACTGAGTATTGTTGCTATTGTCACAATGAATAGCGTATCCAGCCAGGTGGTTGCTTCTAAAGTGAAGGCGAGCAAATCAACACTGTCATGCAACCTTTAAATGGGATCCCTCCTCATTATTCAGAGCAGTTTCTCCCCTTGATAAGTAACTGCTGACATAAAAGCATTGCAAATTTACTTTCACAAAAGCTGGCTTCTTTGGATATATTCCAGACAGTAGCAGCTGCATCAACTTAAAAAGGTTCAAAACAGGAAATGAGAAGTTTTCACTTTGATCCCCCAAACCCTCAGCTGGCACCTTCTCAAATTCTGGTCTAACATATTGGTAAGGAAAGTGATTTTGTATTTTGAAGACTGTCATGGTTTGACCCCAGATAGCAACTAACCACCACAGAGCTGCTCATTCACGCCTCTTCTCCAGTGGGATCATGTAGAGAATTGGACGAATAAAAGTGAGAAAACTCATAGGTTGAGATAGAATTAGTTTAATGGGACAGAAAAAGAAGAAAGTAATAATGATACCAATAGTAATAAAATAATTAGAATATTCAAAACAAGCAATGGACAATGCAATTGCTTACCACCTACTGACCAGCCAGTTCCCAAGCAGCAGTGGCCCTCAGCCAGCTTGCCCCCCAGTTTACATGGTGATCCATATGGTATGGAATATCCATTTGACTAGTCAGGGTCAGCTGTCCTGGTGACGTGACGTAGCCTGGTGAAGTTTCTTGTGTACCTCCAGCCTTCTTGGTGGCAGGGCATGAGAAGCTGAAAAGTCCTTGACTTATAGTAAGCACTACCTTGCAACAACTAAAATCATCAGCGTGTTATCAACATTATTCTCATCCTACAACCAAAACACAACACTATACCAGCTACTGGAAGAAAATTAACCCTATCCCAGCTGAAACTGGGACAAAGATATCTACAAAAAAACCCAAACAAAACAAAACAAACCCCCCCCACAAATAACAAACCAATGAGATAGTCAGGCCTGTGCTCAAAGTTGTCAACACCTACTATAACATCGATGAAAGAAGCGCATTCTGCTTTTTAACTGCTTTAAATCTTGGATCTTTGGGAAATACTTAAGGGATACTTTATGTTCCCTTCTATCATCAAGACTGACACCTACAATTCTGAACATAACTAATAATAGCAGCTGTTAGTCATTCTTTCAGAATTCAAAAGATACTTTTATAAGCACTATTCTAAACATAAATTACTACCTTGGGGCATGTCACAAGGATGAAAAGTATTCTGCACACACTGACCTACTGCAGGAAAAGGGAACGCCATTACATAACTCAGCTGCAGAAACAGGGCCAGGTTATGGTCTTCCATAGTGAAGCTTGAGTTTCTGCTCCTTCTCAGTAATTTTCATTTGATCAAGAAAAGTACTATATTCTAGATAATGTCTATTAACAATGTGCCATTTATGATTTAGAAACATGGCTTTACAGATTTAATGAAAGGTTTTACAAGCATCTTGTAAATGCTAAGTCAATAGAAGACAGTATGTGCCCCAAGAGAATGAATGAGGAAAACTCAACAGTGCCTCATTTGCTAGCAACCATTTGAATTTTAAGATAAATACATAACCCCTTCCACACCACATTCTCTTTCCAACAAAACATGTTGTTAGGGAATGAAGTCAGCTTCTGGCCCCATGAAGAGTCACTGCAGACATTCTAGCAATAATCTATAGACAATTTTTACAAAAAAATTGCAAAAAGTTTCAGGAACACAATTTGTCAGGGGAAAAGATTACATGCACCTACAGGAAAGCCAGCATATTTAAAAGCCAGCATACTGAAAATCAACTAAAGTGAAAAATGAAACCTGCATCTCCTGGCTTTGGTGATGAGTTTTCATCTTCCTTCATCAAGAGATACAGGAAAACCCCTGAGGACTTTCAACACTTTGATCTTCTTTGTCATAACAAAAGTTCTGTTCTTCTTTGTATATAGCATATGTTGGTACAGTAGTTAGCTAACCAATAGCTAGCATGACATCTGTCGGGATATTTCCCTGGGAAATGTGCAAATTGAAACCATTCAAAAACTTGGAGCTCACTATTCCAAATTTGTCAACAATCAAATGAAATTTCAATGAGCCCTTCAGAAACAACATTCCTAGGCTTACATTCTCCCTAAACCTATTTAAAACTATACATTTTGAGGTTTCACTAGATACTGATACTGATTTTGTACTTCTTTTCATTGTACCTGGCAAGCTGAGCCATACATACTAGTAGCACGCCAAGAAATGTTTCTGAGAATCATGCAAGTTTATCTCAGCTGTTTTCAAATAACACAGAGTAAAACAAAATCAGATTTAAAACATTTTCTGATGGGGGGAAAAACCCCAAAACAAAACCACCACAACTCAGTTCTCATATTTATTTTTTTTTATGAAAGTTACTCAGTAAGTAATTTTACTTCCAAAAATGCTCTAAGCTCTCAGACAGCATTTTATTTCCTGCACAATTTGAATTGCATGTCTTCCGATACATACTCAAAACTGAAGTGAACAGTTTAGCTTTAAGGTAATGACCTGCAAAAGGATAGCATAATCTTACATTCACACTGTTATTAGAAAATAAGTACATTAAGAATGCATCTATATTTCTTTGTGAAAAGAATATTTACCCAAAGTGATAGATCAATGGATGAGATTAATCTCAAATGCCTTGAAGCTTGTGGGACTGCAGACAAATCAGGTAAGTGACACATCAAATTAGAAACTAATCTCCAAAACATTTAAGTATGCTTGCAAGACAACGTAAGCGCTGGGCAGCCAATAAGCCATTTACCTCAGCAAGCTGGAATTACAAACACATTATGCCTTGTCTTAAAGTAATTACATTGTTATATTAATAAGAAAAAAACAACAACTTTTTTTTTTACAGGTTTTTGATCAAAACCAGAAATATTTTCATAGGTCAAAAATACCCTATTATTATTACAACTGCACATTATTACCATAGAACACAAATATTGATTCCTTTTTCAAGATTTACTAAAACGCATCATGCCATTGTTAATTTTAAGTGTTTTCTGAAATTATTTTCCTGAGACATACGCGCTTTTTTTTTTTTTTTTTTTTTTTTTTTTTTGTTAAAAAAACAAAAATTTAAAAATGTCCATTTTATGAATTTCAAAACAAATTTAAGTTTTTTCCATGACAATGCAAGTTGAAGATGGCAAAAACGGGATGGGACTGATCAAAATGCTTCCATTAATGCAAAAATCCAGCAACTGCACTACTCCATGAGAAACTCAAGTCTGCTTTTAATTCCTATGCACCCCTAAAAGGGGATTACATACTTTTAAGTGCTTTTTCCTGTTGATATGGAAGTGCTGTACAAGAGTATCTTTCAGGAATGGTACATGGAAAGTCCACTGGTTTTCAAAGGCTAGGGCTATGACAATTTTCCATTAAATTTTGAGTTCTCACCATTCCAAGTCACACGCTAAAAGAATGATCTTCCAGTATAAACCTCTCAAGTGTCATTATTTTCACATGTAATTTGAGTTCAGCTACAATGTATCTTAAAGTGTTTTCCTTCTCTCAAAGCTAAAGGCTGAATTGTTACAGATGGTAATTTTGGCAGAAGGTTGTATACGAAACTGAGTTTATAATTAGGCAAATCTTACTTGTACTATTAAGGCAATGAAGATTTGGAAAAAAAAAGAAGTGTCAGATCAGTACATGACTGGTATGGTGGCCACCAAAAACTGAAGAAACCTGATAATTGACATTTACAGAATATATTGCCTAAATGAAAATTTCTTCCTAATTGCATGAGTTAGAAGACAAACAACCTTTCATGCTCATAATATAAACCCAAGTAACCATGGCTTTTTACCTACTTAAGTATATAATCCCTTTTTCTTCACTTGAGGTTAATGAGATGGTCTGAAGCAATCTAGCAGCTCCCTGCTGCTGAGAGGGCTCTCAGCCTCCTTCTCAGCAGCTTCCCTCCCTCTGACATTCACCTGACCCCTAAGAACATCAGTAAATTCAAAGACAGTGACTAGCCAATTCAGTTCAGAGTCAAAATGTAATCCCTGAGGAATGAGTGAGGAGGAGATGAGATGTGCAAGGATGAGAAGACTAGGACTACCGTTTTCGCTGGAAGTGACCCTCAGGATCACTTTAACACATGTCAACTCCCATTTCAAGTTGCATTACATCTAGTGTCAAAACCCCTTCCAGAGTGGTAATTGTGTGTGAAGGCAGCATTGCCTAAGTATCTTCTGATTTTCAACTGTGTTAAATATTTATCCTTTCTTGTACCAAGAAACAATCAGTAATGTCCAGCAATCATTCTACTATTTCTTGCATACCATTCAGTTGTTTTTTGCCATCAACTTTCAGTCCCCCTTCATATGTACATTGTTCCCATAAACGCTTTCGCCTATTTTAGGATCCCTATTTCTGTCATGCTCATTTTTCCAATGGGGAAAACACAATTTTTATCAGAGTGCCTGATGATCACCATCATAAACGCATTCCTCTTTCAAATTTCTCTTTCTGTTCCTACTGCATTCCAATACGTTGGCTGATTTGTTCTACTATGTGTACAATACAGGGATTTTTCATTCCTTTTTCCTGACCAAGCACTGCTACAAGTACATTAAAAAAAGAACTTGTAAGTAGCTTTTATAGCTATTTGAAATTGCCATTATTAATGTAGTTACAATTAGTTCAAAACATTCCTTCCAAATGCATCATCCCCTTTGCTCTTCAACACAACGAACTCCATTTGCCATCATGCCATCTGTTCTTCTATCTTCTCTAAACCTTTACAAAGTTCCTCAGAATCTCTTTTAGTTTCAATTAACCTGAGTAATTTATGTAGCTTGCACATGTTGTCATCAATCTGTGAACCCTCTTACCAGATTGAACTATATGAGGTTACTGACAATTAGAGAATATTACCTCTTAGGGTTTTGCCATGTTTCAAATTAATGACTTATTCGTACAGTTTGCTTTCTGTCCTAAATAATTTTCTCCTCAAAGTGTTATGATAAGGGAGATACATTATTGGTGTACTTAGGTTTCTTTTCTTAGACCTTTATTAAAAAAAAAAATCTAAAAAAATAATTGCAATTCTTTCTCCTTACAAAGATTTTTTAGCGCATTGCAAGCTTTTTTTTTTTTTTTTTTTTCCAGGAACTAGGTTTTTCTATTCCTTTCATTGAACTCTATTAATATAAGAGTTCCCATCTTCCTTCTACCAAGTGATTTAAATACAGCAAGATCTGCTGACAACACAACAATAGAGGCAAGCTGGTAAAAAAAATTCTTTTAAACTCTGGACATATTCATTAACCCTAAAGACAAGATTTAAGAAATATTTACTATATATTTCAGAAAATTAAAAAACCACCGTGACCACCTATTTTTTTGAAGTTATAAACACCTTGACTTTACTGAAAAATTAACCTTCTTCATAATCCAGATTTATAATTTATATCCTACCTCAAACTTTAGAACTGTTCACACAAACTGTATTTTTAATATCCTGGTGGTTTCCGGGTGGGTTTAAGGTGGTTTTTGGGTGGTTTTTAGTTTGTTTTTGATTGGGATTTGTATAGGCTAACAACTACAAAATCCATCAAAGCGTTTCTGGTGTTTCAGTGTTTCACCACAATTCTCCTATGTTTCCAGGAGGAACAGGCACATTCCCATGATATATACCAACACACAAGTGCACTCAGCTTACAGCAAAGTGACATAGGATATATCCCAGCTAAATTCATAATCACAAAATTGTGACCACATAATTAATATGAATGTAATACCAATGCTGTCTCAATGTTTTTGCTTGAGTTATGCTAACTAGAGAAAACTGTAAATATCTAATCTTACACCTGAATCTCCACTTGAGGCTTTCCTTAAAAAAAACCATAGAAATTGTAGGATAAACATTTCAAAAGAAGTTCAGTCACTCAGTCTGCAGCTTGGTATGACTATGGAGATGCAGATATAACTGGACAAAAAGAAAATGCAGGAAAAAATGTCTCTAAGTCTGCACAATTTTGAAGAAATATAAATGCCTATTAGATACAGATGTCTAGAAAATATAGTTCCATTACACCGGTAACACGGTACTCTGAATTTAGATAAATAACTGATATAAAATATTACGTATCCTCACAGCATCTGCAACAATACAATAGAATGCTACAGCTATTTTACTTTAATTTTACTCATAATTTTCACAGGTGTTACTTATTAAAAAGATTGAGTTGTAAATTTTGCGTAGTGTGATTACGTCCTATAGAACTTTACATTTGGTCAAAAAGTATTCATGTGAATTAGAAAGAACTGCAGTTGTCAGTAGTCAAATTATTCTGGTACATGTTCAACAGCATCCTTGTTACATATGTGTTGACAGAGAAACTCATACAAATATTGACACAATATAATACTATTTCTTCAATTATTTTTACATCTCAAATGTTTCCTAGGATCACTCTTATTAAAGAACACACATTAAGTCACCTGGCCTATTATGATAATTCCTTGGGTTCTGCAATTAATGTCACAGAAAATAATCATTAAGAGGATTCATGTAAATCTCCACAGAGCATATTCTCTAAAATTCCAGTAAGACTAGCGTCTTCATAAGTGATGCCATCTTAGCAAGTTTACTTGAGTGGTACTTGTCAATTCATAGAGAAAAAAAACCCCACTTTTGAATTTTGTAGGAATTATGCCGTTTATGTCGAAATAAGTAATGGAGAAAATATATTAAGAAGACAGCTCTATCATATTGAAAAAAAGTCAAAAACATAATTGTTTGGCAATGAGCACTTTAAACAGGTACTAATTCAGCAGTAACTGAAATAATGTTCTTGGATGCAACGGACTTGTTTCAATAGAAATAAACCAGATTTTAGTAGGCTAAAATAGATTAACTTCGCATATGTCTCAGACCATTTGTAAGTGTCAACAACATTCCGTTACAGTGGGAAATGACCAAGAATACTGTAGACAATCTGACTATTACTGGCAAATGTCTAGTTGATCTCTAAAACCTGTGTCTGAAAGGGAGTTTTTTTTTAATGTGCTGAGGAGAAAGAAAAGACAGACAGGAAATTCACATCAGTTGATCTGAAGAACTTTTTAGGCCAGAATTTTCTAAAGGTCACATGAAAGCAATGGATCAGGTATTTCTGACTTGGTTAGGTAACAAAGTTAAGAGGTACAGGGGAAAGCAATAACAATTACTTCTAAAAGGATTTCCTCTGGTCTCAGTATGTGACCTTTGAATAAAAAAAAAAAAAATTTGTTGATATATTAAGAAAAGTACTGACTTTACAGAGTAAAAGGTATTGTCACTTCTGGAAATGGCAGACCAATACTTCAGAGGTCTCTTCCTAACTGTAATAAAAGCTTGTGAGTGTCATAATACAAAAGACCAACACATTCCACAGAACAGTGGATTCATTCTAACCCTGAGACACTTTGTTTCTAAAGTTGAGACAAAATACAATAACAACAAGTTATTCAGAGGACGCGGGCCTCAAAAAGATATTGGGAAATAAAAATGGCCACTGGATAGACTGCTATAGAAAAATGTTGAGAACATTCACTGGAGATGAAGCTTAAACAGTATGGGAGGGAGACAATAAGATGCTCATAGATACACCTTCAGTATTTTGAATGCTAGAAGTGCCGTAGTTCTATTGTCAGATGAGAACCACAGTGGAGGCCAGGAA
Organism: Hafferia zeledoni; assembly: GCA_035583235.1. Taxonomy (NCBI): domain Eukaryota; kingdom Metazoa; phylum Chordata; class Aves; order Passeriformes; family Thamnophilidae; genus Hafferia; species Hafferia zeledoni. The sequence goes on from JAWWEV010000043.1 coordinate 42,022,704, forward strand.
AGGTGCACAAAAAACATGAAGTTAGTTTTCCGTGTTAAGGGGGAGAGGACTTGCAGGATAATCAATCATTTTTAGATGGGAATTTGAGATATGATGATAGCAAAAAAAAAAAATATCTAGAGGAAAATGAATGGAGGATTCTGAACACCATCCATCTTGAGACTGGAGTCAATTTTTTAAAATAGCAAGATTTTCAGATTTTAGTATTCCGAAACAAGGGCTTTCACTGCCCAATGTTACGCTATTAATAGAACAAATACTGAAGAAATATATCTAAACAGTTTGAAACAGACTATAACTGACCAGAATTTTTAGAGACGGCATGGCAAATCTAGGGCACATTCTTTGTCAGGGATTATAATACAGAAGATCAAAGCAGCTTTTATGGTTTATAAAAAAGATTTATATTTCCTTGAAAATAAAACAATACCCACCAGAACCATTTAAACTAGTGTCAACTACAGTGCTGATAGTTTTTGCTATTAGAATGTAAATGCAATCCACACATTGCTGAACCACAGCAACTTGAAAAAGACAGCAATTATGAATACTGGAGATATATTTTTTCCTCTTTTTTTTTTTTTTTAAAAAAACCCCAAAACTACCAAAAAGCTCTGTTTACTGAGGAACCTACTTTTTAATCCAAATGAAAGATGGTGCCAAGCAGTGTTATACAAGCTTCCTAAATTCATTTGGCTGACTAATGCTCCTATTCCTGCATGCTTCAAAGTAGTAAAAGAAAAACAAATCTCAGGAAGAACTGACATTCAGATCTGTATCAGTTTAAAGACATAATGCATAGTATTGTCTGCTTGCCATTTAATGCAAAAGACGAATTTTGCTGAGTTCACTTAATAAGGAGCAAATGGAGGCTGGAAATTAGAGGGCTGGAACTGAGGACTTATTTACAATACACTATTAGCATGTTTAAATGTCAACCTCCCTAAATTTCTAAGCATTTCTTTTCATTTAGTGAATTATTTTGCATATATACAACATATGATTACTTTCAATGCATCATGCCTGACTCCTAAGTGCCATACTTCAGTTAGACCACAAAACTCAGCACCTTGATATCTTACTACCAACTTATACACAATTATGAAATCTCCATAAAGAGGCAGGAATTTTTTAGAATCAGTATGAAATGGAGGAAGAAATTTCCCTACATACTTTAAAACTTCCACACTTACAAGCACTGTACAACATTAAACATATATTATGTATTATTTTATATTATTATATAAAGTTTATAAATATTGTACTTTTTTTTTTAATAAACTATTTATATCAGTGTATTACTCCACATTTTCAGTATGTGCTGTGTACACATCATTAAGTTCATTCTTTTGTCCAGAAGCAACTCTTACAAAAAGAGTTGCCGTATGGTTTGCAGAGCTCATTTTCTGTTTTAAACAGAGATAGACTGTCAGGACATGCACAACTTAGTTTTACAGTCTGACTTATACTGCCAGAATAACTTTTTCCCAAAAGTAATTAGAAGTTATGTGTTCCTAAATAGATCAAAGAATCCATCCAGCAATGATGTATCATGCAGCAGACATAAATGGAAGACATACCTTGGTCTGCTGCTACCAAGGAAGTGCAAGGCAGTGAGAAAAACTATAAAAGTGTCATTCATTTAGGAGTAAAAATACTGGAACATTACCAGTACAAGTAGCCCTGACTACACTGATTACAGAAATTCCAACCATAGCAAGTGCAGAATGTAGGTTCACAACAAACACATTGCATATACTTAACATATTTCTAAAGCTACACTTGGGGTGCTTCTAAAAACTTTAAGTATATCTGAACAAGAGACAATAGAGCTAACTGGACTAAACTTATCCTTGGACTTAACTGGCAGTGAACTGATGTCCATGGAGCTGATGTCAACTGAACAAATAGAAGGCAGAAGGCTTGCTAAATTAGACACTGGAAGAGGCTTTGTTGTCACTGAGACATTTAAGGTGATTGCACTGAAGCCAGGTTCAGTCACATAGGACTGGCCAAGCTACACAAACAGACAGGACTGACAAATGGACATTTTCAGACTCTGACTTGAAAATGTTTAAATTTTTCTGAATGGAGGTTCAGAGGGTGGCATGATTCACAATCCATGAATCTTACCTTGTGGTTTGAAGTACATTCCCCTCCAAATTACCAGCTCATGTGTAAGCAACCTTCACGACTGAAAAAATAACTCCTCAACAGGACAGCTTCAAGAAGACAAACTAGACAGAAGAACCTTCCCAGAGACCTAAGATGCTACCCAAGAAAAGATGTGAACCTGTTTCTCTCTCACTGCAGTGACTATGCTCATGTAAATTCTTCTAGATTAGCTTTTTTTCTGTCTGTATTAAATCAAAGTTGTTCACAAACCCAGAGGTAATCTCTGTAGACCATGCACACTCATCCTGTTGTGACAGCACAGCCTAAATCTGCAGGCTTTGCAGGGCATCAGTCTAAGCTGAAGTGTGTAGTCCTTCCCTGCCCCAACTCCAAGACTACCAGCACACACCCCTCTCTGAGTTCCTAGCTCTTGGGTTCACAATCAGAGAGAAGGAAACAGTACTGAGATACCCACCCTGACTCCTAGAAATGCTTTATTGTAACATTAAGAAGTAACATGTGAATTACTTATATAGGTGCGAAATCACAGATGGGAGAAGGGGTAGCTTTTGTGACTTGGGCTAAATATGATCTTGAGGGTCTTGAATCTGATCTTCTACATCCAGCAGGTTTTTCAGCAAAAATGAAGAAAAAGAAAAGTAACTAAATGCTGCAGTCCCTGCATGCTTACAACTCCTCTTTAGCAGCAGTGAATACTTAGTGCTAGGAGGTAAGTAAAAGGTGGGTCTACAGAAGACCTGCTTGAGAGATCCTTTAAGGAGCACTGACCACAGTGAACTAGTGGTCAGCTATTGGCCCTGCAAGGGAGGACCCTGCACTTGATGCCTCAAACCTGCACCACCTCACTTTTAGTGTTCCTTCAAGTGGTGATGAAATAGCTGGAAGCTCAGGACTTACTTACCCATTTTGCAAAACAGTGTGCTCCAAAGTATGGCTTCAAAGCAGTGACAACCACAAGGCCCTTCTTCAGGTAATACCCGCAGTGACATCTTAGACCTGATGCTAATTTCACCTTGCACCCTAAAATAGGTCTGCTCCACACAGCAGCAATAATGGCAAAATAAATATAGAGCAGAAAAATCCTAATCAGATTTAAAATCATTATCACATCCATCTACCTTGTATAATTTAAACATGGTTTAAACTGAAACAGCAATGTATCATTCACCCAATGGTTATTAGATAACAATAGGAAATTAGATGACAATTTATTTCCTATATTAATGTGATCCAAAGTTTTCATTAATTTCAAGTCCTAAACTGGCTTGTACTTGACATACAGCAGAAATAATGTGTTCATTAGCATATATACTGTCATTGATCTCTTGATTTTATGCATGCTACCAGCTTGAATCAAGTAAAACACTTAACGTTATTTTTGTTTCCTCATATTTTCATTCACACACTCATACATGTCTGATATTATTTACATTTGTCAATAAGTTATACCATCCAGCAAAGAAATCTGTATTTCATGTGCTCTCTGCAGCCAGTTATTTCAGCATCAGTAATATTTACAAGAATCAGTTTTGCAAGTTTACATATAACTGGGTAGGCAATACAAACACAGGCCCAACAACAAAATTGAAGAGAAGTGCTACCCCTCTCCACTCACCTTACATTTGTCCATCTCCTTTTCCCACAAACACATGAATAAAAAAAACCCAAACAAACAAAAATCCCCAAAACTAAACAAGTGGATTTACAGTGCTTAAAAGGCTGACTAACCTCAGGTTTGGCATACCAAACATCAGGGCAAGAATAAGCACTTTCGTTTTCATGTCAGCTCCCACAACACTCAAATGGAATTGCGTAGGGAGATTTTTCCTGCCTTGCTTCAAATAAATGGGTGTTGTGTTTACATACTGCATACTGAGCATTGCCCATCCAAAGCCAAGGGCTGCATCTTGCCAACTCTTAACTTTTGTACAATATGGTGATTACATGAGCCAGCATACCATTAAATCACGTAACAAAACCTGGAGAATGGCACTGTCAGCTTGCAGAACTGCACCTGAAGGACTAACATGCAGTGCATAAAAGGAAAAACTAGATTTCAGTGCAATGGCAGAACTGGGTCAGTGGCCTCAGTTTAAATTACGAAACCAAGTGCCAGATAGTTCACAAAAAACTTGCAGGCCCACAGTACAAGCATGCAAAGAAAAAAAATGAATGAAAAGATCACTAAACATGCCTTACAAAATGCTCCCCCACCACTGAGTCTTCCAGGTCATCTCCTGTTTATTATCCGTACAACTCTTTATTCCAGGGTGTTCTTTCCAGCTGCAGTACTCTTTTTCTCTATCTAATGAACAGAAGATCTATACATACCATGAGCTCCAAGTACCTTCCAGTGCTTAATGTTCATTTTTTTTGCAGACTAAGCAAAAAAGATTGCTCACTATTTCCCCTGAAAGCAAGCTCGCACCAAGGTATCCGGTATCTGCTTTATGTTTCTGATTTAGCCTGCTCATATAGGACTGGAATGGGAAATTTGTTTACTAATTCTTTTTACAAGTACCAGTCCACAATAATTTCTACACAGGCTTCTACCTCAGTGACACAAACATACTACAGACAGGACAGCCTAAGAAGGTCATTTACCTACTACCTACAATGTGCAAGTTCAGAGGCAAAAAGCTGAGCTGAAATCTAAGACACTTAATACTGAGGTTTCTAAGAGGATGTGCATCTAACACACTGCAGATCAAGTGCCCGAACCACGTATCTGTGACACCTTAGCATCAGCAGCCTTCCAAGTTACTCCACAGGTGACCCCTCCTTGCAGCATATTTCTTAGTTACTTAATCCTATTTAGATTGTCTTCAAATCAAAGAACAAGCAAATCAGAAAACTACTACATGTTCTTGCAAGATCGCATCACACTAGCAATATTCATCCTGTTTTATTCAAAGTGTAAAGGGCTGTCCAGACATCAGTGATATTTTATTCATTTTAATACTAGCATGGAAAAGGATACAAACTCACTTCTGATAATAGTTTTAATTACTAAGTATATAAGCCTGCAAATCCTCTCACCCAAGTAATCCTTCAATAAGATTAATTCATGGAAATAGCCCCATTGAAAAAAGGATTTGTATGACTAGACCCTAAATGCTTAATCACTTTTAAAGACATGACATAAAAAAAATAAAATCCAGGTGTTGGCATGTTTAAAATCACATAGTTTCAAAAACATCACTTCTAGGACTGACACTAGGGGAACATGCTGCTACAGTTCCTGTGGTTAAGACTGATTTAAATAAACGGACCAACCTGTTCACTTTGAGTCTAGCATTCAGCACGATTCTTTTCTTTCAGCACTTTCGTTGCACTGATGTATGACTCAGCTACTCCTTCAGCTGCACTAGTGATATATTACCCCTGTGCAACATTACCTTAAACATCAAAATTGCTGGTTTATTTTAAGCACTATCCAGGTATTACCAAGTGTTTTCAAGTCTCAGTGATGTTGTGGTTCTTGCTTTCTGTACTATGTCTATTGCAGAATATATTATTATAAGAAATATTAGCTTTTTTCCTGGCTTCCCAATCCTGTTCTTTTCCCTATGACAGTTACCAGTCTAGACAATGACCCAAGTAGCCACAGGAGAGCTTATAGATTAAGATTTACTTTAATGTGTCGAGTGCCCCCATGTGCTTAAGTCCACCTTCTTGTACCTGCTTCACTTGCTCTCTCTCTTTGCACAGGGTCTTCATAGTTTTAATGGAAAGTCTTCTTGAAGTATCTCCTGTTCTGACCCCCTAGGAATGGTCTGGTTTCACATTTGTTTGCTAATCCTTAAAATATAGAAAACAACCCTTTGGAGAACTAGGAGTCTGTCACTCCGTCCAAAAAGCAGAAAGTGTAACTGCTTGAAGGCTGACAGATGCTTCACCACCATGACAAGAAGCTGTTCCACAAGCTACAGTTTGCGAGCCTCTGAGTCAAGCCATATGGTCCTGAATGCCAAGACTGACTCTCTTTCCCAGTTTATTGGGAGAAAGAGATTGTTCTTGGTTGGCTCTGAATTTGCAAAAGTACTCAGTTGATTTTTAGAACTGTACAGTTTGAATATAATAAAACGTTTGACCACTTGCACTCATAAATCCTCATTCAGTTGCTGAACATCTTTTCTTCATGAAAGAAACAGCCCTACTTGTATGCTTCCATCGGCTGGCATAACATCTTGTAACTTTATTGCTATCGATTCCAATGCTGAATGAATTCATACAACTAAGGGCACATAAACATGGCTCTCAGAATTTTAAAGTCCCTTCACAATTAATAATCTATTCAGCATACTTAAATACATTTGTATACAGGGTCTGAAACAACAGCTTTGAGGTACAAGGCATATTTAGTAATCTTGTGGGAATAACAGCAATGGGTATACACTGCTAAAATTCAGAGCCAATAATTTGAGACAAAACCCCACTGTACTTCACCATCACAAAAATTAAGTCTTCAAGTTATAACTCCTTAAACACGGGTACATTGTCGAGTGTTTTGGCCAGCTGAGATTTAAGTATTTCAGAAAGTATTTCTAATTCCTGTCATCTCTTGAAAAATTATTCAACTGCTCAAAATACTTCAGCAAGGTTTTTCACTTTCTTTAAAAATACATTTTATGTCTTTTCCAATGACTGCATGCTTCAGGGTCTTCAGGCTACTGGTATGTAGGCGATCCAGCAATTGCCAAGAAACAAAAAAAGGCAAAAAGTATCTTACTTCTAAACATGACTCGAAGAGGGAGGCAAAACCCGCCAGCGCAGAGGCAGCGGTGTGCGTGTCCATGCATTGTTCTCTCCCGGAGCCGGCTTTCGCTGCGGTTTGCCAGGATTGAGTTACCGACACCTTGCGAAGTCCAGCCTTAAACTTTCTCCCTTTAGAGTTTCCCTGAGCTACTTCTTGTTACAATTTCCCACTCGTGCCTGTCTCTATCCTTCTTTCTAAAAAACACACAGCACAGCGACTGCAATCTCTACAGAACCTGATGAAATAATGGCAGGGGCCCACGCAGCGACCCTGAGCGGCACTTCTCGGTGGGATGCGGGAGGACGAGGAGTGGAATGCCGGGGTTCCCACAGCACCCACCCGGCGCCGCACGCTGGGCACCAGAGATACGGCGCTGCTGCCCCCGATAATTTCGTGTTCTCCCACTCGCCCGGGTAACAGACAACTGATTTATTACGGCAATTCTTCCCACTGCCTTCCGAGATCTCCCAAGGCTCGGCCGCCCGTCCGGCCGCTTGCTGCAACTTTTCCACAAGCTGCGGGCTTCGAGGGCTAGAGCGGGCGGTAATTTTTTTCTCTGCCGCAGCTTGCTTCCCTAAACCGCTCACCGACGGCGGCGGTTCCCATCCCCGGCGCCCCTCACCTCTCGTGCAGCCCAGCCCAGGAACCGCAGACCCCGCCGACACCTCTCGGACGCGCAGTGCCCCCCGGGCGGCTGCCCCGACCCGCGCACCCCCTCCGAGCCAGCAGCCCCCGGCCCCTCCGCCGGGGAGCAGCGGGGCAGCCCCGCCCGCGGGGCAGGTGGGTGTCCCCGGTCGCCCCCCGCCGCCGAAGCCCGGCCGCACTCACTTGTGCCTTCTTCATAAGGAACGGCAGCGCTGCAGTCCAGCCCAGCCGGCCGTGTGCAAACTCCCTTCAGCGGAACTGTAGCTCCAGCATAATGCAGCAACCGATAGCCCACGCATTGGGGTTGCCCACGGCGAGCCCCACGCTGCCTCCTCCTGTCCCGCCGCCGCTCTGCGCGCCCCGCTGCGCTCCCTCCCCACACCCTGAGCGTCCGCGCTGACTGAAGCCACCGCCGGCCCCCGGCCAGGTCTTTTATATCTCCGATCAGCCTCCAGCAGCAGCGACGGCGGCAGCCCAGGCAGGACACGCCTTTCCCCTCCCTCTCTCCCTCTCGGAGGACCAGGAGCCCAGGCGGACCCCGCGGGGCGGGGGAAACCCGAGTTAACTTGGGCGAAGTTGGAGGCAGGAACAAGCCGAGCCTGCCCCTCGCCAGCGCCGGAGGAAAGCGGGGCCGCGGGCGGGCCGCCTCGGGGAGGGGCGGGCGGGGATGCGGCGAGGGCGGGGAGCGTGCGGGGCGGGGGCGCCGAGTGCCGGCCCCGCGGGGCTGGGTGCGGAGCGCTCGGCGGTGCCCGGGAGAGGGGACGCAAGCCGACCGCGGTGGAGGGGGGCGGGGGTCTCCGACCTTCCCCGCGGTGGGCTCTGGCAGCTGCAGGGAAACCGCACGGCATTCGAGGTCAGGCAGGCTGCCGGCGCCGAGCCCTTGGGCTGGGTCTCCCCACCCACGCTAGTGAGAAGCGGAGTGCCCGCGACGGGACCCGCCGCCGGGTGCCGCCTCGGCCCGCGGCGGGAGGGCAGCGGGCTCGGAGGCTGGCGGGGCTCCCAGGCAGTGCCCGGTGTTCTCAGCGCAGCAGCCGCTGCAGCGGCGCGCACAGCCGAGAGGCAGCGCCAGGTTTGCTGTGGCCATTCCAATGCTGCCTTCCCAGGATCGGTGAATGCAAGTTAGGCACTGGGATAAGCATTTCGGCTGGAGCTTGGAAACTCCTTTTACCTGCTCCAGCCAGGGAAAAAATTGTTGAGCAGTGCCTCCTAACGCTTCTGCAAAGGTGATCTGGCAGGTCTTTTCACATGGTATTACAATTTGCATCCTGTGTAAATAATGCATTAGTGTTGGGTGTGGAAGTACGACACGCGACTTTTACTGCGTGGGGTCTTCTAGCAAATCCATACAGCAGTAGTCACAGAATTTGAGTTCTTTTTAGAGAAGAAGGCTCCCAGGTTAACACAAGCTGAATCGTAAGCATTTATTAAATGGAAATTAGAGCAGTTTATGGAACTATTATTTCCTGAGATAGCCATATTTGGTGAAAATTTAAAAGAACGGTAACACAAAGAAAGAACAGTCTGTCCATGTCAATTGTCATTTCCTAAGGGAGATTAGGTATGCTTGGAGTACACAGTAAGAGAATTCATTAGATAAGTTTGTCTAGTTTTCACCTAGAATTAATGGTAAATTTTTAAAAGGCTAGATTTCTGCCAAACTAAAGGTGAGCTGTTCAGGTACAGAAAGATTTTGATCCCATCACCAACTCCACTATATATTTGGATTTAAGCATAGAGCAGATAAACATCTCCTTTTACTTCTGCATCAAATCCAGAAAAATAAGTCAATAACTTTCTTATACAGCATGACAGTACTGATGAATTCATTCCTTTTTTTTTTTTGATGATTATCACTGTGATGAATTACTTTGGAGTTCTTGTGTTGCCCTCTGAGCTTTCTCACACTGTTTTATATACATATAGTAATAGTTTCTTCCTCTAAAGCAGTACAAAAACAGTGCAGAGGAGGAAGCTTGTAAGAACAAAAGACATAAAGGACCTCACTCATTGAAAGGACAGTTTGTATATTACCTAGCAGTGATCAACCAAAGCAGTTTCCACAGTCTACACATGTAGCAAATAGGGCCAGGAAATTAAAATGTTATGGCATATTTCCACTGTAGAACAGATGACCAGTTTAGTCTCCTGGGGAGAAGCCCTGCAAAGTGTGAAAAGAGCAATCTGCCATGGCAGTTACCTACCTTATGGAAAAATCCCCTTGGTCTTTTTCTGCCTTGAGAGAATGGGCCTAATTAAGTTGCTTTACCACCCTGACATCATGCACCTTTTCTCTTCATCCTGATACAACTTCTTGAACCTGTCTGTCGGATTCTGAAAAATTAGCTTCCAAAAGCAAGAGCCTGATAAGCTTAAACAGCAAACTTTAGTCAACAGGGGCTGACACAAAATCCCATCACTTAGGACAAGATAAACATCTGTTGATGTTCGACCATGCTGATTAGCTCTCTGCTTTCAAGATAAAGATGGAATTTAAGATGAATATTATCAATTCATGTTGAAACCTTTTATTTCTCTCTTCCTCTCATGTAAATCCCTGAGATAACAGAACAGTGACTATTTCTGTAACTTAGCAAGGTATTGTGTAACTCTCTAATTAAAATAAACCCTCCCTGGATTACCATAACTCTTCCTCCCTATTAGCATGTGCTGTTCAGAAACCTTAAATTGCATGTTGCATGTTCAATAAAGTATTCCAATTTTCATCCCCATGACTGGGATTGCGTAGTTGTTACTGACCTTCACACCTGTCTTTGTGTTTAACCAAGCCCAGCTATAATGGAATACCCTTTTCATATGTCCTTTGTGCTGGCAGTTTGCAAGGGTATTACTGCTGACATTGTCCTCAATTTGGTTTGGGAAGTCTTTTCTATGAAATTCAGAATTTAATAGTTTAAACTCATTAATTAATAACTTATGTCTAACCCTTAAGAAAGCATGGTTTTATTAGTCTTGCCCATTTCCAACATAGTACTAACTTTGACTTACTACATGAGAACTGATTAGCCATAGACCATTTGTGTATTGAGTGGTGGGTTTCTAAAGTACAACTGCAAACTCCATTCAGCCTTTTATGGCCTACCTCATTTGTGTTTCTAAATGCTTGAGAGTGAACACAAACTCCTTACTGTCATAGTTTTCTGAAAACCTATTCCTTCACAGGGAAGATACAGAAAACAGTGTTGGTCATTCCAGCTCTTCACAGGACATAGTTCCACCCATTCAGCAGGTTTGTTCTCACCAGGAATACTGTTCAGCATAGATGGAAATACCAGCAACTGAAAATTAAGCTTGTCCAATCTAGCATGAATTGAAGAGCCTCACCATTTTCTCCAGCAGAGAAATGGCTGTTAAGTGCTGTTTATTCTGGAATTTTGTGGGATATCTGCAGTGCTTTCTCTAGCTCTAGCTGTGAGAAGAATGACCCCACTCAGTCTGTTGATAGCTTGGCTGCTGCCTGGAACAGCTGGAATTTGGGAACATGCAGAATCACATCCAGCCTTAGCCACTTGGATTGCTGGATTGAAAAGTGTTCTGTGTCAGCTTGGAAAATTGAAAAGTTTCTCCTATGAAACCATTTAAGCTGTGAAGGTGAACACCAGTGTGTGCGTTTAGAAAGATAACATAGTAATCCAATCTAATCAGTCACAGACTCTGAGTATTTGGGGGCTTTGCTGGGAAAGAGGCCCAGCTTGTAGCATTAGCTCAGTTAACTTACCCCTCCCCAGTTTTTTTAAGGACATAAAGTATTAAATACAAGCTTTCTTAACCTACATTAGGCACCCAGAAATAAAAAAATAAGAGTTAAAATTGAGAGTTGTAGAGCCGAGAAACAAAAAAGATGCCCTCAAACTACTTTAGGTTTTATTTACAAAAGTAATTAATTGTAGAGGAAAAAATTTCTCTACAGAAAAGAAAAACCTTGCAAACTTGCAAGATCTACAGAAAATTATATGAATTGCTTTGATATTGAGGAAGTACATTGGGATAACTATCTCCTTAAGAGACCTTCTCTATCTTTGATACCATAAAATGTTCTAGGTGTTATTCTGTGATTGAGAACTTTTGTATTCTAATCTGAGTACAAACATAACTGAGTATTAATAGTTTACTATTGGATCAAAGTACATATTTGGAATTTCTCTTTGAGCCTTCTTATACTTAACAGTTTCCAAAGTGACTGTTGGTTTCTTTCAAGCATCATGCATCCTTTGTGCTTTATACAAATGACAGGGAGAACTTCTGCAGTTATTCAATATCACTAATCAAGTAAATGACTCAATCAAGACTTAGACCACGGAGACACCTACATCACTGTGGAGCCACTTTTATTTCACTGGTCACCAGAAGAGCACAGGATTCAGGTGCATTGTTTTCATTCACATGACCTGGCTTTAAAGATTGATTTGCGGAAGCAGTTTCCATGTAACTGATTCTTCATAATATGTTAGTACAGACTGGGATTTTAGGGATAATGATGTTATTATTTGGTAAAATCACTAACTGCTCAGTTTATTTGGCAGACCTGCTCTAAGGACCTAAAATTGCCTGTCTCAAACAGTGTTAAGGCCACAGAAGGACTTTGCCATGAAATAGGCACAGAATGGAACAACAGGATGACACTAACTCCAAGACTGGCAGAGGCAGTATCTGCTTAGTACATCCTTGTTTCCACATCCAGACAAAAAATCATGCTATGACAAACTGTGTAAAAAGGCAACTGCTCATGTGCATATCACTGGTCAAACAAAGGTCATCCCAAGTTATGGGACAGATGCTATCTGCGACCACCACCAACCACGGAAGCCCCCCTGAATATGCCTCCATGTATACCTGGAACTTGGACTGTAAGTTAAGCCACCACAGTGGGAACTTGAGATAAGATTAAGGTGGTACTATTGCCTGAGTGTTATCTCAGACCTAGGCGAGGTTAAAAAGCTTGGGGAGAAGACTATATAACATATAAAGGACACAAAGAATGGAGAATTTATGGGCGATGAGGAAAGCAAACTCCACAACTGTGCTGAAATCAGCTTGGACTGGGTAACAGGTGATGCTGTCAGGGGGAGAGTGTGACCACTTACTCATGGTCCACCAACCGAAGAAATCCACTGACTCAAGAGAAAAGACTGAGTATGCAAACTAATTAGCATTAGAAGTGAGGAAATCATTTAATCAATAGAATAAGAGAACTGTGCAGCCAGTGAGCATTAATTCCTTTGTTTGCTAATCTGCATAAATAGTGGAAAGTTGGACGACCTCAGGACCTCCACCACCAAAAACCCAGCGTGAAGAAGGACCAACAGGATGCCACTGGATCCACGAGTGGTCACTATCTTCTGCTTGATCTCTCTATCTCTCTCTCTTCTCTCTCTCTTCTCTCTCTCCTCACACCCTCCTGTTCCCCTTTTCTATTTCTTCCTATCTCTCTACCTCACATTCATTGTTAAATGAAATCATTATTATTGACTTGGGCATATGGTCTCATTTGTACCTTGATTCAGACAGAGACATCTCTCACTAATCAGATATTAACACCAGATAGGGGAAAATGCAGTATTCTGGATGAACAGAGATATCTCCAAAAGAAAAAGAGTTGGATCGAAATTCGATTATTTATTGAAATGACAGAATGAATCGCTCAGTATCTCATTGTGATGCTTCTTCAAAACCCATCTACATACAAGAAAAAGAGGAAGCAAAAAGTGCAGCATATGCGTGGAGCCAGGTGACTTCAAACTATTAGAAATCTCAAGTGCCGGTGTAGGAGGCTAGAGTTATACAGTTCTGTGTAAGATTTATTTGCCCAGAAGGAGCTTTGTAGACAAGCAGGTAGAAAAAGCTTGAATGTAGACTTTGCTGTCGCTAGGAGGAAGGTGGGGTTCATTCCCAGTACCTTCCTGGTCTGAAATGATACAGTGAAGGAATGATCAATTTTTTTTTTCCCAAAGCCTAAAAGTTCCTCTGTCTATTAGTGTCTTTACTGGTTTGTTTTGCAATAAAGTGACTGTTTATTTAGCATGCAAAGGATACTCTCTTTTACTAAGAAAGTGTTTTGGCAAGGAAAACAAGCCCAATATAGGAAGTTCCACTGATGCTGTTATAACTCAAACAGAACCTGTAAAAATATAGCTGTAGATGCTAAAAAGTGAGCATTACTTGACTTCCATGAAAGCTGATTTCTACTATTCTTTCAATATACTGTAATTTTAAACCAGTCTAAAATGAGCCTCTGAAGATCTCGCTGGCATGGGAGAATTCTCAGCTAGGAAAAAAGCAATGCCTGGAGAACACAACCTGGGAAAAATTGATTCTGATGGAGTTTTGTGATCCTTGGAAATGCTCATTTTGCTTCTGATGACTCTCTGGACATCAATGGACATTAATAGAAATATGATGCTCCTTGAAACTCGTAAAATTTTGCAGCCACTAAGGTTCCAAGAAGATCAAAAGACAGCAGCAATTCAAAATTTTTTTGGTCTTAACTCACAGGGGCTTTTTCATGTCTGCAATGAGGAATCTGATTCAGCTGGGATTGCACTCAAAACTGCTGTTTTCTTTTGAGCAATTACTTGTGTGATCTTGAAAGATCAGGGAGACCTGCTAGAGTGCACTGTGATTACTCTGATGGCATGCCTCTGTTTCCTTTTATGGTGAGGGAGGTTTCAGAGATGAATGATGCCCATCCATCTCTGGTATTGCCATTCAGTCAGGAAGAGACTGGAGTGTACATGGGAATAGACAGATCAGCTGTTTTCCAAGCCTCAAGTTTGTGTATACCATGCTGTGGTAGTTGCTAGTGGTTGTGTACAACAGTGTTCAGCATGGCTCAATTTACCAGAATACAAGCAGGACCTTTGTGCTTTTTCTGAAATGATGGAATACCCAGCCCACAAGGACAATTTACTCTTACTTGCAGCGGTAAGTAATTGGACTTGGTTGAAGGATTGGAGAGCAGTGCTCAGCTCTCTGTTCAGCAGATGTGGTTATTAGTCCTAACTCTATAGAATACTCTTGCTGAAGTCCACCAGCCTTCTGCTGTGGAGTGTCACCCAAGAAGGTGAATGAAGAAAGAGCAGTTATTGTGTTCGATAGATACTGATGTCTTCAAGGTGCTATAGTTAATATGACTTCTAGAGATGACATTTTATCCTCACATTTATACTAGAGGATATTTCAGTATTCCCAATTTGTCATTACTGCTTAAACAGGAATACCAGAAGCACAGGCACAACTAATCAAAAGTACTGGAGCTCATGATTCCAAAAAGCATACCCAAGGAGAGTGTAAAACACACTGCTTACAGAAATTGGAAGCAATTATGCTTTCTGTATTAAATAATCATTACTTCCCCAGTGTTCATATGATTTTTAACTTTCCTGACATTTTGCCTATTTTCCACTTTGGGAGAAAAAGAGGCAATTCTACATTATGATCACCAAGCCAGGTAGTGTTGGAGATAGGCAGATCCAAGCTGATAAATCCCCTTGAACAAATACAATGCAACTAGGTATTTATAACAAGACAAGTCAACCACTGCATATTATGTCTAAAATTCTTTTTTTTTTCCTGTCATGAGATTTTGCCTAATGCATTAATTATAGTTATACAAGCTCAAAAAAAAAAAAAAAGGCGTGTTATTTTGCTTGTACAATTCTATTTCCAAAGAAAACATTTTATAATTTGTATCATACTTAAGTAGCCCCTTGTTATATTCATATTTTGATTCCAGTAATTTGAAGATGATAAATGTATGAGAAATAAATATCTCTGAAATAAATATCTCTGTTCCCAGATTTGTTGCCTATATATCTTGATCTGCATTAGTGTATGTCATTCTAGTCACAGTAATTACAACAATGGGCTCATTTGAAAACAAAAAGCTGTGTAAGTGGTACTGGATATAAAAATTCACTGTTTTATCAGGAAAACTGAGACTGTTCCTCTTCAATGAAAAATTTTGAATTTTTTTGTATAATGCATTTATTCTGAAGAAAGGGAGAGGTACAGTATCAGGTACAGTGATTTCATAGCCATATTATGTCATTCCTTTTCTCTTTATTTTATGAAGTCTGATTGTGTTAGGAGTGTAGCAAGGACTAAAATGTAGGTAGGAGTAGAAGGACTTCCTAGCTGAGACCCTGGCCATCAAGAGGGACTGTATCATTCAGTTCTCCTTTTGAAGGTTTATCCATTTTCAGAATAAAATGAGCTAAGTTTCTTGCTCCTGCTCTTCTATGGGAATGTTGTTTTAGAATTTGACTCACCTCATGGTTGGAATCCATCTATTAATTTGAAGCCTAATGTATTAATTGGTAATTTATACATATTTGTTCTTGAGCTGAAGTTTACCATAAATAGCTTCTTCCATTCCCTACTGCTTTTTGATCCTCCTGCCCAACCTCCTGACAATATGTACGCTAAAAAATGAAAACAGAAATGAAGCCTGAGTTCAAGTACTGGCATGCCATAGTCTCTGGATCTTAACTTTTAGCACTTGATTTGGCATGGTTTGGATCCAGCCAACTGGTGATCTCCAGGCCTGAACTCAGCCAGAGGAAAAGTACAAGCCAGGACCTGTTTCCAGCACGCAGTTTCCCCCTGTTCTGGGGAAGGAAGAAAGTTTTGCTGCTTGAATGAAAACCATCCTCTGCCATTTACACTGGGGCCAGAGAATTGGTCCAGATCTAAAGCTGTGTGGACCGCCTCTTTTAGTGCATACACCAAAAATAGTATTTGCAATTTATATTGAGTCAAAAAAAAAAAGAGTTGGTAAAACAGGTGTTCAGGAAATGCCCAACCACAGCACCTGTGCAGTAAAAGTCAACCTTAATTCTGGAATTTCCTCCTTTTTGAGGTTTGGAAATGCAATCAAAGCCTTCTGTTAACATGAGCAAAGGGGAGAATGCAGAAGTGACATTATGCAGAAGTATTGTCTCCCTGACTAAAGTCCTCTCTCTTTCAGCTCACCAAGGGAGTGAGATCTTGCATTGCCAAAAAGAAGTTACAGTGCACTGAGAAACTGTTATCATTATGTATTACTGCTGGGAAATACTCAACTAAAGCTTCTAAACTTCTGAAGAAGGGAGGATGGGGAGACCAGGCAATGAATCTAGACCTTTTTCAGGATAAAACAAAGAGGTAGAGAGGTAATGATTTTTTTTCCATTTACAAGGGCTCAGTTTCACTAGTGTGTTTTTGTGCTACTACAGAGAGAGACCCTGTTCTGCATAGGCATCATGAAAAATGTTTGAACAGTTCTGGGTGATAGTTTAAATCCCCTAAACCGACAGTTGAGTTTATTTTACTATGTGTTTTTATTTGCGTAAGAAAATACATAACTAAACTATCTCACTTTGATTTTCATTTTCATAAAGATGGCAGGGCTAATCTTGAAAGATCAGGGAGACCTGCTAGAGTGCACCGCGATTACTCTGATGGCATGTTTCTGTTTCCTTTTATGGTGAAGGAGGTTTCAGGGATGAATGGTGCCCATCCAGCTCTGAGATCTGCACAAACCCTGACATCCAACAGAATACATCCTCAAGAAATGGGAAGATGAGATTTTCCCCCAATTTTCAGTTTTGCAATTAATGCAAAATGGAGAGCTTGATACATGCATAAGCCTGAATAATTCCTCAGATGAATTTCCTGTGGGGATAACCACCATATTGCTCTTCTACTAAAAAATTACCACCTGTATGGTGAAAAGATGATGTATTTTCCTGTTCATTTTTCTTAAGATTTTGTTAACAGTGGTAATTTTCATTTAATACATTCAATCTGTTAAGTCTTTTACTAATTTTAAAGAATGAAGAAAGGAAATGTAGTTCGGTCTGCTTTCATTAATGAAGTAATTTGAATTAAAAGTATTGTTTTTAGAAGGACAGAATCATGTCACAACTCTTTTCCTAGAGTTTCCATATCTGAAAGACTGTGTTTAGTGACTTTTATTTTCTTTCTTTTTCTCTGCATCATGGAATACTGTGTAACAATTATCATCCTCAGCTGTTTTCAGAAGGATAATTTGTCATATTTTCTCACATAGGCCTATATTTAATGAATGGATATTTCAGAAAGCATTAGTAAAGCAAGTGAGAGAGAAAAAGAGGAAATGTAATGAAAATATTTTTGTTATCCACATAATTTTATTCTCACTTACATTTTCAGAATTTATTCCTCAATTATTGTATTGCTATCAATTTCACAAGCTACCTATCTTGTAAAATAGAAGTACTTTTCTATTTTACACAAACTGCCTTTCAATATCATTTAGTTACCTTGTGTCCTTTAATGACTGTAGAATTTACAGAAGAGCACTTAGTATACTTTTGGTGCTTCATTATTTGTTATTACATATCTATTATGGGTTTATCTAGACCTAAATTTAGACTTTAGATTTCAGAGTAGGCCTCAGACTATCAGCTGACTCGAGCTGGGTCTGACTGCTACTGGCCAATGGCATTCCACACCATGACATGGCATCACCTCAAGTACAAATACAGTAGAGTAGGAGGAGATCTCTCAGTTCCTTCATGGCTGTGGTCCTGGTAGGACACACTATGCTGTCCTGGGAGGGACAAGAGGACTAGGCCCAGTGCCTGCTTACCACCATGTTATCTTAGGGAAGTACAATGTTTATTATTAGTTTTCTCTCTGGTTGGGTCTGTCCCTGGGGAGGTTTAGCTCTCTTGGGAAGTGTGTTTTTGGGGTGCCTAATGGATCCAGAGTGATGGGATCTAGTTTTGGTGGGAGGTAGAGGATTGTTGTTATATCTAACTTGTGTAGGTGTGTATTATATTTTAGTCTACTTTTAATTTTCCCTTTTTTGTGTAAATACCTAACTAGTTAAGTTCCAGTATCCAGGTTTTTTTCTCACTTTTCTTGGTGGGGTTGGGGGGGAGCTTTGTCCTTTGGTTTATACTTGGCATTTTGCCAAAGTATTCAAACCAAAACAATGTCTAACATATCTGCTTGTATTTTCTCTGCTTGTATTTTTCTCTTTTTAGTGCCTTTTAATAGGAAAGTCATACCGTGACTTAGATAAATTCTGTTATCTACCTTTTATCATAGCTTGCCCTGTTAAAAAGAGGCTGAAAGAGGAAAGAAGATGAGCTTGTTCTGTTGGACAGGAAATGAGATGACGTAGTGATGCAGACAGCACACTTCAGGTTGGTACCGGAAATTATGTGGTTAAATCTGACAGGCTCCATCTGCTAAAAATTGTCATCAACAAATTGTGCTGCCCCTAATGTCAGCCTTTCCTCAGAAACTTTGGTTTTCAGTGCTTGAATGGCCTTTCCTCCTCCTCCTCAGAGTGAGCCCTTGCCACGCCCCCTTCCCTGCACATCCATTTGTCTGTATAGGAGAAGGAGAAGTGTATCCTTGCCAACTTCTTGCATCCTGGCCCTGGCCCTGAAAGTGGTTGCTGTTCCCTTGGCAGAGTGTGATCCTGGAGCTCTACAGCTATATACTGCAGCTAGTGACAAATAGACTTCATAATCTCTAAGACATTTATTTTCTCTACACATGCATTTTCTTTGTAAAATGAAATATTAAGTCCAGTCCTAAAAGACAAAAATCACAAATATGGAAAGCAGATGTTTTCTTTAATGTTTGAAATTAAGTTTTCCAGTGAAAAAAAAGCTTCGTAAAGGAAAAGAAGTAAGATCAGTTGTGCTTTTTAATATTTCAGAGACACTTATAACTGTAGAAAATGTAGATATGGTAGTTGGTCCACCATACACCCTGCACCAATGCAGAACTGTCAAGGCACGAGGCTCTCTTAAGTTCTCACCTTTAATAATGGATGAAGAATTCTGTTAACACTACAGAAAATATTATTAATTTTGAACACCTGTAAAGAAGGCTTATTTTGCAGAATGGAGTCTGTTTTGTGGAAAAGTATAAAAAGGTTTTGGTTTGCTTTGTCTGGTAGACCAAAAGCTAAGACGTGCTTTTCTATAAAAGTCAAGGAAATAGAGTTAAAGCAGAAACAGTAAGGTAGTAATATTCACAAAACAAGATGTAGATATAAATTTTCCAATAGCCCACTTAATCTGGAAACACATAAACCACACAGGACTGATAGTCTGGATTGGCCCTCCAAAAGGAGTAAGGGGAAGAAATCATACTCACATGTAGTTTAATTAGTTTATGAAGGTAAGAGGGCTCTACAGAGGGATCAGGACAGGCTGGTCCAATGGGCTGAGGCCAATTTTATCCCTCAACAAGACCATGTACTGGGTCCTGCACTTGGGTCACAACAACCCCAGGCAGCACTACAGGCTGGTGGAAGAGTGGCTGGAACGTTGCCCACTAGGAAAAGGACCTGGGCTTACTGGTCAACAGCTGGCTGAACGTGAGCCAGCAGTCTGTCCAGATGGCCTAGAATGCCAATGGCATCCTGGCTTGTATCACCAATAGTGTGGCCAGCAGGACTAGCAAAGTGATCGCCCATTTGTGCTTAGCACTGGTAAGGCTGCACCTTGAGTATTTGAGTCCAGTTCTGGGCCCCTCACAACAAAAAGACATTCCTTTAATGGTGAACATGGTGGTGCTGGAGTAAAGGTTGGACTTCATCTTATAGGTCTTTTCTAACCTAAATTATGCCATGATTCTATGAAGGGGATGATATATTGTGCTTGTAGGAAAGAATTGCAGGTGCTAAGAGCTGGAAACCACTACCATCTCTTGCTGTCCTGTCCGAAGGGGGATAGTAGTCATAACTTTCTGGTGACTGTTAGTGCATTAAATTCTTTTATATCTGGTTTTCCAAAAAAATCCAAAACCAAATATGCCCCTATAGACCAGTATGTGATACCTCTTTGCCATGAGAAACATTTCCATGACAAGCATTGCCACCAGTGTCCTTTATGATCTTCTGTTTGTTCTTTCATTAATAGAACCACCTGATGTGATGTTATGTGGGATGTAGTGGGTGACACAAAGGAAGTAAGATCTAAGAGAGTTTTCCCTAGCCTGCACAAGGTGGTGGCATATCTCTTGGTTACCATAAGGATCAGTATATGTTCTAAGTTCTACATAAGTCATATGTTGCTATGTTGCAAAGCAAGAAAAAGGCCTAATTACGTAGTAAAGGTGAGCTAGGAATTATGTTGGAAGACACTGCAAATATCTTAAACTTGTCTTTTACAAGTCAGTAATGCCAACTAGAGGTGATCTTTCAGAACATGTGTGAATGTATTCATAATTTATAATAAGAGAGACTGATCTTTTGCTGGTGCTGTGACATAAGCTAGATCTTCAGCAGTCTAGACCCCTTCTCTTTGTGCTTTCCATTTGTTTAGGGGAGGTATGATATGTGTCAGCTTTGGGTGTTTCAGACATGTTCAGGTATCCTCAAGTAGTCCTGCTTGTTTCAATGCTCTGAGAAAGTGGAAAGGATCTAGAAACTGAAGAACTAAGGATGGTGTTGGAAACTGATTCTATCTCTGACTCGGGAAAAAATGTAAGCCACAGATTTAATAGTGGGTCTCACCTCTGTTCATTTTACAAAACCTGCAGTAACCACTGGCCAAAACACAGGATTAAAAACGACCACACTCAATTCAAAGAGATCTGTTTTCACAATTGCCAGTTTTCCTGGGTTAAATGGAGTAGTGAAGAAAGCCTGAAAAATTAACCTAAATAGGTTACAGCAGAATATATTCATTCTATTGAAAAGTTCTTTTAGCCAAATCAGGTTTTTATTTCAAGCAATTTAGGCTCCATATTGGATTTTCTTGTAGACTAATGGAAAATGCCTTCATATTCTTTATCTTTTTCCATTTGCTTTTTTAGGGAAATCTAATTGTAGAGCAAGATAGTGTTATATATCCTAGTCACTGTATGTGTTTCCATGTATTTATTTCTAATTGCTGCTTCTGTGAGAGCCACAATAATAAATTAGATCTTTGGCCAGCTTGATTTATTTACGTAGTCACATGATCAGAATTTGACCTTCTGTTTAGTTTTGTGTTATGCTGTATTTACAATAACAATATAATGAACTTGAGCCATTTCAATGGCTGCCCTGACATTAACAAATTATCCTGGAACACAGCAAAGATTCCTGAGCAAGATAAGACACTATAAATTTAGCTACTAGAGCACTGGAAGTGATGATGCTGAGGTTTGATTTTTAAACAGAATAGCTGTGTTAATCCAATGTCCATTGAATGCACAAAGGAGGAATTCATGGTAATTAGGAAGAGACAAATGGCAGCATTCAGTTCTGGAATTCTGGGCCCGCATGATCATGCAGTAACCACTTTAGGTCTTTAGGTTTCTTACTTGGCAGAAAAAGAATTATTTACAAGGGGAACTTGCATACTGGAAGGAGGCTCCGCTCTGTCTCCAGACATACAGAACTTCTACAGGATGAGTGGAAACAGGTTTATAATAATTATACAGGGCGCTGGAAACAGTTTGGTTGCCAAATATGTTCCATTTTCATTTTACATTTTTCTTGTATCTGTTAAATGTCCTAATACCTCTCCTAATAACTCCACTGCAAATGAAAAATTTAGCCTAGAAAAATGCGTTTTCCTTTGTCTCAAGCAACTCTCTTTGACTTTGTCTAAATTAGAAACTGCAAAAAATGCAGTTTCTTTTCTGAGACTGGTGTTCTTCAGGAAGACTTTAGCAATCTGCTAAAATGCTAGCTGAACATGAGCAACCTGAGAGTGAACCTGTTCTGCTCTGTAGAGGTACATGCAGAACTGCAATTGCCCTAAAGCTTTTGAGGCTGTGATAATGGAAGTGCAAGGTGAAGGAGAAAGATGAGTATGTTGTATCTGCTTTCTAGACTCAATAAAGCACAAGGTTCTAATGATGGGAAAGAAAAGGAAACAGGATGGACTTGGCTTTCTGGAATGGTGGTGGCAGCTCATTTTCTGCTGTGGAGCAGA
This sequence comes from Hafferia zeledoni, assembly GCA_035583235.1. NCBI lineage: Eukaryota > Metazoa > Chordata > Aves > Passeriformes > Thamnophilidae > Hafferia > Hafferia zeledoni. The sequence goes on from JAWWEV010000043.1 coordinate 42,045,174, forward strand.
AGCTGGCCTTGGCTGCTAGCTATTCAAATGAGACTGGTGGCGAAAGCTCAGATCTGTTTGTATGCTGAAGAATTGAGTTTAGAGGTTTTCCCTGGTCACATCACTTAAGTTGCAAATCAGAAAATTCTTCACCCTCTTCCTCTTTTAAATAAAAGATAGGAAATTCACTACAGAAAGTGTGATCATTAAACTGTATTTTATGTATGTTCCAAAATGTAATAAATGGTACACATACTGTGTCTGTCGAATCCACATTTACATGTCTTTGACAAATTAATTGTTCTGAATATCTGATTATATGTGCAGCTACTGCTTTTCCTTTCATTTAATGTGCGGTACAGATGTATAAAGAAATAAAACATCCTGACTGACCAATGCAAAACTAAATACGGATTTGGTATTTCCTCAGATTCTTAGTCCTTCTGCATTCTAAGAATATTTTAGTAAAAGCAGGATAGCATTGGTTTTAGTATTTCATAGGCTGGAAAATGCATGCCAGAACAACTGTAGTCTCTGCATATGGTTTAAAAGATAATTCAAGCTTTGTGATTCTGGAGGTTCCTTATATAGTGACACTTTGTATTAGTGTTTCTTGAGGGAGCAGAGATAACAAAGATGCTTCATGCAGAGCATAGTTTCCTTCCCTGTGTATGCATTTAAAATATTTAATCCAATCTCTAAGTATCTATCACTCACTTCAAATGAAAAAATTAAAGTATATAAATTATCACCTATATTAGTGATTTTGAACCAAGTTAAAACTGAGGAGAATAGGAAAATAGTCACCTTAGAATGTGTCCCTAGGAAGCACAGCTAAATCCCATCATTTTACAAATTTGGCACAAGCAGAATTTTTACCACATTGGGTGTCAAAGAGCAGAATATGCTAACATAAATGCACTGAAAGGAATTAATTGCCTTGTGTATGAAAGGAAGTTTGAAATTACTCCTGAGCATTAATCTTTTGCAAAAGATCATTCAATTGATGCATTTTAAACCTTGCTTGTTTGTTGATATTCATATCTATGGAATAAATATACTATATATAGTGTGTATATATATATATATATATATATATATAGAGAGAGAGAGAGAGAGAGAGAGAGTGTGTGTGTGTGTGTGTGTGTGTGTGTGTGTGTGTACGGTGTCTACACACACATATGTATATATGCTATACTTTAATCCTGGCATAAAAATTCTTTGAACTTTTAAAATGTAAAATACTAAAACCTGATATTTTAAGGAATTCTGTTGAGTGCTCATATTCAGGTGGCCTATATCCCGGTACCCAGCCTCATGCTGGGAAAGAATCATTATATGTGGAGTAAAGGCCAGCTTGATGTTTGGGTCTGATTGCTCTTAAGTTTGGCATTAGAAACCTTTCAAACAGCCAGGAGTGCAGTATGGGTAATTGTCCCTATACTTTTCAATTTTTATTAATAGGGAGTAATCCTTACATGACTATTTTGTTACTATTCAACTTCTGTTACGAGTAATCACATAAGTGTTTATCGTATTACATTCTTGAATTGTGATTATAGGTCAGTTCTTGTATAGAAATAAGTTAAAAACTTAGGTAACCTAGTTATTTATGTGCACTGAAATGGGAAAGAAAACGTGAAAGAATACATTTGTTTTGACCTAAGCCTATAAAACTATATCTTCTGAGGATTGTATCTTGTCAGAAATTCACTCAGAAAAATAATCACCCTAACATACCAGTTGCCCATATTTAGAAAACAAAGTATTCTCACATGAATATGCTTTTTAAATTCTGCAGTGATTACAGCATGGGAGCAAGAGAAGAAAAGCAGACTCAAAAATCCTTCTCCTAGAGCTGAAATGTCTCCTTGTGAAGCACTGGGAGAATGATTAAAAGCCTGATTTTAATAACAACATTTCTAACAAGGAGCTACTCATTTTGTTCGTACAGTCTTTCAAGATGCTAGGTCGGATGGGGCTTTGAGCAACCTGGTCTAGTGAAAGGCATCCTTGCCCATTGCAGGGGTTTGGAACTTGATCTTCAAGGTCCCTTCCAATCCAAACCATTCTGTGATTCTATGATTCTATGATTCTATGCTGTACTCATGAGGAATTTTAAATTTAATAGTACTATTTGATTTTGTTGCCACTGAAAATTTACTTCCCTGACTTCCATGAAGGCAGGATGAGGCTGGTAATACTAATTTGGTTTGTTCTATTGATCATTGATTTGATTGGCTTTTGGATCAGGTTCTAAGCATCTTTCAGATCTGCACTAGTGGCATATTTGGAAGAGGAGCTCTGGGATACCACTGTGCTCTTTTTTTCATCATCACAGCAGGAATCAGGTGAATTATAAGGATTTTTTTTAAAACTGACAAAGATCTTCTCTGATATCCCAGAAGAAACACTTGGTACATGTTATGATGGAAACAGTGTAGTTAGTGTCATATGCTAAAGTCAGCTTTAGGAAACTCCTGATTTAGTTCTTGGGAACTCCACGCTGCTGACTTGTTTCTTCTGTCCAAGGGACACCAACAGAGTTTGCAAAATATTTTAAGAGAACTATGTGTGATCCTTTTCTAATGACTGTTAAGTCAATATGCTTACTGGAATTATTGGATGGAATCCTCAAGCTGTTGTGCTCTTTGTACCGGAGTAGAAAGCTGCTGCATACACAACCTGTCTTTCTATGGAAAACCTGAAGAAATTATATACCTGTCGTCACCAGAACTGGACTTTAACTGCCTGTTTCGTGTCTTGATTTATGTTACTTATGAGTTCATTCCCTCTGGCAGAGACTCAAACAGGGAAATCTGCTTCTCCTCTTTCAGGTTATATTTCTTTAAAAACACTGTAATCTTTTTCTCCTAGAATGTTACAAAACAGCAGCCAGAATCTCAACCACTGTAAATTGACCTGCTGTATTGACTATGATAAAATCTTGTAATTTATATTTGCTGATGATCTGGTCTATCATTTTTAACTTTTAAAATGCAGAGGGCTTTTCAGGCACCAAAAAAGCTGTGCTGAACCTTTAAAATTACTTACAGGCGAGACAAGAGAAATGCATGTGTTTGCTTTTAATCCCTTACAGCTTTAAAATTTAAACAAGTGCTTTAAAAATAGTCAAGGCCAACATTAAGCACGTTGGTGGGGCTAACAACATTCGCACTTTTTTCCTCTTTTTATTTTCTGACACCTCCAATTTCATTTTAGCCAAGATTAGACCAATAAGTGCAAGCTAACTTTGCACTGGGAAATGAAGTCATACACCAAGAAAGACGTTTTGGTGTTTGTCTCTAAATTAGGCTGTGAGTGAATAAAACATTAGAGCAGTTGACCCAAATAAAAAGATTTCATGGATAAATTGTAAGTTTTTCTAATCATGGTACTCAACCTGAGGAACAAAACTGCTCAACAAACTTGCTGTCTTTCTCTTGTCTAGCTTTCATTCTGTCAAGTTTTCCAGTTCCAATCATTTTGTCATACATCTGGCCTTTGCAGCCACCATTCTTCCTTGACAGTGGCAGTGATATGTGTCCAACAGTTTTTGTTGCTCATTAACACAAACTGAGTTGCTTGACTTGAAGGTTTGGTGCTTTCCCTTCACTACCTTGTACAGCATTTAAATCGTTCTCCTGGTTTCCAGGTCAGTCCTGTTTGGCCAGTATTAGTAGCAGCTCAGATTAATTCTGTTTTCACAGCACAGTCATCTCTATGCAGGGTGACCAAAAACCCCAAAAAACAAAAAGCAGAGACTTATACCACACAGTAAGCTAAGAGTAACAGACAACACCCTTAAAATTGTTGTAGGGCTAGGTGCCTGAAGCTAAGAGAAGTAGAAATATCATGGCTTGCTACAATGGGATGATTCTCCAGACTTTGTTCTCCTTAGACAGAACCAAGTGGCTTTTCCTGTTCCAGTGACAGTCAGCCGTTGTCCTGCTGCTTGCAAGGATGATTCTGCACTTGACTGATCATTCACTTTTACCTTGTCCCCTCTGTGCTGGAGGGGAGCCTGTGCAACCAGTGGAGAGCTCCAGCAGTGGGAAGAGGAACACAAAGCCTGAAAGACTAGGTGTTTCCTGGCCATAAATCATCTCACCTTCTCCTCCTCTGCAAATGGCTGTGTTGCAGCCACACCAGCCTTTTCTGCAGGATTTTGCTTACCCTCTCCATAAGGGTGGTATCAATGGATTATGTCCATTTCTCAAATGAAGCTAAATTTTTCTGCTCTCAAGATGAAGGTAGAATTTGGTTTCCCTTGCACAGATGAAGTTTTGACCTAGTTTTTTGCCAGTATAAATTTTACTTTATATGCAGTCAAATCAAAAGACTGTTGACATTCCCATATTGGATGTAGTCTTCATGTACCTGAATGTGTTGATTCAGTGCAGTAGTGTAGTTTTGAAGTGCTCAATCATGCCAACTTAATGCATATTGACTTGGTTTATAGAGCAGTTTTTGTGCCACATTTCTGTGTGAAATGAAACCAGAAGCTTTTCTCCAGGAACTTGCAGATGTTCTCTAACACTTAGTAGGTGTCCAAACCATTGACCTGTCCTTGCAGCAGGTATGAATCTTGTACAGGATGCAGATGATCAGTTCAACGCATCAGACCAGGTCTAGTCTGAAGCATAAGCCCTGAAACATACACAATGTGGATGTAGGGCCATCAGTAACTTTCGTCTGCCAATCTGCTTTTGTTTGCTAAATTACATGTTAATGTAGATGTAGGCTTAGATGCCTGAAGAGAGATTTATGTGCTCTTCAGACTTCCTACAAAACTAGCCCAAAGCTAGAAGGAGAAAAGGCTAAATAGTCTGTGGTAGATGATGTCTATGGGAATACCTGGAGGCTTATGTTTTATAGAGTTGTTTGGTGGGAATGCATGCTTTGTGCCTTCATTTCCTGGGAAGCAAAAAGCACTCCAGAAAATAGATGCATTTCTAGGCGCCTTTGTTTCATACTACATTGGGAGCTCTAACTTTGATCAGTTCTTGAACTTGCCAGTGGGCATAAAAAGCTCAGAGGCATAGACTCCACCTACCTTTGGAATCTTGTTTATTGGTTGAACTCAAAGGGATTAAAGTGAAGAAACTCATGTCACAGAATATAAAAGACAATAAGTTCTATATTATTATTGACTGCTTCTTGGTTCCTGAATGATTCTGGTTCTTCACTCCTGAATAGCTATATGAATATTGCCATTTTTCTATCCTTATCTAGGAAATAATTATATTTAGTGCTATAAAAATGTTTAAACATATCGGAAAAAAATTAATTTTTGCTTACATTATTTCTGTTATAATTATTTCATAAAATTCTGATTGCATAGCCCATATAAGACCTAATTAAAAAAAAAAGAAACCCAGATGGGGAAGAACAAACTTACATTTACATGTACTTTCTTCAAAATGTGAGTGCAAATTGTATAATCACCCCTATCCACAGAGTACCCAACCTATGCTGTTGTCATTCCTGAGTTTTCCAGCTTTCAGCCAGGAAAGGCCCAAAAGGCTCATCAGTCAGTGTTGTAATTTCTGTGACATGTTTGAGGCACTCACCAGCCCAAGCTACTTTGAGCAGATAACTATTCAGGAGAACTTCAACCAGATTATTTAGTTTACTATGCCTTATAGGCATCAAGCCTGACTGGATTTGTTTTCTGTGCAAAATGGCAGGAATCCTGAAATGGTAAAAAAATGGCATATCCTCGATATGACCAAGGTCTGCAGTTTCTACACAGCTCCTCAGTATTTTCCATCCCAGCTCATATTCTGCTTAGCCAGTTTTCTGCAGGATTGAGAGTTAAGGTAGATGAACTAGGGCGTTCCTCTGTTGGCCTTCCTTTAACACCATGATTTTCTTTGTCTTTTAGCACTCCTACTAACTCCTTTCTGTTCATATCCAGCTCCCTACACCTGCTGTTTCTCAATGACTTAGCAATAGCACTTGATTTACCCCGTGCACTTCTGCTGTTCCTTTATATCAATTCTTTCTGATGTACATTTTGTTGTGCCCCACCTCTCATATGATTAGTTTCTGCTTCAGTTGTGCCTAATGAAGTAAAAGCCTTTCCTCCTCTCGTCTTTGTGTATCAGAGTGTGTGTTTGATAAGGTTTCTTTCAGTAACTACTTGCTTCCATGCTTTGCTTTACCCTTCCCGTGCCTTCCCAGGAGATCAAGCTCACACACTCCTAAGTTAGATTTTATAACATCTGTTTTATTGTCATTATTTTGTTGCTTTCAGTCCTTGCTCTTTTTAGAGTGTTACTGCAGTATTTTCTGTTGAACTGCATGCAAATGATTGTCCATTTTAAGATTCTCAACTACATCCTTTATCTATTAGTCTCCTCTGAAGGAGTAGCCACCTAATAGTTTCCTCTATGTCCAATATAAAAAAGTGAGCCAGAGTGTTTTTCAATATCTTGCTGGGGAGTCTAGGGAAAAAAAAAAAACTTTTTCCAAGTGAAAGTAGCTATATTAATCTCGTGTTCTGTTAATATACATATTATGTACATATTCTTTTTTCTCTTTTACTTTCATTTGTGAACATTCTTTCATTCAGCATTTCAGCTCTTTCTGTATGCCAGGTAATGTATTCTATACATTACACATTTTGCATTTTGTATACAACATACAGCAGTCTTAATTTACAGTAGAGTGCCTTCTCCCACATTTCCTTGCTTGGTCTTCCTGAACATGTCACATTTTTGGCTGCAATTTGTCATTTCTGTGACTGGCTTTTAAATTTCCAGTAGAATCGCTGTCTTTGTTATTTACCAAAAAATGGCAGATATTCAGTTTACAAGTTTCTCTCTAACACTGATTTTCTCTTAAAGGACTCAAATAGAATATTTGAATCTATATTATTTGCAAGGACTTCAGTATTATTTCTTCTTGAAAGCATAAAGGTAAAACCCAGAAAGTGAATCTTATTTCTTGAAGCTGCAAATGGAATTGACAGATCCAGCTTGCAGAGATGATAAGTTGCTACTGAGCTTGAGTTTAACCATGAGTTTCTAACAGTGTGTCTAATGCATGCATGTGTATAAGATCAGTATTGGTATACTGGATTGGACCAAAGCCCGGATAGTCTAGTAGCACATTTTCAGCAGTGCTGAATCTTAATTCATCATAAAAATACAACATCATTCAGTTTGGAGGAGGGAATATCAGATCACCAGTCCAACCTCTTCTATCTTCTCAGTAGCCTTTTCTTAGGAATTAGGAAGACCGCTACTAGGTTTGTCCTAAGTCTTCTCTTCTCCAGGACAACAAATACAGAAGTAACAAGAGACTAAAGTATTCATTCCCATGAATAGTCTCTGGACTTTTAAGAATTTGTAGCTTGGTGCCCAAATTTCTGTGTCAGGGAGGATATTTTTTAATTGCCCTTGATAATTTTATCTTTTATCTCTTTGAAAATTTTTTTGGTATGAAGCTTCTTAGCTCACATAAATTATCTTGTTTCTGACCCAGCTAATTACTAGTTTTATTTGATGACTCCTTTTGTTGAAAGAGACTATGGTCTATTCAGTGGCATGGTGATGTTCTCTGTTTTCTTCTTGATATTTTTAAACATTGTTTGTTTTCCCTGACAGTTACTGAGTACTGAGCACAGAAACATCTACTATCCTTGAACTCTTTCCTGGAGGGTAATGGTTCATTAGCATTTGTTTTTTTCTCTTGTGCAGCACTTTTTCACTGAATTTTATCTGCCATTTTAACATCCAATCAATATATCTCATGCTTTCCTTTTACACTTCATTGCTAATGCTTATCTTCACTATTCTTCAATAATGTAGTAGTCACAGGAAACACTGTACTCTTGCTATTTTCCAAAATTTTAGCAGCACAGTCTCAGCATGGATACATGCAGGCCTTCTTCCTGGGGTCAAATTAATCCTACACCATGTTGTCTATCTGTAACTTGTCTATCTTTAACATGTCTTTAATTAATGAGTAAATGTCCGCTCTTATTCCAAGTCCCTACAAAACCTTTTGATGAAACACCTTATTTGATGCTTTTTGGAATTTCAGGTAGACTGCAGCGGGTGTATTGTGGTTTAAACACAGCTGACAACTAAGCACCATGCATCCATTCACTCACTCCCCACCCCAAGAAGGATGGAGGGGAAGAGAACTGGAAGGGTAAAAGTGAGAAAACTCATGGGTTGAGATAACAACAACAACAACAAAATAACAACAACAAGAATAACAGGAAAATATCAAAGAGAGAGAAATAAACCTAAAGACAGACAAGGGATGTAAATGACAACAATTGCACACCCCCAAACAACCAATGCCCATTCAGTCCTTGAGCAGCAGATCCTCGGCCAACTTTCCCCCAGTTTTATATGCTGAGCATTACACCATATGGTATGGAATATCCCTCTGGTCAGTGTGACCCATTGTCTCAGCTGTGTAGCCCCAGCCTTGCATACCCCCAGCCTCCTTGCTGGTGGATTCACTGCTGTATTTTACCACCAATTTCATGGAATGGCTTAGGTTGAAAAGAGCCTTAAACATCATCTTGTTCCAACTCCCCTGCCATAGGCAGGGACACCTTTCACTAGATCAGAGTTCTCAAAGCTCCATCTAACCTGGCCTTGAATACTTCCAGGGATGGGGCATCCACAGCTTCTCTGGGCAACATGTTCCGGTGCTCCACCATGCTCGCAGTAAATAATTTCTTCTTAATATCTAATCTAAACCTACTCTCAGTCTTAAGCCATTCCCCCTTGTCCTCTCACTACAAGCCCTTGTAAATTGTCTATCTCCTATTTCTTGTAGGCTCCCTTCAGGTACTGGAAGGCTGCCCTTAGGTCACCCTGAAGCCTTCTCTTTTCCCAGCTGAACAATTACAACCTTTCCTCTTGGAAGAGGTGCTCAGGCCTTCCAGTCATCTTGGTGACCCTCCTCTGGACTTGCTCCAGCAGGTCAATGTCCTTCTTGTGCTGGGAACCTCAGAACTGGATGTAGCACTCGGGGTGAGATCTCACATGAGAGTGGACTAGAGGAGCAAGATCATCTTCCTTGACCTGCTGGCCACAATGCTTTTGATGCAGCCCAGGACACAACTGGATTTCTGGGCTGTGAGTGCATATTGCTGGATCATGTCCAGTCTCTCATCCACTGGCATCCCCAATTCCTTCTCAGCAGGGCTGCTCTCAATCTATTCATCCTCCAGCCTGTATTTGATACTGGCGGTTGTCCTGACCCAGGTGCAGCACCTTGTGCTTGTTCTTCTTAAGCCTGATGAAATTTTCATGGGCCCACTTCTTGAACTTGTCCAGAACCCTCTGGATGGCATCCCATCCTTTAGGTGTGTCAAGCACACTAAATTGTCCAGTGCAGACAATAAGCTTACCAGTCCTTAACTCGACTCTTTCCTGGAACTCATTTTAAAAAATGTTATTTCATCTGCTCTCTTCCAGTCCATGTGCACTCAGACACTTGGATTCAAAAGTTGTACATCACACTTACTGGCTGACCTATTTTATCCTTGAGTTCCTTGGTGAATGACATCTTGTCCTGGCTGTTGTCATTCTTTTTATCTGTTTTTTCTGTAACCAACACTTAAATTTGAGTCAGGGCCTGCAATGAGTTCTCAGTAAAGAAGGTTTCTGGCCTGAAAGCCTTTTCATCTGCATCCACAGTGAACAAAAAAATAGATGTTTGTTTCTTTTTTTAAGTCTGTTCCTTATGTTCTCTGAGTGCTTTTATGCTCTGAATATTGGCTGGGTCTTTGGACTCCCTGACAGACTTCCTGTGCCTGATATATTTGAAAAAATATTTATTGTTGTTTTTTTTGCAAACATTCTTCAAGTGGTCTTCTGGTTTGCCTTTACTCTGTTTTTGTGTTTAACCTGCCAAAGTTTCATCCTCTCTAGTTTCCATATTTGGACACTACTTCAACGTTTTCAAGCTTGCCTTCTTGCATTTGCTAATCTTTCTTGTACTGCTGTTTAGCCACTCTGACTTCCTTTAGCTTTTCTGAAGTCTTTCATGACAGGAAGTATGCATATCCTTTTTACCTTCAGTGTAGTCTCTAAATTGTGCTCATGCTGCTGTAAGAGATTTGACTCATTTAGTCAGTTTTTTAACGTCTTTTAGCTACCCTCTTTAGTGTATTTTTTACAGGTTCCATTATTCTTAAATAATTCCTTTCACAGTTGACCACAATAATTTATTTATTTTTTTTTACTTTTTTTTTTGTTGCTGCTGACAATGTTTCAAAGCATATTGTGGTCACTTTCATAGAGTTGTTCTTTGTCAGTATATCATGAGGAATAAACTTGAGTTGAATTGAAATAAAACATATCTCCAGAGGATAAAAACACACCAAAATTTGTCCAGTTTCTTAAGTACAATTATTTCTCCTAAAAATTTTCCTAGAATTCTTCATTTTGGACTTAAACTTCCCTTTAAGCTCCAAGCTGGAGACAGGCTAAGTAATTACGTGGAGTGCAATCTACTGCATCAGCATCTGTTTAAAAGCATAAGTGAAGCACACAAGCAATTATTTTTTAAATGGCTTAGTATAGCTGGTTAGACTCTGTTGCAGAAACATCCTGCCTATGTCTTGGCACAGTCATATACTAATATATGTCAGAAGAGCAGAATAAAACAGGCTGCTTGGACCCTAGGGATTCACCAAACCTGGAAGAATATTCATGAGACTCTTAAAAACACAATTATCACCCTTTTCTTTCACTTCATTCAATCTCACTAAAATTATTTTAATATAATTAGCAACATATGTTCAAAGTACATGAAATAGAGGGTACATTTTTCAAAATGCTTGGTTATATCTACCTTTACCCTCTCTTTATAAGTCTTCTCTCATCTCCAGTAATTGACTTGGTGAAATAATCAGCTGAATTTACCCTAGCAAGCACTGTGATACTCCCCAAAACAGCAATTTTCACCATTATCTATCCAGTTGTGCTAATAGTGCTGGCCACCTCCAACTATTTTTATTAATATGGAATGTGATTCACTGGTGATTGAACGTACATCAGCTTGTTTTGCTTGCTGTCTCTTACAGAATTAAAAACCTCTATTATTTTTATTTAAAAAGTAAACTGCACATCGTCTTTTCCCCAAATATTTTCCTAGTGCATAATGCAACAAAATAAATTCATGTAGGTATTTTAGTACTTTCCTAGTCCTGTTCTCTAAGAAGTTTCTTCTTCTGCTAATCAAACTATGACTGCACATTTTTAGTGAATCTTCAGCCGAGTTAGAGCACTTGCTTAGGTAACCCTGTATAGCCTGAGGAGGGGACAAATGATTGATAAGTTACACTGTTTTAGGCATTTCATTCAGAGGACTTCAAGGAAGAGTATAAGGTAGCAAGATAATTTTTAAGCTGATCTTCACTGGCATGACCAGGATACTACTATTGTTTTGTTTTGCTTTGTTTTAATTTAGAGGAATTAATTTTATGCTGGGTTGGCTCTCAGATCACCATGGAAATAGGAAATCATGGGAACTGGTGGTAAGGCTGGAGGAGAAAAGAGCAAAAGCAGAAGTTTCTGAAGCTATATACAAACTTTTGTTTCACTGTTAGCTAGATCTTTATGACAGTGAGCATTAGTGCAGCATCTGAGATTGTTTACTGCTATCTTCCAAAACATCATCTATCCATTCTTAATAGCAACCACTATAAAGGAAAAGAACCTGAAACAACAAAAACAGCTGATTTGCTGTAGTGACTATAGTAGAAAATTATATTTTGAAGGTTAGAGGAGCATATTTTTTTTACAAAAAGAAGAGAGGAGTAAGCAAGAGTTCAAAAGTACCCTGCCTTCAGTTATGTTTTTTCCTACCTGCTTAATAAAACTGTAATTTTCACAAATCTCTACATTGTCTCCCAAACTTGTTAGAACCAATACATATACTGAGAGGCCACAGTTATTTTCCCTGTATCTGCAGTTAGCAGAAGATATTTTAGAACCAATCTGGGTGAAGGGATTGGCACTACTGTGGTTTACATTGCGTGTTGTATTTTTAGGAAAGAAAAAAATAAAAACATTTTCTTTCAATGAAAGGGTAAGCTATGAGAAACTTGCACACCAGAAGTTATGCAATTCAGATGATTATGAAATCCTCACATTTTTGTCCAGGATGTGATGTATTTAGCTGCCAAGTCTGGAACTTATGTCCTTTTGTTTTCAATTTACCACAGAAACTATCCTATTATGTACTTCAGAAAATAAAGACTGTTGACTAAGATGGAAAGCTCAGACAATAAATATCAGATCTCTAGTTATTTCTCATCATGCATTATTTTTGTAATTGTGTATGACAGTTCGCTGAGTATCACTTCAACTTACTGACTATTTAATCTGTCCCTTCTCTTTTTATATCTATATATCTATATATCTATATATCTATATATCTATATACCTAGAGAGAGAGAGAGATCTGAAAAAGAAGTAAAAATGCTTATCTTTTTTGCGTTACCAGTTTCAGTGGCTGAACCACATTGGATCAGAGCTTACTGCAGCTACTTACCAAGACAGGATCATTTTTGAGAGACTAGTTTACCAAAAAGTTCCATCTTCCCACTATTCCCTCACAAGGGACAACACTTAAGGAATAATAGTGCATATTGCCCCTGCTCTTAGTTGATGACTCCTTTGTCTTTCTTGATGAATGGGTCTTCAGCTGAAGAGCACTCTAGTGATTGAAAATGGACATGAACTGGTTGCATTTAAAGCACTATTGGCTGTACAGTGTCTCTGGTTGAATTATGGAAATAATAAACCTATGTACAAAACTATTAACTCCTGGTTTGTATCTGGATGATTGCTCTGTTTTGGCTGCTTCCACTCCCAAATGTTTTGGATTGGATCTTCACATGTGGCAAAGAGTGAATATATATCTTTGACTCTCTGATATCTTCCTTCCTTGTCTTTAAACATCTTGCTTTAACTTCTTGTTTTAGGATTGGAAATTCAGATTAGAAACTTGAAATATTTTAATTTGATTAGCTTGACTGTTTACTCCAAAGATATTATGAATTTCTACAGTGTTATTTTGCAATGTGATGCTAGGAAAAAAAAAAGCTTTTTAGTTTTCAACTAAGCTACTTTCCTGCTACTTCTTTAGTGATTGTAGTTCAAGATGTTGGAATGTGTTAAATGAAGGAAGCTAATGGGGAGATGCATTAAAATACTTCCAATCTCTTAACATGATTTGATTCATTTTGGAAGCAGGGCAAAATGAACAATAAAAGGCACAGTATTTTAAAACACACACAAATAAATTCTAAATTCTAACAAACATTAAGTTTTCTTGAATTTCAATCAGTTAAAAAAAGGACTAATTTTTTTTTTCTTGTGTTGTTGCATTAGTATTGGCAACCTCACAAAGAGTTTTTTTGTCTGATTCCTCTGAAAATGCAGAATTGCTCTGGTGTCTCCCAATTCCCTGGCTTGGCCAAATGTTCTGCAGGAGAGGGCAGACTCACAGCAACCACACCCATGTGCCGGTGGTAGAGTTGGCTGCTGTCCTCAGTGGGTTCCTAAGAAGCCACTGTGTTCTGCTGCTGAGAGCTGCATACGTGATTTCAGAGGTTTCATTGGGCAGATTTCTGCTGGATTCAAGGACAAGTGGAGACATTCACAGGCAAGTGCATAGTGACTGAGCAGACAGGAGTAATTTAGAAAGGGGTGTGGTGATTTTCAGGAAACAGCTTGAGAGGAAGGGGACTGCATTGCTAGTGCGTAGAGCTTGTGGCACCCCTGAGAGGTAGGAGCCTGGTAGATTAGAAGTTGAGTCCTGCAATTGTAGGGAGAAAAAAAGGGATTAAAGAGGAGGGCTTGGCTCTTGTGAGAAGCAGTTTTACATTTTACTAATTGTATGACCAATCTTGCTAGTGAACTGGGCTTGTGTTTTAGGTTGATGATGTCCTAGCTGGAGACCTATCTCTATCTGTGATGTCTGTCATAGACAGAGAGAAATAGAGAATACCGAAAATTTAATTAACAGTAAATGGTATTGTGAACGCAACTAATGAGATGTGTCAAATGGTCTGATTAAGCTTAAAAGTTTCTTCTTACATTTCGGTTCTGGATTTCTAATGTTACTGTAGAATTACACTGATAATATACATAATGATGTTTAGGACATTGGTAGTCATATTAGAAATACAGAGTTCCGGAAACTGGTGTTGGAGAAGTTTGTAATTATAATTAGACTGTAAAAACAGCATGTTTACTCTATGCATCTGACTTCTGCATATTAGAAACTGATGTTTATTTCAATGTCAAAGCCATTTTTTATATTTTTTAATACATGTTGCTGTGCAAATTAAGTATCTGGCTTGTAAATTCAGTGATGGAAATTTGAAGATAAAATCAAATCCTGTATTACCATTTCCTCTGCCTTTCACATTTTGTTTTCCTATAAGCACTTCTATACAGGGGCTGTGGATTGGATTGCACCCCAGGCTGCAGTGCTGCAGTGCCTAAGACAGCTCTAAGGAATATCAGCAGCAATCTGGCATGGCTGAGGGCGGTTAAATCTCTGACATGCAACATACAGCAGTTTTTATGGGATCTTGTGACTGTGGCTATGTTCTGATTCTTGTTTACAGCTAGGTCGTGTGTCACATCCATGCACAGCCATCTGTTTTGTATGTCAGACTATTTTCTGTTGTTTATTCTGGACATTTGGACAGCTCGTTGAGTTCTGATTTGATCCTAGGCAGATACACACACTCATATTTGATATTTGTCTTGTGTATCATGACAAAAAATTAATTAATGTTGCACTGTGCAATTCTGGGATTGTTTAAACCTATATATGCCACTGAAAATGCTGGGATTTCGATTAAAATTTTGTCACTAAAACTCTAGGTCTAGTCTTATGCCTGTTGAATATATTTCAGTGGATATGTTCCTACTAACTTCAAGTTATGTTTGCGCCAGTTCTTTGACATATACATGAGAAAGCCCACAGTGTGACATTTCAAAATGAATATGAAAGGCTGGCACTGTTACAAAAACATTTATTGTTTGTAAACTGAACAGATACAACACAAAAAACTGACTTTGAAGCATGATGACAGTCCCACAATTTACTTTTCAAGAACAGAATCATAATTTTAAGATGAAAGATGCACATTTATGAATAGATAGGAACAAAAGCAGTCTTTCTGTGCAAAGGTATGGGGCGATTTTTAACAACTTCTGTCCTTAAGATTCTTTTGGGAAGGGTAGATTAAGATTTCTGATTATGTCAGTGTAGTGAATTACTTCATTTCCTTCCTCCTAAGACAATAATGACAAAAATATTATATATAACGTCCAGATATCAGAGAGAAGGAGGAAGTTGCACCTATTAGTAGTGCAAAGAATAATATAATTATCCTTGGCTTTTCCACCCTGGATATGACTTCAGGGGTAGAAAACTGTAAAAGTATTTATCACTCCATGGATCTTTCCTTTGGCCATCTGAGAGATTAAAACTGTTTAGTTCTACCTCTGTTACCATGCTGCTCACATAGAACCATGCATTTTGTAGCAAAGCTAAAGGAAACCTTTAAGATGCATGCTAGCATTCATTGTGTAGCCTCCAGAGCTCTGTTGCTAGAACTGAATCACTCCATTATGGGATTTTATTTAGCTCTGGCCAAGAATATAGCAAAACAGATTGTGCAACATTCTGTTTTTACGGTTTCTGTTTAAACATATTAAATAGATTTTTTTAAGTACTTCATGATACTGTAATTTATTAATAACAGAGTTATACATCTGGTTTGTTAGTAACTTTTAGAAATTCTGATTAGGGGAAACTTCCAAGATTAAACCTGAGCATTCTAATTCTAAACACTATCAGGATTAAGCTGAGTGAGACTCAGGCCATGCCAGCTCCACTGCAGGCATTCGTCAGAAAGGTTGTCTCTTGTGAATACATATGTTTCTGCCCATTCATTCAAAGCCTGTTTTCCTTTCTTTTTTGTGTGTTCTCTAACTTGAAGCCAGGACCATTCCTATCTCTCCCACCCTTGATTTCTTCCCAGTCCCATTTTTCTGGCATAGAAAACTCTACTTCTTCCTCGCTTTCTTCTAATCTGCATCTGTCTTCTGCTTATAATCATTCTCTCTGGACACTTTATTAACCCTTCTTCAGCCTCTCAGATTAACCTTCCTAGTCATCACCAGATCTTGTCTTCTGCCTACTGTTTTGAGACTTGTCTCTCTCCTATTTCTAGTCTCTCCATCATTCCCATGTCTCTGTGCCACACTCCCCTAGTTGCAGCTGTGGAGCTCAACCTGTCCCAGTGCCAAACGTATCATAGAATAATAGAATCATACTTCCAAGATCATCAAGTCCAACCTTTGACTGATACCACCATACCCATTAAACCATATTGTGAAGTTTATGATACCTTTCACTTTCTTAGTAACATTGTTTCAACTATTTTGTGAGTCTGATCTAAAATGTAATGGTTCTTTACAATTTGGGTTGGGGGGTTTTTTGGTGTTTTTTTTTTTTTTTCATTTTGCTTAACTAAAATTCTTTTACTGCATCTCCATATCAGCTTAAATTTTGCTTCTGTTCTTAGTGCCTTAGCCTCTACTAAAAATCAGCATAAGTATTGTGTTCTCAAATAAACTGCACAGATTTATATAAGCTGAGGTTTTGTTTCTAAACATTTGAACATAAATGATAACTGTGAATAAATCTTTTTATCTAACCATATCTTACTAAAAGAAAGAAAAAGGAAACACTCCATTAATTTCTTCTTGCAAGTTTCCCTTTTTTAAGGGCTTTAAAAATTTGTGGTTCTCTGAACACTTGCCAGTTTGTGAATATTTTTATTTTTCTGACATACATTTTATTTCACATGTGGTGTCACCATGTGTCTCCGCAATAATAGAGGATACTTCTTTGTAGTGTGATAATTTTCTCTGCATGAAGCTTAGATGGTGTTAATATTTTTGCTGCCAAATCCTTCACATTTAATTTGTTAACCATGGTATCTTTCAGTCATGTAACACATCTCAACAAATATCTTGTCTCTATATTTTCTTGTAGTTATTTGCATTTGGATAAGATTCTGATAGTTCTAATAAAGCTGGTACAATTAGCATTTTATTTCATCAGATTTGTTAGTAATATGATATTCAATGTCAGAAATTGTAATGGTCTCTTTCTTGATATATTCTGCCCCTGTTTCTATCCTTACTTAGGTCTTTATGGTAATCTATTATTTTCAAATGTGTTGGAATTCAAAAGTGATTATAACCTCTGATTTTTGCATTTTAGCTGATATTCCAGTAAATAGTATTTACAGAAAGTTCAAAATACTGAGAAGGATGTAATACACAAATGTTAGAGATTTCAAATAAAATAATAGATGTATGATTGCATAGTTTTATGTGTTGTATTCATGGGCACATGAAAAAATATGTCTATGCTTTAATGACTTTGGAGTTGTTCACTTTCTTAGACATATCATGATGAGTCTTAAGGAAAACACTGATCGATTCTTATTTTAATGAGTTAAATAAATGTAAAGCAATTCAGTTTTTATAAGTGGAACTGCAGAAAATGGAAAGACATCTATAATCAAATGTTGCATTTCTGGAAGAGCAGAAGGTGTCTTGTGGTATGGCTAAATAACTTTCAGAGCACTAGGTTAGACAAAAGAATAAAACCCTTGATGCTGAGAAGCAGCAGCTTGAGTTTTATTCAAAGCAGAATTTGGAGTAGGCCTAGAAAGGTCACAATGATAGGGGAAAAATATATTTGTGTTTAGAGTAGCTTGAGCAAAGTAGGTGTCGAGATACTTTGATACCTACTTGTTTAAGTAAAGTTCAGAGATGAAGATTTGAACGAATCTCTGTGCACTCAAGAGGAAATAAAAACTCTCTCCTCCAATATAACTGAAGCCACTGTGCAGTAAAAGAGCAACAGTTTTCTAATAGAGAGCCATTATTTCAGTTGGGCTAACAAATAATTTTAAGAATACCTAAGGTGACAAAGGTAGTACTCAAAAGGTGTGAAATTATAATTTCAAGACTTTCTGTGAAATTTAATTCACCATTTTCTCCCCTAATGACTACATGTTATGAAATAATATTCATTTTTAGAACAGCATGCCTTCTTGGCAAGGCAGAAAGCAATCCTATATTGAGGGAATGTAAAAGTAGTATTGGCATTCCTAAATTTCATGGAGTACTGTAAGAAATTGTAATTTGTGTTGCAAAAGTACAATCATAAAATCATAAAATAGTTTGAGTTGGAAGAGACCTTAAAGATCATCTAGTTCCAACCCCCTACTGAGGGCAGAAACACCTTCCACTAGACCAGGTTGCTCAGGGCCCCATCCTGCTTGGCCTTGAACACTTTCAGGAATGGGGCATCCACAACTTCTCTGGCCAACCTAATCCAGTGACTCACCACTCTCACAATAAAAAATTTCTTCCATATATCTTATCTAAATCTACCCACTTTGCCTTCTTTTAGAAGTTGAGGACAGTTGAAGAGTGTGTCTGATTGGCCATGTCAGGCCTCCTGTTAGAGTGGGTGTTACGGGGAGGCTGTGTACAAAAAGGTGTAACTGGCTGTACTGTCATTGCTGGTTTTGGTTACTGGTGATACCTAGCAGAAGGACAGGGCTTGATGTCAGCACAAAAGGGCTTCATATTTAGCAGATTAACAGATAGTAGAAGATAAACCATGAGCAATAAGGGAGCTTTGAGAAAGAATATAAAGAAAAGTCTGCAGAAATTTTTAAAAAAGTCCAAGTTTATGTTTATTATTATGACCAATGATTACAAAGGTTTTCCTAGCATGAAAACTCAATTCACACAAAGATCATCAGTGCTTCCACCCCCTTTCTCCTCACCCATTCCAATCCTGATCTTTTATCTGCTTTTGGACACTACAACCAAAGGTTTTTATCAAAGAAAGCTGGGAATAGGAAACTGTCTGGCATGCCTCCTACTCAAATGTCTCAGGAAGCAGGGGTAAAAATACCAATAGCAAAAGTTATATTGGAAAGAATTCAAGAGTAGTTGGCATAATCAGGCAAGTGAAAATGATGGCAAAGGAGTAGCAAGGATAAATTGGCTAAAAGAAGCGGTGCTGCACAATCTCAGAAGGTGGACCAGCTTCTCTACTGAAACTGACTGGGCACTATTCCCCATTTGCTAGTCATCATCTGTGGTGGCAGATGCAAAAGGCCCAGGAGAAGACAAGGACTACCTAGAAAATTAATTGAATCAAGAGTGAATGTCAAAGAAAGGGAACAGAGACAGAGTTCATGCCATGAAGAATAGGAAGAATACCTTTGACCACAGATTAGCTAAACTTGTGAGAATGGCATTAGACTAAGATTAGTGATTTCAAATAACACCACATCATCAGTATTAACAAGGCAAATGCATAAACAGGACTAATTATCAGGGAAGATATAGATATTCATAATAAGATCATCGAAGACACAAATAGGAAAACAGTATGATAATCTGAGATATCCTCAGTGTTAAAGCAGCACAGTAAGTAAGTGAGAAGACTTGGAGATCTTGATACATCATTTGCTTTCTTTATGATTTTCATTATCTCTACTTAAAGACATTTGCTTTGAAACAAGTAGTTCTGTCAAATCAGCTATGAAGGTATTAGTAAAGTAAACAATTGCAGGAGCACTCTGGGACACAAGGACCCAGCCACCTCCTGTTTGAAGTTAACAAGGTCCTTGTTATGGTTTTGGTCCTAGGCATAACTGTTCTGTCAGTGAGGCAGAACTCCACAGCAGCCTCATGTGGAGTTAGGAGCCCTTGGCACACAACCAGATGTGAAGAGGGTGAAGCCAATAGCAATCAGAGTATATTTCAAGTCCTCCAGGGACCTCCAGCAACCTGGAGAAGGTGAACAGAAGTAGGCAAACAGGGCTATGACATGGCAGCTGGATCAGCAAATTGCACAGACATGGTGAGCAGGAAGGGCTCCTCCCTCTCCAACCAGGAGCAGCCAAGAGAGGTAGAAAATGGCCTCAGTAGCTGTTAAGGAAGAGCAATGAGAGCCTTTCAGCCCCAGTCTTACTAGTATATTAGATTACACTTACTCTTAATGAGTAGTAAAGCTCAATCCTCTGTAGTTGCAGAAGTCACTGTACCATCTGTATCAGAGGCCTCCAGACAGACAGACCTGTTGATGGCCGACACAGCTCCCCAAGTTACAGATTGCCAGGAGTTCCTGATGCCTCTTTGTGAGGCTGGGGCTGCCAAACTGTTATTTTGCAGAAAGTTGAATAACTGTATCATCAGGTGAAGGAGCCATGGGAATAAGTGAACAGGTTTCACAGTATTCAAGAGAATGAGCAAGAGAGAGACCAGTTATTTTCAGAGACACCACAGTCTCAAGTTTCTTGGGAGTCTTGAACCTCCATTGCAGTGGAGAAGCAGATGGACTCAGAATCCTCCAGAGTAATTAATCAAAGGACTGTTGGTCAAGGATCTGTTAAAGATGAAGGCTGTTATTGGTTGTTCAAACTGGCAGTGATGAAATAATGAAATCTGAGGGCAATCAAAAGAGACTTCAGGGCCCTGAGACAGTTGGTAGAATGATCAGGAGCACAAGCAGTGATT
>JAWWEV010000043.1:42065879-42088569 GCA_035583235.1 Hafferia zeledoni
CAGACTGGTGACCTGTCACTAATGGGGTTCCAAATGGCTCTATCTTGGGCCCTGTGCTCCTCAACATCTTCCTAAATGACTTGGACACAGGACTGGAAGAGATAATAAACAAGTTTGCAGATGACACAAAACTGGGAGGAGCTTTGGCTCCCTGAAGGCAGGGAGGCCCTGCAGAGAGATCTTAACAAATGCGAGAACTGGGAAATCACCAACCATATGATGTTCAACAAGGGAAAGTGCAGATTCTGAACCTGGGATGGGAAACTCCTGGAAGTTTATACAGACTGGGGAATGAGAGGCTGGAAAGCAGTGCCATGGAAAGGGACCTGGGAGTCCTGGTCAACAGCAAGTTGAACATGATTCAGCAGTGCTCTGGCAGCCAGGAGGGCCAACCGTATCCTGGGGGGCATCAGGCAAAGCATTGCCACCCGGTCAAGGGAGGGGATTGTCCTGCTCTGTTCTGCCCTGTGGCAGCCTCGCATTGGATATTCTGTGCAATTTTGGGCACCCCAATGTAAGAAAGCCACGAAGCTATTAGAGAGGGCAAAGGAGTGCAACAAAGAAGATGAAGGGCCTTGAGAGGAAGCCGTATGAGGAGCAGCTGAGGTCACTTGATGTGTTCAAACTGGAGAAGTGGAGACTGAGGGGGGACCTCATTGCAGTTAAAACTTCCTTGTGAGGGGAAGAGGAGAGGCAGCCACTGATCTCTTCTCTGTGGTGACCACTGACAGGACCTGAGGGAATGGCCTGAGATTGTGTCATGGAAGGTGTAGGTTGGCTATATAGAAAAAAGGTTCTTCATGCAGAGAGTGGTTGGGCACTGAACAGGTTCCCCAGGGAAGTGGTCACAGCACCAAGTCTGCAAGAGTTCAAAAAATCATTTGGATGATACTCTCAGTATGTGGTGTGACTCTTGGGGATGGTCCTGTGCAAGGCTAAAGGTTGGACTTGATCATTCCTGTAGGTCCCTTCCAAATTAGCATATTCTGCAATTCTATGAAGTATTTTTGATACCCATTGGAGTGACAGCCATTTCATGACATAAGTCACCTCAGTTCTGAATCCTGCAACAGAGTGCTGTGGTGTGGGAAAACCCCCAGAGCAAGGCCAGGACAACAGACAAATGTTTCTTGGTGAAGGAACGGATGAAAAGGAGAAGTTCCGACTCTTCAGTCACCCACTTGCTTTTGTGAGAGGAGAGAGAGACAAACATGCAGAAGGACTGTGCTGAGGGAGGACTGGGACTGCAATCACTGAAGTGTAGTAAATAGCAATTTTGGCAATTTTGGCAAGGCTGCTTTTTGGAGAACACTCAGTGTGGTTACATCCAGTGCCATCAGGAAGCACTATTGGATGTGTGTGGCCGTTGACAGGATGAATCACTGACAGCTGACTGGGAACACTTTGATGGTGTCTTTTGTGTGTGGACAGAATGGCTCACAATGATGGGATGTGGCCGGTTTCATTACCAGAGGTCCCTGTGCCCCAGACCGTCTCAAGCCAGGCCTGGATTTCCCCCTTGGAGCCAACAGAGTGAAGGGACTGATGGGGAGAGACAGAGGAGAGGACAGAAACCCAAAACTTTCTCCCTCTAACAGGATGTTGCTGCTTTTCATGTTCTGGCTGCCAGTCCTGTTCAAAGACTTGTTTAAGGGGTGTCCCGGAATGTAAACTTGCATCAATTTTTCAGCTTCCAATACCTTTTTGCCCCAGTACAAGAGCAAATACTGCCATATGCTGACCACAACTCATTTTTCAAGAATGCCATAGTTCTATGCTGTCTTACTTAGCCTGAAACCATCCTGAGGAAACTGTAGTAAGGGAAGAGCCACATGCTGGGCTTCCAGGCTTCTCAGTCTGCAGGTGGTGAAGAAGATCCATCCCTGGTGTCCTCAAAATTTCTCATGTATGACCACTGTTCTTAATGTGGAGAGGTTGGATAGGGGGAGGACAAATTAGGTTTTTAGCAAGTTGTCAGTAAAAAGGGCAGGTAACTTGTGGGCTGCCTGATTACAACTAGGGGTATAACATCTGTTTGGGGTTTATATCTTTGGTTTTCTAAAAAAAAAGTGAGATTCCTTACTTTATCTGCACTTTCACCACAAATAAATACCTGATCCCAGAGACAAGTACATAAGAATTAAAGAACAGAACATCGGGAAGCAAGTAGATTTTGTTAATATTTTATAAATACCTAAAAAATGGGACTGTTTACTACCAAAGGGAAAATTTAAGTCATTGTTAATTCCCCAAAACAGGTTAGAAGAATATATATCACAAATGTTTTCAAGGATGGTTGATTTGGCCTTGAGACAGTGGACTGAATTAGAAGATACTTCAGGGTTCCTTCGTCTTCTTTCTTTGATATCTGCTGTCCTATTTTTTAAAAAATGCAAGAGAAACACAGTTTTGGTCTTTATTTTAGCATTACTTTCTTTATACAATGCAAAAAAGTACTACCAAGGAGCACCTAAGAACACTGACTCCTTCTAGATCAACTTCCAGACCAAATCCTCATGTGACAGCAACATGAAAAGAGGCAAAAAGTAGTAGAATGATTTAGTATTGAAACACATAGAAAAATCAAGAGTAGAAAAATTATTTGAAAAGCTGTTGCTATTTGTCATCAATCATAACGAGATGAAAATATTATGAAACAAAGCTCTGAGTTTTGTTTGCATAACCAAAGCTAGCTGACATGTTCAAGATTATTAAAGGAGAAAGAACTTTCAAGTGTATAATACCAACACCCTTTTAAAACAAGTTCTTACAGAACCTTTGATAAAGAAAGAAGTCAATAAACCTGTATAAGCCTCTGGACATCTACAATTAGCTAAACCAAAGATGAAATACCTAATGAGGGACAAAACATTGAAAGTATTTTTATGTGTTTGAAAATCAACTCTGTGTTTATTTAGTGTATACTTCTGATGCTAGACTATTACTGTTATCATATATCTAGCACTTACCCAAGAAGAAAATATTTAAACATAACAGCATTTATTAGCCTCTGTAAATACACACTGGAGTAAGGAGCACATAAACTAAAAGGCATTTTAATTTGAAAAATCGTTTTTCAACTTCTTTGACTTTATTAAAGGAAGAAGTAGAAGACTTGTAACATAAGTTTCATGGAAGTATGAAATGATAGGCACAGCTAAAGTTTCACCTCCCTTGCTTAATACAACACACTCTCCATCCTGACCTGCAGCAACCCTGCTTTAATTTTTAACTAATTCTTGCCTATTTGATAAGAACAAGCCCATCATTAAAATTGGGAATAAGTTTTGTGAATTGGATGAAGATGATGTAAAGCAAGATCATGAATTAATTTGTGGTATTAAGCAAAGATATCTAGCTTTCCACTGGAAAGTTCAGTCATGAACACCATGAGCCTCAGGTCTACAACCTGCAAGGTTCTGCCTTACATAATTTTTGAAAATACGTCTTTATGAACATGAGAGCATTTCTCAGCCTATAGCTAGCAACCAGCATATGGTAAGCCATATTTAATTTTCTTCATAATGATGAAATATGTATTAAAACAAGAAATATCAGAGGTGAAAAAGGCTTTTTATTTATGCAGCTTATGTACATTGTAGAAAGAAGAGTGTTTATATTCTAAGAAAGAACTGTATTTAAATTAAAAATATTTTCTGGAGGCAAGTCTGAACAGCATTCACAAAGATGTACTTTAAATAAGACCCTCAAACATAAATATTAATGCACTAAAATAATGCGTTGTCTACTACTCTGCCAAGGAATATTACCACGATGAAAAGTAGATGGTTCTCCTTCTGCTAGGAACAAAGTAAATCAAAACACTCCAGATATGAACAATAAGAGAGACTTGGAGACAGAGTGACCTTGAAAGTCTGGTACAGGTAGCTCTTTTCTCATGTCACACTGGAAAATGTAGAGCAATGATGCTAGCCTGGGATTCCATTCTCTTCATCTTCCACAGTATATCTGGACTACAGTAATCTCCCCAAACTGGGCACTGTGGCTCGATTAATTTAGGAATGGTAAATTGACTATGAATCAGCAGTACCCTGGCACCGAGGAGACCTCATCACAGTCTACAACTTTCTCATGATGGGAAGAGGACAGGCAGCCACTAATCTCTTCTCTGTGGAGATTAGTGACAGAATGACCTGAGAATGGCCAAGAGAATGGCCTCAGGTTGTGTCAGGGGAGGTTTAGGTTGGATATTAGAAAAAGATTCTTCACCCCAAGGGTGGTCGGGCACTGAACAGACTCCCCAGGGAAGTGGTCACAGCACCAAACCTGGCAGAGTTCAAGAGCGTTTGAATGATCCTCTCAGGCACATGGTGCGACTCTTGGGGATGGTCCTGTGCAAGGCTGAAGGTTGGACTCGACGATTCTTGTGGGTTCCTTCAAGCTCAGTATGTTCTGTGATTCTGTGATGTTTAAGTTAGAGCTTCCATACACAGTCTTTTGGTTTGCTAGGCATAATAACTCAGAGAAATCAGTCTCTGATATAAGTTATTAGGGTTAGAAATTTACAGGTCAGCAATGTAAATATCTCCAGTTTAAGCTCCTGTGAGAAGAAAGAACAAACAGGCCTAGATTTTTTTCATACTTGTGAATGAGTATACATAATTTTATTATTTGGTTTAAAATGTATTGAATGAGTTGCTATTTACAATAACTACCAAGTACAGAACACTGACATAGTCTTTAAGCAAGGAATTTCTGAGGTGCAAAGTCCTGGCCAATGCTTTAAAGCTAAATACAAAAAATATTTGGCACAAATTTGGGTACAGCAAATAATTTGCTCTCCTATCAAGGCTGACAAGGGAAAATGAGACAACAAGTGCTGCCCATCTTGAAATATACTTTTCTTGAAAAGTCACTCCTGCTGATCAGCATCTGCTTCCCCTGCTTTGTCACATGCAGAATAACTTTATTTAAATAATTTGATCAAAGAGAAGAGCAACTGATGCTCAGTGAATTGCATTTTCTGTCTATTGATAATTTGATTTTTAAAAGGAAACAGGAAATAAAACCAATAACCAATGGTTCAGCCCACCTCTTCACCTTTACATTCAAATGCCACAGATTAGAAATCTTCTCCTGCACACAAAAATCTGAAAACATCTGATGCATATTTTCATGGATTTTTTTTTTAATTTCCTTTTCTATTAGGACAGTTGCATCAAGGTAAAGATCTAAAAAAAAAAAAAATTAAAAAAAACAAAAAAACAAAAAAAAAACCCACTAAAAAAACTAAAACCAAATCAATGCTGCCCAGAAATGAAAACACTGAGATTAATAATTAAATAATTTATTAAAAGTTTTGTTTTAGAATCAAATTAAATTAATTGCAGTAGAAATCTGGAAAGCATCTCATTGTTTTTATAAAATAAGATTTCCCATTCATTTTAATGATTTCCTCTCACTAAATGCTTAACCCTGTATCCAATGCTTTTAGATGGAGAGGATAAATAAGCCAGTCAATTTTAAAATACATTAGTGACTACCAGACACTTATAACAGAAATTATATTTCTGTATAGCTGCAATGGATATTTACGTACCTTGTCAAGTTCATATCTTAGATCTACCTACTGAACATCTAGACTGTCCTGAATTCATGAAGAGAGCACAATTAGGTATAGGCTTAAAAAGTTAATAGGTTAGGGAAATCACTACACAAGTAAATGTAGAACAGTTTTAAGCAATGTACAATGACTTTCAGAAGACTGTTAACTCGACGTTTTTTATAAAATCTACCTGTACTAATAACTAACACATTATAAAAATGCAGTTAATTTGTTTTGTATCATGTCAGTATAATACTGAAAATTCTTCTATGGTGGAAATTCGTTAAACTAAACCTAGAGACTTCATTGTAGACTTAGCTACATAAAATATACAGTTTGTCTCAACTTGTGTTTATTGTGATTTTAATGCAGCAGATCAAAAGTATTTTTACAGAAAAATTAAAGTGAAAATATCTCTGGTATTTGAAGAGTATAATTTGCATAGTTGCCTTGCCTATTTGAACTTAATCAAAACTTTAAGTCTTTGAGTACATATCAATCTAAGCAAAAAAGGGTCTGCCATCAGTCTTCCTCATGAAAATAATGAGTTAAACACACAAATCCACCTTCTAGGCAATTCTTTGTGAGGTGGGAGGCCAAATGGGAAGGTATTAATTACTTTGCAGGATGCCTAATTTTATGTTTATTATTCAGAATAAAACTTCTTTTCACCTTTGACTGGATATTAAGTGAGTTGGAAAGTTAATCAACCTTGTAGATCAAAGGCTTAATAACTTTGGGGAGGAGATAGAACATAGCATGTAGCTCAAACTTGTTATTTTGTCTAATCCTCATCCTTGTTGGAAAGTCACAGTCCTTGCTCTGCATCTAACCAGCTGACCTTTTTCTGTGAAACCATAGAAGCGTTGCTGAAAGAAGTTTGAGGTTCTGATATTTTTCAGCTGTGGAACAGGAAACTGGAAAAAGGCCAACAATTTGCTTTTGCACATCCCATTGATGCTACTTGTGTATTCCCCTCCAGAAGTCTTTATATCCTCCCATCTTCTCCCAACTTAATCTTTGTGGAATCATTTTTTTTTTTTTTTTGTTCTAAGCACATGTAAGGAATATTTTCCTAGCCACTTTGATTGTATTTATATTTTCTGTCTGTACATTTTATAGTTTTCTTCTCTTACGTATTGATAGATGGTTACAAATATGAGGTAGAAGTAGATCCATATCCTGGGGAAAGTCCTGAATGAGCTATCCTCACTTCGTAAGTAATTTTTACTTAATCCTAAAAAGCTGGTTCTTCACTTTGCTAAGCTTTTGCTCACTGGAAGAGACTGGTTCATTCTATGCCTCACTGAAATGGGAAGTGATGTACATTTCAAGGAAGAATAAGACTCAAGTTTTTCGAAGACTATGCAATGAATGCTTAAAATGCTTTCATTGCCAAAACTGAATGCCTTTATCAATTATACTCTGGATAAAACCAGTTATCCCTGTAATGGAGTGACTAACTGTGCAGCTTGTAGGGCTCATTGATACAATAAAATTGTATCACTTATTTAATTTTTATGACTAAAGTAAACTCTTATGTAGGAAATGTATAATGATCTCAAGTATTTATTGCTGATCACTGCATTCTTTCCATCTAAATTATTTCTAATATGATACTATAGTCAGGGTATCAGATTCCTTTGCCATTGTGTTTTTCTGCATTAACTTTTATGTCTGCTGTGAGAAGTGATTTGATGCTTTATTTTCTTTAGTTCTAAGACTATGGGTGGGCTTTTTTTTTTTTTAAAGTGAAGCTATGTGCTAATTTACAACAGGGCCTTTCCACAGGAGCAGTCTGCATATTCTCACTCTGTGGAAACATGAGAAAGCTTATCCTTTGGAGAGAGGAATAACCTCCCTATCATTTACCTACATGTGCCTCAGGGTAAGAACATTGCATATGGGTAGTTCCTCAAGAAAAACCAATGTGGCAAGGATTCAAACATTGGTGTACCTTGGAATAACTTGTTTGTTTGGTCATGTCTTTAATTTTCTAATTTTGGGAATGTTTCCAAGCGCATTTGTTCACAGGCAGTATGATATCTACTATACTTCTGTGACTTTGAAGAGGATATACATTATGAAAAATATTTTTGATAGAATAAGTGAACAATATGTTTTCATGAGTCTGTATCAACTAAGCTAAGATAGCTTTTTCTTTTTTTTCCTTTTTTTTCCTTTTTTTTTTTGTAAAACAGAAAAGAAGAAACAACTTTCTCCTTACCCCCATTTAATTCTCATAAAATCAATGCAAAAGAGGGTGTGAGAGCAAGATGTACTCTTCAACCTCCTGTTGCTACTATGGTATTTCTGGTAAACAGAAGCATCTTAATTTCTATTTATTAATTTAAAATTTGTGCTGCTATCTTGGAGTCTTTCACTGAGGTGAAACTAATAATTAGCTATTCACCTTGAAATCAGAATAGTGTAAATTTGAGATATACATCCTATTTGGGCATCTGGACTACTCAACTCATATATTTCATATGTCTGCCTAATTAACTCCATTTGATTTGTGATTTTTTGAGCTAGAGTACCTTACATCCTTCTTTTATGGTAAGCAACTTCCTTCAGGCTTTTTTCCCTTTTAACAGACTTATGTGCTATGGATTCAGGATGTTAAATGAATCTTTATTTTAAAAGGGTGATTGTATTTGCTCATGATAGTGCTTTTAGGTAACATTAAGATCTTCACTGAGGCTGTTTATGTCATTCATTTCAAAATTTTCATTCATTAGTGTCTAGGAGATATTCTTTCCAGTCTTGTCTCCTGTAGAATTTTATCTCTAAAATTATGACCACTAATATATTCACTTGAGCAAAGTCTCATGGCTTAGGTGCTTTAGGCATTAATAATTTAGAAAATATAACTTTCTAAAACTGATTTTAAAATTCCATATTGATCTCACAGTTTTCAGCATAATACAATAGGACTGTTGTTATCCCTAGGGCCAAGGGAACTTCAACAGTGTTGAGGAGTAAAGCAAAGGTCTAAATTTGAACTAAACTTCTGTGACCTTGCTTCAGATTAATTTTTTTGTGTAATAATGGCCTTCCAAATGTAATAAAGTTTCTGGAAAAATTCTACAGATGTCACAAGAGAGTTCATGTGTTTCTTTATAAACTTTCTTTCTAGATAGAGGTAGGGGGAAAAAAGTTTGTTGTTTTGATGGTTCAAGAGAGGTATAACTCTCAGTCCACAGGTTTTGTGAAAGCTCCACTGAACAGATTTGGAGATGTATTTTATAAAGATGCTTTGTTTTAATAATCTGTTTAACTTTATACTGTGTAAGAAATGTCTATCCAATTGTTACTTATTTACAATTTGGTGTATGATAAAGTGTTTTATTGACATCTGAATTGCTATTTATAGGCAAGAAATGAAAGTAAACCATGATTTCAGAAATTGTTTCAAATCAGCAGGAGGACTTTTAAAAGCCACTGAGAATATTTTTCTGTGATGGGATAGGGAACCAATCGGTTAGTCAAGCCAATCCGAACTTACCTTCTTTGATTATGAAATTTAAAAAAAATAATTTGTTATGCTCCTATGGATTATTTTAGAAATATTACTGTTTAAAATAATTTCAAGTCTAAAATTCAAGTTGCCAGTATGTATATTGTTTATTTTTTCTTTACTAATTAAATTACTTTTTTTGCATTTAGGCAACAATTCTGTTTTCAGAATTTAGCTCTTTAGTTTTAATTGTTGGAGTGTCTAAAAGGATCTGAGCTTCTTTGATGATGTCACTTTTCAAGTGTTTCAAATGCAAATTGTCTAATACTGTTGGCACCACTGTGTAAGCAGGATTTTTTCTATTATAGCAATGGGAAATCAACTGACTTTTAGGTAACTGTAGCAGGGATAGTAATGTCTGAACAGATGAGGTCTCTGCTTTAAGAGTCTCACTTAATCTCAACTGCCTAATCTGTCTTCCATGACTAAAATGAGTCAGTAAACCAACTTTACAATTCGTAAATAAAACAAAATACGATTTGTTTTCCTGTCAGTAGAGAAGAAATATCTGGATTGCAGAGACTTGAGGAAAGACTTGAAGAGAAATGACTGCTATATTTGGGGACCGTTCATCACTTTAAAGAAGGCATCCTTATTCTGGCCTGGATGTTTAAAGCTTTTCCAAAAAGATTTTGCTGCTGAGGTCTAATGAGATAGTTGTGGGAAAGACACTGATACCATAAAATTGTTCATCTTCCTGTCCCATCCAGGAAAACAACTAGCTTTCAGCCCAGTCAGTCTTCAAGGGAACAGCAAGTAGTTCCTCTTATCAGTCCTCATCAACTTACTCATTTTCTGGAGGGGCAGGAAAAGCACCAGCCACTGCCAAAACTTTTGGGGCATCCTGGAGGGAAAATTAGCTCTCCAGGGTATAAATGCAAAATCTCAGACTCTTTAAACCAAATTAAGAGTTCAGACTGGCAAAGTAATGAACAGTTGCTTATGATTATGGATAACAAGGTAATCCATTTTGTAGCACAGAGAATTCTCACCCCACATCTTTGTTATACTTTAGCTTTATTAGTATTTTAAATTCAAAATGTATTTGACTGTTTTTCTTTTTCATTTTGATCAAAGGACATTAAAATATTTCTCTTAGCCAATAGCCCTGTGTCTGTATTCCCACACATACTAGAAGCACTAGCATTACATTCCCATCGAGCAGTGTTATTAGCCTTAGATACCATTAGAACTATGTCTGCCAATGCATTTTGCAAACTGCCTTAGAAACTTAGAAACTTTTTCAAACTTCTACCTTTAAATTATTTAATGCTGTGCCAGTAATAATTCTTACTCCGCCTACTCCAATAGGTATCCCATCCTTAGTCCTGTTATGGGAGCATCTGCTGCTAACAATTGCCGCCATCAGCCCGTACAAATGTGAGTTTGCACATCTGTGAAGTGAATACAAACAAAAACCTTAAGAAGTAGTGAATACCTTTTAAAATATAATAAAGAAGGAATTGTACCTATCTAGACTATCTTTAATTGGCTTTTTGAAATGTGCTTATGTAGACAAATAGAATGGATAAAATTTGTTCATAACTTAAAAAAAAGTCTTTTATAAGTAAAGTGTGACATGACAGAGGTAACTAGGAAGGAAATTCCACTTCCTCAATATTAAGAACTTTATCAAAAATGTTTGGGATGATTGTGGCAGATATACCAGTTTTAATGTTAGTTAGGTCTAGCTCACCAAAGAGTGCATCATATCTATTTTGACCTTTTAACGAGAACTGAATGGCATCTAAATCTAACACATAGCAAAAGGAAATACAAATCTGATAAGAAATCTACAGATAGAAAACCTATATAGTTGTGTTAAATAGTGTTTTTAATTTCAAAACTGATCTAATCCAAGAAAGAATCACTTAAAGCATCACTAAAGTGCTTTAAGGATTTGGGAGGAGAAAGAAAAAAAAAATCAGATCAACCAGAAACTAAACTTCTGAGTACTTTTCATTTGACAGATTTCCTCTCCACATTTTTTTCTTTCTACTTCAGTATAAGCACGCTTGAATTCGTCTTTATTGTTCTGTGATTTCTGTTATGTGAGTGATAATGCTGACTTCTTCTCTTTTTTAATGTCAACTTTCTCAAATTTAAAGTAAGATAAAGAAAGGTAGATGTTCATGTTTCTTTTTAAGCCCTCTTCCACTACTTTTTCTCTGTACCTGTTGGCAATACTACTGTTCTGGGATTCATATATATTTTTAGTTAAGGTATTTCTTTCTTTACTGTACACCTAGGTATACAAACTTCATAGCACATTTAATTTTTTTTTCAATTGTTTATTTCAAGTATCTAAATTTACCTGACTGACTGACTCTTATTTTGGTATTATCACTGCAGTTGCCTCCTAGCCTTATACAAATCTACTCTCAAAGACTTTGCCTTTTTAAGTCTTCTATGAGTGAGTACAACTATCAATTCATCATATTGTACAGCATCAGGAATAAGCTTGCCATTCGTATTTTGAATACTCTTCAAAATTTTTATCCTAATTATTAAATAATAAATATTACATCTCATCAGATTTCCCAGCTACCCTATTCTGCAAGCAGTATAACTTTGACTATTCATTACTTATTTTACCTCCGTTTGCTTATAATTGCTTCACAAGGTTTTTCAAAAAGTTATGTTACCCAAATATTATCCTGTTCCTTAGTATTATATGCCTGCCTATATCTTTAAAAATAAGTTTAAAACTCTTTCAAACAAAGTGTATGTAACTAATACTCACATTGCTAGGGCATTTCATTGAAAGTGGGTTTTGATAGAAATACAATTTTGTCTGAAAAAACTGCAACACATAAAAAATACTTTGCTACTCTTAGAAATTTGCAGCTTTTCATCACAAAGTGAACTCTGCAAAATCACTCAAATTTAAAGTATTTCATAACTCAGATGTCTGCCCATGAATGTCTAAACAATCACTTCTATGAACTGAACGAGATGCAGAAGGCTTCTAAGTTGAAGAAAAAATGAAGTTGTTTTGACTGGGGTCTCTTTGTGGTCTTTTTTCCTCTACATTGTTGTACAGTGGGCCAATGTCTTCAGAAGAAGGCCCCTGCTTGCATAATCCTCCTGACATTTGGAGCTGATTGCCAGTTTTTAAGATCAAGCTCCAGAGGAAGGTAGTTAAAAAATAGCTACAGTTTTGGAAGTTGATTAAGGCAGTGTGAAGTAGTCTTTTACTGACCAAGGTATGCTTAAGAGCAAAAAAGGGGAAAGTACCAGAAGCAGAAAACTGGATACACAAGTGAGACGGGATCAGATCAGGAATCATAAGCTACAGGGGCAGAGATCAAAAACAGCCTGGGGGATTCTAATCTGAGATCAAAGAAGTGCTTCAAACTGCTGAGGAAACTCAGACAAGGGAAAGCATGTAGGTGTTTTATCTAGATTTGTATGCTTACTCTAATGTTGGAGGTGTAGAGATTTGGTATCCTTAGAGAGCCTGTAAGGCTGTTTGCTGAAGCTATCATTTGCCCTGAAGAAATGAATTATCGCTCTTGGGTTTTCTTTTTTTTTCTTTTTCCTCTGGGTAGTCAGTCCTATACTAACAGTTGCAGTGCTGTGAGATTGTGTGGTCTTTACTCTGTGAAGAGTTATGATGAAGTCTGTGTTTCATAATGTTCTGTGGTGGCTAATGGAAGCAGGGATTCATCAGATCTAGCACTGTTCAAGAGTCTTTAGTGGGGCAGGATCTGAACAGAGTTGTCCGATGGATATCCTTTTGGGAAAGCAGTATCAAAGCTCATTTGACTGTGTGTGATTGTAGTAGTTCTTTACACACAGGTTCCAGTCTAGGTGGATGCTACCATGAGTCCCTGACTATTATTGCTATACTTGTTGTGGGGCAAGAAAAAATAAATAAGTAAATTCCAAACCACCAAACATGGGCATTTTTGTTGGACACCTTTATTTCGCTGAAACATTTCTGAAGCAATATCCCAAAAACTTCCAGGGGTAATACAATGTTTTAATTTCCTGTTTTCAAGCAGAAATTAATGAGATTTTTCTTTCAACATGTTCCTCATCTTATTTGAAAACACATTTTCAAAGAAAACCCTCAAAACAACAGATACAGTTTATAACCATTCTTTCTACTTGCAAGAAGAACCCCTAGGAATTATCCCCCAGGAATTTTAACACTCATTTTAGCAGCTGTAGATACAAAGGAGTAAGA
Organism: Hafferia zeledoni; assembly: GCA_035583235.1. Lineage (NCBI taxonomy): Eukaryota > Metazoa > Chordata > Aves > Passeriformes > Thamnophilidae > Hafferia > Hafferia zeledoni. Next base: position 42,079,158 of record JAWWEV010000043.1, read on the forward strand.
AACTTGTCAGAACAGGTGCATGAGGATGAAATTCCCTACATCTGTTTTAGCCTGTGAAGTCACCTTTTGCTTGATAGTAATTTCTCTGTGATTTAGACAGAGATTATAATGCTTAGAAGTTTGAACCCCTATCCAGCAGCCATGTTCTCTTTAGTTCCACCAGAGCTGTATCACTGGGTTTTGACTTGCTGTTAAATGCTGTTTAAGAAATTTGATGTATTTTTCCAGCAATCATGTCATATATCTCTGTAATATTACAAGGCACATATAATGTGTCTTTGCAAATTAACCTGAAACTGCAGAGGAGTGTGTATGTAAACTCTATGCCTCATGGTACAGGTCAACTAGCAGGACCACCTTAAAGGAAATTTTCACAAATATTTAGTAAGTTTTGGAATGTGTAACTGAAAAAATTAAAAGAGGTCCTTTTTTCATAAATAGCAGCATGGCTTTAGGAAAAAGCATTTAAATTTCTTCACTCTTGATCTAATTGAGAAGACATTTCTGCCTTGAAAAAACTATCTAAAAAACCCAGCATCATGCTGTATTGTTTACCAATAATTCAGATAGCCTTTTGTAAGTGATTTCATTGAGAAGTATTTATTGGATTAGAAGAAAATCATACATCTAATAATCCACTTATATCAGTCCACTTGCATTAAAGAACTTGCCTGTCATGGTAAAATATTTTATATGGAACCACTACCAGTCTGCAGGACTTGATTTTGGTTTGACATAAGGACATTGCACTTTTATTAGGGAGCTCTTTTAGCAATGTCCTAGAAGAGGCTGGAAAGTCTTCAAATATTTAGGAAAGGCACATCATGATGCTTTGAAAATATTTTGTTAACTACTAAGTTTGTCACCATGCATATAGAATTGCATATTTTTATAAAACTTTTCTCTTTGTTTTGGATCATTCGTGAGCTTTTAATAATAGGAAAATTTATATTTTCTATATTTCTGTTATGACTTCTTTCTGTTTCTTTATATCCCATGTTACACTGCAACTGAATGGAGCAAAGTTCTTTATTGGAAAATCCAAACCAACAAAAATGTGCATTCTTAATATTGAAGTTTATTATATCAACATTAAAAAAACCCAGTACTGTTTCCAAAACAGTTCTTTAAGTGCAGCAAGAAATATACCCAGTATTCAAATATTACATCTACGTGTGAAAGAATGCAAAAAATATTTGGAAGCATACATGAAAGTGTTTCTTATAATTATTGAATGATCATCATTAAATATATTGAGTTCTCTGATTAAATCACTTCAAAATTATATTAAATAGAAAATGGGATGATATTTCAAAGATATCCTAGGAGAAATTAATTGCTTCACACATTTATAACAAGTTTTTGGACTAAGATCAGAAATCAAGTAAAGAAGATCAGAGGTTTCCATATTTTAATTCTGCTAAGATAATTATCTTCTAGCAATAGATTCAGATCTCTCATAGCATTCTGTGAAGAATTCTCTACAAGTATATTATTCTCATATATAAGTACTGCTGAATGTACTTATATGTGAATTTGACAGTTTTGATATATTGCAGGCAAGTCAAATGGTTGAACATGACAATACCTGAATTATTGGTAGCCTAAATAGCTCGAAAGTTTACCCATCATTACTGCTTCTTGTTCAAGAGGATGTATTAGTACAGAAGCGTCTTGTAGGTTTGGGCCTTCCTTAAATACCTTTACATCATTCTACAAAGAGAGTAAGCAGTAGAAATCCACTCTTTAATGATTAAGCTTTGATTTGACAGACTGTTCTTGCAAAATCTTGTAATGTTTGAATAGATGACTTCTTAGAACGAGACACCATTGATGTTTTACAAGAGAGAGTATATTAATGCATTAATCTGTATCTCTTCCTTTTATAGACAGCATAAAAGGTACTGAGGAACAGTAATGACTACTGAGTTTTCAGTTGGGTGTCTGCAGAAGTATGTCATGTGTTAATAGAGGGAATCTACATAATTGTTTGGACATCTAAATTTGAGTCAGTAAAAACATACTGAAAAATTACATGTACAGTTGTTCATTAAATGTCTTTTTAATGCTAACTTTTATTATTATTATTTTTAGATTACAATATTAGGATTGTATGATATATATATCATATAGCATATATATGCTTAAAACAATAGGCTTCCCTGTGATATACTAAAATTTCTCTTGTTGTGAAAACATTTTCTGCAGAGTGTTGATGATATTATTATTTTCCTCAGATAGATGTTGAAATAATAAAATATGTAAACACAAAATATAGAATAATTTTACATATACAAGATGTGGTTTCAGTAATTAGCTATCAACTCAAATGGAGAACAGTAAAAAGATATACCTTTCTTCTTTATTCATCTGTTAGCACTTACCTCTCTTTTGACATTTTCTGCTTTAACCTTATTTTCCTTATTCCTTTTATACTGGACTTTCCTTGCATTTTTTCCAAGTGTTTTGCCTTGCATAGTGCAGCATCTCAGCTGCAGGTTTTCTCCCTATTCCCACACAGTCTTTTAGAATCTCACTTGTTTTTTGTGATACTGAGAAATTAGACAACATCAGATCAAGATAACTAGTACAAATTTAATTTATCCTCCCTTCCTCCTTTATGAACATATATCAGATTATGTAGACTTTAATTAGCTATTTAAGCAGCTTTTATCCATATTTTCCATCTTCCTTCCTTGTGTAGGATAGCTGATATTCCTAAAAGTGGCCACTCAGTATTTTATTCAGTATATGCTTCTTCACACTAAAAGGGGCTACATCTAGGCTCTTTTCTAGAAAGGAATTCAAGGTTCAGGAACATGATTTATGAATGTGTCTAAGCATGACATTCTAGAAATCTCTGTCAGGTGCTAAAAAGATCCTGGAGCACCAAAAACCTACCTCAGGGAACTCTCTGCAGAGTACTGTGGTTCTCAGGGCTCCTGGAGGTACTAATCCTTTGCTTTTATTCTGTAGGGTTTGTTTATTAGCCACTTCACCAGACACAAGCTCACCCTGCTTCTGTTCCAAAGGAAGAAAAGCCAGGGCACTGCATAACTAACTGCAGCACAAAGCCCAATCATCTCTGCTGCAAAGTAGAGAGCCAGTCTTATAAGGTAAAACTGAAGATTCTTCTTTCACTGGAGGTTTTCAAGACTAGACATGGGGATAGATAATCTCATCCAGGCTCCCTTTCCCACAGAGGGTTGGTTGTGTTTGCATTAGCTGAGTAATGTGATAGCTTTTAAATGCCAACACTATACTGTGCAAGTATAAACTAGGAGAGCTGACTCTTCTGTGAGGGTCCAGCAATTCAGTCTAACCTGGTTTGATGTCCAAGTGGTGAGTTTCTTCTTATTTGAAAATGTAACTCTTTTTCTCTACCCTGGTTGAAGAGGCAGATGTGATCTCTTCCATCATGAATTATCCTAGGAACCTTTGCCTTCTATTAGTACTTAATCTGGAGAAGAGGAAAGATTTGTAGTACACCCTTTAGTTTCGAGTTTTATGAAGGCTTCTCCTTGCTGAATGCACTGCTTTTACAGGCAGCAGTCTAGAACACTTAATTCTCTGTATATGTTATTTGGGGATACTAAACTTGAGTTGCATCACAGAAGCTGCAAACAAAGCATCATATCCAGTAAGCAGAAATTTGCAGAGTATCATGTATCCTTCTAAAACTCCCTCCTAACAATACACAAATAAACTATGTTGCTTGGTCTGTCCTACTATTTCTGATATATTTCTGATATTTTTCTGACATTTCTATCCAGTAACTTGCTGAAACTGACCCATGTACTGTAAAAAGAAATAATAATTTGTGACCCAGGAGAAGAAACTTGAAATTTTTAATGAGATTATGTCTAACATGATTTTCATATTTAATTAATGAAAATATTTTAGTCTACCATGCCTTTATACTGTGTTTATGGAAAACACTGGGCAGATGCATTATGAAATCCAAATTCTAACATGGTATCTGGAGAAAAAAAAATCTTTTTATTAATTGAGGGGAAATCAGGAAAGTAAGTTAATGTCATTTTATTGGAACAAGTTATGCTCAGCTTTTGCTGGTGAACACTGGATTGTCATTTCAAGAACCACTCAAAAGGTATCTTTTAAAGAATTTTTAGAAGAAAAGCCTTAGAAATCCTTTCAGAAAACTTCTCTCTGCAAGATGATCTTTCAGGATGCAAGAAAGCTCTAACATCTTAAGTAATGTTGTGAACTTACGTTCTGTTTCCACAGGACATGTTCTCATTCAGGAAGTCTGGTGCTAATTACTTTGAATCTAAAAGCCGGACAAGCATATCCTTCCAGTTTGGGAGATATGCATCTGGTGGTGTTAATAATGGATTTTGCTAATACTTAGGTAAATACTACATGGGAAAATATTACCACTCACTCTTATGTTCAGCAAAGTCATTACTCGTGTGTGAGTCACAAATAAATGGAGAGTAAATGGAAGAGACAGAATGATCTTTTAACTCTTCATCTTCTCTTTCCATATATTTGTATAAAAAAAAATTCTGGAGTACTGGGTGCTGTAGCATAAGAAGAAGAAAACTAAGCAGCATAAAAATAAAAAAATACTTTCATAAGGTACATTTGCTAGTGATTTGAATGAAATTAAAGTTACTCTGCCAAATCAAAAAAATGTGGTCAGGATATTGCAGCTACTCATTAGGAATTTCACTGTGAGATGCTGAAGAACAGAATGGTTGGGATTGGAAGGGGTATCTGGAGATCATTTAGTCCAACCCCCCCACCTTGAAACAGGTTTATCTGGAGCACATTGCACAGGATCATATACAGACTGGTTTTGAATATCTCCAGAGAAGGAGACTCCACAGCCTCTCTAAGCAGTTTGTTGCAATATTTTATCACCCTTAAAGAAGGTTTTCCTCATATTCTGATGGAAATTCTTGTGTTTCAGTTTGTGTCCTTTGACCCTGAGCCTCTCTCTGGGAACCACTGAGAGGCCACATATGCAATGCTGTGTCCAGTTCTGGTCTCCTCAGAACAAGAGAGACATGGATCTCCTGGACTGGGTCCAGTGAAGGGCCACAAAAGTGATTAGGGAACTGGAGCATCTCTTCCATGGAGAAAGGCTGACAGAGCTGGGCCTGTTCAGCCTCGAGAAGAGATGAATGAGAAGGGACCTCATCAGTGTCTATAACTGAAGAGAGACTGTCAAAACAATGGAGCCAGGCTCTCCTCTGTGGTTTTGAGAAATAGGACAAGAGGCAATCGGCACAAACTGATGTACAGGAAGTTCCACCTGGATATGAGGAAGAAGTTGTGGAGTATCCTTCTCTGGAAATATTAAAGAATCATCTGGACACAATCCTGTGCAGTGTGCTCCAGGATGACCCCACTTGAGCAGGGAGTTTGGACCAGATGACCCACTGTGGTCCTTTCCAACCTTACCCGTTCTGTGATTTTGTGAAAAGAGTCTGGCCCCATTCTCTTGACACTCACTCTGAATTTATTTGTATTAATTGAAAGGATCCCATCTGTGTTCAATATTATTCTCAGGTTGTCTGTATGTTCTTATGTTTTGTTGATAAGTTTTCAAATGAATAAACAAACAAGTTTTTCTCCCATACTATGAAATACTTGAAGCTTTTCCTTAAGACCTTTTCTACATAGCCATACAGTCAAAAACCATATAATTTCTCATGAGACTTATTACATCTTTTTTTCTGACATTGACTAATGTAAAACTGTGTATTTGTATAAATATTGCTTGTATTTATTGGGTGCTTCTGTAAAAAATATGCCCCTGCCTATATCACACATTGCTTTGTAGCCTGAAACACATTCTACTCTCCTTTACTAAAATACAATACTTGGGTTTACTTTCAAAACTACTGTTCTTTTTATCCCATTCTTCAGCTTTCATTAATAGAAAACATAATTTTCCACTTTAAATCAGCTGGCACTGAAGCTTTTTTCCACTTTTAGAATCATAAAATAATAAAATAACTTGAGTTGAAAGGGACCTATAAGGATCATTGAGTACAACTTCCTCATACTTGCAGGACTACCTAAACTAAATCATATGACTAAGACCATCATCTAGATGCTCCTTGAATTCTGGAAGGCTTTGTGCCATGACCACTTCCCTGAAAAGCCTCTTCTTGTGATTGACTACCCTCTCAGTGAAGAATCATGTCCATTTTGAACTTCCCTTGATGCATCTTGAGTCCCATAGCTGGTCATCAGATAGAGGAGATTGATATGTCCTCATCTGCTGGCCCCTTTGAGAAAGCTTTAGACTGTGTTGAGGGCAGCCCTCAACCTTCCCTTCTCCAAGCTGAACAAGCCAAGTGACCTCAGCCACTCCTCAGGAATGTTGCCCTTAAGACCTTACACAAACTTGGTTCCCCTCCTCTACACACACTCTAGTAGTATGATTTCCTTCCTATACTGAGGCACCCAAAAGTGCACACAGTGCTCAAGGTGGGGCCACTCCAGTGCACCTCCTTTGACTGGCCAGCAGGGCTGTGCTTGGTAGATCCCTGGTCACAACTAGCTGTTTTTACTTCCAGCTCACACTGTTGACTAATGTTCAACTTGTCATCAAGCCAAATCCCCAGATCTCATTCTGCAGTGCTGCTCTCTAGTCTCTCATGCCCAATTTGCATGTATAACCAGGCTTACCCTGGTCCAGGTTCAGAATATGGCACTTGTTCTTGCTAAATTTCATTGGTTAGTGGTTGCCCACCTCTATAGTCTACCAAGTCCCTACTGAACTGAAATGTATTTCTATGTCACTGTGGGTCCTAGAAGTTTCCATAGCATAGTAGTAATATCGTATTAGTAGTTGCATAGTGATTGTAACTTGAACTTTTGTGCTTGAGAAAATATGTAACTCATGCAATGTGCAGTTTTGCCAAGAGCAAGGCTTTCATAAGTTACTGACCTTCACTAAAATACAAGGTGTCTGCAGAAAAACAGCACAGTCTGTTCTCTGAATAGATGGTGAATGGAAGAAAAATGAGGGCATAATCACCAGGAAAAGGTCTGGTTTGCATTTGAAGCAAAATTTTTATTGCTGAGGAGCGTGAAATGTTGGAGAAGCATAAAACTAGAATTCTTAAAACCATGTAAGTAGAGGTGAGGCAAAGATCAGTTAGAGGTGACAGGAAACGGGTGTTGGCCTCTCAAGAGTCTCTCCTATTCTTATAGTAGATATGTATATGATATTGTTAGTGTGACATGTTTCCAGAAAAAACCCACAATTTTTAGAAGGCATTTGAGAAGTACAATAGTGATGAATCAATAAAAGTTCAGAGTCAATAAGTGTTATATAAACAATTATTAATTTTTTGTATTATATTTTTGTGGTCTTTATTATATTTTAATTAAGGAATTATGTTGTTTTTAATGCTATTTTTATGTTTAGGCATATGGACATGTCTGAAAAATTCTATTTGAACACAGTCATTATTCTTCTTCCTGTACATCTATCTATTTTCAAGTCAAATCTCCTGTTTTTTATTACCTATTTTTCTGTCTCAGAGAAGGAACCTGGGAGTTCTGCAAGCTTTAACAAAAGGAGGAGAAGCACAGAAAATGTTCACATAGATACCTTCATTTCTGAGACTGTTGTTTAAATAGGCAAAACAAAAATTAAAGGCATGAATTAATAGACTGATCCGTGTTTGCTTTGAACATCTGAAGCTTGACAGAACAGATAGAAAAATGCCTCAGAGCTTGAAAAGATTAGTTTGATGAGAGTCGTGTCAGAAGATGAGGAAACCACTTCCATTTCTGAAGATCAGTGTAAGAGCTACCATTAAATTCTTGGAACTTTGGCTACATCAGCTGTCTGCAATGATCAAACCAATGTGGATGGAGTTATTCAATTCAATTAAATGTGTAATTCCTATGTTACTTTACTGTTGGAACTGATCTGTTGCACCTTTGGTCAGCAGTGATTCAGTGGAACAGAAATGTCTTATTAACTGATGTTTCTATATATTTTCTTAGTTAAACTGAGGGCAAACGTGGCATAGCTGATTTTCTGAATCAAACATTTTCACTCAACTGAATAAAAATATCTTCTGCCTTCTGCTAACAAATTTCAGTTAACTGATGCTTTCTTTTTTTAACATAGCCTTTTGCTCATCTTCTGAATGCTCATGAATCCATATTACCTTCATTTTTCTTGTGAAAAGTCAACCTGGAGATAAAATTAGGTTGGCAGCCCTCAGCAGCCAACCAGAGAAGAAGGGGTTGGTGCCAAGAGGAACTGGGGCACTTTTAAAGGGCTTCAGGTACCTCAAGCAATCTGGAGCATAGAGAATGAGACTGGGCAAACAGGGATGTGGCAAAGAAGTTCACACAGCAGTTCTAGCAGGCAGGACAAGCAGGAAGGACTCCTCTCTGGCCATCCAGGGGCACCCAATAGAGGCAGTAGCTCAGTAGCTGGTAACAAAGAGTAAAGAGATCCTTTCTGCTCCACTCTTTTTAACAAATCAGTTTAAACTTCCTCAGTTATGGTATTGACATGCCATAAAGCTCAGTCCCTTGTAGCTGCAGAAGTCACTATACCATCTGTATCAGAGGCTTCCAGCCAGACAGACCTGCTGATGGCAAACACAGCTATCCAGGTCACAGGTTGCCAGGAGTACCTGATGCCTCTTTGTGAGGCTGGGGCTGGCAAACAGTTATTTTGCATAAGGTGTGCCCCAGCTGAAGAGCTGTGTTGGCCATGAAATAGCTGTGGGAGGAAGTGAACAAGCTGTGTAGTATTCAGGTGACAAGCAAAAGTGAGACCAATTATTTTCAGAGATGCTCCAGCCTCAAGACTCTCATGAGTCTTGAACCTCCTTTGCAGCAGAGCAGTAGGTTGACTCAGAACCCTACAGGGTAATTAGTCAAAGCACTCTTGGTCAAGGGTCTGTTAAACATGAAGACTGGAAGCTGGTTATAGCATGTACCAGGAGGAAGGTTTCTCCTCCTCAAAATTTGACAGGTAGGACTGGTACCTTCTACAGCAGGTATGAAACTCTGGAACTTGAAGGCCAGAAAACTGATGAGGTGGACAAAGGCCCTGGGATTTTGGGTCCTGCTAAAATAACACTAACTGTACCGCACATCAAGGCCTCTTCTGTTAAGAGGATAAGAAGAGAAGTTGTAATAGGATATTCCTTTCACAGGGGAACAGAGGGCCTAAAATGCAGACTGGACCTAGTTCACAGAGAAGTCTGCTGTCTCCCAGAGGCTTGGGTAAGGGACATAATTGAAAAACTCTCCAATCCAGTAAGTCCCTCTGATTAGTATCCACTATTTGTTGTTCAAACTGGCAGTGACAAAATAACAAAGAAATCTGAGGGCAATCAAAAGAGACTTCAGGGCCCTGAGACAGTTGGTAGAATGATCAGGAGCACAAGCAGTGATT
>JAWWEV010000043.1:42088669-42106848 GCA_035583235.1 Hafferia zeledoni
CAGACTGGTGACCTGTCACTAATGGGGTTCCAAATGGCTCTATCTTGGGCCCTGTGCTCCTCAACATCTTCCTAAATCACTTGGAAATGAGACTGGAAGGGATACCATGCAAGTTTGCAGATGACACAAAACTGGGAGGAGCTGTTTACTCCCTTGAAAGCAGGGAGGCCCTGCAGAGAGACCTCAACAAATTAGAGGACTGGGAAATCACCAACCATATGATGTTCAACAAGGGAAAGTACAGATTCTGAACCTGGAATGGGGCATCCCTGGTTTTTTGTACAGACTGGGGAATGAGATGCTGGAAAGCAGTGCCATGGAAAGGGACCTGGGGGGCCTGGTCGACAGCAAGTTGAACATGAGTCAGCAGTGCTCTGGCAGCCAGGAGGGCCAATGAACTGTGTCCTGGAGGGCATCAAGGAAAGCATTGCCAGCCGGTCAAGGAAGGGGATTGTCCTGCTCTGCTCTGCAGTGGTGTGGCCTCACCTTGATTATTGTGTGCAGTTTTTGGCCCTCCAATGTAAGGAAGACATGAAGCTATTAGAGAGTGTCCAAAGGAGTGCAACAAGGATGATGAAGGGCCTTGAGGAGAAGCTATATGAGGAGTGGCTGACATCACTTGTTTTTTTCAGCCTGGAGAAGAGGAGACTGAGGAGGGGCCTCACTGCAGTTAAAACTTCCTTGTGAGGGGAAGAGGAGAGGCAGCCACTGATCTCTTCTCTGTGGTGACCACTGACAGGACCTGAGGGAACAGTCTGAGATTGTGTCATGGGAGGTGTAGGTTGGCTATTAGAAAAAGGTTCTGAGTGTGGTTGGGCACTGAACAGGCTCCCCAAGGAAGTGGTCACAGCACCAAGCCTGCAGGACTTCAAGAAGCATTGGAAGATTCTCTCAAGCACATGGTATGACTCTTGGGGATGGTCCTGTGCAGGGCTAAGTGTTGGACTCAATAATCCTTCCCCACACCCAGCTCATCCTTCCATTTTCCTACCTGACACATTGCTAAATCAGAATGGTATCTAAACAAGGCTCTTTTTTATTGAACACTCATGGTTCCATTGGGTGGGACACCTCTGGGTTGCTTGAGTGAGGGCAACAATTTCACGCATAGCTCTTGTCCCTCTGTCATTTCCATCATCATGACTTGATGCAGCTGTTGCATGCGATGGTGCTGCTAGGATGGTGTGTCTGGTAGACAGCATTTTCCCACGAGAATGAACACAGCCAGTCCCATGCTACCATCTCTGAGACATTAAGTATTATTAATATATTCTAAATGCTGTATGTTAGAAAAGTGAGGAATGTTCAAAGAAACAATGGTCTACTGGACATGGAGTCTGGAAGGCTGAATACCAGATACAACAGATTAAGATATCACCAAAGTGGTTATTTTGTTTGTAAGTCAGATGTAGTAAATCTGTTCTTGTGTCTTACAACATTAATGCTCTTGTATTCTCCTGATGTAAAATTGTTTTTAGTTATCTGCACATGCAATGTTTTTAAGAGAGGATTTATGGCTGTCTTAGTGATTCCAAAAAGAGGTGTGTGTTTTCCCAGATTTCTGAGTAAGGGTTTAGCCACTGGTTCAGTTAAATTTGGTTCAACCTTAGATATTTAATCCTGGCAAGAAAAACATAGTTATATATTGTGAAAATGAATGAGCAAATGAATATTAAAACTCAAAAGACATAAAATGTCTTCAAAGAGTATGACAAGAATAGTAATGAATCCACTGATGCTGTGTTGTATTAATAGTCTTACATTTTTTCATGATACTTTAGAAATTAAATGTGTTGACACTTCACCCCTTATTGAGCTAATCATACTCTGTAAAAAAAACATTTTGATATCCAGCCAGACTGCCAAGCAATCACTCATCATAACTTCACTCATGAACAATTTATTATTTTACCTATGGCAGTATTATAAAATAACAAATTATTTTTAAAAGAACCTTGATCTTTGTTAAGACTATGTTAGCCCCCGTTATTAACTTGTCAACTGTAAATTGTGGCTCTCAGTGTACAGCCACAGCTCTCAAGCTGACATTGACTCAACAGCAACCAAACATACCTTTGGTTTGGTTGTTATTTAGAAGAATAATTTGCTTACTCAGAAATTATAAAATTGATTTCCATAAAAAACATTTATGTCAGATAGACATATAAGAACAATAGAGGTTTTCCTCTGGGAAACAGATAACGATCAGATATCCACACTCATGTTTCATAAAGTCTGCTGATCTGTTCTGCTGATTAAGATACACCTGAAGACCTTGACAAAAACAAATAGATTCTTCATTCTTGTCCTTAGATGAAATCTCTGCTAATAGTTTATCTGAAGACAGGTCTCAAGTATAGATTCTGCATTTTTTCTTCAGTGTGTATTTTCATTGTTAGGAAAGTTGTTAGGAGGCAGAAGAAATTATATTACCAGTGAGCTGCTGTGTAGTCCTGTGTCTGAGGCTTGGACAAAAAAGGACTGTAGACATTATCTGTATGAACTACAGGCATGAAAGGGACTGACTTGTCTGAGATTATCAGAACTCAGATGTCTAATAATGAGTTATGGAAACAGACACAAAAAAAAGAAACAGAAGATGACTGAGAATAAGTCTGCCATTGGTTGTTAAAATTCATGAAAAGTGGGAATTTAAGACCATTCTAGGCTTCCTAACTACTGTTTGGTGATTGTGTTACCCAGTAAGAATGTTATGATCCTTGTTTGCTTTGTAATCTGCCATCTTATGAAAGCAGATATTTGCTACTGTTTTTTATTCTTTTGCTACTTTGAAGTTAGACCATTGCATCAAGCAGATATAAACAGTGAGGGACTGAAACTGATAAGGAATAGAGCACTGAAATTAGTGAACTATCAAATTGTGGGGGGCAGGCAGTATGACATCTTCTAAGGCCTGCACTAGTTGTTTAACTGTTTACAGAAGCTGTTTTAGAATGTTGAAATCATATAAGCCCAGGAAATATTGTATTATCCAATTTCATATTACCACAGCTGCTACTAGGAGACACCTCAATGATTTCTTTGCATTCTCCCCTCCCTTCTTCCCTTTCTTTTTCCTTCTCTCTGTATACATACATGCTGTCAGACGTGTTCTCTATAACTGCTCTAGGATTGTAAACATTGCCTCTAGAATCACATGAGTCTGTAACAGCCTGACAACAACAGTCTTCTTCAAGTTGTAGAGGACATAATTTTGAGAAAACACAAATAAAAGTGTTGGAAACTGTACACCTCACAAAGATGAGAGGTTGTAAAGAGGTGTCTGTATGTTTCCTGTTTACTGAGTTTCCAACTAAATTAATGTTGATGTTATTTTCTGTATTGTGTTATTAATAAGTTAGGCTACTTGGAACTTTGGATAAGTGTTTATCATTATTACTATTTATTTTAAGTAAATATATCTTAAATTATAATTATAATGGCAATTTATAATACCATTCATTCTTAAGTATTTGTGTTACTATTTGTGTTCCACCCAGTGGAATGAATTCTAACAGTTGAAGAATAAACAATATTAAATGCAAGTTTCGCAGCTTGGACTAAATTATAGATGCCAGTCATGCACCACTTCTGTCAAAAAATGGAGTATTTTGTATTTGCATTTCCCTAGTTGAATTTGCTAGAAACAAGAAGTAGGTGTATTTCATTGATATGAAACAAATGGCATAAGCAATGAGAATCATTCACTGGTTTACTTAATAAAATACATTTTGACAGACCATGAAAATATTTAATAGTAGAATATGTAAGGTTCAAAAACCAAAATAGTATTATATTAACAACATAAGACATATATCCAAAAGGAGGATCATCAGACTAGACATTAACATTCCTTTACTGCTTTTTTATAGCATATATTGTCATTCTATATTTTATAACAATATTACATTAAGTGAGCAAAAAAAATGACAGAATTAATGCTGCTTATTGCACTTTAAATTACTTCCTGTGCCAAGATATTCATATAATAGAGATGGCAATTTTTACAGTGGAATACATCTCAATATTAGTGCTTAAACCTATTCTAAGTAAAACTTCTAGGCTTCCTCTGCAATAAAGAGAAAGAAATAAATACACCCACTTGAGACATATTTTAACACATGAAATTAAGCAAGATGCATTTATATTTCTGTATTTATATTTACACCTATAAAAAACTTTATATGTGTCAATATATGTTGCTGCTGCAGCACAGCAGCAGTTTTATAACTGTACAGTTACTTAACTGAGGAAAGTTTTTTATTAAGTGGCATTTAGGTTGAATTCCAATCTGTCAAAAATCTATGAATACCTTTAGTGAGGTCTTGTTTTTGTGTTTTGTTTGTTTCAATGTCTTTATGAGATTTCCATTAATGTGCTCAATATGATTTCAAGGACAAATATTAAAAAACATATTTGAAAGCCTATATTGTTATTTGCTATTTGCTTTCTTTAAGAAACAATGGCCAGTGAAAATTAATATTTTTGCTTACATATTTTGTATGAAAGACTACAGAACTCAGGAATTCTATAATTTCTACTTGCTTGTAAAATGTTTTTTAGAAGTATAATATTTTCAACTGGAACTGAATACAGCACAAGACAAATATAGAGAGAGAAATATTTAGTATGATGGTCTGTCTTTATTATTTTGAAATTAATTTTCTCCGTTTCTTGTTTAGATATGTTTTAATACTACTAACATCAGTGCTGTAGCCTATATATAACCAAAAATGAATGGTAATGGTAATGAACAAATATTTTTCTGAGTTACAGATGGGTGATCATCAGAAAATATTTCAGGTAAGTTTAAGTTATTACACTAGAACAATGAATTTATAATTATGATAGCAAGCAATGAGCATGTATAATTTTCTTTGTCTCATGTAGTTTTAGATAAAAAGGTTATAGAATATTGGGCGTATCATGGTAACTTTTTACAGCTGACAACTGCTCTCCAAAGGACAATGTGTGCACATTCTGTTGTAGCAGTGATAGAAATATGATATAAAGGTCCAAAACCTTTTTGCATTATATTAGAGCTGTGAAAAAGTATATAATGAACTGAATACTTGCTTTCAGTTAGTAATGCACCTTTCTATAGTATCCTTTGCTTGCATATAAAACATCTAAGTATGAAATGCTATAGCAGACACAACACAGGAAATGTCTGAACAATGGTTAATGGTAATAACTACAGGAGAGTGGGTTTAGCTCCTTAATCTACCACTTAACATTCTCCACTGCAGACTGCTTTTAAAAAATTATAGCCAAAAAGAATGCGTTTCCAAAATGGGCATTAGAAAATCATGGACCCAGACTAAATTCTTAGTTTTATACACCATCAAAGATGTTGACCCAGCTGCTAAATTTCAAATACAGTTATAAATTATGAGTTATGCTCTGTTTTCTACTCTTTAGATATATAGCAAAATTCTTGTGGAGTGAAATATAATAATTTGAAATGGCACCACTAGAAGAGTTTCCAAACATATCTCCAACTATTGGGTTCTCTGTTATGAAAACATACATATTGTTATGTGTATTACTGACTATACTTTTAAAGCAAAATGTTATAGCTGAATTCTTATTTGAGTGTAAAACTTATTTTAAACTGAGAAAAGGTACAGATAAGTGTTGTGTAAGTAGTTATTCTTAAAACTCAAACTGTGGCATGGGAAAATCCTTTTTTCAATATAGCAGATGCCTTTCAATGTCTTCAGGGGAAGTTAAATTATTTTACTGACATCAAAAGAAGGTAATTAAACAACTATGACGGCTAAACAAAATAATAGCAAGTAGAGGCTTCTTCATAGTACATTAGGTAACTATACTCTCACGAATGGGTTGGGCATTTCCTCTGACAACTTACATAAAAAATTTGATTTGGATTAATTAAAATTTGTGGTGAAAATAGCATGCACATTTATTCCACATCAGAAAAACTAAAATAATTAACAATTGATCTCTAAGTGTGGGCTTGCTACTTTGAGCAGCTTTCTAGTATAAAAGGTGTTGCCTGTCTATTAAGAATAGTACTGTAACTGAAAGCGCAAATAAAAACACAGAAGAGAATGTCATATGGCTAACCACTACAAAAGCCTGCTAGACAAGAATCCTCAGTATAGTATTTAAGTAGAGAAGAACTTTATGAGCCAAAATTTGTTTACCTAAAATTTGAAGACCTGAAATTCTGACTACTCAACTAATAGTAGGTGTATTTTCCATCTTTAACTTATTTGATCCTCTAATAACCATCTTCCAATGTCCTCTAATTTCTAATTTGTCTCTAAATGTAACCTCATGCAGGTGGGTATCTAACATGGAATGTGAGATAAATCAATTTCTCCTTGCTACTCCCAAATATTTAAAGAGAACAACTATGTATAAGACAAGTTGTTTAGTTGCTTAGCTTTTAGGTGGCTGAAATTACTTAAGACTGGTATTGTTTTAATATGATTTGAAAACATACATCTTACCTACAGCAATTACTTGACCAGCTAGCAATCACCATGGGTTAACAGAGATGCCTCTTTTCCTGCATGAGTATGAAATCTTCATTGGAGAGGTAATGAAATTTCTTCTGATACATGTTTTTTAGTTTCTTGGGGGCTTTTTCCAGTCTTTAAACTTCAGATATTATTCCCTTATTAAGTCCCCAACACACTATGAGAATGTAAAACTTTCACAATTTTCTGTCTCTGACAATGGCCAGAAAATATTTAGAGAAGAACTATATAGAGAGTAATTAGATGCAAACTCTTTCTCCCTGTCTTGTCTTCCTCTCCTCCCCTTCCAAGGTATCTACTAATAAGTAGGTTAGACACTTCCATTTGGCTGAATCAGAGGGTTCTGAGGATGTAAAAATTATTATGTCTTTCATTGCAGATTATTTTACCTGGAACTGTTTGAAGAGATTCAAAATTAAACCAGATTTTTGGGTTTGAATGCTTTGGGAACAGTGCAGAGATGTAGATCCGTATCTACTTTACACTAAAGACAATACACTCCTTATTTCCCACAAGTGAGAGTAGTGGTTTATATGTGTTTTTTTTTTTCAAGAAGTAGAGCCAAAGATATAAAAAGGAGGCTAAAAAGAAGATCCATGTCATGAAATAGAGGGAGACAGCATTTACCAAGATACTCATGTCTGTTTAGAAATAGGTGTGTTTTTGAGGTTGTGCTTTAGTGCATGCTGTGACAAAGACATAGTTTCTTGATGTTTTTTCTTGTTTTACAGTGTAAAATTTCAACTCTAAGTTATACCAACATCCCCTTCAGTTTGCTCCCAGGATACATAAAGAAAATATATACTGAGTGTAGGCTTTGAATAGTAAAGCCAAATCCTGGGGAATTAATGACCACTACAGTAATGTATTTCAGACAAAATTCTGCAAAATCGCAGACCAAGTCCTGACAAATGTCTCCATCTCATCTATCAGACCATGTAAGAGGAAAAGTCTTATGCTTCAGTTGAATACAGCAAGTTCTGTCTGGATTATGGTAATAAGGGAACACTTGCCTATCCCACTTTTAATATCTACTTCAAAATGAGTTTGCTAGGGTGATTGGTTTTATGGCAAGAGTCAGAAGCCTACAGGCATATTACCAATGTTGTTTATGGCAAGGAGTCACGAATTCAGACATGAAAGCAAAGGAATAATCATTGGCATGAATATTTAAAGTCACTTTAATATAGGAAAATTAACATCACATTGAAAAGGTCAGTATTATGGGAGTAATTATCTTTAAGGTGTTAGCTTTGGATGTTATCAACTGGTGTGCATGCTTAGACATTTTTCTGATCAATGAAAAAAAGACTGATTACAAAGCCAAGCAAAGGAGACTGTTTGGAGAACAAGAGTTGTGGTTTTTTCCTTTAAGATCATTAAATTCTGAAAGCAAAATTCTTTAGTAACTCAGAGAACTGAATCTGGACCCTCTGGGCCCTCATCGCATCTGCAGAAAAGGTTTATGTGTATAACATTCAGTGCAAGAGGATATTGTATTTTGAATATCAGCCAGCCTGTGGCCAAGTTACATAAAGGTTAAAAAACTGTCCCAGGATTTGGAAACCAAGTAGTTTGTGTCAACAGAGTCTAGCTTGACCTACATGACCTGAACTCCTCTGACAAGGTATTACTACAACTGTTGAATGCTAATTTTTGACTCTACCACAGCTTGTTATTGGCAGTGGACACAGATTTAAGTTTTTAAATGGTTGATTGATAAAACCTACTGCACATGCAATGGTGATTTTCTTCTATTATAGAGAACAGCCTATCTACTATATAACACAAACAAGGGAAAGTCTGGGAAAGGCATTTCTCATATTTCATGAACTTGTGTTATTGCAGGTAATCTACTCAGAATGACAAGAACTGGTGGTCTCACGTGTCTAATTCTAAAACATCCAAAAATTTCTAAGCATCTTTCTTTTCTAAAAATTGAAGCCTAAATCATGGTCATAACCAACCCAGGAAAATGCTAACATAACCCTTGTTCTGACGGGCAGAGGGAATTGCAAACAGAATTAAAAATGAATGCTGGCAGAGTTATAAGTGAACTTATCACTGAATAAGAGTAACTCAGGCCAGATGGGACTTCTGGGAGTCTTTAGTCCTGCTTAAAGTAGGATCAACTCTGTGATCAGACTGGGCTGCTCAGATTTTCATTCAGTCAGACAGACCTCTAAGGGCAGAGATTCTCAGCCTTTCCAGGCACTCTGTTCTAAACCTCGGTTAGTGACACAGTGATTGTTTTTTCTTATGTAAAGTTGGCATCTCATTATCACTTGCTCTTCTGTCACTCATGTCATCTGGCTTCATCTCAATGATAACTATACCTTAGGTACTGGAAAGCTACTATTAAGTCCCTGCAAAGCCTTCTTGTCTTCATGCCAGGCAAACTCTTGCCTCAGCCTCTTCTCTCATCTGTCATTATGCTCCAGTGAATCCCATTTACAATATGCATATAGTATAGAAGACATAAAAGTAAAATATACATGTAATGACTTAGAGAGATCCTATCATAAAGCCAGAAAACTACTGATAGCTAAATCAGATAGTAGTAAGAATTTAGCAAGATATGAATGATATTTGGATACTATTAAAAGCATTTTACTAGTTGCTGTCAAGCTTCCTATCAGACCATTAGGAAGATTAATCTTATCAAAAACAAACAAATGAAACTAAAAGAAATGCCCTCAGCATTTAGAGAGGAAATGACAAAATTAACACCAATACTTATAAGAAGTTGAAGACGGGAGAAGCTAATGCTACTGAACATCAACCAGAAACTAAGTATGGAAACCTATGAACAAAGATAAAAGGTACAAAGAGAATGTTTTGGTACAAAGTATAAAGGTAAATAATTATCTAATGTATAGTAGAGAAGAAAGTTTCATGATAAGCTATTTGTTTTCTTAAAAATAGACACTGGCAAAAAAAATCTTAATAAGACTTTCAAGAGATCTGTCTGCTCAATAACTCCTGAATAGATGAATGAAATGATTTAGGTACTTACTGACCTGCCCATTCAACTTTGATTAAAGGCAAAATGGAAAGTACTTAATACTGCACAATATTAATAAAACATTTAAAGGGAGTAACCTAGTAAATCACTTTTTAAATAATTAGAGATTTATAAGTAATGACAGTAATATATATACCCTGATACTTTTATGAGGTTAACACCTTAGTTTGTAAAGGTGTTGATGCATTTTTTGTAGAGTTATGATTAACTGCGGCACTACATTTTCATTAGATGGAATAATGTCAGAATAATACTAAGAGTTCAGTGGCTTAGAAATTACAGACCTGCAACTACAGACATTTCTAATGAGGACTTACATGAACTTATTCTTAGTTCAACACTTTCAATATATTTTATTAATTATATGTTTTGAAATTACCACTGACAAAGTTGTAACTGTGACAATAGTAAACACCTGGGAAGACAAATCAATGCTATATAAGAACTTAAATCACTTAACAAGCTGGATGCTATCAAAACATATGTGTGAAATACATCCTAATGTAAGGTTGCACTTCTGGATGAAAAAGACCATGTGCTAGAGGTATAACGTAAGAATATGTACATCCAACACAGAGGTTTAACCTGATTCAGCATTGCAGTGAAAGCACATGCTCAGAGTACTGAGAAGAGCTCTGGCAGCCAGCCGCTGGATTTAAAAAGAGCAGAATATATTGTAAAGAGAGGTAAGATCATTTTATATCACTTCCTTTGGCATTATTTTACTAGAATATTGCAGAAAATTAGGGAATTAATAGTTCAAAGATGAAGTCAAAAACTCAGAAATTTGTCAAGAAAAACCATGACAAGTCTAAACTAATGCAGGTTTTATCTGCTATTAGAGAAGACAGAAAGATGATGTGACAGAATAGTCTTTCCTGATGTTAATTTCTTAAAAATAGATAATAAATCTGTTCTTGCTCTTCATTCTAGCACACAAATCCATATCTAAACGAAGAATGGAATTTAAAAAAATATTTTGTAGATTTTTTCCTTCATTTAAAACCTTTAAATTGAGGTTATGTGTGATTGCAAAAGTGATGCTGTAGCTCGTCCTTTGCTTTTGGACTGGATGCAGTAAGTGACTCAAGCAGTCCTCACAATTTGTCATGTGGGACAGGTTAAAGATGAGCAAAGAGTCTTTCATAGCCTTAAAATCAATTAAGTATGGTGATTCAAGGTGACAGTTCCATATGGTCAATTCATTAACATGAAGATGTTGATCAGTGCTGTTTGTGGAAAGAGTGCTCTTTATTATTCCACTGTCAATTAAAGTAGCTTTCTAGTATAGGTTTTGATATTGGTTGCTAAAAACTGGAATAAGCTTAGCAAATAGCAAAGTTATGACTGCTGTGCCTATTGCCTATCATTAACTTCAGGGTGTGCCTTTTTTGCCACTGATATTACTTGCTGTATCAAGCAGGCTGACATATGAATAGCTGAATGGGTTTTTGGAGATTAGATTTTGGCACATACTGATTTAATTGACCAAAACATAGTCTTGTGGACAAATTAAGCACTGTGATTTTGCTATGAAGGTTTGGAAGAATGAAAAATACAGATTTTGAAACTTCCTCTAAGATTTTCTTAAAATAAAAATGAGAATGTTTGTGTTTTCTGTTTTGTTTGATTTTAAAAGATTTCATCACCTTTTCTTATAATAACTCCTTGCAACTGAAATTTCTTATTCACTAAGGTAAAATGTAAAATGAGTTCCCTAAAGTAATTGTTTTAAAGGGGTTGTTGCCTCCCATGGTTTTGTAACGAGAGTAAGCTTCTCTTCAAGTAAGACTGTGAGTCTAAAACCATAAAAGCAGTCCTTTGTGTGTTTAGTTTAAATGAATGTAAAAACATGTGTGAATGAGGATGTAAAATAGTATTTAAAATACAGTAATAGTAGATGAGAGTGCAGAGAACACTTTCTGCAGTGGTAGAGTGGAATTTTACTAGTTACTTTTTCCGGAAAAACATAAATAAGTTTAAAAAGAGGCAACACTGCTTAAGATGTTTCAGTCACTAGTACACTTCATAGATTAAAATGCCTGTTACAATGCGGACTTTTTAAAATAAATTATTTTCTGTAAGGAATATGAATGTTCAATATGAACATGTTCAAGAAGTCTGACATCATAATCTTTGATTATAATGAAATAATGCTATGCTGTACTACGAACATTTTTTCTTGTTATTGAATCAGGTAAGAGTTGGATTATTTTTTCTATGGTAGACTTGTATTTCATTAAATATGGTGCCCTATTGGGCAACAGATAACAAATATACTTAATAGCCCCAAACCATTTTGCTTTTTCTTAGAGTTTCTATGTGTCTGTATTACCCTACTTTGTAAAAATTAAGCTCCTGATGGGTTTGCATAGCAATCTTTAGATAGTAGGAGGATACAGAAGTGGCTTCTGTGAGAACCTGGTAGAAGCTTCCCCTATGTTCGGAAAGCCCATTCCAGCCGACTCCAAGATGGAACTGCTGCTGGCCAAGGCCAAGCCAATGAGCAACAGTGGTTACGCCTCTAGGATAACAGACTTACAAAGGGAGAAAATGCAACAGCATCTAGAGAGAGGAGCGAGAATATGTGAGAGAAAGACAGACACCAAGGTCTTCAGACACCAAGGTCAGGGAAGAAGGAGGAGTAGATCACCCTGCACAGCTCAGGGGAGGAGGTGGTACTGCAAATTGGGAGTAAGGATAAACTCAGGAAGAATGGAGGAGTGGGGAGATAGTGTTTTCAGATTTTAGTTTATTTCTCATTACCGTACTCTGGTTTGCTTGGCAATAAACTACATGGATTTCCCCAAGTCAAATATGTTTTACCATGACAGACATTGATGAATTATCTCTCCTTGACCTTATCTTTGCTTGTGTTTTTACTCTCCCCTGGACAGATGATGATGGAATGAATAGAGAGGCTTTGGTGGCCATCCAGTGGCCAGGTGTAGTCAATCCAAAACAGTCTGCTAAGGGATCATGTATGATTTGGTACTATGGCAAATGAACTCAAGAATGACAGAATTTGATTATGGTAAACTGAAATAAAATTGAGGACATCAAGTTATGTTAAAAGCAGAAAGCATTGTAGGGCATAAGGATATGGACTGCAGGAATAATACCACTAAATGAATGCAAGGCTACTGAAATATGTGTTATCTTGTGTTTTTTGGGGTGTGTTTTTTTTTTTTTTTTTAATTTTTGTACTTGATTAAGTGCTCCTAGGTGAATGTCCAAGTAATTCTGGGAATAGCAATCAATATTTTTGACCTAACACATGACCCTTCAAAAGGATGTTTCACAATGGATATATGTATACAAAGAAATTTAATAATTTTTTATTTACTTCTTCATGGCTAGTGCATGAACAGAATGTATGATGATAAGAATTCCTAACATTTGATGGTATGCTTAATGTATAGATAATAGCCAGTTGATAAGGACATACTAAAAATGTGAAAGAATGTAGTAACCACTGGAAGACTGTATAATAGGAATAACAGAGTACTTGCCTGGGGAAACAGGATGTTTTAGTCTTTGTATTCCAATCACTGCATGAGTCAGACACCTTATTTTACTCTCTGATAACCAATAGCAATGTTATACTTGCTACCTCTGGTATGTTGTAGTTAAGAACCTCAGTACAAACAAGTCCTATGGCAAGGCAAGCCTTAACAAGCATTAGCAAGAGAAGCACAATTGCAAGCAGACACATTGGAGGTAAATTACTAATTGTCTTTTGTGATGCCTGAAGGACAGTGGTGCTCCTTGAGTGTCCAGATTGATGCATGCACAGAGCACACCTGCTATATATAAATAAAAGTACCTACCCTTTTCTGGAACTTCTCAGTAGGTAAGCCTTCCATTTTCAGGGCACTGCTTTATTAAAAGACTATTTTAAAAGTTACTGTTGACCTAGTTGTCTGAAACACATTCGATATTGGTCTGAGTTGTATGGATGATGATGGATGTGCATATGATGATTTTGAAGTGATCTATAACTTGCTACCCCATTTCAGCACCAACCAAACAATGCACTTCAAGCTGATGCTGTGTTTAGACTCACTCCAGTTATTCATTCTACAGATCATATCCTTTGTACATCGAAGTTGCGTCAGAAGAATTTTTGTGCTTACTTTCTAAAATGTCAGTGTCTCTTTTGTAGTTAGAGTACTTTTTTAGCTGTACTAACACTCCTTTTGAAAATAAAAGTTTCTCCAAGATTTTGAATGTTTACTTTTATAGTCTAACTTCCTCCCTACCAAATCCATTCTAAATCATAATGACTATCAAATATAAGATTTTTTTTTAAGATGGTATAACTTAAGATGAGTGGGTGAAAGTGTCTGTGTCCAATTAAAAATTACTATCCTGTGGACTGCTACCTACAAAGTATATGACTTTACAACAGACTTTTTCATTATAATTGCTCTCATCAGAACAACACTAGGTGCAGCAAAGGAGATATCAGACACGCTGTTTTTTGCCAAGGAATTTTCTAACTCTTTACCAAAAAATCTCTATGAAGAAAAGCATTGGCCTTGTGTTATCAAAGCAGTCAATTAATTTTTTCAGTTTTTAGGATATTTGCACCTCAGAAAGCCTCTAAGGTGTGTGATCTCATTCAGCAAATTCACTACACTGTTTCACAAAAGAATCATTTAGATATCTGTTTAGATCAGCTTTTCATGATTTTGTTTCTAAAATCCTGTGCTCTGGAAAAATAATAATAATTCAAACTCTCGGAAATCTTCTACACCATTACAACCAAAACCAAGAACCTTACCAGTAATTCAGCTTCATAAAATGTATTGGAAATATGCTGTTCTCTTTAGAAGATCATCATAACTGCATCTGATACATATTCTTGTTACACCATACTTTTTTCCTCCAACTTAAGTAATATGTCACAGTTGCTGAAATTGCTATAAACAGCACCTGAAAAATGAAGCAAATTAGGTAAGGTACCTTATAATGTATTTTTGACTAAAGTTTCATTTATCTAAATTAATATCTTCACTCTGTAGTTTTGAACTTATCAGTTGTGGTCTTTCGCAAGCTGTCATTTTGTACTGTGTTTGCATGTAGAGAAATTTTGTTACATCATATAAATTCTGAAAATTCATTAAACAATGAAAAGCCATTCATTTATGCATTTGCATACAAAACAGAAATATAAGCACCCATCCTCTTATAGGTATGCATTTTCATGAACTTTTAAATTCAATTTTGTGTTGATATGTATGTGAACCAGTGCAATGCATATGTGGTGGTGACTAGAAACTGCCTATTTGTGAATATTACTGCTATAGCTATTTAATTGCAAAAAATGCTGCCCTTCTGTAAGACTTTGGTTTCACTAATCAATTTCTGAAATAGAAATCGTAAGTACCTTCAAAAAGAAATTAAAAAGCTAAAATCACAAACCTTAATTTTATCATCTGAAACTCCCACCTAAAATGGGTTCATGTGCCTTCTTTCCCATTTTCTTTCTTCACCTTCTGCATTCTGAATTCAGTGCATGCCATGAATATTTATTTCAATGGGATTTTCACATTGAAATGCTTTTTAGCAGCTGTAGCTTGAGCTCTACTCATCTAAACCCTTCCAGCCAGAAGATAACATACAACAGCGGCTGGACTGACCTTGGCTGGCTTCCAGACATCCACCCAACTGCTATGTCATTCATCATACTTGAGAGGGCAAGGGAGAAAATAAGATGGAAAAGCTTGTGGGTCAGGATAAAGACAAGAAGAACATTTGCCAATTATCACCAGGGGCATAAAAGGCTCTACTTGGGAAAATTATTTTAATATTTTGCCAATTAAAAATGGAGTAGGAAAGTGAGATGTAAAGACAAAAGCTAAACCACCTTTCCCTACTCTGTTTTTTTGTTGTGTGTTTTTTTTGTTTTTGTTTTTGTTTTTTTCCCCTTAGATTTTGACTCTGAGCAGTGCCGAGAGATGGGGAACGGGGGTTGCAGTCAGCCCATAGAAGTTCCACTCTGGAGCTCCTTCCTCCTCATGCTTTTTCCCTTCTCTATTGTAAGCCCTCCATAGGCTGCAGTCATTCAGGATAAACCTTCACCAGAATGGGCTCCTCCCTAGGCCACTGTTCCTTCAGGACATATTTACCCGCTCTGATGTGGGGTCCTCCACAGGCTGCAAGGAAATACCTGTTCCACCATGGCCCTCTCCATTGGCAACAGGCAAACCTGCTCCAACACCCGGGGCACCTCCTCCCACTCCTTCTTCTCAGACCTTAGGATTTTCAGGATTGCTTCTCACACATTTATTTCCTCAGTCCCACTGCCTATGGCATATTTTATTCTTTCTTAAATACATTTTCTCAGAGATGCCACCAGCTTAGCTGACAGGATCAGCTGTCCCCTGGGGAGGGTCCGTTTTGGAGCTGGCTGGACTCAACCATATCTGGCATAGGGCAGCTCCCAGTTTTTCACAGAGAGGTCACCTGCTGCATCTCCCTCATTGCCAACAGCTTCACACCTACACCCGGTGCAAACAGTACACTAGAAATATCTAACCAATACAAATCATAAATAGGGTCACTCGGCAACTTGCAAAAATTTCTTATGTTTAATCAGAACTGTCATTCTAATACTTAATCCTTTTTTTTCTCTCAGAATATAATCTGCACTATATTTTCATAGATTTTAATAATATAAACTGTTATTGAAATAAGGTCTCATAATGCAAATGGATTTGTGTTCTCTATGGGAAATATTAAATTGAGTCAGTCTTTGATAACTTCACACAGCATCCCAAAGGAGCCAGAAGCAATGTAAGAAATGATGGCTAGAAACTTGATGGCATTGACTTAATCTCTTTTACTGAGACTATTATTAATTAAATGTTACTAATACTTTTGCAAATTACAGAAATGACCTTAGGAAATTTCTGTTAATCTTCCCAGACACCATGACCTCAATAAAAACAGTTCTATTTTTCTTTTTTAAGAAATGAATTGAAGGACAGAATGAGAAAAACTTTTAGCCATTTTGCCTTACAATTTATATATTCATATCCAGAGTCATCCTTTCCACTTTTTTTTTGTACATATATGCCCCATTTAAACTTTTCTTTTTCTATCTGATGAGAGTAATGGATGCATAAAAAGGTGTGGTTTGTCCTCATTACCTCTTAATGAAATGTGTAGTTCACAGGAGCTGGAATATTTTTGTGGTACTATTAGGACAGCTTCTGGAAAGAAAAGTAGCTGCCTGACTATTCTTATAAATACAAAATGCATTAAAAAATTCTCTGTATTTGTGTTTTTCATTAGAAATAATTTCCAGAACAGTTATTGGTTAATTTATTCATTAAATATTTTAAATATATTTTTCTTTTGTTTTCTAGTAGTTAGCTTTCGAGCTAGTTTGAGTTCTTCTTAATGCCCTGAAGTAGGACCAAAGTAGACTCTGCCTGCTTTTTCCCTTGTTAGCTGAAAAAACTCAGAAGTATTAGCTTTTGCTGTACAGCCATATTAACTAAGGGACACAGACATTGATAAAAACGTATAAAATATCACTGCAAATGTTGTGACTTCTCAGCAGAAATTAGAAACACTTCCCTGAAATTAGAGTTACTTTCACTTTGCATATATGAGTGCAAACATTCAAAAATTTTTGAGAAGGAGGCACATATTATCCTATTCCAAACATGGTTTAGACACATATATAAGTAGGATCCCCAAATGACATTTCAAAGAATAAAGAAGCCAAATTATTTCATGCTCACATTTTATTTTAGGGAGACTTAGACTAGAAAGGTGGACCAGATCTTGTACTTTCAATGCTAGAGGGTGTAAATTAATTAGAAGTTTCCAAGAAGGTCCACACGAAATATTCAAAGAATGAGAAAATATTCAATATGTGGGAATCCAACCTCAATATAGTTGATTTGTTACAAGGAATGTTAAGGTTTGATCATTAATTCAATAGCAGGACTTTTCAATTTATTAAGCAAAGTTAGAACACTGACTAGTTAACACCATGAAGAGAAACTCTAGAAATATTGTGTGTACTTTTGGCCACAACTTTGGTCAATGGAAGAAGGGTTCAAGTGATAAACTTCTTCATCACTAAATAGTTTTTATTTATTATGTAATTTAATGTAAAAAAAAAAAATTGTGTGATGTAGTTCAGGATTATATTACTCTGAAATGTTATATGACCATGACATGCAAGTTAGACCATGGAGCCCTTTCTCTGGTTTCGTGGTCAATAGATCTAGAGATCATCTTTGAAATTATGTAATTTCAAACAAGATTCTTCGGAAAATGAAGTGATACTCTACTTTGTGGATGCGGAATGCTGCAGCTAGTTCAGTATTGGTAGACAATTTTTTCTCCTAAGTAAGGGACACTGAGTATAGCCTCAGATTTATTCAGAGAAATATATACTATTTTTATTATCAGACAGAAATAATTATAAATTAGAAAATATGCACTGAAACATATGTGTTATTAGAAGCTAAGGAGTATTTATAATGGTGGTAAAACCCCTACTCTGCTATTCCTGAGAATGCTGTCATTTACATAAGCAAGAAAAAGGTCCTCTGAGGCATAGACATAACACGTTTAACACTATATCACAATAAAAGTGTCAATTGTTATCTGCTTCCTGC
>JAWWEV010000043.1:42112829-42126614 GCA_035583235.1 Hafferia zeledoni
TTTTTAATGGGATCCCTAGAAACGTGAATCCCCAAATTTTAAAGCAGTTCAGACTTTTTCTGTTAACAAGATAGTGCCTGGAGTGAGAAAAAAAATTAGTTTAATTTTCCAAGTTTGCCATTGCAGTTATGGAATTGATTTTACTTTATTGAAGACCAAGAACATCCTCAATGCATGTGACTGTTGAGAAGCAATCGACCTGTTGCAGGATCAGCCACATTCTTCTGACTATTGCAGCAACTCAGGAGTCTGTGGACCATGAGGTCCCATTTCAGCACTTCTCTCTGAAGAGTCAGAGCCACAAGAAACCTGAGCTCCTAAAGACTGTGCAAATATCACCAAGAATCCAAATAGGGGAAGAGAGGAGATCCATGTGTACCAGGAACTTCCTGAGAAGGAAAGAAGTTATGAGGAAGGTAAGTTAAAAAAAAAAAAAAAAAGTTAGATAAGCTTGAATATTTGACTACCTAAAGCAACTGGATACTTTCCATCAGATGCAGGAAATCAAGTGGTGCATTTTAATGAAGAAAAAAAAGCCTTCAGTAGATAATACTGCTTGAGTATTAATATACTTTACACTGTAGCTTCAGGCCTATAAATATTTTTCTTGACTGCTGATACGGTTGGTTTCCACTTTTCTCATCATCTATTTTTTCCATCTATTTGTTTTAATAAAGATTGAACAAAGATTGTAATTTAGCAAATGATTTGATAATTTAGATAATTAAAAGTTAAGCATAGCTGTTCAGGCTTTCCTTGTAACTGCCAGAAAAATAGACACCTTCAAGTAGTGGCTCAATGCCTTCACAACATCTGTATTAGACAACAGAATTAATTAAACCTGATTTTTTTCTCTCTCCTCACTGAACAAGGAGGATGGATAAGTACTGTAGGCCTCTTGGCCATCTTTCAGAAAGTGGAAATGAGGAAAAGTGAATCCTAATTCTGCTGCATGGCTTGAGTAATCCCCCATACAGTACAGACTTGAGCTGGTTGATGTCTCCTGTAGTTATTGCAACCTAAATGAAAGCAATGCATTTAGCAATATTTAACTGGAGTGGAGTGAGAAATGTCTGTATTTTGTCTTCTGCTGTGTGGTATTTCACATCAGACCACATATTAATGCTGAGAGAACGAATAAAATAATAACTCTGATTCCAGTAGTTAAATTATGTTTGATTCTCTTCCCCTCAAGAAAAAAAATGTCATCCCAAACTGTGTAATTTTTTATATATTTAGCCAATACCTACCATTTTTAACAGAAATGTCTTCTATGGTGCATTTCAAAATTAAATATTGAAATGAAAAGACATTATGTAGCCAAATGTTTTTGCAGTTAAACCCTACTTTGTCCTTGTAAGAGGTTCTAGTTCCTGTTCTTAAGATAAGAATGTGTATTGTGACAAAGCAACTGCAGAACAGAGCCGGGGGAAAATGCACTGGATTGTAAAAATACTTATTGCCTAGACAAATGAGCTGAAAAACTGGTTTTGGATCCCTGTATTGGCAAAGAGAAGACATAAATCTGTTATGACAACACTGTCTGCATTTACTGACTTTTTTTTCCAAGGGTCATTAAATGTTTCAAACAATTGACCGAATTCACTTTAAGATAGTTAAGAATTCTGATTCTCTAACCAATGTCAAATTGGTAAAAAGAAATAAGGGTAAATTCTAGATTGCGTGAAAATACAGTAGTTGAACAATGGTGTTCTCTCTAATGTCTGAAGGTCTAAGTTCAGCCAGGGTCAATAGCAGTCTTGTTGATATAAACTGGTGGTTGCTTGTTGCTTTTAAGGCAAATTCCCAGAGTAACTTCTTTCGAAAGACATCAAACAAGTCTTGTGAAAAAAAGGAACATGTTTTATCACACCATATGATAAACCTAAAAACAGGCAAAATTAAGAATGCCTGATGGATGAAATAAAAACTTCTGTGTTTTCTATCTAATAAGAGAAATTACATAGTATGATATCCTGCCTATCAAAATAGGAATTTTGTAGCTTCTTTGTTCATTTCTAGTCTCTGACCTTAAAAATATAAATCCAGTGGCATTAGTCTCTAAACTCAGTAAAAGATTCTTGTTTATCTAAGACTTAGTATAATGTGCAGCACAACACCTGATTTATAGACATCACCAAGGAATAACTAGAGAACACCTGTTTGTCCTTCTAGATACTCCGTTAGCATTTCCACAGTTACTAGTATTCAACAGAAACATTGCAAGCTTCATCAAGTTCTTTCAAAGCATCAGCAAGCTGTAGGCCAAAAATGGGTATAATAAAAGATATACAGGAAAATGTAATAATACACTGAGAACAATAATACTGCTATACTTCAAGGATCATTTTAGGGTTTTCTCTCTAATACCCGCAGAGCCATAACTGTGGCTAGATTATTGGTGAGTGACAAGTTGACTGGAAGCCAGCAGTGTGCCCTTGCAGCCAGGAGGGCCATTAGTATCCTGGTGTGCACTGGGAAAGTGTGACTAGCAGGTTGAGGGAGATGATCCTGACCCTCTACTTGGCCCTATGAGGCAACATCTGCAATACTGTGTCCAGTTCTGGGCTCCTCAGTACAAGAAAGACACAGAGCTACTGGAGAAGGCCCAGCAGAGGACTACAAAGATTATGAGGGGTATGGAGCATTTCTCTTATGAGGAGAGACTCCAGAAGCTGGGCCTGTTTGGTCTAGAGAAGACAGAGAGGGAAACTCATTAATGCATATACATATCTCAAAGGTAGGTGCCAAGAAAATGGTGTGGGACTCTGTCAGTAGTGCCAAGTGATAGGGCAAGGAGCAATGGCCATAAATTTATACAAAAGAAGTATCACCTCAATGTGAGGAAGAACTTCTTTACATTGAGGGTGGCAGAGCACTGGAACAGGCTGCCCAGGGAGGTCATGGAGTCTCCCCCTCTGGAGTCATTCCAAACCCACCTGGATGTGTTCCTGAATAATCTGCTATATTTGACCCTGCCTTGGCAGGAGGGTTGGACTTGATGATCTCCAGAGGTCCCTTCCAAGCTTCACTATTCTGTGATTCCGTGATTTTGTGATTCTATGATTTCTGTGAAACTACTTGATAAAACCCATTGGATTCTGTTATTTAATTTGCTTTCCATTGCTAAAGACAATCGTAATTTCTACTGGTATTGAACAAGTTAAAGAAAATACACAGCTGTGGCAATGAATTTCCAGTTTATCTCTATGCATGGATACTGTGTCTTGGTTTACAACAAATACTGGGGGCAGAGACTCCAAAAAATGAAGCCCCTCCTCTGTTATTAAAATCTCTCTCCCTTTCCCCAATACAGAGAAACAAAATACAAGGAGATATAAGTAAAAAAATAACAGTCTACTGAAAAGAAATGCAACTGTAACAACACAAACAAAACAGTTTAAGCCAAAAAATAAATGGAAATTATTCCTATTCCTAGTCTCTTTCCCTTTGGTGCACAACCATGCGACTGACACATGCTCTCGCCAACCTCTTCCCTCCAGGATGAAAATGAAAGTACTGTGGAAGACAAGTTCCCACAACTTAACGATCTGCCCAGCTAGACAAAAAACATGGGGAAACAGGGACAAAGCAAAGCTTAGGTGTAAGTATAGAAGAATCTTTCCAGAAGATTTACTTTGAGGAAGCAAGTAAGGGTGTCACTCAAGGAAGCTTTGCTGCCTGGAAGAGACACCTTTCACAGCATAGGCTTATGTGTTTCCTCCTCCTGCATTCCAGAGGCTCACTCCCTGGTATAAGAGAAGCTGTTTCTGGCAGACATGCTTGGACTCGGCTCTGCTTGGCTGGGACTCCACGTGAGATTTTGTGGAGTGGGATTTGTGAGGTGACGGTGGCCGTTTCTCTGCACTGCTTGGCTGGGTCCAACTCTGTTCCAGCTCAATGGCAGTGACTCCCATCCCTGACAGCAGCTGAGATGTGTGGAGCCGCATGGCTGGCAGGGCTCATGTGGATGCTCCCTTTTATTTCTCCTGCACCAAAGAGTAGAGGTGGCTCCCAGATGGAGAAAGTTCCACTTCCGCCCTGGTATCCAGGACTACCAGCACATGCTCTTTTCTAGCTTCCCTTTAGGTCCCTTATCTGGCTGTGGTGAGGGGTTCTCTCTTAAAGGAACATTTCTCAAAAAAAAAAAAAAAAAAAAGTTAAGAAAAAGGAATAAAATACAAAACCTATTTTAACCATGAGATACTGCAATGCCAACACTAAAATGTCGTGGAAACTCAGAATCACAGAATGCTTTGCGTTAGAAAAAACAGTTAAAGATCATCTATTTTCAACCTCTCTGCCACAGGCAGGGACACCTTCCACCAGACCAGGCTTTTCAAATCTCCATGCAACCTGGCTTTGAACACTTCCAACAACAGGGAACCCACAACTCCTTGAAGCAACCTGTTCCAGTGTCTCAACATTCTCACAGTAAAAATATTCTTCCTTATATAAAATCTAAATCTACACTCTTTCAGTTTAAAACCATTCTCTTGTCTTGTCACTATAGGTCTTGATAAAAGTGTCTCTCCTGCTTTCTAATAAACCACCTTTACATACTGCAAAATGGCAACAGGGTCTCCCCAGTGCCTTCTCTTCTCCAGGTGGAACAACTCCAACTCTCTCAGCCTGTCTTCAAAGGAGAGGTGCTCCAGCCATTTGATTATTTGCTGCAGGGCTGCTCTCACACAGTTCAACACTCAGTCTGTACTAATATTGGGAATTGCTGCAACCCATGAGCAGGACCTTTGCCTTGTGGAACTTCACGGGGTTTACATGGACCCATCTCTCAAGCCTGTCAAAGTGTTTTTCCTCAAGCATCGACTCCAACAGCCAGCTTGATACAATCTGTATACTGGCTGAGGATGCCTCAAATCCCATTATCTACATAATTAATAAATGAATAAAATAAGACCTACAGTCTTCATTAATAAATATTTATATTTTCTTGGTCAATGCAATTCTGGAGGTACAATTATGTATTAAGTTTTCTGTGGAAAATCATGTCAGCTTCCATATTGTCTGTAGTCATAGTCTCATGATACCCACAACATTTGTGGACCTATTTTGAGCACAGAGTTAGGGAGCTGTCTAGGGCAGCAGACTTCCTGGAACTCAGCTCATTCCTTCTCTTACATCTGAGGTAACAGGTCACTGCTAAGTGGGAGAGAGCAGAAGGAAGGGTGTGATCTGCAGAGCACATCTATCAGGTTTGACTACAACTATGTTAGTAAGTCTAAGAAGGCAGAAGTAGAGCAGAAATAGAGGCATCAGTCAACAACCACTTCCAATGCCTGCTCTTCCAGTACAGACTTGGGTTCAAGTCCTTCCCTTCCCCTCCTTACTACTCAATTTTGCCTACAGTGCTGACAAAATTTGACACCTCCAGTCTCAGGTAGAGGGTGCAAGTCTGGGAGAGGTAGGACTTCGAGAGAGTTGTTACCAAGAGCAGGGATCATGGTTGCCACCTACTGTTCATGGTAACTGAAGCATCCTAAAATGGTCACTGAAGACTTGTGACTGGACTGTGGAGTAGGTGATATTCCCCTCTTCAAAAAAATAAGAAAAAATGTGCCAACACACTGTCTGGGCTATCTGTCTAGGTATTTGGAAAGCATCTGTGCAAAGTAGCAACTATAATCACAGTGAATAATTCACAGTGTTGGTGCATCAGAGCAGATGAAAAACTTGGAACTTTTAATACCTATTTTGGCAGCAATTTTGAAGCTAAAAGCCTATTGTTAAAGGAGACAGAAGAAATTTGAAAAGACAGGAAGCAGCCAAAGGAAGTCTGAGGAAACTCTAACCTGAAGAGAGTCTCATGTTAGTGCTGCTGTAACATCTATATAGAAAAGTCATCTGTGTTGGTAAATTCCTCACTATGATATATGTATTTCACTCTTTCATTCTTAAAAACCTCCTTAAAGTACTAGAAAGCCACAATGAGGTCTCTCTGAATTCTTTTCTTCTCCAAATTAACCCCAGCTCTTTCAACCTGTCGTTGCAGTAGTTCTACATCCCTCTGATCATCTTTGTGACCTTCCTCTGGACCAGTTCTAAAAGGTCAACATCCTATCTGTGGTGGGGAATAGGATGCAGTACTTCAGGTGGGATCTCACAAGGGCAGAGTAGAGGGATGAAATCACCTCCCTTAACCTGCTAGCCACTTCTCTTTTGATGCAGCCCAGGACACAATTTGCCTTCTGGGCTACAAGTACACACTCTTGGTTCATGTCCAGCCTTTCATGCACAAGACTCTCCAAGTCCTTTTCTGCAGGGTTTCTCTCAATGACTTCTCCCAGTCTGTGCTCATATCTGGTATTTGGGCCCACTTCTCAAGCTTTTCCAGGTACCCCTGGAGGACATCCCTTCCTTCTGTTGTGTCAACTGCACCATGCAACTGCACACTTGCTGAGGGTGCACTTGATCTCACTGCTTGTGTCATTCATGAAGATCCTGAAGCACAGTGGTTCAAAGACGGAGGCTGAGGGACACCAGTGCACTAGCTTCTACTGAGACATAGAGCCATTGACCACAACTCTCTGGCTGTGTCCACCCTTGTCCACTGAATCCATCCATCAAATCTATGTCTTCAGTTTGGAGATAAGGATAAGATGTGCAACCGCATTGGAGGCCTAACAGAAGTCTAGATGGATGTCTTCCCTTGTAAATGGTTGGTCTCACTCCATCATAAAAGGCCACCAGATTGGTCAGCATATTTTGCCCTTAGTAAAGCTATGCTGGCTACCTCCTTGTCTTAGCACATCTTCTAGGAGGATCTTCTACGTGATCTTCCCAGGCACAGATGCGAGGCTCACCAGTGTGTAGTTTCACAGATCTTCCTTTCTCCCCTTTTTAAAAATGGGAACAATGTTTCCCTTTTTCCAGTCACCAGGGACTTTGCCTAACTACCATAACTTCTCAAATATGATGGAGAGTGACTTGACAACATCAGCCAGTTCCCTCAGGACTCTGGGATGCATGTCATCAGGTCCCATAGACTTCATCAGTGGTCCTCAACCTGCTTTTCACTTATAGGGGAAGGGATTTCATTCAGCCCACACCCACCTGGAGGGTCAGGCACTTGAAAGAAGCAGGAAACCTGACTGCCAGTGAAGACTGAAGCAAAGACCTCATTGAGTATGTCAGCATTCTCCATGTCACTTACCACTAGTTCAACATTCTTGCCAGGGAGGGAATACTCTACTCAACCTTTCTTTTCTGACTTAGGTACTTAGAGAATCCCTCCTTGTTATTCTTCCCATCACTTGCCAAGTGATATTCCAGCTTTACTTTGTCTTTCCTTACCCCAACTCTAAACATTTGAACAATACCTCTGGACTCTTCCCAGGTCACCTGTCCCTGCTTCCATTGGCTGTGCATTTGCTTTTAACTCCTAAGTTGGAGGGGCAGATCCATGCTGGTTTCTGGCCTGCCTTTCTCAGCTTCCTACACACAGGGATAGAGGGCTCTTGTACTCTAACAGAAGTGGTCTCAAAGAACTGCCAGCTCTGGTCAGCCCCTATGTCCCTAATGATGCAATGTTGTATAACTATTACTCCGAATTTTTTCCTAGAAAGTGATTTGAAAAAAAACTTTCTTTAGGTGTTTTATTGGGTCAAAGCATTTATATGTGCTTAAGAGACCTTAGAAATACAAGCTTACTTTAAGTGGACTGTAAGCACACTGAACAGCTTTGAAAGGGCATGGTGCATTCTCCAACCATTAATCAGCTTATCCTTCTGTAGCCTTTAGGAGAAAAATAAAGATCAGAATAATCCATTATGTCAAACTTAAATTCCCTTTCCTTAAAAAGGTTTCTATGATCTCTCACGCCAGGTTCTGACTTTATTTGCACTAATATCTCTCTGAAGAAGTTCATTTGAGTTGGAAGATTTACTTTAGATTTACACCACTTGAAATTAGAAAACTGTTTACAAATGGATTGGACCGACCAAAATTTTTTCTGGTATCAGGATATAATTAAAGCCATTCAGCTGTAAGTTTTTAGGTTTGTTTTTCAGGTAGTTTTTGGACAGAAGTGTACAGGCAGCTACTTTCCCTAAAATGTTGCCCTTCTGTGGATTTTTTCAAACTCCAAATAATCAAATCTTAAAAAGACCTTTTTGGAGAGCATGTTTGAAACAGGCCATTCTTCTGCCTCTAAACTTTGTGGAAGCATTTGAAAATGTTCCTTTGTTGTTGTTCATTGGTGAGATGGATTGCAAATTATGCTAATAGGTAAAATGATTAAATGACCAATTTTTTTTCAAGTATTTTCAACATATAGTTTCAATAAGACAGATGTTAAACAGAGCTATTTTTTAATATGAAAAACTGGCATGCATTATTTTCTGGTTATTATTTGTCTATTGGTGTCAGTTGTATACATTATATTACATGATGCAGGAATACTCACAGATATTGGTGACAGTACAGAGTGCTTTGACATCCCTTTCACATCCCATTCAAATGAGTTCTGCAGCAGAAACATGAGGGTAAGAAGGGAGTAGAGTGGAGGCCACCTTTTTCTGAATGTTATTCATCACAATATTAACAGTCAGATTTCTGTCCTCCCTGTGGTAACAACCAGGGTATTGAAAGCTGCTTATTCACAGGTATAATTGTCTTGGGACTGTTTTAAAACTCGAAGGGGGTGCAGGGTGGAGGGCAGGTGTTCAGCAAGGCAAAACACTTTGTGCAACATTGCCTGGAGTAATCAGTCACTC
Organism: Hafferia zeledoni; assembly: GCA_035583235.1. Lineage (NCBI taxonomy): Eukaryota > Metazoa > Chordata > Aves > Passeriformes > Thamnophilidae > Hafferia > Hafferia zeledoni. Next base: position 42,121,562 of record JAWWEV010000043.1, read on the forward strand.
AGTGAAACAGTCTGCAATGCAGAGCTGCATTTTGTCTTGAATGAATTTAAAGGGTGGAAAATATAAGTTGCTTAAGACCACTACTTAGTTTAATATTCTCAAAATTAAAAATCTGCATCTGCTAATGAAGACATCCAAGTACTCTGGCAAGATATAACTACTGGCAAACCTACATGGCCAGCTGCAGAGAACCCTGCATACCACACTTGCATTCCCATGGCCAGAAACAACCCAGCTGCAGTAGGGAAGCCATGCAGCCTTCTTTCAGGAGGCATATTAAAATCTAAAGCAGCACTTTGATAACATGACTGTACAGCTTCTGGACCAGAGGTGTTTTATTGTTGTTAGGGTTTAAGTTCTTATACTTGATTTTTCTGGGTGCGTAGGCAGATAAACTTGACTCTGCCTGGACATGCATGGTTGAAAGGAGGCATAAGTCCTGTGGGAAAAAAGGATATGATCATTTAACTTAAGCCTGTATTATAATGACATTCATAAAAGTCTGAATTAATGTTGTACAGGCAACTTTAATATCGGCATTCTCCAACTTTTGAAAGAATGATATTGCAATTTTAATAAAGTTCCTTTGTGTGTATAATCTCATATACATATATAATCAAATGGGGGTTTTATCTCTTTAATTGTCTAATGCTTTAAAAATTCCTATTCAATGTTTGGCTTTGCTATGAATTTGAAACAGTGGTCCAAAGAATGCCATTAATTACATGTTATGTAAAAAAAAGCTTTCCTTCCATCTGTCAGCTTTAAATGAGATGCCTGACAATATCAGTGATTGTCTTTGATTCTCAATTTTTGGAGGAAAAATGAAAGAGGAAAACCTGTTTTCACAACTGACAGCTGGTCATTAATCTGTAGAATTGTAACATCCCCATTCCTTCCTAGGAATGTAAAAAGTTTGTAACTTTTGTTTGCACCATGAGGATCAGCCGCCTTAATATGTAAGTTTAGAAATATCCATTAGTATTACTCTAAAAAAAATTATTTGGGAATAAATGCAATATATCCAATATAGTCTTCTACACACTAATGCTCTGCACATGGATACTTTTACTTAAACTATCTGATTTCTGGGGAAAAAAAAAAAAAAACAAAAAAAAAAAAACCAAAAAAAACCCCCAACAACAACAACAAAAAAACACCAAGAAAAAACAGTGGTATCTTTTCGGGTTTTTTTTCTAATTTAATACAGCATTTTTTTCTATTAGTATTTTTGACTGATTTCTTCTACAGCAACATCAGTTTGATTAGCACATATGATAAATATATACAAAGAACATAACAGCAACAGTATAGAATCCAGTCCTACTATAGAAAATCCTATGTGTTAACCCACCCGACTTGGACGATAAGTAATGAAAAAAGTCTCTGTGCTCTACACAAACTAAATATGTCTTCTGTGCTTTAAGGAGCATCAATCTGGCCACTACTGACCTCTTCAAATGTGTTTGTTTCAGCAAGAAAATATACTGCTTGAAAGGTCAGGTCACAGAAAATCCAACTCAAGAATCAGTAGTGAGTGAAACTAAACAGTCATCAGATCCCAGCAAGTTGTCAGGGGAAAGGTTATCAGTCAAAGCACAGGAGTACACCACTGGTTTAGAATGCAACTCTTTAACAAATGACTTTTCCATTCTAAATATTTTCTTAATTGTGGGGCAGTAATTACTCAAGGGGATGTTAAGACTGGAAAATATGACAACAGCAATTGAAATGTACAACAAAGAATGAGAGAAGGGCATGAAAAACTTTTTTCAAAGAGACATTCTTTCCTTCCTTACTAGTGAAGTAGAGCAAAGTCTCATGTTTAACTCCTTAAATGAATACATCAGATATGGCAAAAGAAAAAGCTGAAAATAAACTAATTTCGAGTCTAAAATTTGGTTGGTATACTCTAGTGCATTTCAGTGATAATATGTTTCCTTCTACGTGTTTTTTTGTCTGTATCATTTTTAGGTTGTATGGGGTACATATGTGAGAACCTCCATTTTCTCAGTGCAGAACTAAGATCTAAATCCAGCTCACCTAAGTTCAGACAATTTAATTACCTGTGGTGGAAGTGAAGATGCTCTATGCTTCCTAAATTCAGTGCAGAATGAGAATCCTGCAAGATACATCTCCCACCATGGCACCATAAATGCCTCAGTATACGTCTCTCCCCTTCTAAGGACTCCAAGAAACTGAACTTCCAGTTTAAGCATCTGGGTAAGGTGGGACAAATATTGCCTTAGGCCTTTGATTTTGAATTGAAGTCATTAGATGTTTCAAGTAACCTAAATTTCTTTATATGAACATTTTTGCATTGAAGAAGCTGTTCTAAGTAATGTAGGATATTTACCATTTTATTGCCTAAAAACTTAGACAAAAGAGTAATGGTGACCCTATTTTAGAGGTGGGAAACAGTCAAAAAGACTGAAAGGCTCAGGAGAACCTCTCCTCTCTTCAGAGGATTTAAGTTCTTTGGTCAATGTCAGTCAAAACTGTAAATCAGAGGGACAAGTCTTAATAATAAGCTTTTGACTCTCCCATCTTGTTTTTTAAGGACAACATCAGTCTTTAAGCTGTGGAGGGCAGAACAAAAAATCTGCAATACTGGCTTTTTTACAGTTCTGGAAACCTCACTTTACATTTTCTGTTTGCAATAGAATATTTTAACCATAATACCAGGGCTATGGCCAGAATTCTTCCCATTACATTCTACTGCTAAATAAAAAATACAGTTGTTGCTCATGGGAATGAAAATCAGTTACTACGAAAAGCAATTACTTCATCAGTGGTAACAGAAAAATAATTCTACCTTCAGTATTTGGATGAAGATAGTTGCAGTATGTTACTGATTAAAGTAAATAATTGCAGAGGATCAAAGGACATCACACGACAAACCATTATGATTTTAGGTAAAATACCATTTATTAATACACTGCAATTGGCTACATTCATTGTCACACCATAAAGCAACATTTCTCATTGGTTATATTCCATATCTCACAAGTCCAGTGTTTTGATAAGACATCCTAACAGCTCCCAGGTGAATCTCAAGAGTTCTGTGAGAAACTTTCAGGAGTTCTTGTGTCTGGGGAGTTGCTGGGAAGTCCTAGGGAGTGATTTCTTCTTTCCCACTGAGCAGCAGCTGTGCTTCTGTTTTTTCTTTGCTGGTAGCTGCTTCAATCTCACAGAGTCCATACCGTCTGGATTGTTCAGATGGCCATTCTCTATAAGAAAGTCCTCAACAAAACTGATCATCCTTTACTTGAAGTTACTCAATTTATAATTCTGATCTATATTTATACAAATGTAAAGAGAGTTGAAGTTCCAGCTATCTACCATGCACTGTGTTACTAGGGCTACTTTGTATATCGTAGGAACTGAGCTGTGGTAGCTGGCACTTCAAAGCTCACTGTGCTGGACCCATGTAAACTGGAAGTCTTCTTTCCTCATTTCTGATGTGGGACCTTCTGCTGTAATCACACTAACAACAGATTTGTTGTGCCTGACACTGGGTGGAACAAACCCTATCACAGCTTTCCAAAATAGTAAGACTTTTTTTGTGGAATCCACAGTTAATGGATATATAACAACCAAGTTCCTACTTAAGATTTCTGAAAGGAAGAAATATAGGCTTAAAAGGTAGTTCTGGTAAAAACTTTCATTCTGAGGGTTACTTTTTCTTACTTCAGTTTTTCAATATGTGGATGACCAAATTCTGTTTCTCTTCTAGGTAAAATAAATAACTTAATGCCATTTTCTCAATCAGCTACTAAGAACTAAAGCTAAAGCTTCATTTAATTTATTCAGTGAAAAAATACCTGTGTATTTGTCATAGTTTGGGTTAATTTTTCCCATTAGTTGTACAGCAAATTTCTGAACTAGAGTATCTGAAATATTTAAAGCTGTTTTGTGGCTGTCCCTTGAACACAATCTCAATATCTGTAGAATCAACTTCCTTTTCAAGGTAACCATGGAGTCCAAAAGTCTAGTTACCCTTCCAGTCATTGCAGGACTTTAAATATGAGGAAGTCCTAGTCCCAAAGAGAATAAAGGGTTAAGTAGATAATCATTGCAAATTATCATTGTGTGTTAACCCTACAGTATAAAATTAGAGAGAGACCTATCTCTGCAGAAGGACCTGAGCACTACAATGTCTCCCTGCACTTTTCAGGGCGGCATATTCATCAGCCAACCCCAGCTTGGCTGCTGAGAAAACCACAGGAACAGTTGCATTCTGCAGGCACTCATGTTTCTACCACTTCTTGCCTACAGAGCTTAGATTCCAAAAAGGAATCTCAGATATCACATCATGAACTGATTCCATGCTTTGATAATTTATTATCTGATAGACTTACAGCATCAGCATCACATACCTTTTTCTTTTGCATGGCACATCACTCACATTGCAAAACAGAAAATGTCTGAAAAACTCACAGACATAAGATGCTTTGTTTACCTATGGGATTTAAGTGCCTCAGGTAATTAGGACTTAGTGGTTAAACAGCATTTATCAATAATGCATACAGACACATAGAATTCAGTTATGATTTCAGAGTTTTACATGAAATATTGCCCAGAACAGGGGCTAGAAATTAGCCTTTGCTTTTTGCTCGGTTAGTGTTCAAACCCATAAGAGTTTGCCTTTATTCTTGCATTTAATGAAAATTTCATTTTCTCATCCGAAGTAGAACACCATCAAAAGAAGTCATGCATTCTGTGACACTTCATAACCTGTTGTTTGAACTGTCTCAAAAGGTAAAAAATGCTCAAATCACCGCAAGAAATATTTTATCTGATTCTGCTCCCAGAGAAGGTATGATGATTAAGCAAACAGTTGACTGAAAGAAAGAGTTTTTTCTACAGGTTAAGCCACTTCTTGAGAGAAAAGACAGGAGATTTAGGACTATCAATCTGGTTTAGAGTGGGTGTCATGGTTTCAGCCAGGTGGGGCCTAAATTTGGGTTTTAAACTTTGGACTAGGCCTGAAAATTGTCAGGTGACTTGAGGTGGGCTGGGCTAGCTGACAGCTGACCTCTTCTAGCCAATG
>JAWWEV010000043.1:42126714-42148650 GCA_035583235.1 Hafferia zeledoni
CTTTAGCTGGTTGGGGGGGAAGAACCCTTTTCACTCTGTCTTGGACAGTTGGCGTTTTGCCAGCTCAACCCAAGACAGTGAGATGTATTCCTTCAGAAAGCCTTACAGATAGACAAAACCAAGGTTTTCTTTCTGTTATTTGTGTTGGCTATTTGCTTTGTTACCATCTTAGACATCACTCTCAGACAATTAGCATTTCTGTTTGTTCTACGGTCAGTACACTGGGAGCTAGTGGGGTGCAAAAGTGTGGGTGATCGAGAGGTGCTGAGGGCTTTCTCTGAAGATATTTTTGATATTTTGCAGCTTTCTCCAGATTTTAGTCCAGATTTTACTCTGCTCATAAAGAAATACTATGGCAGTGTGAGGAGATACAAATGTCTCTTGAAAATAACAACACACAACAGCAAGCCTTCCACCCTACCACCGATTCCCTATGAGCTGCTTCTTCCTTTAACCAGCTCAAAAAACCCCCATTTCTTGCGACATGCCTTTCCTGAATTCACAAATCTCTTATACTTCTGCTACTTCCTGATGGGCAAAGGGCACAAAGTTCTCTGTACAGAGCTCTCTGACCATGGCATAGCCTTTTGAACTGTGTCAGGATTGGGGTATGCCTGAGGCTTTCTCTTTTGCCTCCTGAATAGTACCAGTCTTTGTTGCCCTATTGGCCTGTGCTTGAAAGAATCTTTTGGGTGAATGACGTATTCCTTGACATTATGCACGTTGGTTTCACAGAGAAGGATATTAAAATGACCTAGCCTTATTATTCATAAGATAGTGACTGATAACCTCCCTGTATTTACTAAATTATATCCCACTATGATACATGACAGCCCACATTTATTGCAAGCAATATGTCCTCTTTTAGAAAATGCTTTCTTCATTTCAAACAGCAGGGCCTTACAGGGAAATACACAAACCTCTGCTTTTGCAGTTCCAACAAAACTGGATAGATAAAGAAAGCAAAATATAATGAACACACAATGGGTATCCTTAGAAAGGTCTAGATAGAAAGAAGCAGTAATAAACTTCACTTGCATATCTACATGTTTGATTCTGTGCATCATATATTACCACACACAAAAATCCAACGTTCTTTCAAAAAATAATACTTTGCATCATAGGGAGTATACTCTAGTTGCTTAACTGGCATGATACAGATACATCTGGAATTTCTGCTCAACACTCATAGAAAGTATAATTTTAATGTTAAAGACATGGAAGTTGTATAATTTCCTATTTTTTTTAAAAAGCCACAGACATTGCTGAATTGACATTAATATAGTTAAAGAGGAGACTCCAAAACCTTAACTTCTACATAAAACTTGGCTATTTGGGCTAAGCCGGTAACATACAATTTACTCACTGTTACATCATGAACCCTAAAAAGGGGAAAAGTCACATAAACAAATAGGACTAAGTTTAATGATCAGATAGTTCCTTTGGACAGATCTGTGAGTGGAGGAATACATTCATAGGAAAGAAACAGAAAATTAAATGCCAATGATAGACATGAACTTTTTCATACATCAAAAGCAAGAAGTGTACAGTTTTCAGTATGAATGACATATATGTAGTCTTACCTGTCTTTGAGAAATGCCAGACAATGTTATTTTCTTGTGAGAGGGAGAAGATAAGAACATGCTGAGGTGAATTGTTTCATAAAATGAACAGAGGAGCTGGGTCCATATCATGATCTTAGTCATTAGTGACAGTTATCTTTAAAGTGCATGCTATAACTCTAGATTAACTGCAAAATAATATGACCATAAAGAGTACTATAATATAATGGCACACACATATATTATGAAAATTAAACCAGAAGGAATTCTTGATAAAGCTCTCCTAAGAATTTTTCTTGCTACTCTCAGACAAAATGGACCAAAATACTACTGCACATTTGGGTATATAAATATTATATGGTAAGATGTATTATTGAAGTGGTGTGACTCCTAGAAATGGTCATATACTGAAAGTCTAACGCTTATTTTAGGATCAAATAAAAGGAACATCATGTTCATTGACATCAGCAGAAGTATAGACTCATGAGCTCGGTTAGAAACTCATATGCAGGTCTGGTATTTATGAGCCCCTGGTTTCAATTTAAAATGGCAAATTATTAGGGACCTAGCAGTGAAACCCACCTTTGTTATCTGAATGATCTCCTAAATCTTTTAAATAATTACTTAATAGTGGTTTGAATTTATCTACAATTTCAGTCTTAACTAACTAAATAACTGGGCTAGTTCAATAAAGCAGCACTGAAATGTCAGGCAATTCCAACTGTTATCACCAGAAAGAGAAAGACTTTATGTAAATGATAGCAAGAAAAATTACTTGCCATCTGAAAACTGTGAGAAACCTCAATGGCTCAATCTGTTTAGCTTTTAAATACTATCAAACAGTTATTTGTTTGTAGAATTTAAATACCAAAGCTGTGAAAGACAATAGAATGGAAAACATTTTCATCCTAAAAGAGATATAACAAGCACTCATGACTGGAAGTTAAAAATGTGAATTTTTAATGCAAGCCATGAACTGACTCTTGTTTTAACAGTGATTAGACATTTTTTGTCTTTTTCTGTTATCAAGCTGAGAGTGGATTCCCTTCTGAGCATTTGAGAATCAATTGTATCTTAAGATTTAACTCCTGTGAATTTATACAAGTCCTCCAATACAGACATCACTAATGACAGTACTAGGCTGACATTTTCCTTATGGGTTTCACAGATATTTTCTGACAGTAGAGTTGACAGCAGAAAGGCTCTACTGAAGACTATGGAACAGACTGATTTTTAGCTAGAACTGACTCTTTTTATTGTTTTCCCACTTCTCTTTTCCTCCTCAATCCATCTCGTTCTCCACTCTTTTCCTTCCACCATGTTTTGGCTCCATCTATTTTTCAGCTATTTCACTTTTGTCACAGCAACCTTGTTGAGCTGGCTTCATCTCAATTCCAGAATCTGTGCCACCTTTTTACTTTCGTACTCCTCATCTCAGCTTTCTGGATCAGCTCATCGCAATGGTCCTCCACATCCCAGCTCTTCTAATCTCATGTTAATAAACAACTTCTACTCCCATGTCCTCTTCTGTTCAGCCAGTCATGTCCTTTCATTTCCCCTATTGCCTTGCTATGCAGCTCTCAATCTCAACAATTTTTGTAACATATTTCTTCTTCCTATGAAAAAGATTTTTCAGTTCTCACAAGGGTAGTTCCAGTCTACTTGCCAGAGTAGCAGGACCATGTGCTTCCTGATGCCCATTTGTGTACTTGTCCATACTGTACTATGTACACTCAGCCACTACATAGAAATGGAGCAAATGGAAGCTTGTCATGTGTGCAAGCAGATTAAAATAAATGTTTCTTTGATGATGGAACATGAACTTTCTGTCCAGCATTTCCATGAGGAGGGGGATATGAATATGTCTCATAAGCATGAAAATTTTATCTTTTAAAATGAAAGTCTATACTCTGATTATGTAAATTCAAGGTGTTTTTACTGAACAAGCTCTGGGAGACCAGGGAGAAGAACCACAGTTTAGAAAACTTTTGAAGGTGAGGAATGAAGCCACATGTGCCTTGCCATTTCTCAGACCAGTGCAGATTGTTGGTAAGACTTTCAGGTAACATGAATTTATTCCAGACACTAAAAGCTTCTAATGGGCCACTTGGATAGAGTCCGAATACAATGCAGTTCAGTCACATTCATTTTCATAGTCAGGACATATAAAGATGGTACAAGGTTTTGAGAGCTCTTTTTCTGCTGGGAGTATCCCCAATTTTGAGGGAATACCTCTTCTGGAAAAATATCACCTCTGGCCTCTGTACACCTCCTTTACAGCAGGTGAGTAGACAACAAACTGTCTAAATGCTAACACAGCCATTTTTAGTGCTATTTTTTGTATTTATTTTTTGAAATCCATCCCTGCATAGAAGCCATTTCCTTCTCTAATTTGGCACCATACCAAAACCACTTTCATCTCAGTTGATTCTTCTAAACATCTTAATGACTATGTCAGCTTCCTGTAATTGTTCCTTCAGTATAGGATTTCCTCCATCCCCTCCTACTAGTTCAGGCAATGTCCTTCTGGTTTATGCTTTAAAATGCTTGGACATGACACATGAGACAAAAAGAAGAGACCAGCAAATATCAAATGCAGATAGCCTTAAACATAAATGGGAAACACAGAGACCTGAACTATTCTTGCTCTTGCTAGGCTTGCTCAGGATCTGTGAGCAATCTGTTGGCTTTGAACAGTTGCTTCATAATGACATCTCAGGAAAAGGAAAAGGAAGCATGAGAACACTAGCGAGTAACCAAAAATAAGATAGTGATGCAAAGAATAAAGAGACTAGTCAGACTGTGGTAACTTCCATTATTATTTGGCATGTAGGCAGCACTTTGCAAACAAGAATTAACTTTCAAAACCTTCACACCAGCTCTCACTGTGGCAACTCAGTATCATTTTCACTACACAGTCAAGGTAGCCTAAGACTAAAATCTCCCATGGCATGAACAAGTCTTAGTTCCAGTCATCATGTCAGTAGCAAATTTGATTAAAAAACTAAAGGTATTTGATTAAACCCATACAAAATATCTACAGAAGAAATGCTGCAGATTCCAACTTATAGATTCTGATCTCTTGTTGCATTTCCCTTCTTAAGAATGTCCCAGGTTTACAGAAATGCATTGCATTTTTTATAAGACACTGGTTCTCACAGGGATATATAGATTATAAAAGTATTACATCATCCTGGAAAAGTGATGACTCTGCTAAACATTGGTGTATCTGAAAAATATCTAAGAGAGTTACATTGCCTCAGCATACAGCCCTTCAAAAGAGTTAAAGAAATGATTAGTTTGGGAAAGAGCTGTGACGGGCACAGTGGCCTTCCTGTCATATGTGGGGTCCCAAGTATCATAGCCCTATTCAACTTCTTTCTCCAAGACTACTGACTACTTGGCACATGCTGACTATTCTCTTTTCCCAAGGATGACCAGTGTTCCTCATAAGGGGGAAAAAATAACCTGCCTTCCATCAGGTCCACATCTCCTATCAATTAGAGAGTGGATTGTACTCACATGGAAGTGACTTTGCTGTATGTGCAAATTCTTAAGCTTAGTAATTTCTTTTCCAAAACCTCTACTAAAATGTCATCTGGGTCTAAAGATGCCCAAAGTATAAAGAAAGTATTTAAAGCTTCCTAAGTAACACCCATGCACATAAATATCCTTTTGTGAGAGTGGTCTGGTTGGCAATATTGAGACAGCAGGCACCTGAGCTTTGCTGAGACTCACAAACTTTATGTTCCTCAACCTTATCCACCTTCATGGCCAAGTAGTGTGGGTTTTTTTCTGAAAAGGCTTCTCTGGTCAGGCTCTGCAAAAGCAGTGGAAGGGGCAGTGATCCTTGCATTTCCATCCAGTAGCCAGGTGATTAGAAAACTTATGTGGATTGTAGGAGACTTGAATTCACAACCATCTTCTCCCTGAGGGGATGTAAATGCACAGGTTCAATCAGTTGGACTAGTTTCCAACGAACTGGCCAGGATGTCCTCCTAGAAAGCAAGAAAATTCTGCAGTGCCCCTTATTAAAGCTCTCTTATCTCATTGTGAGTAACTTAAAAGGAGGTAGAGAGTCCTATATCCCATCAATCAAACATGCGATTGCCAGTCACATCTATGCTTGCCCAAGTACTTTCTTTCTTTCTTTCTTTCTTTTTTCCTAATATTGCTTTTTGTTTTATGAATTTGAGTGTCTTCTCACATAAATAAATTTTATTATGAGATGACTCAGGTCTCACATGCACTGAAAAAGAAGGAAAAAGTGTCAGTTGTGTGAATTTGTCTAACTACAGAGTATGGTAGAAAGTTAAGTAATTAAAAAGACAAACTGGTTAATTTCATTTTTAAATGTACATGTTAATAAAATATGTGAATCTTCTGGATTCTCATTATAGGAAAAAACAGACTATACAACCTGAGCTTTATATCATACGCAACATTCTTACTATTTTAACTCTGAAAGAAAGAGAATGTTTTATGCTCTGATGATCCTCTGTTGACCACCCAAATACAATTTTTTAAAGGAGAAGCAAAGGCCATCCATAAGAACCTAAATGATAAAACAGACTCTTACATTGTCTGTTTTACTTGAAAGTGTATAAGTGAAATCTGCCTGGAGGATGAGAATTCAGGTGTGAAATGGGTGCGGCTACAGTTGCAAATTTAATAAGACATGAATTTGTTTTTTCCTTCAGTGTTCAGTATGGACATGCCTGTGGCTGCAGGCACATAAGAGACTGAATATAATAGATGTGCTGGCAGCAGATAGAAAAATTGTACTATATTAAATGTTTCTTTGTAATTAATACACTTTTGATCATACTTTTTAAAAAATGCATTGGTGAATATCAGGTTTCTGGAAGAGAGAACAAATGTTTTATTTCATTGTATTTTATTCCATTACAAATACTTTCCATAGTATCAGCAAACAGGATTTTCAGTAACATAGTAAATACAGTGATAAACTGTCAAATACAGTTTGCTTTGTCTCTCATGACTAAGGAAGGAATTCTGTTTTCAGTGTGTGCCTAGTTTACTTGGTCTGTTTTTAAAAATATGTGATGTTCTGAAGCTCCTCAGTGGGTATGACCCACTGTCAGGAATTACGCTAAGCCGGTCAGCTGGAATCATAAATGACAATCCTTCACCCAGACCATGACCAAATCTTTTAACTGTACTGGCACCAAACGTCTGGATGCTTCGCATGGAGGGACTTCAGGCTAGGTGAATGAAATGATGGAGATATCTAAAGATGAAATCTGAATTTTTTACTCTGCTGTCAGCTGATATAGGAGATGGAAACATACTGTCATGGTGAGAAATGACAACTGTGTTGAAAGAGCAGGGTACTTAAGTTTCCTTCTTTACATTCAAATATGTCCTGTTGCATTTCTGTGAATTATTGCCAAATATCATCTGAGTTCAAATCTCCATTCCTGATTTGTCTAGCTAAAAATGAACAATATAGACAGACTCAGCCACTAGCTATGTTTTGGTTGAGCCTTTCCTTAAATTGATGGTCTTCCAGTTTACATTTTTACCCTATCATTGTTCAAGCTCTCAGGAATATACTCTTTCTGTGAAAGTGTTATTACCATGTAAAAGGATCTGTCTTCCAATCACTCAAAGAATAATCAAGGATTCTATGCAAAATTGAGTAAGTTGAATGAAAATATACTAAATTGAACAAAAAGCACTGGTCAAAGACACTCTGTAACCTTCCAGGACAGAACCCTCATTAATAGGTCAGAAGAATAGGTTTGGAGTCTCTGTTCATGCATGTGAATATAGAGAGAAACATTTTTAGCAGAGTGCTGAGAACAGGCAAAACCTTGCAGTCATGGCTATGAATTTTAAAATATGAAAATAAATTCTGTCCATCCTGTGCCTTTGTCAGGGGGAATACAGGAGTGTCTCTTATGCTTTTGCCACCAGCTCATTTATGACAACTCCTTGATAAGTATGCTGATTTCTCTGACTCTCATCACACTAGAGGGAGAGTGAGAGTGCATGACCTATTGCTGCTGTTTCTACAGTAGAGAGAAGGTCAGTAAGGTAGGTATTGCAACAAGGAGTGAGGCCCTATTTTGTAGAGAGTGTAAATATTGAACTTCAACGCGACTTAATACTTAGAGAACTTTGGTACAGAGAGCAGGTTATCTTGTTGCTGTGCCTTGTGTTTTATATTCCTACTGTATACTTGAGCTTTATAGTTGGCTGTGTTCAGCATCAGTTTTTTAAGCATGGGAACAATAAGCAAAGATGCATTGTGACCAACCAATTAAGGCAACTGCTGCAACTATAAAATCAGATAAGCATACTGAAAGAAAGCACTATGTGCAGTGCTGCTTTGGACCCTGATACATCTTAAGCATGTAAGATCAAGCAAAAGTCCTCCAAAAATTCATCTTAAATCGACAAAGTCTAGTTATCCTCCAGTAAGATGAAATTTGCAACCTTCTGGCACAATCCATTTACCTTTTCTTTCACTCCCTTTGTGGCTGAATACCTTCACAGATTCTCTGAGGAAATGAGGTTTAAGAGCAATTCTCTTCTATTATCTGTGTGTGATGGCACAGGAATCATTATTTTTTATCCTAACCAGGAGACAGGAACTCAGCAAACCACTCTTCATCTATTTACAGACTCATATACTCTTTGAATGCCCAGGTTTCCAGGCCCTGACAGCTTGCTATTTGTAAGAAACTATTGGCTTGAGAAGGGACGAGAAGGAGACAAAATAAACTGAGAGCTCAAGCAACGGGCAGATCATGATGGTATCTCAGAAGCCTTAATGTCATTGGAATAATCTCATGATTCATATTTAGCATGTGAAATTCCAACCTTCCTGCCACTTCAGCACAATCCCTACATAACAATAAAAACGGTAAAAATTCCTCAGGTAAGGGGTGATTGTGTAGGGACAAGAGGGAAATGGTTACTGTGAAAGAAATATGTACTAAAAACATTTTTGAAGATCACAGAGTGGGGTTATTCTCCAATGAGAAGAGATTAACAGAGTTAGTGATGAAACCATCGTGCCCTTGGCCATCCTTTATAAAATATCTGATAGAAACAGGTATCCTCTGTCCTTCTTCCTGAGTTTTTGCTATCTGTCAAAGAGTATGCTTTTTTTTTTTTTTAAATTAGGCATGATTCAGCCCAATGTGGAGGCAAGGGTAAATAACACAGCTGATAGCAAAGGTATTAATCTTCTACCTAAACTGGGTGTGTCTCAGACTTTGGTGTTAAACTTGCAGTTGCAGGTTTAGCAGTTGCTTGAAGCTCACAACTGCATGTTCTTCAAGGTAAGAACTGCTTTTTACTAGGTATTTATGCAATAGATGTACTTATGACATAATGGGCCTCAATTTCTTTTGGCACCTCTAACTGCCTTCATAATATAAATCTTAATTATAATAATAAGCTTTTGGGACAGGAGCCAAGGGACTTATCTGTGTGTGAGGATTTCTGTGTATGCTTCAGTGTACTGATCCCCAGTTCTAATCATGACCTTTGAATTCATTTGTACTGAGATGCAGTTAAAAGTCAGAATAACAAGACCATTAATAATAGTAGCCATGCAAGGACACAGCACTGTATGGTAGAGAATACATGAGCAGTTTGCATGGGTCCAGATATGTGTTATGATAATGAAGCAGCCTGGGTGCCAAGAGCTACGATTCTGTGATTTCTGCTCACATATCCTGAGTTTCAGCCAAGTCAGACTTCTAGGGAAAATTAACTCTTGCTGGAATTTGAATTATTTTTGGTACTACTCCACATATAAGGCATTTTTTTAAAAAAAAGTAGTTGAAATTTGTGTGTCTGTGACAAAAGCTTGAGGTTTGGGGGTAAATAAAACACAAGGCAGTACAGAAAAAAGTCTGGGGATATACTGGCTTCGGAGATATGGGCATATAGGGAGGAGCATTTCAGGGGATTTATGTTTTCAATATACATGTTGTGAGTGTTCATTTTAGTTCTCCAGAAAGTCATACCTCAGTTTAAGTCAAGACCATCTCCATTTCAAGCTACTATGTCAGATCATAGTGCTTGGAGGATTACTAGAGGAACATGTTCATCTTCTGTTGCTTACTCCATCTGTTCAAACAGAAATAGTAAGTGAGCTGTCAGAGCACTGGCCTGCATACACTGCCTGCAGGTGTCTGTGGAGCAATGACAGATAGCACTGGATTTTTCCTTCACTTGAGCTCCTCAGTGTTTTGTAGATAAGATCATGGTGCTGCTCCTGTGACATAATGGAAAAGAAGAGAATACCTTTCCCCTCTTTTTATTTATGTGAAAATTTAGCTGTGGTTTAGCCTTTCTATTGACATAATGTTCTGTAGAACCACTGAGAGTTTTTTTCAGAGACAAAATCCCTACGTCACTGTTGCTAAATGATACAGGAGCAATTCTCTGACCCTAAAGTGGGTGGCCCAGCATGAACCTTGAAGGGTACCCTTCTTGGACTAAAACATAACTATTTTCTCTGGTGGTTTTGTTGGGTTTGGGGTTTTTTTCAATTATTTTTTAGTACAAAGCACCTGAAAAAATGCTGGGCATTTTGCTGGGGTCTCATAAAAATGATATTTTCATATACAAAATCTATCATGTTTTCATACATGCTTTCATACTTTGCTTCCTCTAGGGTACAGCATGAGGAATCTTTGGATATGTAAAGCTGGAATGACTGTTGAGGCTGGAGGGAACAAAACCTGGTGCCGTGAAGTCTAATACTGCCTACTGGAATTGATCCCTGCATGGTCTATCCCTGCAGCCAGGCTTAGGCACCTCTTCCCAAAGAACTGGCATAAACCAAAGTAGCCTGGAAGCATGCTAGCAATTAAACAGTGTGGATGATCACCAAGCCAGTGCTCAAGCTTGTTTCTTGCCCTTGTTTAAGTTAGCAGCATGGAAAGAGCTGAAATATCCACACACCCTAGGATTAGGTTGCCAGGGGAACTGCAAACATTGGGCTTAATTGACTGGGGCACTTGACAGTACGTTGTTTTAATGGTATTATGCAATATTTTTTGTCACTAAATCTCAATGTCAGTCTTCATATGTGGTAGTGGGCTAAAAGGAAAAGCTCAAGAAGCACATTGTAGCCATAAATATCCAGGATTTTGGCAAAGTCTGAATAGACTTCCCTGCCAGTCCTTTGCTCAGACAGATGTGTTGCTCCTCTCAAGCAAGGTCACTTATCTCTCTAACTCCCTCAAATCAGGAGCCAGCCTGTTTTTGGTGAAGCTTCACTGCTGTTTCTGTTACTTGTTACAAATGTAAAAGCTCTTTTTAAAGCAGTAAGGAGGAAAAAAAAAGATGATCTTGGCTTACTGCCATCAGTCTTGTTTATGGAGGCTAGTATAATACAGAGCATGGGAATTGTGGGACAAAGAGCTGTGATCTTGTACTTGTCAGGTCTTGCCCTTGGTGTTCAATGCTGACCCTGCAGGATCATTGGTGTGGTCTTTTTTCAGCTGTTCAATGCATGAGATACCTCTGCACCCCATATAGTCTTTTACCCTGTTCTTCCACTATCTCTGTCCTGAGGTGTAACTGAGCGTAAGAGCATGAAAGTTTTCTGATCCCAACTGATGCTTAAAAGCTGCACTTTCTCTAAGGGATTGTAGGCATACCCTTCTGCCTACATGAGTCAAGTTGGCCTTTTTTTCCTACTTCTGCCCATCTTTTCAGCATTCCTGTTCAACTAAAATAAATTTTAAAAACTCTTTTAGTTGAGATCACGTGATCCAGCTGTACTTTTCTGTGATTATCAGTTTCTGGTCCTCTCCTTACCTAACCTTTTATCCTGGTTTGAGGCAGAGGGAGTGGTTCAAATGGTTAATACAGCCTGAAGCACTTTTTCTCAGTTACAATCCTTCAAACCCTATACCTTCAAATGCATTATCAAGTCAAATAAATTAAAAAACAATCTTAACTAAAAAACAGGCTTGACTAGAAATGAACTTCCCCAACTCAGTTTTATAATTTAAATAATGAATGAAAGCCATTTGAGAAACACCAAAAAAATTACCTTTATGTGTGTGTGTTTGTGTGAGAGTGTGTGTGTGTGTGTGTGTGTGTGTGTGTGTGTCTGTGTGTGTGTCTGTGTGTCTGTGTGTGTGATAGCTCTGTTCCTGTGCTATTTATAACTAGTACAACCAATTTCAGTGGAAGTACTTCTTTTTAGGACGTGAATGAGACAAATTTAACAATCAGATGGAGAAGATATTTGCTTATCCTTCTCAATTTTTACAATAGAAGGAAGAAGAGAGACACTGATATACATACCATTCCATGCCCACATACCAGCAATGCTGCATGGGAAGGCTGGAACCACATGTCTTTTCTGTTGTTTTTAATGAACTTTAACCTACCTGGCAAACACAGGAACTTTGAACTAAAGAATGGCAGACGGAGAAATCCTCAAGTAAAGCCTGATTCTCCCTTCGGATGCATCCGTTATAGAATTTCAAAATCTCTGAGAAGACCTGCAATTTAGCCGCAGGATTTAATACTGGAAGATTGATGTGTTTACTGCAGCGGCAGTAAATTGACTATCCAGAAAGGTCTATATATCTTTGAGGCACAGG
This sequence comes from Hafferia zeledoni, assembly GCA_035583235.1. Lineage (NCBI taxonomy): Eukaryota > Metazoa > Chordata > Aves > Passeriformes > Thamnophilidae > Hafferia > Hafferia zeledoni. The sequence goes on from JAWWEV010000043.1 coordinate 42,138,884, forward strand.
AAGTGTCTGAGGAAGATAGAGGCAACTTACATTGAAGGGCAGATAATCCAAACAAAATGGTCACACTAAAACCATAAGAAATAATTAGGGAAATACATTGTGAAGAAAAAGAGAAGAAAGAATAGAGGCTACTTTGAGCCTCACGATTTTTGTTTATATTGACATGAAATTGTGGTCTAATATTAGAAAATGATGTTGTCTTGAATGAAGTGAAGACTCAAAGAGAGTAAATTTTCTTGTTTTTACTGAATGGAAAATCTGTATTAGTGATGAGTAAGGAGGTTCAAAGTCAAAAAAAAAAAAAAAAAAAAAAAAGAAGAAGAAAAAGAGGTCAGTATTTCAGAAGCTTCTGCTACACATTGCCCCTAATTTGAACTAGGAAATCTTCACAATTGGGGGACTAAAAATTCATACTAATCACTGTGATTCTTTGTCATCTGCATCTGTGACATAGTTGCTCTGACTTCAATATGCAATTATTGACATGTTAATTACAGATTGGTACATATATTGAAGATAACAACATTTGGAGATTTTTAGAAAACTTAAACAGATAGAAAAAAAGTAAAATCTTTCCTACTGCCCTTCTTCCTTTTTGCTTAAGATTGGATGCAATACAGGAGCCTAGAGGAAGAGAATGGTGCATGAAGTACATGACACACAGTACTCTTCCAAAGGCATCTGATATGTACATTCCTTGCTGTGTCATATCTTTAAAGCTGCTATGAAGAAAATGGTTTGCCAAAAGAATACCAGAAAGTGAAATATTTGTTCCTCTTGTGCAATCATAAGGAAGTGACCTCGGGCAGGACCTTGGAATGAACTTTCTGTGGGCAGCACATGTGTGTGGTCATAGCAAGCTATTGTGAACGCAGTATTTTATGCCTTATTTGCTGGGTCAGCCCTTCTATTATTTTATTTTTATATCTCTTTTTCTCACTTGGCTAATACTGTTTGGTTTTTTGGCTCTTATGTTTTTGGATACAAGTCTTTCTCAATTTCTCTGGTTATACACTTCTCCCTATACCTTCCTCTCAAAGATATCTTTTTTACACTTTTATGGGTATTATGCAGTTCTTTGGCAACTATATTATAACTGATACAACTTTATCAGCATTATAGGAGAACATTCCTTTTCTGCTGTTCAGGTTGAGTTCGGTGTGGTATGTACAGGGTTTCATCACTCAGAATTCAGCCCCTAGTATTGAAGAAACCCTCTAGGTTTTTCTTCATTACCTTCACCTTTTTGACCATCTCTTTTCAGTCATTTCCACATATTAAGGGAAGGACATAAAAGAAGGAGATAGAGGATCTATTGTAAATGTACACTCTCAAAGACTAGTCCTTTCATTGTCTGTGTTGTGTCTATCAATTATTTTCTCATGTTTCTACAAGAATATTTCAGCAAAGCCAAGATAATGGGACTGTAGTAATAATCATCACTCTATCTGATAAGAGGCTTCCCAGAGACTCACCTGGCAGTTTGACAGTCCTCTGCCATAGTTACTACACCCTGCTGATAAAACTGCTGTTGCCACAAATTGATCCTGACAAAAAGAAGTTCATCTCTATTCTGAATTTCAGACTTGACCTTGGTGTGTTTGCAAGTTTAACCACCTACTGAGCACAAAACATGTAGCACAAAAGCCATATATCTAAAAAAGATCCCAATCTTTCTCTTTTGCTACTTGTTTATTCTCTCTATTGCATGACTATTTTGAACTGTTCTTTGGTATAGCTAAAAGTCAAATTCAACTGTTTTTTAAAGTACTGCTGGTTATAAAACTTCTTTATCTGGGCACAGAATCTTCATCCTTCACCATTTTGTAACTGAGATATAGTAGCCCCTAAAAATAGTAGTCTGGGAAACTGTGTTATAAGACAAAGGTTGGAAAAATGAGGGAGAAAACAGAGAGAAAAGCTACAGATAAGTTGAGCTCACTACACAATGCTAGCAAAATGGAGGGATCATTTGTTTTATACATGCACTGAAATAATGTAAATGTTTTGTAAATACTGTATAAATAGAAGTGTGAGCAAACGGTTGCACTGGGATCTCTGTATGCAAATAATCAGTCTTCATATTTTCAGCATATCTGTAAACTTTACCCAACTTTTGGACTTGAGGAGAATGACAAGTGAGGCCATCTCCAGTACGCTACTTTTGAGGAAACTAACCTCTTCTTGAAATTACATGTTCTTAACTATGTAGATTCAAATTATTACTGCAGAGAGACAGAAGCAACTGGGAAAACTACTTGGAATACCCATCTCTGGGAAACCTCACTGCTACTTCAATTTTGTAGCCGTAAAATTATTCAGTATGCAGATGTAAGGATGGAAGGGTCTATGTCTTTAACTCTTTCTAAAGCTCCCAGAATTCTACCACTAGGTCTGATTTACAGCTAATATCAGCTTCCACTGACTCAGGCCAATATGGTCTATCATCTGGTTTTAAGACTTATTCCTTAGATATAGGAAACCTTGGCTTGAATTCCTTGAAAGGCAGAATTAAACCCAGACCTCTCATATCATGGTTAGTCTTATTCTATGGACGAATTCTGGGAACACCTTGAGTAACTTGAAAGAAAGGGACACATGCCTCTATATTTTGTGATATCTGGACTACCAAGCTTGTGTTGTTAAGTGTCTTGAATTGCTCAGAACTCAAAACTGGATTTCAATACTAGTAAGGCACATATCTGCAGATCTTCAAGTCTGGAAAACCTGAAAGTGTAATCAGTTTAGAGATCCTTATGATTATGTGGCAGCTGAAAAGTTCTCAACAATACAATTTTGGACATAGGAACTTAAATTTCATTCCATTCCCTCTTGTCTGATATATAAAATTCTGTCTACTAATTCAGTTCTGATGCCAGGGATATGCTCACATACATACTTTTTTCACCTAAAATGCTGCCAAAGAGCCATTTGCTATCTTCCCAGTTTCCAGCATCCAGGCAGGAGGGCAATGGGACCTCTGGGACTGGGCCTAGGCAGTACCCACCAGTAGATGTATGAATGTAATTTTCTTCCTGGCAGCACTAGCAGAAGAAACGTTGTGGCAATGAGAAAGAGGGTAGAGTTTCTAACTAGAGACAGGAAAAAATTGTGTGTCAAACAGAATAGAATATGAACATTCACACAGGCAGAATACAGAAAAAAAGCAAGCACTGATGAAAAGGTATCCAGGAGAATAAGCAGCAGAGATCAACAAGTGGACAGGGAGAGCGTATTCAGTGGAGATATAGGTGTCTCTGTGGACCTGCACAAGCAGGAGACCAACATTTCTAGTGAAATAAAAAGAGAAGTAACAGTGAATGGAATAGGGACCTTGAAAGTTGGGGACCTTTCAAAAGAAACTGCCCTTCAGGAAGAGGTTCACCAACTGCTTAGAGGGTGTTTGTAAGTCATCCAAACATTTTTGCCTTTCCTTAGCACTGTTGGAAACATCTCAAGCTTAACATCATGATGTAAAGAAGGAAATCTCTGATTTACTTTTCAAAATCAACCAGTTCATCTCTTGGGGATAAATATTAATGGACAATCCTGGAGTAGTTAAGCAGCTGCAGTCTCATTTATAGACTGTCTGCTCTCAAGCAAGATCCATCTGAATGGCCTCTGTTTTGTCAGTTCTTAAGATGTGCTGTCTAGTGCGTATATTGCCAAGGCAGCTGCAGAAAACAAAATGCAGAATTAAGGCAGGTGGGGAGACGAGGTCATTGTGGGTAGGTTTGTGTGCAAGAACATCTGTGAATTGTGAGGGCTAGTCTAAAGCATTTTTGTTTTCTGATTTATAGCTGATTAACCACTTAGGCCTCTTGGAGCAGTTTTTTAATGTTTAGTCCAACCAAAAAAAAAAAAAAAAAAAAAAAAGAAAATAAAAGGAACCCCAGATAATCCAGATAATTAGGGTAATTCTCCTGTATGCAGAAATAAAGGTGTTTGATGGCAAGGTTGAGATTAAAATCATTGCGGTTGGATACATCTAGGCTAAGTCATGAATTTGCCTTAGAAGCCACATTAATCGGTTACCTTGATCACAGCTGTTTTTCATAAACTCAGTCTGTGGATAAAAAAGGTGTGAGGGTACATCCTTGCAATTTTCTTACAACCTTCAAGAAGGATGACATAACACACAACTTTAAATACCTGAGGTTTTTAGGGCAATGCTATTCCTTGAGAAGAATAGTCATAATCAGTATAGGTTTCGTTTTAAACAAAGGCTTATGTCACAGGACAAAGGATATGTCATTTTTTTGCGAGAAGTCTAAGAATAACAGTTTTCAAAGACTCAGGTCAGAAAAGGACTTTATTCTGTTAACCATTCTGACCTTTTCTTCCTGCCTTCTCCCTTGTGAGGGATGAAATCATGGGCTATGTGGTTGAAAAGGGTAATGGAAAATGGCAGAAAAAGCAGAAGAGATTTTTTAAAAGAATCTTTCCTTACATATCTGTTTGCATAAGAGTGTAAAAGAGAAAATTATGTTATTATACCTGTATTTAGTCTAGGCATGTTTGTGATGCTCTTCATGTTGGTATATATCTCATTCCATAAATTACCAACTACCTCAAAAAAATTGTTTCATATCCACTCTTCCTTTCAACTATTTTCTTACAGATAAAAGGTCTTCTGATTCATTCCTTCTATATCAGGGATCTTTTTGTGTTAATGCTTTGTTTAAACAGATGTTAAATAAAATTACAAGAACATTGTATGTCTACAAACCAGTCCTGTCAGGTCATAAACACTGATAATTCCCACTAAAGTGAGAGGATACCTGAGGAGACTTTGAAGACACCCCTCAGATCCCCCAGAGTTTACCCATGTCCTTGGGCATCCTTCAGAACCTCCACTCATTCAGATACATTTTACTGAGGTTAGGCTAATGGTGTACTTAAAGCTATAGCTTGAGCTGCGGTGTTCCCCTTTTTATCAGTATACATGCACAGTTCTCTTTGATCTGCACTTATGCATCATCTTCCATCTCAAGATCTCAGATGGCTTTTCAAATGTTAATGAATTCTAAGCATTCTACCCTAGGGAAACTGAGGTGATGAGAAATTGCAGGAGATGCTTAGGTTCACAAATACAACCTACAACTAAGTTGGGAACAGCCCAGTGAGACCACTTATTCCCACACCATACAGGTAGTACAGGTATCTGTTGCATAGTCTGCACTTAGAACATCTCTTGCCATCAAAATGTGTCCCTAGTGAACAGAGATGTCTGGTGCTGATGCGAAGGGAATTTTGTTCTCTGGGATGCTTTCCCTGGGATATGGAGCTCGTAATTACTGAAAAGAAGGGGTTGATATTCTTTCAAGAATGATGAGCCAGATCATAGTTTTCATTCTCATATTAGTGCTTCGATGTGATAACTGAAATCCAGCAGGAGCTGTAAGGAGATGGTGCTCACAGAGATGAAACCAGTGGGCTGTGTGAAGTAGGAGAGTAAGTTTCCACAGACTTTGAAATTCAGGAGAACTAGAAATACCTGCCTCACAATGACCCTGATTTAGATTGATCCTTGAATCCCAGGGCTCAGACCTGCTCAAAAACCTGCTCAGTCTCTGGTTCCATACTGTAAGTATCTAGCTCTTGTATGAATAGTTTGAAAAGTGGCCTTCAGCTGTGGAAGTGCTGGGTGCACATTTGATTGAACAAAACCATGGTAACCAGAATGCATTTGTCATGCTTCATCTCAATGGTTTCAGGAAAGAACAAATAAAGACCACACTTATTATTTAAAATATTCTAAAAGAAAAGTGTTTACTGTTCAGTGTTTCTTTTGCACTGAGTTTCATTGTTGTCCTTTAGATGTGTGGTATCTAAGGAGTACTTACACTGTAAAATAGGTGATGAATGAATATGGAATGTTTGGTTTATGTAGATTTCTATGTGGGAGAAAATCATTTAAATTTACATTTTCACTCAATTGAATCATTGGTGTCAGTTGCTTTCATACACATGAGAAGAAATTGGGCATTTGTTGTATCAGCAACTTTATGTTGCAGTGGCAAAATCAAACTCATGTAAATTATTTTCACGTAGTTATCTGGCTTAACTTCAACAGGTATTAAAAACTTACGTAAATTTCACAGCCTACATTCTCAAGTGTCTGATTATTTAAAATAAATCAATTTTTACACCTTAAATATCTGAATGAGAGGAAAGAAGTGAGTAACTGAATGTTCTGCAAACACATAAATCTCCCTTATAGAATTGTAGAATTTTTTGGGTTGGAATAGACTTCAAAGATAATCTCATTCCAACCCTTTGCCTTGGGCAGGGACACCTTACACTAGACTAGGTAGTTCAAAGCCTAATGCCGCCAGACCTTGAACGCTCTCAGGAATGGGACATCCACAACTTCTCTTGGAAATCTGTAGTAGTGTTCCAAGACCCTCATGGTGAAGAATTTTTTCCTAATACCCAACATAAACCTATGCTCTTTCAGTTTGAAGCCATTCCTCCTTCTCCTATCACTGCACACCCTTGTCCAAAGTCCCTCTCCAGTTGTCTTGTAGGACCCTTTTAGGCACTGGAAGGTGCTATAAGGTCTCCCCAGAGCCATCTCTTTTCCAGGCTGATCTCTCAGCCTGTCTTCATAGGAGAGGTGTTGCAGCCCCCTGATCATCTTGGTGGCACTCCTGTGGTCCCTCTCCAGCAGGTCCTTGTCTTGCTTATTTTGAGGGCACCAGAAACGGATGCAATAGTCCAGGTGGAGTCTCAGAAGAGAGGAGTAGAGGGGAAGAATCACCTCCCTTGACATGCTGGCCATGCTGCTTTTGATGCAGCCCACGGTATGGTTGGCTTTCTGGTCTGCAAGTGCATGTTGCTGGGCCATGACCAATTTTTCAATCAACTAGTATCTCCAAGTCCTTCTCTGCAGGACTACTCTCAGCCAGCTCAACATCTAGCTTGTTCTTGTGCTTGAGGTTGTCCCAGTCCTCATGCAGGGCGGTGCACTTGGCCTTGTTGAACTTCGTGATGTTTGCAGAGCATATCTCTTAAGCCTGTCAACGTCTTTCTGGATCACATCCCTTTCCTCCAATGTGTCAACCACAGCACTCATCTTGGTGTCATCAGCAAACATGCAGAGGATGCACTCAATCCCACTGTCCATGTCACTAACAAAGATGTTTAACAGCATCAGGCCCAATACCGACCCCTGAGGAACATCACTCACCACTGCTCTCCACTTGGATATGGAGCTGTTGACTGAAAATCTGTGACTGACCATCCAGTAAATTCCTTATACACCGAACGATTCATCCGTCAAATTCATGTCTCTCCAGTTCAGAGAAAAGGATGTAATGTGGGACACTGTCAAATGCTTTTCACATGTCCAGATAGATGATATCTGTTGCTCTTCCCCCACCCACTACCACTGTCACCCTGCCAGACAAGGCCAGCAAACTGGTCAGCCACAATTTGCATTTAGTGAAGCCAAATTGACTGGCATCAACCACCTTCTTATTTTCCATGTGCCTTAGCATAATTTCCAGAAGAATTTGCTCCATGATCTTGCTGGCCACAGAGGTGAGACTAACCAGCCTGTAGTTACCTGGGTTTTCATTAGTTCCTTTTTTAAAAATTTGGGTTCTATTTCCCCTTTTCCAGTCAATGGGAACTTCATTGAACAGCCACGACTTCTCAAACATGATGGATAGTGGCTTTGCCACTTTCTCTGCCAGTTGCCTCAGGACTGGTGGATGTATCTCATCAAGCTCCTTAGATGTTCACAAGCATGATCTTTTCCTACAGTAGACAGTTCTTCATTCTACCAGTCCCTGCCTTTGTCTTGGGTAGTCTGTAACTTGGGCAATGTGGCTGGAGCACTTCCTGGTAACAACGGAGGTAAAAGAATCATTGAGTACCTCAGCTTTCTCTGTGTCCCAGGCAAGCAGTTCTCTTATTTCCTTCTGGTGAAGGCCTACATCTTTCCTAGTCCTCCTTTCATCACCTACAGAAGCAGTTCTTCTTACCCTTTACAGCTCTGGCCAGATTTAAGTCTTTCCTAACCTGATTCCTGGGTGCTCAGAAAATTTCTGCATTCCTCCCAGGCTACCTTCCACCCTCTGAAGGCTTTCTTTATGTATGTGAGCTTGTCCAGGAGTTCCTTTTTCATCCACACAGGTCTCTGGGCATTTTTGCCTGACTTCTTGTGATATATGATTTCTGAGCTTGAAGAAGGTGATCCTTTAATATTAACCAGATTTCTTGGGCCCCCCTTCACTGCAGGTCTTTATCCCATGGTAATCAAGCAGATACCTGAAGAGGCCAAAGTCCTCTCCTGAATTCCAGGGTAGTGAGCTTGCTTTGTGCCCTCCTTCCTGCCCTAGGGATCCTGAACTCCACCAGTTCACAGTTGCTGTAGTCCAGGCTGCCCTTAAGCTTCACGTTCCTCACCAGCGCCTCCTTGTTGGTGAGAACAAAGTCCAGCATAACACCTTTTCTTGTTGACTCCTCTGTTACCTTGAGAAATGAGTTGTCATCAGTGCATTCCAGGAACCTCCTCGGTTGTTTATACTCTTCTGTGTTGTTCCTCCAACAGATAACGGGGTCATTGAAGTCCCCCATAATGGCCAGGGCTTGTGAATGTAAGGATGCTGCTGTCTGTCCAAAGAGGACCTCACCTGCTTGGTCTTCCTGGCCAAGTCTGCAGCAGACCCCCTGTATAATGTAACCTGTCCCTGCTTCCTCTTCAGTCCTGACCCATAAGCTTTCAGGCTCCATACAGTCCAGCAGGCCATTGACATAGAGGACAGCACCCTTTCATTGTCTCCCCTGCTTGTCCTTCCTAAAGAGCCTGTACCCTTCTATTCCAATAGCCCAGGCATAGTAGCCATGTCTCTGTGATGCCAATAAAATCAGAGTCGTGCACAACTCTAAATGCTCTTGCTTATTCCCCACACTATGTGAATTTGCATAGAGGCATTTAATTTGAGTCCCCAGTCAAACTGACTTACTGGCTGAAGTGACAGAAATTCCTTTGTGCTGCTCCCCAGGTGCTCTTTTGCTGATGTGTGATCCCTCTCAAGGCTCTGGGCATCTATCGCTGACGCTGGAGTTACTATTTTAAGCAATCCTAATGAGCTGAAAACTGAACTAATAGCTCTATATTTTTCCTTAGAAACAAGTATTAAAAAAAACAAACAAACTGATATTGTAATTTGCTGCCACAATGGTCCATGTTGTAATTATCATTTATATATTTTGTATCTCCCATCATAATAGAACATTGTAATGAAACCATACCATGCAATATAATAACCTCTTGCTTATCTGTCCTTTATTTCAGTACAAGAAAGGAGTAGCTGTAGTAAATAAGATGACAGCATCCTTGAAAAATAATATGTATTGCCACTCTCTCCTGTAAATCTAAAATCAATTCCTTTTATGCTAGAGCGGGACTAAATGAAGTACAGTAGTACAATTTGGAGTTTTAGAGCATTCACTGTTTTCAAATGCCTTTGTTTCAAAGCATCATATTTCAGCCATGTTTTAGGAAACCTGAAAATTAAGGCAATTGAAATCAGAGTATACTTTTCAAATTTTTGTGCTATGTCATTTGTAATAATGTCCCAGTTTGGCAACATTGACTTTTTCATCTGATGATGTCTGAGTAGGATGATAAATGCTAAATTCTACCAACGTTTTAATTTTAAACTCCATTTACACACAAAAAGAAAAAAAGAGGGAAGGAAGGGAAGGGAAGGAAGGCCAGGGAAGGAACGGAAGGGAAGGAAGGCAAGGGAAGG
>JAWWEV010000043.1:42149020-42197090 GCA_035583235.1 Hafferia zeledoni
AAGGAAGGAAGGAAGGAAGGAAGGAAGGAAGGAAGGAAGGAAGGAAGGAAGGAAAAAGTTTCAGTATAAATTCAGAATTCTAAATTCATCACATAAAGACAAAATAATTTACAAAGAACTGGTCCCATCTCCAATATGCTGCTTCAATGAATTATCTGAAATTGTGCATTTGTATGTGTTATTAAACAGAGCCCACAATATGAGGGGACTCTAACCTTTCCTCACCTTAAACATGGCACAAGTGATTCAGCTGTAAAGTGTTCAGTGTATAGGGGAGGATTATGAGAAAAGAAATGTGATGCTCAAAATTTCTCAAATGTTGCACTTAAAAAAGCATTATAAATCTAAAATAAAATTTTATGTAGTTGGAAAGAGAAATATTTTTGAAATTTGATCCTTTACCTTTTTCTTTAATCCAAAAATTTGCAACTTAAGGAGAGGGAAAGCATAATGGCTTTGCTGCAGCATCTTTCCCAGTGTAAGGAGGCCTTCTGGTGGTCAAAACAATGAACATTTCTTCCAGAGACACTCATTACTTATGAAAATGCGTGTGAAATTCTACTCAAATTTATGTACATAGAAGTTAAAATTCACCAGCTGTATAGAAGGCTCCTTTAAGGATTTAAGCAGAAATTGACATTTTGCTGTTACTTCATAAATTTTGTCCTTCTTCAGTCAGTATATGCTGAACAAAAGAATTTATCTTGAATAAGTATTGCTAAAGATTTCCTTAAGTAATATCATATGATATCCTGTTATCAGTCATTGAACCTCTGCATTTTATTTGAACAATTAAAACAATTGCAATAAAACACTTTTCAGCAAAATAATTCTTAATAACATATTAACCACAATATTGATTATCTCAACAATCACATTTTATATTTTTAAAACTACTGGATTCCTTTTCCTCAGCCTGGTAAATTCTCCTTTTGAGAAGTACAATCAAATACTCAGCATGATATCTATTTTGATATATTTTATTTTAATTTAGGATATTTTCTGGTATACAAACTAGAAAGTACTTAGTCCTAGAATGCTTAAATTCTTCTTAAATTCTGAGATTGCATTGCAACAAGGAATTTCTTCAGTGCCAGTACTACAGTTACAATAAATATTACCGGCTAACATACTACTTGATACATAGAGAGAGGCGAATTTTTTGAGTTCATTCATACTGATAATGTCTTCCAACATGTAGCAAGCATAGGCACTGCTGGAGGATGAAATTGGATGTACAAAGACATTGTTCCTAATTTTCAGTCTGGTTTGTACTGTGCCCTGAACTGTGAAGAAATAGTCCACTGGCACTGGTTCTAGTTTCTTAACTGGTCTTGTAACAAAGAGCATCAGATTTTAGCAATAACTGGCAAGGTCATTAATAGATTGTGTAGGTTTCTTCATCAATGAACTACTTTACATTTCAGCCTTGGAAGACGAAGACACTTGTCTACCTCTCAAAGGACCCTAACCACTGTTAGTGGTGCCACCACCATTACCTGGGTACTCAGGTCCTGCCCATTGTGAGAGACCTTCTTTGACATGCTAGAGATAGGTCATTAATCCCTGGTAGCAAGAAGGGATTGTGTTCTTTTCCAGAAAAATTCTCAGCCGGCCAGACTTGCATGAGATTCATGAATCTTGGAAAATTCAACTTAAAGTCACTTAAAACTGTTCTGTAGAGCAACACTGGAATTTCCTAGTGAAAAAACTTTTAGAGTGAGGCTGTTGTAAAGTTGAAACAATGTCAAAAATTTAACCTCAGCTGTGAATTCACCAGTCAATTGAAATCCATCCAGCAGTGTTATATGAGGACCTTTGTGTGTTTCCTTTAAACTACATTAAAAAAAAAAAAAAAAGTAGTAAAAATTTCCTTCAGCATTATTAACTACAACCATCAGATGGCAGTCTGTAGTCAAGTGAAAAATATATTCCCTGTATTTAGGTAGAGTTATGCAGAGAGCAATTTTCTTTCAATCTTTTTTCTAAGATCCAAAGAAAAGAAACAGATTTCAAGATTCTCCGCACTTGTTTCATTTTTTCCCATGCTTTCTGGCTACTAAGGTCTGTCCTTTCTTCTTCTTACAAAGTTGAATTGCAAAATCACTGTAGCTGCACAAATATATGCCGAGACTGAAGAGCTTTTCCCTCCGAGTTTTGCCAAAGGTTCTAGAGCTCTCTGACTTGTAATTCTACAGATAACATGCTAAGAGATGTTCAAATCTGCTTTATTCCTTTATTAGGAACTTATCCAATAAAAACAAAAAACCCAAACAAAAAAGCTTCAGTTTAGTCTGCCACTAGTATCACTCAGTACCTTTTAGAAAAACTAATAATGATTTGGGGAGAACTAGTGGTAGATCTTACTTTTAAAACTCTGTTAAAAATAGATTCCTGTTATGTTTCTTGTTCATGTTCCAAGGACTCTCTGTGTCCCTGTTTGTGTGCTACAGAAGAGTTGGGAGAGGGATTAACTTTCCAGACAAGCTTTAATGAGAGGAAACCACCGACTGGATGTAATATTTGCTTTATCGGCAAAATCCAATGGGCATTTCTTGTCAAGCCACAAGAGGGAGTTAAAAGATGCATTGGCTCACTGTATATCTGTCCCAAAGATGCTATCAGCCAGTGATAGATAGAACTGTCAAAACTGAGACTAGGAAAAACTTTGCCTTTTGATTCAGGACAAAAGATGTCTGAGATTCATTCCAGCCTCTTTAAAAAAACCAAACCAAACCAAAAAAAAAAAAAAAAAAAACCAAAACAAAAAAAACCCCAAAAAAACACCACAAAAAACCCCAGTGGAGTCTGTAACATATTACACATATTTGTCTTTGAGCCTTCCCGATTCCCTGACTACACTGGCAGATTAGGCAAAATTTATTAGAGTCATGAATATTTTGTTAGTTCCGGTGTTCAGAGTTCACCTTCTCTTTAGTTTATCCTCCAATACATCTTCCTTTACAGCCAATATTGCACAACTTGATACAAAATGTCTGTTGCGAACCCAAAAGCAACCTTCTTCTCCATTATGACTTGGCTCCTGGCTGTAAGCCAAGTTAAGAAGGATCAAGAATCTCAGAAATACAGATTATCTTAACACACAATAGCAACGACCCATGCTGGCCAGCTCTCTGAACTGGGAGATTTACCAGCTGGTGCAAGCTGGCAGTGGGAGTTCATAGATACCTGCCTGCCTCCTAACATACTGGCCTACTTATTCTCTCTAAACAATGTTGCTTTTCCATGAATTTGATTATCATGTATTTGGCAGTCCTTTCTTCACAATCACTACAGGACTGTGCAATCCCACTTTATTGAAAGCTCTTACCAGTCAGAAAATGTTTCTGCCCATAAAGCCTTAATGTAATTCTCTTTGATTACGTTGGAAGTGGAAGCATAACAACATCTCTCTTGCCCTGTTTAGCTCTAAAAGCATCTTTAACAGTGGTTATATAAAACAGGCAGGCTGTGCAGACGCTTGCCTTGATGTTGGATTTATTCAAACAAAGTATCACTGACTCCAATCACAGTCTTCCCCAAAAGTATTTGGAAGTTTTTAGACCCAGCCATGTGATAGATTCAGCTTAAGCTCATTGAAATGGAGTCATCTCTCAGGTCAGTGTAGAGGTCTAACAAGCAGTCCCTGGAGACCATCTGCAGAGTTTTCATGTCCCATTTCTGTCTCTGATATTCCTGGAACAGTCACATAAAAGTAAGTATACTTTTGACAAGACAGTGTTGTTGTAGGATGTAAAGGTTTTTTGGTAATGCTTCATGAAAATCTCTCCTTAACTCCAAATATTCAACACCTTTACTTGTGATGCATCTTTCGATAAATTTTCTAAATAAGAAAAAAACCCTTCAGGGTCTGTTGTTCATATGTGTGTAATGATTATTTCACTCTATTTCATAGCTATCATGGTGTTCTGGAATTAGTAACCTGTATGGCCTTGCCCTCCCCATAAGGACAGCCATGGACACATATACACCATCCAGTGAGCAGATGGCAGACCAAGAGACTCTGACTGAAAAACCATGAGAAACATAAAACCAAGAATAGGATTTATAAAATTTAGCCTGAAGAACACAGACTATTTTATAGATGAGATATTCTTCTTAATAATCATTCATTTATGAATAACGAGATTCCATTCAGATGTGTTTTGAGAGTTTGATTTGACCATATCTAAGTAAATAAAATAATGTAATTTTTAATTACTCAAGAGGGAAGCTTGTATTTTATTAATTTGACTGGTAACTCTAAACAAGCAGTTCAGTTTTTGAACAGGACACTTCCACAAAGAAATAATGAAAAAAAATATACTGTATTAATGCTGAACTTGACATGTAAAATCATATGAAATTACAATCCCATCATTAATGCAGATGAGTCAAACTGTTATTTTCAATGTCTTAACCATTCTTAAGGTGGTTTATACCATCTTAACTTATAATTCACTTCATTTAATTGCCTTTCCCTGCATGAAAGATCTTGGGTTTAGTGCATTAAGAGAGTTGCATTTCCAAGAAATCTGACTTTTCCTTAGTCTGATATCCAGCCAGAAGCCAGCAATGTAGCTGGAATGACTGTATAGGTTGTTATCAGTTACCCTTATCAGTTAGTAGGCCATAAAAACTCTCTAGAGAATAAACAGGAAGGACTTACTTCTTGGAGACATATTTAAAGAGTCTATTTTCCTCCTCTGGAGTTTGATTTCTTTTTTGACCTTTATTATCCAAACCCATTTGGGTTCTGTACTTATTGAAAAAATGTTTCTTTTTCAAGGTTGTTTGAGGTGGAAATAGAATTAGAAGGTGAAGTTGTTCTGTGTTTCACACGGTAATTTTGGTAGTATTTTTCAAGAGCAAAACAAACAGTACACTGAATGATATTTAGATGCTCCAATATAGATGTATAAAGGAATAATGACTCATTCATAAATGAAAAATAAGTGTATACATTGAGTAATTGAACACCCTTAGGTAGTCCTACTTCAGTTAGGGAAAGTAGTCCTGCTGCATAGTGCTGCTGCCACATCTTGCATAGGGACAGCTGCTGATCACTGTTGTCTTAGTGCAGCTATGGGGGTATTGTAGAAAATGAATGCTTGTGTGCGTATCTCATCTAAACAAGCCCCATTATACATACACATGGAAACATTGAAAGTTTTTCTATATTGAAAATATGAAATATGAAACTATGTGAAATTAGACTACCTAATTGATTAATACAGATTGAGGAAGAATCCAGCTCTCTGTATTCTCCCATCTCCTCAGTGCAAAATGTATATATTCTTGGCAGCCAGAATTATGTGCCAGAAATTTGGTGTTCTTGTCAGCTCTGATACACTTTTAGTAACATACAAGAAATGGGCATGTACTACCGATGTTATCACATGGAGCGCTGCTGAAGAGCTGACACTCACAGTGCTATTCCTTGTATGGCTCTAAACCTTGTACTTACTTTTATAAACACTAAAAGTCAGCTGTCTGACCACGTTGTGAGAGGGCACTAGGCCATCTGAACAGGTGGCCACGAGCATTGACACAGAAAGATGCTCCTCACGTGTGCTTGCCAAGGGCATGATTTCCTGCTCGACCATACTGAGCTCATGCACAGCTAGAGGGATGTGTGCTCGTTAATCCAGCTCTGAGCTGTATTAACTTTAAAAATAGCTTTTGTGACAGCATGGTGATAGTTTCTGACCCACTTAAATTTAGCAGAACAGCACATAAGCAACAGAGATTTCGGGTAAGCCTTCAGTGTTCAGCAGAATGAATCAGAGGAGTGCAGAATAATTTAGTCCAGCTAGCACAGAGATATTCACTAGTGCTCTTGAGTGGAGAACAGAAAGACCAGCAAGATTTGAAAGTAGACAAAGGTCATCTCTGGATGAGTTCATGCCTTTCAGCAAGGAACAGTGTATTATTAACATAAAAGCCCATCCTGTAAATCTAAATATAGTTTAGATGGTAAAGGAGTAAAAATGTGGTACAAACTAAGAATGTATTTCAGAAAAAAATACATTTACAATAATACATCAGTTTTCATTCACTATGAGGGGCAGTTTTGTACATTTTAAGATATCGTATCAAAAAAGTTCCGTTCGGGTGTAAATTCATACATCTCTACTTCATATATTGCTGTAGTCTAGCCCTGAACAGTAATGTAAATCAATGTAGCTTCATTAGAGGAAACAGAGGCACATGGGTTTACATCCTCAATAGCAGCAGGACTATCTGTGTTGCAGTCTCTTTATATTACATCAACTTAGAGGCCAGTCCTTGCCTATATCCTTAGTCTCAAATATTCCATGAGGGAATGACAGGAGTCTGTGAAGGTTATTTCAAATTATATTATGATGTGTAAAGTGCACTCAGTCTTTTTCGTTATGTTCAGTAGGCTCAGTTGTGCCAGGGGAGACCCATTCCACACTAAGTGGAGCAGCTCCACAGAGACCACTGTTTCGGAGAGACAGCAGTGCCGAAGATTTCCAAAAATATTACTGCAATTGCCTGAATGAAAAAATGCCAGTATCAGAGAAGCCATATCTACTTCAAAAACATTTTTCCTTTTGGAATCTTGGTACTCCAGAGTTGCTTCATGCACATGTACAGCTTATTTAGTCCTTACACATTCTTAATAGATTATATGGCATTTCAGAGATGTTTCCCACCAAAGGCATATTGACATTTCAGATCTTCTTATAATAATAGTTAAGTGTCTGTGAGCTAATAACTTCTCAGTTTCACTTAGTTCTCTTTCAAGCATATTTTTGGCCAAAGCAATTCTGAATTCAAGCCACTAGAAGGCAAACAAGCAAATTCTGGTTTTCCAGGGCAGGGGCTGAACTTGTTGCAGGAGAGGAGTGTGATTATTCATTCCTTCTAGCATTGTTTCCATGAGTTTCCTATTCTCTCTCTCTCTCTCTCTGCACATGGGACTCACTAACATTCACGTACAGAAAAACTTGTAAAAAAATGGATGCTATATTTTAAAGAGTATATATTTTCATTTAAAGTGTTCTGTTTTTTATAATGCTTAACATCCCAGTGTCAGTAGCTCAACAAGATCCAGCTCTTCTCCACACAGGAGTGCTAATGAAGAGACTATTGATGAGAGTTAGAAAAGTAAATTCTTTGCAATTGGGATAATGTACACATGCACTTAGCTTGTGTCAGTAATTCTGGAAGTAACAGCAGAAAATATACCAGTGTTAAGATTATAAGGGATTTTTGTGGTCAAACCTGCAATATAAGATACAGGAAATGTCTCACTTCCCTCGATGATTTCAATAGGTGTAGTTAAAAATAGAGAAATATATTTTATAAATAGCTCAGTTTGTGTTGTAAGAATGAGAGAAATCAGAATCCATTTTAAAGATTAAAAATTGTTCCACTGCTTAACTACCTTTGCTTTTCAAAATTGCATCTTATTTTTAGGCTGGATTTCTCTAACATTATCTTCCATTAGAGGCTGTTACTCATTTGTGGGATAGATTGAAGAGCTATCTCTTCTAATCTTTCTCTTACGAACTGTATTCCTGCACCTTTCTCTTTTCTTCAAGTAAGTTAAATGGACTGAGCTTCATAGACTTTGTATTATACAAATGTTTCCTAATTCTTTATCATTCTCATGGATTTTTAATTTTTTTTTTTTAATGGAACACAGATAATGGAAGAAAAATCATTGCAGAAGTGCCACCAAAGGAAAGGGAAGGAGGGAAGAAGAGGCTGGCATTGTGTGTATTTTCTTTTTCTTTATTCATAAATCTGTGCACAGCCTTCATCAGAAAAGTGCTCCTGATCACATTCATTCATTATGAGCTGAACCCTCACTGATTTCCTGGTATGACCCAAATTTTTTTCCAAAGTCAGAAATGTGGAGTTTCCAAAATATGAAGTATGTTTGGTGAAGTTAACGTCTACTTTAAATGCAAGCTAAGTATTAGCAGCTACTCTCCACTCCTCTTCATTCCCTGGACAGACCTAAATTTGGATAGAAATGATAATGATAAATATTAAGGGCAAAATCAATGATGTAAGCCTGCAGAAGACAAGCAATGAGAGAACTGCTGCTGTTGTACACCAAATGAAAATGTAGCCAGTGATCTGTATTTGGAAAGTCATGGCTTCTTGTTGGCCTCAGTACACCTACTGTTTGACTGCTGCCCAGTCAACAGGTAATTCAAATTACTCAGTGACCACTAGTCCAACATCTCCATTACATACCATCTTAGCATTCTTTGTATGGCTGAAAGTTTTAGTGATTTTTTTTCTGTTTTCCAAGTCAATAAGAAAAATGTAAATGGAAGACACCTAAAATTCCTGTATGTAGTTAGAGATTATCTGATACCCTGTGTCAACCAAAGACTGTGTGCAGCACTTTGTCCAGTTCTACTGACCACGGTATTCATTTATTACCAAAATAATCATGTTGCATATGTTTTAGTGCAATGAAAAAGACTGATTTTAAATGGGAGTATCATGTCAAATCTGTCAATAGTTGGAAAAGTTCTCCAGTAGATTTCTGATGGTTTGATGTGGAATAGCCTCTGACAACATATAAGATTATATGTTGTTGTGAAAACAAATGAAAATGTTTTGCTGTGCATTACATACCTGCATCTTTTTGTCAGCTTTCTTCTGAATAGGCATGGCTTTTGTTGCCTACAAAAATAATTATTGTGATAATTCTGGAAGATAATGCTTCTTACACCTGTAATAGAAACCTCATTTCCTGTTTCTTTGCTACGGATTAATTATTTCTCCAGGTTTCTCCTGGTAAGGTGTAACTTTATAAATTATGTTAGGTGCTGTATATGCCTTATCACAGTCAGACTATTACTCTCCCAAGACAGTTCTCCTCATGGTGGGAACTGAATGGGTCTGTTTGAGTAGTATCATACTGTGTTTTCAAAATTGCGTTTTGTACGCAAAGTCTGCCAGTGAGTGATCACAGGATGAAATGTTGTGACTTGTATAACCAAGGCAAGCAAACTGCATCACAGAAAAGTTACTACATGAGCTAATTATGTTTTGTCCTGCTGTGGCTGAAACACCTGAAAGCTGAGATACCATGGTGACTAGCAGTGGAGTAGAAAGTGCATCAGTTCAGGACCACATGGGTAATAGAATGACCATGGGATTAATTAAAGATTCAATTAGTGATTCAATATACACTACCACTTGCTTTGGCACTAAGGGAAAAAGGTTATGGACAAATTAACTCTGTCTTGAGTTGAAGACAGGGTAATGGGTCTGTTTGTACACAGCTGACCATCCCTGATGAGGAGATAGATCTGATGATATGTTGTAAAAGTGTGAATTTGAGTTTCAAACTATACAGAAAAATTTGGTTGTGATTCAGAAGTGTGATACACCTCTTGGGTAAACTGATTTAGTCTTGATCAGGATTAGGAGACTCTGTTCAATACTTTAATAACA
This sequence comes from Hafferia zeledoni, assembly GCA_035583235.1. Classification (NCBI taxonomy): domain Eukaryota; kingdom Metazoa; phylum Chordata; class Aves; order Passeriformes; family Thamnophilidae; genus Hafferia; species Hafferia zeledoni. The sequence continues at coordinate 42,158,471 of JAWWEV010000043.1, forward strand.
ATTGCAGTGTTGATTTGAATATTCTGACTGAGGGAAATCTCCAAGGCATTTTGTGTAGAGAAGCTATATCTTTTATCAGAGCAAATGAAAGTTGGAAAACACAGACTAGCTTTTGGTTAGAAGGGTTATTGAACTGAAAGTTTGCTCCTTTTTTTCCCCAATGTATCAATGAGTTGATCTAATAAAAAGTATTACTCTCCCCACAATATTCTAATTAGCAACTATGATATAAGTCCTCACAGGAAATTTTTAAATGTCAGTGGGAAGAGAGCATAAAAATTCCTCAGAGAGAAGTAAGGAGATTCTTATACTGTGATCTTGTTATTTAAGCAGGAAAAAAATGAATCAGAAATAAGTAATACCCCTCAGATATTCTGGAATTATGATTATGAAGTAGCAGGCTGTATGAATTTAAACTAACACTAAACGTAACAATCTCATTGAAATTCATTAATGGGAGGATCAAATACATTAGCCAAAATTTTGAGATATGATCCTAGATTTAGAGACATAAAATCTCTTCTGAAGAGCTTCAGTAGGAAGAAAGCTCTCCAACTCAAGTGTTACTCTGAATTTGACATTTGATTCAGACTAAGAAACTTGTCAATGCTTGATGAACTTGAGACCTGAGTTGTGGTGCACATCCATAGCTGCAATGACAACAGTGTTACCAGTTAACTTTGCATTTAGGAACATTTCTCTGAAAAAGCTAACTTTTGTTAAAAGATGGGCTACACATACAGCACACAGAAAGCAGAGTATCTTACACTTCAATAACTTTCTAATGGCATATTTTGTGAAAGTTAGTATTCTAAAGCTATTCTACCTTTATTTTCTGTTCTGCCACCCAGGCCCCTTTCTGCCTTTCTACCCTTTTGATCTCAGGAGTCCAAGCATGTTCCTTCCTTCCACTGACATTAGCTTTCAGCCCTCTGTAAGCCAATCCAAATAATTTGTGAGCCAGAAAAATAGCCCATGGCTTTTTCTTCACTAATTTTCTTCTATATTTGTGAGTTAAAGCAGTACATGGAAGAGACCACCATCCTGTGGTCCCACAGCATAAGTACTGAAGCAGAGGAGGATATGGGAATAGGACAGGTAGGGGGGAAGAAGACTGCCCCATTGTGGCTACAGTAAGTTGTTGATCCATGGCATTTTATCTCATTAAATCTTTGCCCAGTAGGAATCATGACAGTTATCCAAACTGCTCTGAGACTTACTCCTTTTTGCCCATTATATTCAGTCAGAATTACAGCAGAGTTGCAGTAGTGATACAAGTTCATGAGTAATTCTTGCAGAATATGCTTATGAGTGGGCTCTGCAGAAATCATCAACCTGACTGTTCAATCATTTACTATATCATGGGAAACTCTGAGGATAAAGAGTCATTTACACAAAGCCTTCTGCTTGATCCATGTGCCCTCTTTCCAAACTGGAAGGTCGTTTCTTGTTCTTTCATGGATGCAGCCTTTCCTGAGTGAGATGTTGAAACCTTTCCTTTTCTTTCCACTGAAAGCCATAGCCTTTTTGCCATTTATAATTTTTATCATAAAAATTAGTGCTCATTTGTTAAAGAACTCTTTTTTATGAGCGTGTCTGTGTTCTTTTTATTTTCTAATGCAATGTCAGGTCATATATCCCACATTTTTAAGCTGCTTAGATCAGAATATATACGGAGCTGTACGTGCGTGTATGTATGCAAGTAATCACAGTCCTTTCTGTAGACCTTGTTCTGGATCTCACAAATGAACAAAGTATTCAGTGGACCATACAGTAGGAGCAAGTTTCATCTGACAATGTAGTCTTTGACTTGGGCATTTACCTGCAAGAGAAAAAATGTTTGGATGCCTGTCCTTGTCCCAGTGAACATTCAGGATACCAAACCATACAAGTTTCATTTGCTACTGTGTTTCCAACAGGCTTTATCCTTTCTACTGATCCAGGAACTAGAATTCTTGTCTTTTTTCCTTCTTGTAGGAATGTAGCTGCTAAGCACGGCATGGATGACAGGAATTGAATACCATATTCAGAAGCAGAACTCCAGCACTTGGGGAACTTTGCTGATATAACATAAGCTCCTCTGAGACAGAAAGATAAAAGCTGAAAAAAGGAATTTCAGTATGTGCGTTTTGGATACATAAATATAAACTTATAATTAATCATCTCAGTTTTAAATGTAGACCTACTCTCCGGGCATAGATCAATTGCATACTATGTTGCACAATTTCTTCCAAAAATGGATTTGTACTCCCTTTTAGCACCAGCACTAGGAAAAACTGTTTACTTGAACTTCAACTTTATCTAAGTCTCTACTTGTCAATGAGTAATTCAGAGGCATGGAGGTTTTACAGAGAAGCCAATGACACTGTTGGACTCGGCAGTCCATTCAAGGATGAGGAAAGAGTAGCATATACCGGTGAGGCAGTTTAGACAAGTAACACTAAATGTTCCTGTTAAAGAGGAATGTCTGACTAGGTATGTTGAATGATGCCAGTGATGTATGGCATGGAGATGTTGCTGGATAAGGCTTCTGGGAATAAGGGATAGCTGAGTTGTTCCACCCAAACCCAGCAATAATTTGTGTTATACAAGGCCCTAGGGACTTTGTTTTAACATCAATACTATCTTTCCTACTCTAATCTTTACAGCCACTATCAACATCTTTTGGGCTTTTTGCACTGTTTCTTGTCAGAAAATGTAAGGAGCAGAAGGAGGGAAAATGAGATATTCTAGTAAATATCAACAAAGTAAAATAACAGACAAGGAAAAAGCTGAATGTGAATATTTGTTTGAGGGTCTGAGACAGCTTTTGAAAGCTGTGATATTGGGGTCAATATTTCCTAGATACTATCAAATTTCAGGACTTTTGACTGGTTTATCTTCACAGAATCATAAAAGTTTTTAGATTTTCAAGGACCCTTGGACATCATACAATCTACCCTCAAGCCCACAGGAGACATAAAGAACAATTTCATGGAAGCTAAAGAATTAGGCACTACCTAGACCTGGTAATTGTGTAGAAGCAGAGGAAAAGAGCAAAGCACTAAACAAAGAGTTGCCTTATTACTTAGAGGAACCACTATTGTACAATCATTCTCTCATGGCACAGTTTCTTCTCTCAAGTGTGGTTAAGGAAAACTGTCAGCAAACAATCTCAATCTCATTTGGATTTTGAGGAAAACTCCAGTTACATATGCCCTCATACACTCTCCAGGGATAGCTGTACTGAAGCCAGCGAGACCACAGCAATTTTTAGAACAACAGATGGCAGGAACTCAGGTTGATACAGTAAAAAATTCTGCACCCCATTTTGTTTTTCAAATTACACTGAGACTCTGTTCTGCTGTCATAAGAAATGTCATCGGGTTCTGCACCAACTAAATTCTGAAATAAATGAGTCTTTTTACATTATTTAATCTATCCTTTACTTTATACTTATAGCATACATTTTAAGCACCTCAGTTGTGCCTGACCACTGTTCATGACAGCTTTTAATGAATGAAGATTGAGTAGCAAAGGTTTCTAGCCAGCCAACAGTCAGCTTCATGCATGTTAATTGCAGGAAGCATTTGAAAATGACTTAGCAATTTGAGTAAATAAGGAGAAGAATCAATAGACAGCCTTCATAACTATAATAAGGCAAACATCATTAAAAGCTTTCCTCATTTCGTTTAGCTTTCCAAACGTCCACATGTTGCACTACTGCTGCATCCATCCCAGCCCTCTGGCTATTCGTGTGCTAAGCAGAGACCTGGCAGATGCTACTGACTCCACCAGAGACAAATTGTCATTCCTTAAAGGGAAAAAAAACCCAATGATTTATCAATCATTTATTGTTTGCAACTGAAAACAAAAAATGTTTCATTCAATAAGGCAGTAGACCCAGTCTTCGAGAACATTTATAAATAATAAAGATAAGTAACACAGAGCAGTGTGTCAAAACACACACAGTAATACACCATCATTCAAAAAAAGAGTTTATATAAATAGTTTAATTGATTGTATCTTGCCATAGACATCCTTTATTATAGGAAGATGGTATCACAAAAAAAACTGAAGCCTCTTTGCAGATGTTCCACGGAAATTTTTCTCAGATTAATTTTTCACCTGCTTTTTTATAAACTGTGGAAACCTTCACACTTAAATCATGCTCATTAATCAAATCACCTGCTTCTTATGTTAGTATAGTGTTGCTGGCTGCTTCTAAATGTACGCAAGTAAAATCAAAGGTGTATGCCTGAAAAGCAGTTTCTAAAGGTATCTTTATAAAGAATTTCCTGAATCTATTTTAAAACTAACAGAGAGAACAAATCAACTCTGAATTCAATTAAAGACAATTACTGAATTCTTATAGGCTACTTTTTAAGCTTCAAAAAATCAAATATTCCATGCTTTGATCACGTAATCACATACATTAAATCTCTGCCATGGAATGCAGGTGTGTGTCTCAATGGTCTGAGTATATCGACAGGCAAGTTAGAGTTCTGTGGTAAAAACCCCCCAGATATAAATTACTTGCATTTTGTATTTTCTCGTTGTTTTACATACATTAAATTGACAAACAACACTTACGTATGTTCTCATTTTACACAAAAAAAATGTACCTGTGAAAATCCAGAAAATCATCAATTGCAACACATTACTTTATTGCAAGCATACTTATTATTATAAAAAATATATAATCAATTGCCTGTATATTAAAAGAACTTCTAAACTTATGTTGCACACATATATACATATATATGATGTACACAAAACTTCAATACTTTGGGAACTACTAAGGTTAGTTTTTAAATGGTATCATTATATGCAGAGTGTAAGGTTGTCACAGTGCATGTGTTAGCTATTTTAATAGACAATGTATTGTAACACTTGGGTTTTTTGGTGAGATAGGTACTTGTGATGCATTTTGAGTTGAATAGTTCTTGCAACAAACAAGTAAATAAAAAAAATTGTGTGGATATGTGACTCCTGTTGCCATGCATTCATTTTAAGAGTAATTATTTTGTACAGTAATGTAAGCAATTCATTTTCTGAGTCGTTAAATTACAAAGAAGTCATCCTTTCTCTGTAAAAATCTGACAATCAACAGATATAGAAGTACCAGAAGTTTGTTGTACTTTAGTATACAGAAGTGTACTTTTGTGTTCAAGTATGTAGCAGTAACACAACAAATAGCACCCTGTTTGGCTGATGCAGATGTCATGTTACCTTCCCTTCTGTAAGAGCCTATTCCTTTAGTTGTAGCCATGGTATTCACAGGAAAGTTGCCAGTTTGCATGTTTCATATATGGACTGGAGAGGGAGCACACAGTTTTAAAATTGAAATTGTCAGCTGTAATTACTTGGCTAGGAAATAAGATGTTCTGGGTGAGCCCAAAAGCCAAGCCAAATATATCAATTTGTAGCTCAACAGTACATTTGTGTTTTCAGCCTTTTCCCATACATGCTACACCTGCATCCAGTAGAAACAGCACTGGGATAAATGCTCTGCCCTTCTCGTTGTCACCTGCAAGACACATGCAGGAAAGCTACCTTGCTGCTGCCCCATGAGATCACAGATGGCCATCAGCCCAGGAGCTGGGGTGCCCTAGGAAGAGCAGAAACCAGTATGGAAGCAAAGAGAATGCTCCTCAGAAAGCCTGTCACCTGCAGTCACCTACCAGAACAGGAAAGGTGCAAGAATGAACTTTAACCTGCCAAGCACTGTGGCGGTGCCCACAACTGATGAAGAACAGCATAAGGCTTACCAACATAAACCAGCCCCCACACCAAAAATGCTGCTTTCTAAGTGGGGAGAAAAATACATTTCCACTGCGGCAGCAGGGTTTGCTCTGGCAAGCAGGGTAACCCTTCTCTGGTAGAATGATGACATCTTTCACTACTCTCCAGGAGACCCAGCTCTCAAGGTGAGAAAACATTGTTTTTAATTGTATTTTCAATGCTTTTCTCTTTATATTAAAACCCTGAAGGTGATATTTTATTACAAGTGCATTAGTGGGTTTTCATTTGGTACCAGTCACTATCCTTTGAGATTCCATTTGAAATTAAACAGTTATATGGTTACATTCCCTTTTATTTGTTACTGACACAAGGTGGATTTGAGTCAAGAATTAAAAGCATAAACATCTCTCTTTAATAAAATTCCAAGGGTTTTTTAACTGTTTTTTTTAAATTTAAAATATAAAGCCTGACCATAAAATATTATCACCTTCTAGCTCTTTTTTGAGATGAATGCCAGTAATCTGTGCATTTCAGCATATAACATTGCCAGAGGTATTAAAAGGAAAGTCTTTCTAAAGGTGTTTGGTGACTCATCTCTCAGTGGTGTTGTAAGAATTAATTAGCTAATGCCAGTTATGGCATTATATATATGCTAAGTATTTTGTTGACAGACTAATGTTATGAGTGCTAAGTGGCAACATGGTATTTTTTATTCAGAATTGTCTGTTCCCCTCCAAGAAGAAGAGATGGACTTTCAGGAGATACATAGTAAATCACTCTTCCTAACTTTTCAGGCTTTCTCTCTCACAGAATTACTGAAGATGACACAAGTGATACTGGTTTTTGTGATACCAGTCCAAGAAGAAGTTGCAATAGGCAAAAAATCAACTAGGTAGATGTTTCTTCTACCGTTAACCGAATCATAGAGCAAGTCCCACAGAGAGCAGTGTCAAGTCTCATTTGTCTGCTGCTCTGCAGACATGCAGTATGTAATCTATGATCAGTAAACCAAAACTTGGAAGGGGCACAAGGCACAATACTTATTTTTGTTGTGCCAGTCATTTAGAAACCTATGCATTTATGGTTCCAGACCCCAGAAGGAGTCAATGCAAGCAGCTGTATATGTATATTCAGCTAATATTCCAGTAGCAGAAATAGCAAGCATCAATCTTAAATGACAAGTTTTAGCCATGTCTGCTTAACTACTCTGATTCAAGTAGCTGCTCTCCAGTGTGTATATCTTTATATTCTAGAATGTACTGTGCCAAAGCTAATTTTCTTCAATTTATATTATTTTAGCAAATAAAATCAGCAGAAGTGATAGATTACTTAGTGACACAATTAAAGAGGTTAGACTGCAAAAAATTATCAAACGTCATGTGCACATGAGTTATGAGAAATCTCTCCTTTTCTCTTGTTCCAGTCTACACAACATGCTAAAATGTAATTGTTTGAAAACTTCTTGACTTTCACAGCGGGGAAAAAATGAGGCTGAGCACCATATAGATTCAAACATGGCCAGCTCTATTCTCCTTGCTCTCTCTTTTATCCCTTTCTAAATGCCTTAATTTTACATATTTTCCATGTCCTTATCTAAAGTTGTCTTTTTGCCAAACACCAAAAAAATGATAGTATATGAGGCACACCAGCATATCTTACAGCAAAATAGCAATCAGGTTTTAATTTTTCACCTGAGAAGACCTTTGGGAAAAGAATAATACATTAACAAAGCCAGTGCTTAAAATTTCATTTTACAAAAATTCCCACCATGTTTTACTTCTGCTAGTTCTCTGTCACAGCAACAACAGCAACAACAAAAACAAAACAACAACAACAAAAGAATATAGAGCTTGTAAGTCTAAGTGAAAGAAAACACAGAAGACACAGAAGACCAGACTAAATTTTGCCTGTTAAATTAAAAGTACAGGTCAGACCCTACCCCTGTGATTATCACCCAAGAGGCTGTTAAAAAAGGGCAAGTCAGACAAGAAAACTGCATTAAAAGTACATACATAATAAATGCATGTGTAGAAACAGGGTGTTAAGGCATTATCTGTGATGAATAAAACAGTTCTGACCAGAAAAGAGGTCAGTCATTGCAAAAACCTTAGTATTTTTCTGATCATTTCATCATCAGACCCATTTCAAATACTAACAAAATGATATTAAAAATAGATAAGTTGGTGTCTCCCTTTGAAGAATTTTTCCAAAGGTAATCAACTTCAGTGTTTGTCAAAAAATTCCAGTTTAACATTTTTTGAGTTTATCTTACATTCCTGGTTTCTCATTATGCTGTTCTCTGCCAGCATAAAACCCCTTCCAGTAACCACTATTTTCTTCATACTTGTGGTACTAATTAAATACTCTGTCATCTTCTTTTAATACACTAAACTTTGAATCTTTATGATCTTTCTATTTTCTTTAATCTTTGAATTATTTCTAAGGCTCTTATTTATGTCCTACCCTCAGCAGCATAACCCATACATTACAGAGAAGGAAAAGTTTTCCCTAGACTATACTAATATTTCTTTAACAGGGATTTATTTTACTGCACAGTCCAGGTTGTTTTGTGCGAATGTCCTGCCCTCTTCCTTAATTGGGCCCACTCTGCCCATCTTTCCTCAACCCCAGTAGAAGAAAGTATTGCATGTTGTTCTGCAAGTTTTCTGCAAAGCTTTAGTAGAAGTGTCTCCATTTGGGGATAATTCCCTTTGGTGACTGTTTTGGTGGGCCTGCAGTTAGTTAGTTCTTAATCTATATTGCTTGATTTACCCTGTATGTTTTTATTTTATTAATAAGAAAACCAGGTGGTACTAACTTGAGTGTCCAGAGTACGTCCAAACAGATGATGAGTTTGCTAAGTAATGGAATTTGCATGAAAGCAATCTCTTTGGTGAATAAAACCACAGCTGTTTGACCATTTTCCATAAAATAACATGTAGTTGTACTGACTACACATATCTTTTTCTATCAGTGGAATACCAGCTTTTTTATCATGTTGCCTCACAATAAGGACAGCATAATTCTCCACAGTCTAGGTCATCTTACCTGAGTTTTGGGAAACTGTTACAATATTAACATTAAGAATTCTTATTTACTCCTAGTATGCTAAAATTTAGTTATCATGCTTAGATTGGGGATTACCTCCGCTTCAGGCTAATGAACGTAAGTTGACTGGCCCTATACATTCGAATTGTCATCTTCACTGTGCTTGTAACTTCTAATGTATTTCTGCAGAAGGTAACCCAGAGAGACGTGCAGAAGTAATGCAATACAAAAATATTCATAATGAAATACGCAGTTCCCCAAGCCTAAAAATGTACAAGTACTGTTAGTCCACTGATTATTGTGTTAGCTGTGCATATGAATGAGTGACTGAACATGCAAACACTCAGATTTCCATCTTTTTTTTGCTTTTTTCCCCAGAAATTAATAAGAAATATTTTTATCACTATAGCATCCACTTTTGGAAAACAGTGCCTATTTCCTAACTTCTTTTTAATCCGGGTGATCCCCATAATCCTGTATGGCATTGCCTTAGGGTCATATTAGCTGCAATACTCTCCACCCTCTTGATCTTCAAAAATTCTCTTTGGGCAAGGTTTCTTTTCCAAATTCCTATTTTCAGTCTTGTATTCCTGGATTGCTGTGTAGTCCAATAATTATGTATCATGATTCCTATCTGCTCACGATTCACCCCAATTCATTCATACAAAGCTGTTTAGTGCCATTCTTTCCCAGAATTTATATGGCACACTGAACATGCTAGAATTAATATCATTTTATGCACTATTTTGTTGAAAGCTGGAGTGAGTGTTGCTATATGAAAGACTCCTTTATGGTTGTGTGCAGCACAGTGAATGCCCAGCACATTTTACTTGGAGTCAAGTGTGGGTCTCAGTGATACATTGCTAGAGGATGCAAGGTGAATGTTTAAGATGAGAGGAGGGGAACAATTCACTGAATACTTCTGTATCACTCACAGTTAATGTGTAGGCTGCTGCCAAATGCTGGTTATTGTTTTCCCTCCTGAAGCAGTAGCGAACACTGAAGCACAGTGCTATTTTGAGCTCCTTGATGGGGTGATTTAAATGGAAAGTCATGCTGCATGACCATCATGTCAGGTGTTTGCTGTTCTGGGTTTGCTCTTATTACTTTGGGGGTGAGAGAATGATGCAGGGAAGGGATTGGAGTAACTTAGAGTTTCCAACAGCAGATCAGCTTAGATAGCTGGGTTATATGTACTCAAGGCATTGGCACACTGTGTATGTCCTCTTCTCTGATTTGCAAATAAAAATTAATTGGCAATAAAATTAGCCAAAATAAAATGCAGTCTGTTAGGAACTTCTAAAGCAAAGTTTGTACTTCTGAGAGGTTAGGATAGTGCCAAGCAGGTAGGTTTTCTATGTGCAGGATAGGTATGCAGAAACCTGCAGTGGAGTAAACTCCCCAACTTACACAGCATACGTGCTCACTAGCACACAGTGGGGTGGAAGGCAAAAGAGAGATGTAACACAGATACCACCTCCTTTCAGACCTCAAGTCCCCTGCCAAGTCTATAAAATCTAGAAAAATTACAGACAGCCCTTGTGATTCTTTTTTTAAATATGCTTGAGTAGGAATTCAAAAGAGATCAGATACACCACTTCAAAATCAAATAGTTGTAACAATTGATAACTAACAACTAACAACATGTTTTCTTCTGAATGTTTGTTTTGTATATTACCATCAAAAGACATAATTCCCATTCTGATCTCATAGCAGCAAAATTTTCCAAAGGGTGTCTTGTAACTAGCTGATAAATACAAATATGTTTCAAGATACTGGTTTAAAATCCAAAAGGACTCAAGTTTGACTGTGTTGCTGGATCCAGATATATATTGCCTATATTAGCAATTTCTGTTTCTGATGGAAAAAAACAACAAACAAACAAACAAACAAAAAACAAACAAAACCAAAACACCAGTATGAAAGGGGCAACAGTAAATCCTTAGAATTACTTTTTTCATGCTGAAGAGGTTAAATACATATAAGCAGTCACAAAGTAAAGGAAGCACTGATGATACTAGCTAACAAAAACTTCAAATATTCTTTCATAACTTGTCAGTCTAAAGGCAAACTGATAAATGGAAAATAAATGTATGAATCTACAGACAACAAAGATTTATGTAGAAAATAAACATCTCTATCTAGTCAGGCTCAATTCAGTGCAGATTTATGATCTTCTAATCTTACTTCACCATGTACCACAATAAAAGTGGGAACTATCTTTGCAAAGATTGTAAGAGCAAAGGAGAAATCCACCAAGCCTACTAGAATTAGGTTATTCACCTGCTCAGTCATGGCGATCATTCATCTGAGAGATTTATGCTGCAGTTGGTTATGGAGAAAAAGGAAAAGCAATCTGTGCTGCATGGTGCCTCAATTCCCTGAGCCTCACTGAGGCGGTCATGGACATGAACTGGGATTCTCAAGATAAAAAGGTATAGAATCTCATCGAAAAAGCAAATTTTATGAAATATCTCCCATTGTCAATCAACTGTTGTCCTGTCCCAACATTTAGCCACCAGTTACAATCTTGACATATTTGGTTTTGTAGAAGAAACTGTGATTTGGGACAGTTGAAGTGTCTCTGATGAAATCCCATGTATTTGCAAAGAATGTACACAAACCTTCATTTCCCTGAATGTGGTAGGAACCAACAACAGAAAGTTATTTCCTTCCCCAGAAATCTAGCTTTATTTTTTCACTAGGTACTCCGTTCAACAGCAGCTTTTTCTCTTGACTATGTCCCTGGGCCACCCACATTGCCTATTTGTTTTTTCTCAGCTTTCTGATTATTTCTAAATACATAGCTCCTATCAGTTGATGTCTCAGACAGTGAATATATAATAATTTCCCAGAAAGTTCTTTGTTCTCCACAAATTAGTTCATACTTCAGCTTTTCTTTGTGGGATAACTGCCTGGGTGGTGGATTCTACTGTTTTCAGCAGTTTTACTTTACACAGGAGGTTAGCTGCTGCTTCATGTTTAGACTCAATGAAGGGTGCTTGCCATAACCAGGGGATTAATGAGGCTTGGAATTTTCTGCAGATCAAAGACAAACTTTATGGCAGCCATTAACATCTTACAGCACAGCAGTAGTATTCTGAAAAAAAAAAGTCAAAGAAAGCTGATAACAATCAAGCCACTACATCACCTAAGCACCCATTTCTCCTCATTGCAGTATTTCCCTCAGGTTATTATGTGAGGTTACCCTTAAAACAGAAAATTAAGTGAAAAAGGGGGAAAAACCTTTTTAAATGTAACAGAAAAAGAAAACTGAAGGACACATAACTTAAACAAAAAGTAGACCTGTGAGGAGAGGAAGAGAAAATATAAGATTGTAGATTTTCATAGATTTTCTGCAGCATCTATGGGCTCTGATTTACACATGGTAATAAATGAAAAATGTCCAGCTGCAGCATGTATTGCTATTTAGTCTTATCCTCAGCCTCCCTTTGAATGTGGCTGCCTCTTGACAGCTCCTAAACCATGGTAGTTTGGGGCTTAGTGTCCTACAGTCAGAGGGAATTGGCATTTGTTTATGATTCCGTGAAATGTTTCAGTAATTCAGAAACCGCTTAGGAAGAAGCTAAGTCTTCCCCTTTTCAAGGAAAACAATGTCCATCAGAGAGATGGAGATCATATTCAACCAAGCAAATTTAACCCATTGGAGCATCTATCAGAGTCTCAAGACAAATGTATATTTCCTGGTAAATGAACTGTGAATAGAATGATTTCAGCCTTGGGAAAGGAATTAATCATCTCTGTACAGAAGTCTCCCTAGGTAGAAACACAAATTATATCCACCAACTACTTGTTATTTACACAAATATAACACAAGTAAAGACTGCAATTATGCTGCTGTAAGTGCCACTTTTCCCAGACAGTGAGCACCACAAGCACAAGTCTGTACTCGACATGGATGCACGACACATTTGAGCAACATTAAGCAAGCCATGCTTGCTTAGAAACTCTTTGCTCTGGCAGCTATCTATCAAGTTATAGAACATGAATGTCACACCAGGACCCAGGGCCTGAGAGCCCTAAATCTATGGATTGTGAAGAGCAGTGAGGGTGGCCACAAAACTGTAAGATATTTGAAAAAATCCATATACAAGCTGTACTTCCAGAAAGAGCCCTACAGAAGCAGAAATACAGACTGGTTGTCCTGTGATGTAATCCAAATAACTTTTATCATTCTGCAGTACAGATAATACACAAACAAACAAACAAACAAACAAAAAACACAACAAAAACCCAAATAAGATCACTTATCTACTGTTACAATGACAACTTTTCTCCTTATCAAATTAGTCTGAACAAAACAGTACAGAACTGTGTTTGCGGTTTGAATAAAACTGGAAAGTAGGCAATAAAGTACTAGCATGCCTTAACTATGCACTTTTGCCCAGTTTTGCACTGCTAGTCTCATTTCAATTAGCTAAGGGGGTTTTTTGGTTTTTTTCAATTGATTGCCTAGTTGTCTCTTCGTACTTACAATGAATGCAAATAAATTCAAGTAAATTAAGAGTAATAAATTTATTTTAATCATGAGTGCCATGATCTAGTAAATGGACTAGAGATGGACCAAGGGTTGGACTCGATGGTCTCGGAGGTCTTTTCCAACCCAATCGATTCTATGATTCTATGATTCTATGATTATGTTGCAAATTCTTTCTGTTTCAGATTTAAAGACTAAATGAGCAGGCAGACACACAGATTCTAACTATTCACAGCAGGATAAGTCTAAAAAGGGTTATCTGACGCAGTTCGGTGTGAGTTGTTTTGAAAATTAAATTTGAGAATTAAAACCAACTTCAAATACTAATAAATAAATAAACTACCTAATTAAATGGTAAAACCCCTCTCTAATGGAATATTTTTTGTTTTTCTATAACAGGATAAAGCACATTCTCAATAAGAGTACTTAAGGTTTTATTATGAATTTAAAAACCAAAAATCTATGTCCAGCATTTTAGAAGCTCAGTGAAAATTTTCAAAAAGGAAGTAGTCTGGTTTCAACTGTTTTAAAGAGAAACAACTTTGATATTTTTCACAGTTTATTCTTTTTTAATTATCCCAACTCCAAAGCAGGCCTGTTTGAATGCCCTGTTAGTATTTTTTTTTTCAAGATGTTCAAAATTACTAAGATTCAGGCAGTATGAATCATATTGGAAAAACAAGAAGAGAATCTGAGTTTGCCACCAGGTGGATCCTTAAGCTTGCCCAGCCTCAAGAAATCTTCTAAAGTTGACAGGACAATGGTTTGGCTGATCTGGCAATACATACTGCCAAAGCAGTAGGTAAGCATAGCTGTAAACATGCCAGAAATGCATAACTGAGGCAGGAGTCATCTGCTGGCCAGGTATATTAGTGTTGATTCATGGACAGATTTAGCTGTTGGATCAGAAAGACAGTTTTATAGTCTCCTGTGGCTGGGTGAGAAGGAATAAGAAATAATCATCCTAGGATGAAGGGAAAGTATGCCCATGCCATTATGTCTCCCAATCAGTAGAACAGCAACTTGGTGATCGCAGCTTTTTTCATTGGTCCATGTCAAAACCACTCTTCTTGTAAGCATGCATTTCCCACTGCAGGTACAAGAGGGGAAAAGCAACACAGAGGAAATGCAACACACTGAAAGGAAAAGGTGATTTTACTTCTGAAAATTGTCCAAAAATCAGCACGACACATAATGTTAGGGTAGGGAGAGATGTACAGAATGTACAGAGAGCTGATTTAATTCCTCTTTACCTGTCGAACAGCTGAGTAGCCTGCTAGAAAGCAGTAAATACAAATTCATTTCCTTCTGCCAAAGGGGCATTCGACTCCCTCATAACTTTTCCAGAAACAGCTATTAATCCCTTGGTGATGGCTAATTCTAAATATTTCTCATTGTAGGTCTTTCACTTTGCCTGGATTCTTTACATTGACACAGAGAGGATGTGAATGTGACAGTCACATTTAGGACACTTAAAGGATATGGGCATTTTCTTGAGTTAATTGTCATCTGTCCTAGTTGAACAGTTTAACTCACTCAGTGGATCCAGAGGAAAAAAAAATTATCACATTACTCCATCTAATGGGATCTGCCCACCCAGATGTTCTCTAAATCTGGCTGATGGATAGCTTGAGTTGTAACCTTAATGGCCTAATGCTAAGAGCATTTTCAGAACAGCTGTGCTGTGTCTGCTCAGTAACCTCCTCATGCATTTTGGATGACTGCTGTCAAGACACCTTGATACCTTCCCTTCCCCAACTGTTTTGTGAATCTAACTTTGATAATTATTTTTCAAAATAAAAACTGTTCTTCAAGTTTATATGAAGCTGACTGACAAACTTCATCAATTCCCCATTTTAAACATGCAGTCTGCACAGTTAACTCCTCTGCTGGACTCCAGGGCCATTCACAGTGATGGGGAAAGGATGGAGAGGTCTTGTTCCCCAGTGTTCATGTTAAATAACTAGAAGAATGACACTGTACAGCTGCAGGAACAATTTTTTTATTTGAGTCAGAAAGCAACATACAAATAAGACTCCAGGCTGTCCACCATCTGAGCTCTCTTCTGCCAGACTGCCTCCTGAGAAGATAGTGTAGGAATCAGACCTAATAACTGTATTTCTCACATTTATATATGAAATGAGTTTCTGACAAAGATATTCAGACTAATTTCTATCTCATTTGGCCCTGGGAGGACATGGAGAAATGTGACCCTTATACAATATGTACATAAATCCATCATCCAATTCTCTTTGACAATGTGTGTTTGTATGTGAGTAACATATGAGAATTTAGTAACCGTGCTGCTCAGTAAGAGAATGTTCAAATGAAAATCTAGGATGTGACACACGTATATCACTTGTGTAAAACCTATTCAACTGAAGTAAATTCATAGGAAGTGCACTTGCAGAAATCAGAGCAAACTTCTGAAGACAAAATAATAAGGACAAGTACACATAAACATTTCTGAAGATTAATTGCTAGTAAAATCTTCTGAAGAACCTTATGCCCATTTTGAGTATTTAAAATTACTTTTGAACACAGAAGAGAATATATTCTCAATTCTGTCCCCACTGTTTTTATGGACTTGGTGACATGTACCATAACAACATATTCCTACTATTGTTCTACAGTCACCTCTTCCTGCAGGCCTTTGCACTCTTGTCTATGGCAGGTACACGCTTGGGTGGGTAATTGGGCACTATCTGAGCAAAGCAGGGAATACCCTACATGGCACACTGTACTCAATATCAGTGACATACCCAACTTCAACCTCATAGTAACTGAAGCCTGAAACTGTAGCTGTTGGAGCAGGGGGTTTTTAATGACCTATTTAAGGACAACCATCCCCTTATGCTTCAGAATATTAAAACAGGATTGTAATTTTGCAGAGTGTATGAGGGGCATAAGTCCTGTTTTTCCAAAGGACTTTGGGCCACATGCAGCTTACCTATTTTTATCACCTCATTCAGACATTAAGTTAATTGATACAAACATATAAAGCTCTTTAATTGATATAAACATATAAAGCTCTAGAGATTCAGCTAAGAGGTGATTGAAGGTATCCAAAACATAGGGGGGTTTAATTTTGTTTTTGCTTACTGCTGCTGTTAGGTAGTCTAGGCACAAAACCTACTTTGCCAAAGAAATGCCTAGTGTGTATAAATTTTTTTTTTCTGTTTCTCCCTTCTCTTTCATATAGTTTTCAGTGAAACAGAATCTGAAATTCATGTGATTATTGAATTATTTAACAACAGACTTCTATTATGACTAATATGACACTTAAAAGGAGTGCAATATCAAGCCTGTCATGCATTTAAAAGTAACTTCAGAAATTCTTTACTGTAGTTGTTTTTTTCTTTACTGTTTTCTGTTTTTTTCCAGAAGCTTCATGTGTGGGGAGGCTGCAGGTGAGTTTATCTCTTTTGCTTAGAGGACATAGATTGTCTTGCTCCACAGCATGTCCCCATGGCCCTAGAACAATATTTTGTTCTCTGCGGAGTCTGAAAGTCTTGATAGAACCAGCATTAATTGGATGATGTAGAGAGTAGGATTAGGTAACAAGAGAGCTTGAAATCCCTGTGGCTTGAAAACGCTTCTTATGCATATTTAGACAATACAGTAATCCCAGACACTGCTTAGGAGAAAATAAAACAGGATGGCATGTTATAAACACAGCTGTATTAATCCATTTTTCCTGGGTTTTGTGTTTTTTTAAGGGAATCTACTCAAACATATAGTGGGAAAATAGGGGAGAATATCTCTTTGTGTAACGGTTAAGCCCACTCAAGTAGTTTATGATTGTTTATTATTTATCTTCTCTCATTATACTTTCCTGAGAGCCATTTGAAGATGAGAAAGCTGTGCCTCCTACTGTAGGGCAGGGAACACATTGTTGGCACTCCATAACTAGTAACTAATAATAGTGATACACAATTAAGTCTTCAACGAGGCACGCATGCTAGCCAGTAAACATTTAGCTGCCAGGTAGCTAACAGATGGCCTTATACATAGGAAGTGAAAATATCTGCTCTCTGGGCCTTTTTTCTCCATTTGTTTGCTAGTGGGTGTCACTGCTCATGGGTTTTGTTGGGACGAACCAGACATGGAGGGGCAGGGTATGGACTTGGCATTGGCATCATTGGCAATGAGTGCCAACTGCGGGTAGCTCAGGGATTCCAAGAACCTGTTGCAATTGAAATCAGTATCAATGTGAGTCTAAAAATGCCTGGAATGAGAAGGTTATCCTTTAACAAAATATTTTCATGCTAGTCCTTTTTTTAAGTCATTGCAAGAGCCCAGGCTTGGGTGTTTAATCAACAAGTCACAAAGAACTGGTGAAAGTTGCAATTCCCAGTGTGATCTTTTAAGCAATTTGATATTTTCAAACAATGGGGAGGAAAAATCAATTGCAAAGGTGTTTGCCATATTTCAGTCACATAGCTCCAGCCTTTCTCTCTGGATGTAACATTGCATCTGACTTAGGAACAGAGAAATCTGAGGTGCAGGAAGCAGCTGAGAGTGGTCAGTTGAAAAAATCTGACATGCATTAACAACGGTGCTTCACATGGCTGAGTAAAAGCAGGAGGGCTTCAATAGAAAAATTATGTATTAATTGCTCTCTCTTTTGATTTGCACAATTTTCAGTGCTTATTTAGACCTGGATGACAAACTTTGCTGGCTGGATGTCTAACGTGATAGGGCAGGGTATCCTGTGTGCACCCTACTGCATCTCCAGTGCTTCCTTGAAGCACCAGACCCTGCCATCCATGCACATTAGCTATTTTACTTCATGGAATTTAATGCACGTGGATGTATTTCCTTCCCCCATCTGCATCCAAGAAGCACTCAGGAAAGAAGGAGTGCCAAGAACAGGCTGCTGTAACTGTCAAAGCAATTTGTGCAAGATAAGAGCACCTGTCTTACACAGTAATACTGCCAAGGGATCCCAGAGGAGACTGATATCTGTTGGACTAGGCACCATACAAATCTGTGAGGAAAAGCAGCCCCAGTATTCAAGAGTTTTAAATGGAACTGAAAATAATAAAAAGTGGCTGGAAGAAGACAAAAAAGTTTGGTTTTCTGCAGGTCACATAGATGAGCTGCTTCACATAATATACTGCTGGAATGCATCACAGTTTCATTTTAAATTTTCTGCAAATTATATTGACTATCTCACTCTGCATCTCTGTTGTGCCACACAGAGCAGAACTTTGTTTTAGAGCATGAATTCATTTTGCAGTGAACTTCAGGTCTTAACTATGGCACAAAACAGGTCAGCAACCTAATAACAAATTTGGTTTCCAAAAATGAGATAAACTCAAAATTCTTCAGTCAAAAGGCATAAAAACCTCAGCTTACTCAAAGTTTATTACTCATTTCTTTCTTTATAAGCATAAGCATAAAGATTTATTGTGCTCCCTTCTGTTCTAGGGTAAATCCAAAGTGTTCTTACTGCAATCATCTCTGTTCCTCTGCTGTCCTCCTGAAATGCAGGAACAGAATTTTTTTTTTTTTTTTTTTATTTCAAGAGTACTTTTACTCAGACTAGAACATGGTGGCAACCACAACCAAATTCAATGAGCTAACTCAGACAGATGCATATAGAATTAGACCCTGACAAAAGGATCTCTGGAACAAAGTGCCATTGATACCAAAAAAAATCAAAAAAACCCCAAACAAACAAATAAAACAACAGCAACAACAACAACAAAAACAACCAAACTTACAAAAGAAAGGTAAAATTCTCTAAAGAGTATCTTCCAGGGACACAATAAGCTCCTGCTGGTTTCAGACCTATCCTTTCTCAAGACCATAGGAAGCATTTAAAGAGAAGAAGAGAGAGGCTGAATGTTCAAGAAGTGTGCAGTTGGCTACTGCATGTGTTTCATATAGAAGTCATTTTGTGACTCTCTCCTACCAAGCTCTCCCAAAAAAAGGCAGCCATAAGTACAGTTCGTTAGAAGTGGCTCAACATCACAAGCATCTCAGTAATAAAATCACATTGCAAGAAAACAAAATAAAAACCAACAAAAACCCCCACATGTTCATCCTGGTGTTTCCTACTCTGCATTGCTGGGCCTGTCTGTCATGCCTGTAAAGCAGAACATCGTCCAGGAGAAATGATTTCCAGGGAGCCTTAATCTCTAAATCTAAATCAGGATATCCTCACTGAGCAGAGACAGCTCAATTCCTAATACTACCCCTGTCAGAATGCCTTTTGACACTGATGCAACCACCAGATGGTGGCATTTCCACTACATAAGATACTATGGTAGCATTTGAATTGACATATAATTATTGTGATTCACATATCTGGTAGCATGTATGTAATTTTTGCTATAAAAAGCAGTGATGTTTTAAAAGGATCTATAACTATAAACCAAAGAACAACAGTCTTGCAGGACACACTGAAATTGTTTACTCATTGTTTCCACAATACTTAGCAATACTAGGAAGGCAGAAATCATGAAGTAAGAAAACTGTCTCTGAGAACTAACAATGAGAGTCAGAGGAGCATTCTTCTCCTGAGTTACCTAATAACACCTGGGTCGTGTCCCTACTCCTGCAGATGTCTAGTTCTTCATCAGTAGTAAGTTTATATTCAACTTAGGAAGAACTACAACTCAGCAGTGGGGAGGAAGAAACTCTGTATGTATATACCTACAGTTGTTTTGGGGTTTTTTTTTGGTGAGATGTCCATCAGTGGATGAAGCATACAAACGGGCTTGTTGCTGACAGAGAAGAGCATTGGCTACTGCTCCCTCTATAGTGTTTTGCAAACTGCCACGGGCTTCTCCTTTAAAAAATAACTTTTTCCAATGAATTTCAAGCTAATTTCCTGCATTGGTCTTGCACATCATCAGGGACTCAACAAGTTGTAACCAGTAGTAACAATGTGAAGTAGCATTGCTCACCTAGACATTTTTTGGAGCTGAAACTCCTTTCATATGACATCCAGGAAAAAGTGCTTCTGTCTTTATAAATTTTTATTACCTTCTGTTGTAACTCCTAAGGTGATTTGGGGAACTTTAGGCTGGAAGAGTCCTCCTGGGTCATAAAGTGCCTTGGTGACCAGTATCCTACTGTCACTGCATCAGTAGCTGACATTTCATGCCACTACAATTTCTCTACCAGGAAGCCATTACAGGATGTTAAACCTCTTATGGTTAGCAATTTTCCTGTGTTTTTCAGACTAAATTGTTTGTGTCCAGTTTATACACATTTGTTGTTGTGCTTATGTTAATGTTTGGGTTAACAATCACTCAATTCTCCTTTCTTACCTTTCCCTCCTAGATTATTCCATGGGATGATCCAATTCCATCTCAACACAAAATATAAATTAGCAGTTATTTACATGAAGTGAATCCGAGACCTCTAAGAACTCCTGGAGGACAACTTTCATTGCTCTTTTTCATTACTTCCTTCCTGCCACCTCTTTTCCTCACGCATGCACTTACTTAGGAACATACACTTTGCATACACTAAAATGAAATGAGTATTTTGCAGCTTTCAGTTACCTATACCTCTGCCCCAGCATAGCTGCACTACCAAAACTCTCTAATTTAAACAGAGTTAAGCCTGAAAAAAGAGCTGTTTTACTTCCACTGTTTTCACACTGGTTAGGGTTACCTTTCCACAGTTGTTCTGTTGTAGTGTGTGTTTGCATGAGAAACTTTTTGCCAATAGAGTACACCAGTATTCTCATATCAGCAAAGAACTCCTTGTGTAAATAGAACTGTATTTAACATCCTGGCAACCCTGGCACAGAATGAATAGAGCAAACAACCTGATTCCTCATCCCTGAAAATGGATCTGAACACATTAGCTGGTGCTGCTGGGCAGCTGGAACAGACCTTTCTTGCCTGGTACTTCCTGTGTCATTAGTAGATGATTTCAAACTCCAGGGCTGTGAGCTGGAACTTTGAAAGAATGCAAAATTAACAATTAATATTTTAGTGCAATTTACCTGAGAACCCATCAACATTGTTTTTTTCTAATTCAATGCCTTTGTTGTGCTCTTTCTCCAATGTCTGTGTCTCAGTGTTAGGCTTGCACACTGGGAGACAGTGTGAACAAGGACATGGAGCTGAACCTGAAGTTTATCCACCTGGCACTGGAACAGTGTGTGCAGCAGGGAGAGAAATTAAACCTTCCTGATAAACTCTATTGAACAAGAAAAGCTGTGCAAATCTTGGGGAGAATAGAGCAAACAGCATCCAGTGTCCCTTATTAGAATACCATGGAAATTTGGATACAGAAATATTACTCCCCTAAAACTGGAAATCATAAATGCAGGTATTCAGTTTAGCAAAACTATTCCTTCTCTTTGAGAGCTTTTACCAACTCACAGGAAATGCCTCTGTAAAGTGCAGTTGCCAAACTGTGCAGGAGCTTTTACGTGTAACAGGGGCAAATCTGGTCTCTGCTTCTCCATCTCAAGTGAACGAATTGTGGGTACAAGAAGGAAATATACCCAGAGAGATCAACCAGCTAACAGCAGGCTTCCTTCTGTAGATTTTATTTTGTCTTTTGTACTGCAACAAATGAAAGCATGCCCCTCAGAACCTGATGAATACTATTATATGTTCACATGTAAGAGCAAAAGTTAGGTAAAAGTAAAAAGATCCCTCCAGGTGTGTTACCATGCACTCTGACTGCAGAGTGCATTGAACCTTTAGAACAAGAAAAAATTTCTTCCCCTTCTTCAACTAATATAGAACAGAAAAGTGCTCTTAGGACACTCAAGAAAATTAAATCCTAACCCTTCTGGAGTTAATATATTTATTGCAGTGCAGCCCTCACTTTACAACTGGCAAAATTTCACAACACCATGGAAGTTCATTACTCTCAAGTACTATTCCAGTTGCACAGGATTTAATTATCACTTACGCTTCCCCTGTCTCTTCTCACAGACACATCATAGGCCATCCCTACCTCAAATTATAAAGGATATGCAAGCTTTATAAAAAGTGTTGAAGTCAGCTGTCCTTATCTTTTATGTTTTACCACTTGACCCAGAAAACAACTGTATACGAAAAAGGACCTGTTTTGTCACTTACTCCAATGAAACAGTAAAATGAGACATGAGCACCATTCAAGGCACAGGAAGTCATCTCATTGTCTTTAGTGGGTCAGGATTTCTTTTTAAAAGGTTTAGCTTTGGCAGCTATCTAATCTTCTCCATTTTATTATAACGATATTATAAATAAAATGTCCATTATTTCTCTCTTTTCAAACAAATTATAATGAGAACTGTCTCCTTCATTTTGCTGCAATCTGAGATATAAAGTATTTAGGAAATGACTCCTCCAAGGGAGCCCATAGATTCAGGCTCTGGTTCTGATTTTCTTTAGAACTTTCAGAAAAATACAAACAGAGCAGCAATAAATGTTCCTTAGCTGAATGAGAATCAGAAAGCCAAACACCTCAAAGGTGTTTATGGCTCTGGTGGATCCTCTTGCACCCATCTTGGGAAGTCTACATCTTCTAAACTGCCTGTACACCAACACACATGGCATGGCAAATAAACAGGAAGAGTTAAGAGAAGTGTGTGTGGTTGTAAGACCATGATCTCACTGTAATTACAGCGACATGGTGGGATAGCTCATGTGACTGGAATGTTGTCATGGATGTCTATGTACTTTTTGGGAAAGATGGGCCAGTGTCTCAGTTTGAGGGAAAACCAAAATGTTTACCAAAGACCAGAGGAGAAGATTCCTCCTCAATAATCACATCACTCCTTATTACATTTAAGAAAAAAAAAAAAAGGAACTTTAATTAGAAAATGGATATAAAAAGGATAACTTTTCTTAACTACTATATATCTACATATATATGTAGATATAGATATAACTGTAAACAGACCAGAGCAAACTACTCCCCCAGCACCGAATGCAAAAACAAAAGAGAACAACCCCCAAACAGTAGGTTCCTCCTGGTTCAGTTATATTTATGGACAGTGTCAGTGTCACACCTTGGCTGGCTGCGAGGTAAATTCTCAGTCTTTTCCCAGCGAGGCAGAGACAAGGGGTGAACACTCATGTGGACTCTATCTCCTTGTCCTTTGTTCAAAAAGAAGAAGAAGGAAAAGCTGGGTGTGGAGGAATGGAGATAATTCCCAGGAATCTCCTTGCAGTCTAAGTTGGTCCCCAGGAAGAAAAAAAAAAGTCTGCAGCGTGTCTCGAAGTAGCCGTGACTCTCTTCTCACTCTCTCTCTCTCTGAAGCTCAGGGTGCCCAGAGATGGAGGGGGAAAAGCAAAGAGCAGAGCCAGAAAAAAGAGCTCTCACCAGCAAGCAGTGGCTCTTTTTCTGCAGCTGCCCAAAGAAAAGCCCCCATAAGTCAAGCCAGCACACAGGAATAAAACCTCTCCCCACCCCCAGGTGCTGGGGTTCTGTTTTCTCACCTCCATCCTGGAATCTGAAAGTCATTAGCCATCCTTTGTCCTCAGTCTTGGCACTCTAAGCCCAAACTTTTGCGTTGGTAAGGTGAGAAAAATTCTCTGAGGGACTCTTCCCAACACCACCTTCCTGTGTTTGAACCTTTAACAGCCAGCAAGGCAAGGTGATGGCACTGTTCCTTATCTGAGAGCGAGCAAATAGAACGTATGGAGCCTTTCTTAGGGGTAGATGAAGAACAAGTTTAGAGCTTACGGCTAAGAATTAAAGGGCAGAATAACATGAGTGATCTTTTTATGGGTGTTTACTAGAGACCACTTGGATAGGAAGACGAAATCCATGAGGCCTTCTACAAACAGCTGGATGTAGTCTAGTGATGCTCCTTCAGGGATCATCACTGGCTTCATCCTTGTTTAACTCATTTGTCAATGATCTGGATTGTCTTGGGTTGAGCTGGCAAAATGCCAGCTGCCCAACACAGAGTCAGAGCCTCTCTCCCCCATCCCTGCCGAGAAAAGGGAGGAAAAGAAAAAATCTCTGGAAACTCAAACTAGGTTTAAACTTAAAGTAATTGTATATATTTATACGGAAAAGAGAAAATTAAGACAAAACCAATTTAACACACACTTACACAAGTTAGATGTAAAAACAATTTTTTACCTCCCACTGAAAACAGATTTCATTACTCTAGATTCATAAAATACTCTAAAAGACACCCAGCAAGGCAAAAGAGAGACCATAATAATAATATGTTTCTACTTTCCAGAAACTAAAACAAAATATAATGTAGCAGCAGCAGGAGCAAAGTCCAGAACAACAGGGCAGCAGCAGCACGTCCTGCCTCCACTGCAGACATGATGGGAACTGAGAAACTCTACCTACCTATTTCAGGTTTACGTCATCTGGTATGAAAAATTTCTTTGGTTGCTTAGGTCAGGTGATACCTGTCTCTCTTAATCTACCTAGATGGTCTGAGCTTGCTAATTTGAGGCCTAGCTAAAACTACCATATGGATGAAGAGACGGTGCAAGTTTGCTCACAGTACAAAACTGGGAACAGTGGCTGATACACCAGAAGGCTGCACTGCTATTCAAAGGGACCTGGACAGTCTGGAGAGTTAAGCAGAAAGGAACTTAACAAAGTTCAACAAAGGGAAATCCAGGATCCTGCACCTTGGGAGGAATGCACCAGTACAGGCTGGGGGCCAACCTGCTGGAAAGCTGCTCTGTGGAGGAGGAGCAAGAGCTCCTGGTGGACTCTGTCTATGAGCTAGCAGTGTGACCCTGTGGCCAAATAGGCCAATGGTATCCTGAGGTTCATTAGGAAGAGCATTGCCAGAGGGTTGAGGGAGGAGATCCTGCCACTCTACTCAGTAATAGTGAAGTACTGTGACCAGTTCTAGGCTCCCCAGTTCCAGAAAGACAAGGAACTACTGGAGAGGGTCCAGGAGAAGGCTATGATTAGGGAACTGGAACATTTCTCTTATGAGGATAGGCTAAGAGAGCTGGGCCTGTTTAGCTTGGAGAAGAGAGGAGTGAGAGAGGATTTTATCAAAGCACACAAATGTCTTAAGGCCAGGTGTCAAGGGGGTGGGACCAGACTTTTTTCAGTGGTTGTCAGCAACAGGAGAAGGAATAACAGGCAGAAACAGATGCATAGGAAGTTCCACCTGAATGTAAGAAAGTTCTATTCTGTGGAGAAAACTGGCACAGTCTGGAGATATTTAAAACCTGACTGGATGTGATCCCATGCAACCTGCTCCAGGTGAACCTGCTTTGGGGAGCAAAGGAAGTTGGATTAGATGATCTCCAGAGGTAATTTCCTGTGAAGGTCAATAAAACTGCACGATCCCAGTTATGGGGATAAAAATTGGAATGCTTTTTTGAACACTTGACCACTTTTTAAGGTTTCAGGGAGACATATGCTAATAGGTAGGAAGGGTTATGGTAATTTCAGGAATTTATGGAGGGAAGATAGCAAGGGATTACAATACAATCTGATAACATTCATTCTAGAGTCTTTTCTTATCTCAAGGCAGGAGACAGTTTATCTTCAAGTTGAGCATTACCAAGCCTCCTCTGTACTTGGTGATGGAATTTCTCTCAGTCCTAAATTTCTAGAACCCAACAATTCCCAACCCCAACTCATGATTCTGTGACAATGGGTACATGCCTTTAAAATCTGTCTTTAACTCCTTAAACAGTATAAATGCTCTCAGAACAATAGCAAGACAGTCAGCCTGTGATGGCAACTAGATAAAGCTCATGAAAATATAGAAGTTATTGGATTGTTGATATAGAAGTACGAGTGTTCTAGAATACAGTAACTATTAAGACATTTAATGACAAAAGCTGAGTAATATCTCTCAAAGAAATGCAATCTGTAGCCATACCTTAAAGACCATCTTTTCAGGTGAACCTGTAATGAGCAATTGTTTAGCTAAAGCTGGAAGAAAATAAGGCTTTCTTTACTGCTGAATGTGAAAGTAGAAAATCCTAGGTAATTACATTATTTAAGAACACAGAGGTGGAATAGGTCAAGAAATCAGAATTACTCAGTAGGCATTTTAGTGGAGAGAGACGAGCATACTTTTACAGCAGTTGGAGGACTGTGTTCAGTTTGGGTCTCAGAACTGGACAAACAGATCATTAGGCATCAGAGAGCTAGAGATACTTCATGGCTTGGTGGAGGGCAAGGAAATCAGACACAGAGACCCAAAATCCTAATAAAATTCTGCTAACAGAAAACAGAAGAAAAAAAATGCATCTGGATTTCAGCACATTATTTCCCCTGCTAGGTCTGCATGTTTTCCATGTTAGTAAAACAAAAACTAATATATTGTTTAATCTCATGTAAAATATGCATGTGTGTCTGTACACATGCACACATCCTTGAGAAGTGAGACCATTGAGTAGTGATTCAGGGAAGGGTTTGTCTGAGACCCAGGGCAGACATAAATGTTTGCAGGACTGCAGATCATCAGAGCTTCCTTCCCATGAAGACAGATCCGTGGGATCTGTATTGCAGGAAGGAGCGTTGCTGCTGTGTACCTAATTAAGCAAAAGCTGAAGATCAGGTGAGTGGGGTGGAGTAACACCTGTGTGGCAGTCTGGCAAGGTTCCAGCTGAGAAGATAAATCCTTACCTAAGGTGATTAAGCAAAGTCCCATTTACTTCAGCAGAGCTATGACATTTTACACTGAGGGAGGATGTGGCCCTGTTTTCTTTTTACTCACCTTTCACAGGAAGGCTGAAATTGCAACCACATTGCACCATGTTCAAGACACAAAGACCTGTACACCTGTTATTACTCATTGTACACCTTCCTTTATAGTTCACTAGGATTTTAATTGTGTGCTTTCATTTCATGCTCATACAGGGACAAACATGTCTCTTCAATTCTACCTATTAGCGTTGTCCTCTAATCCCACCCTTAAAAAAGCAGAACAAAGGCAGCAAGTAAACTCTGTTTTGTTTGAATGAATTCAGAATGTATTTTTCTAAAGGCAAAACACCAGGCTTCCATTAGCAGAGCAGTGAGTCACCCTATCAACTGTACCTAGAATAAATAAGAACTGCATCCAGTGAAATTGAAACTGTCTGATTTCCTTTAGTGGGCAAGTGCCTCTGGGGAGAATATGGTACAAGAAAATGATCCAGCTTTTGGGGATGTCATTTCTTTCTCCTCAACTGTGAAACTTAGTGAAATAATTTTTTTGTATTCCTAGAAACACAAAAGGCACATGAGATGCAATCCAATACTCTCTGTTCGTAGTTGCTAGAAAAGAAGGTCTCTACCACAAAAATTTTCATACTAATAGCATTCCTTCAGTCATTCCTGATATCACATCATTTATTATGCTTCTGGTCATTGACAGTATTTTTTTAGTGTAGCAGTTTCACTGAAGAACAGTATTCATTAAAACACAGAATGAGAATATAAGGACAATAAAAACATGAAAGCGAAATAAGAAAACAGCATACTAGCAAATGGACAGTCTCACACACCTGATTATATTAATCAAAAGTTTTATTCCTAAGTAGTCTCACTGGCCTTGTAGATATATGAGAACTGAAATCTAGCAAGAAAAACAGAATTTGGCCTAAACTCTCGTTAAAATAAGATGATGGAAGACTGCTCTGTATCAGTTGGCTATTAGGGATCAATACTACCGAGTGATCACAGCAGTTCTCCAGATCCACACTTTGGCTGTCCTTTGCTGACATTCTCACCAATATATTCTATGTATCATAAGGATTTGGGATCATAAGGATTTAACTGAAAGAAGTGACAAAATAATAGCTCTGTGTCATTATCTACTGCCCCTTTTGATATCTGCTTGCTTGCTTCAGAAAGCAAAACCCCATAAAGTTACTTATACACTTAATTTAATGTATTATGCAAAAATTAAGTCAAAACTATGTACTTAATAATGTATTTAGAAAATGCATTTGGGGGGTTTTTTTCCAGTCCAGTACAACTAATTCAAAATTAAGCTGGAATGTAAAGGAGTTCACTTACATTTCTAATTGTTATTGAATATAAACAATGTTACCTGCAGCAACTGAAATTCAGTGGTATGCAGAGACCAAAACATACACACACACACACACACACACACACACACACACGCACACGCACAAACAAACAAACAAACAAAAAAAAAAGGCTTCTCGAATATGGTAACTATGGCCTCTTCAAGAAGCACCATTTTATTAGTCATTTTATTTTTGTAAGGCTCACTATTTTTGCACTTAAAAATGTCTGGGCTTTATCGGTTTCATGGCCAGTCCAAATGATTTACTTGAGATCTTTTGAGGTTATTTAAAATATCCTTCTAGGAAGCCCAGCAGCTTCTGATTTCTACTATTTATGTATGCACTTCCTGTCATACGAAAGCTTCCTGGCTGCCAGGTGCTGTATCAATTCCTTGCACCAGCAGACAGGCAAGATAACCTAGGGCAGTTAGAAGATTACTCTAATTGAAGATGGGACATTTACTTGGCAAATGATTCCCTGACTTAGTGTTTACTATTCTTTGCTCACTTTGAGTTTGCCATGGCAAAGGAATATCACCACAGATGATAGAGATGGAGAGCCACATTAGAACTTTATTTTAGCATAGAATCAATCTTACCTATTTATTTCTAGAGTTTAATCAGCCTTATAAACATCTTGACCGACAGCACCTTCATATTTTCTGTAGGAAAGTACTTCACCATGTGATATATTCCCTTTATTGGAGAAGTTACCTTTGTTCATTTACTCCATGTAAAATTTAATCCTCCACTCTATACAACAAGACCACTTAGGAGGGCTCTGAAAGTTCACGATTCTGTTTATGGTCTGAATTAAATGGAAAACCCAGGTTCTTCTAAGTTGGGTTTGTTTTGTTTTGTTTTGTTTTCAAAAGAGCCTCTCAGCATTGACATTTCCTTCATTTATAGATAGCTAACACTCCACATACAATCACACCCAAACCCTAATCAGGTATACTAAAGCCTAGCCATCTGGATACTTTTACTGCATTCATCCATAAATGGATGCTTGTCCCAAGAAATCATAGATTTCATTGTCAGAACTGCAAGCTATCAACACCATAGTCATAAAGGTGACTCAGCACCTGTGTAAGCTAGCCCCTTGTTATACCTCAGGCTATATGTTCATAACCTGGAGCAGAGAATATATATAGATGTATTTGGAAATGCAGACTTTCTTTTACTGTGCTAGCAACAAAATTACTCTTGCAGACATTTTTTCCTCCATCATTTGTGATGTTCTCCTCAACATTCCCTCTAATTCCTTTGGGATTTGTGGCATAGCCAACTAGGAATTCAGCGCAACAGTCAACTCTCAATAGCAACCAAAAAGGAATCCCTTCATGCCAAATGTTCCCACAGGTATGTATACTCAAATCCCTCTAATAGCCTTCTAAGCCTAAAGGAAATATTTCAAATGAAAGGAGGGAGGCATTCATGTTCTGTCCCTAACAGTCATCATTTGAGACCTCATTGCAGAATATATTTTTCCATTTCAGCATAATTCTTACAAATATTTCGTCATAATCAAAATTTCATCAGAAGTGAACTATGGCAGAAGAACTTGAAGATGAGATTCACTTTAGGAGCTCCATGTTTTATTTCTAATTCACTGTTTCTTAACATATTTATTACATTTTGCAAGATCTTACCTCACTTGTGACTGTAAGCCAAGATGTGATGTGAGTAACAGAGAAGGGAAATCACATATAATGAGTTTCAGCTAAGTATAAATACCCACCTTACCTCAAACAAAAAAGAAGAATGAAAAAAAAAAAAAAGGAAAAGAAATTTTCTGTGACATATTTTTAGACAGATCTGTGGAAAAGTCCTTTTTGGAATGGTTTCAATTACTCATTTTAGTCTTTCAAAGCTTCAAGTACATTGTTGCAAGCTGTCTCCATCTGTCAAATCTCTCCTCAGTGATGCAGAGATCTACGCAGAATGAAGAGAGAAACACCAGATTTTCCTTAAAAAGCTCTGGGCTGAAATTTAAGGATTTAAAAAAGTAAGGGGAGTTTTTTGATTTGGGGATTTTTTTTCTCTTGGTGGGATGGGGTATTTGTTTAGAATTTTTTGGCCACCAACAGTACAGTTAAATTTTCCTGTATCCAGACACAAAAAGAGAAATGTTGCTAGAAAGCTTCACATTATAGACAAATCACCTCTTCTGCATTTGTGTGCCCTACTTAACTAACTCATGTTTGTTAAAAGCAAGTAGCCTTGGATACATTGCTAAACAATAAACTGCTTTAGAGATGAAGGCAGAGGTAGTTGCTGGGTTATTTGAGGTTGGAGAAGACAAATGTGTGAAATGTTTCCCTACATAGTTTCTGTGCCTTTGGGTGGATTTTCTTTAAAAAAGGATCAGTAAAGTAGAAAATATAGAAATAGAAATACTTTTCCAAGTTGTTAACGCCCTCAAAGGCAGGGAGACCCTGTAGAGAAAGCTCAACAAGTTAGAGGACTGAGTAATCACCAACCATATGAAGTTCAACAAGGGAAAGTGCTGTATTCTGAACCTGGGATGGGGCAGCCCTGGATATTTATAGAGCCTGGGGAATGAGATGTTGGAAAGCAGTGCCACAGAAAGAGACCTGGGGTCCTAGTCAATGGCAAGTTGAACATGAGTCAACAGTGCCCTGGCAGCCAGGAGGGCCAACCGCATCCTGGGAGGCATCAGGCACAGCATTGCCAGCCAGTCAAGGAAGGAAATTGTCCCACTCTGCTCTGCACTGGGACAGCCTCACCTGGAATAATGTGTGCACTTTTGGGCACCACCATACAGGAAAGATATTAAGCCATTAGAGAATTTCCAAAGGAGGACAACAAAGATGGTGAAGGGCCTTGAGGAGAAGCCATACAAGGAGCAACTGAGGTCACTTGGTGTGTTCCGCCTGGAGAAGAGGAGACTGAGGGGAGACCTCATTGCGGTCTACAGCTTCCTTGTGAGGGGATGATGAATGAGACACTGATCTCTTCTTGTGGTGACCAATGACAGGACTTGAGCGAATGTCCTGAAATTACATCAGGGAGGTTTAGGTTGGGTATTAGAAAAAGATTCTTCACCCAGAGGGTGATTGGTTGCTGGAACAGGCTCCCCAGGGAAGTGGTCACAGCACCAAGACTGACAAAGTTCAAGAAGCATTTGGATGATCCTCTCAGGCTCATGGTGTGACTTTTTGGGGTGGTCCTGTACAAGGTTAAGAGTTGCCTCAATGATCCTTGAGGGTCCCTTCCAACTCAAGATATTCTGTTAATTTTCTGGTACTATCAACTTCCAAGTGTTCTATCCTGATATTGATTTCTGACAGTGTGTGTATGCAAGAGGTATGTGCACATCTCTGCATGAGTCAGTGGGTAAGAGAAAGGAATTCCAGCAGTGGTGGGAACCCTAACTCCCACCTAATACCTATGCACTAGCTGCTGAATGTATTTGCAGATTGCTCTTATGTTTCAGCACAACAAAATAAGCTCTAAAAGAAAAACAATCATACACCCCTCTCAAGCCACCACTAAGAAGTGTTTTCCCATTCTTAGAATAACATCTGCAATATTAGTAGAAAAGCAGCCTCTAAAAATAAGTAGATGACGTCATACTACAGAGGTGTTTAACTTGAATCTAAAAATGTGAAGGATCCAGTACTATGTACTGATACTCTCCCCTTACTATTTAACAACTCAAGGCTGTCACTGCTGCCTACTGCTGGGTATCTCTTTCCTTTTCCTTTTCCTTTTCCTTTTCCTTTTCCTTTTCCTTTTCCTTTTCTCTTTGAAGTCTCTTATGAGTCTTATGTTCTGCATTGCCTTGCCTGAACAATGACTACCAGAAATGTAAGCAGTTATTCCTGATCCATTCATTAACTCTGTAATAACTTCTCTGCTCCAGGACTCACTGCAAAGACAATTTCTCTGGCCACATAAAATTCCATGTATTTTTTACTGAGAGAACCTATTCATTCCAAGAAAATAGGATGAATACCAATAGAGAAAGCAATGTGAATATCAAGGAATGAAATCTAGGCAATTCTAACAGGAGAGACTA
Organism: Hafferia zeledoni; assembly: GCA_035583235.1. Classification (NCBI taxonomy): domain Eukaryota; kingdom Metazoa; phylum Chordata; class Aves; order Passeriformes; family Thamnophilidae; genus Hafferia; species Hafferia zeledoni. The sequence continues at coordinate 42,190,722 of JAWWEV010000043.1, forward strand.
TCATATCCTTTCTATTAAGACGTGGTCTTCTAGGTGAAGCAGTGCTCCTCAACATCCACTGAAGTATGATATTCAGGAAACAGGAAGAAAAGTTTTCTAAATAATCGATTACAGGGAAAATAACAGACAGAATGTCAAATCCTGAAAGAGAAGTAATTTTTGTTTATTCATTATCAAGGCTTTTTGCATTAAGTTGTCTTTCATATATCAAAATTAATATCAATTTGCTCTAACTTCCTGCATCTCAATATACAGCTTTGGAAATGCTGCAATTCCTCATCTGCATTTAAAACATTAGATAAGCATCCTTTTTTCATATACTGATATACAATTTATGCATCTGAAATGTGCCTTGAACACAAATCAGAAGTGAAGGGATCAAATAAATCTCTGGCATAATTACAAGGCTTCCAAGTGAGCTACAGTAAGATGAATTTGACTGGAGGCTTTATATTTAGCCTGGAAACAACCAGCCCGGGCATCTCCAGTCAGACAGACCCAGAACACATGCAAACACTACAGCTGCCACCATGATGCAGATGCTAATAATTCATTGGCTTTGTACCCTGTGATTATGCATGTGTTGTGTAGTGGTTCATATTAAAGAGTAAAACAAAGTTCTTCTCCCTCCGCTCTTGGCGGAAGATAATTCAAATCCATCTGATTTTCACAGACAGTTGGACAGCAGCTGAGGTTTCATTAGGAATCCCACGTATGGCCAGAAGCAACATACACCTCAGTGTTTCCGGGAGCCACAGGCAGCCACAGCAGATGGTAGAAATCATCATCCCCAGACAGTCATCAGGGGAACCTCAGGCCACATGCTTAAATTTTTCTCAATGAACCGTATAGAAGGCAGGCATTTGATCCATGTGATGGCAGCTGCTGGGTCCTGGGGGAGCAGGGCACAGTGGAGTGGAGGAAGGCTCTTGCAAGTTATTAACGGGTCATGCTGTGACATTAGCAGTCCGGAAATATCACCTCTCCTAGGGGTCTAAACAAAAGCTAGGAAGAGGTTTCTCGTAATTCAAACACAGTTCAGTGCTTACAGATTATAGACATAATCTGCTTGGCAACAGTACAGCACACAGAGACACTCTGCTATCTGACCTCTCTCTTCTAGCTGTTTCCACTAGAAATGTCAGAAGGAATCCTTGATGCAGTAAATGTCCTATGCAAATCTCGAGGGAGGAAGAGCACAGCTTCCTTTCAATTTTCAGAGGGAAACCTGGAGACAAGGCTGATGGTAACAGCTCAAATCCTTCATTCAGATGTCCCCAACCTTTTTGTTCCATCTGTGATATGCTAGACTCAGCTTTGCTCATTGATCATCCCTGTCTGTCTGAATCACCCAGTCCCTTCTGTGAGCAGTGAGACTTGCTACAATTGCATGCCTCATAGAGAAAAATTTCCTTGGTGACATTTTGGAGGAAACAACGTATTTGGAGGAATAATCTTAAAATATTGCATTTGACAATGTGAACATTTTTAAAAATCATTACTCCAGCCCTACACTTGCCTGCCTCTTCAGTCTCACCGCAGCCCTCTTGTGCATAGCCAGCCATGCATGCCAGTCTGCAGATGGAAAGTTTCCAAACTACAGGTCTGCTTTAAACCTTCCCTGTCCAGTGCTGACAGATGAGGGCCATGGTGCTCAGCCAAGCACTCCAGAATTACATCCTGGAGAGCATAGTAATACTAATATATATACGCGTGGGCTTGTGTGTATAGAAATAAGTGGATGAGGGTATGTGCATGCATGTATTTGTAAATACAAATAAAATTATTTCATTCCCAGAAGCTACTTCCTTGATTGCTTACACATTCTTAGTATAAAATAGTGTTTACCGGGATTTGATGAAGCCAGATTTTTCAACTAAATATGTTTTAAGATTTTTATTATGCTAAGGGAAGTTCTTCACTAGTCACATTTCTCTGCTGAAAAACTTGTTTATCTATCTCCTTTTCAGGATTTCCTAATTTTGAAGGCCTTCTTTGTTTCCTGTCTTGCACAGTAAACAGCCCTCAGTGATACTTCTCATCTTCTTTCTTTTCTGCTGTGCTGGATAGTGCATTTCCCACTCCCTTGCTTGCCCATCCAATCCTGATAGCACCTGGGTAGATGGAGCTCAGCTGATGCTTCTCAGCTTCTCCAACAAAATTCAGTGCTCACTGGATTGTTAAGAAATATATCCTAAGTCCTGTTCTAAGGGTCCTTTCTATTCTTTGTGTTGTACAGGGAAACCATGAGTATGGACTGTGTGGTGTCTGACACATTGGAGTTTTCCAGTAGCCATTGCATGTGATCTTCATAATTGCCTGACTAAGCAGCAGAAAGCTGAACCTGGATTTCCCATGCAAACACTGACCTTTTGTTCAAGACTTCCAGGAGCCAGGAATACTGGCTAGGCAGTGAGAGATCTGAAGATGTACTTGCTAATTCAAATTGATTAGAACACTCAGCAGCCTATTAAAGCCCTTTGGAAGCATTTACTCAAGCCTACAATATGGGGTGAAAACCAGGAACTCAAAATTACTTTTACACTGTTACAGTTTATCTAGACCAAATAAGCAAGGCTGTGGATCTGCTGATGTTGTTAGTCCTGAGAAGTGAGATACGCTCTGTTTGATAGTTGTAGACTGCAATGAAGTCTCCCCTCAATCTCCTCTTCTCCAGGCTGAACACACCAAGTGACCTCAGCCATTCCTCATACGGCTTTCCCTCAAGGCCCTTCACCATCTTTGTTGCCTTCCTTCGGACATTCTCCAATAGCTTAATATCTTTCCTATATTGTGGTGCCCAAAACTGCACACAATATTCAAGATGAGGCTGCCCCAGCACAGAGCAGAGTGTGACAATCCCTTCCCTTGATCGGCTGGCGATGCTGTGCCTGATGCCTCTCAGGATGTGGTTGGCCTTCCTGGCTGCCATGGCACTGCTGACCCACATTCAACTTGCCATTGACCAGGACCCCCAGGTCCCTTTTCGCACAGCATCTCCAGCCAGTCAAGAGATGTGATTATCCTCCTCTGCTCTGAGTTGGTGTGGCCTCGCCTTGAATATTATGTACAGCTTTTAGCACCACAATTTAAAAAAAAAAAAAAAAGACACTAAGCTAGTAGAGAAGCAACAAGGATAATGAGGATGGTGAACAGTCTGGAAGGGAAGCCATATGAGGAGAGGATGAAGTCACTTGGTTTGTTCAGCCAGGAGAGGAGAAGACTGGGGGGGGGACCTCATCACAGTCTACAACATCCTCACAAGGGGACATAGAGGGGCAAATACTGATCTCTTCACTCTTCTTACCAGAGACAGGACTAGAGCAAATGACATGAAACTGAGCACGGAAGGTTTAGGTTGGATATCAGGAAAATGTTTTACACCCAGAGGGTGGCTGAGCACTGTAACATACTCCCCAGGGAAGTCAAATGAAATGAGCACTTGAGAAAGAAGTCAACAGTGCCCCATGAACTCCTTATTCAACCACAGATGAATGCAGACCTAATGGGAGTAAGGATATCTCGCCCTTTTCCTGCCCTTTTTGCCATTCAGTGCTGCATGTGTTGTCTAGACCAAAGTGTCCAGTGACCATCTCACACTGTGTTCACCTTGATGAGGTCCATCAATTCTGCAGCAGCATCTGCTGGCCTGGGTAAACACAGAGTTTTTCCATGCTGTCCCACAAACACAGCAATTACCCAGCTATTTCAGACATGGCACATCAAATCTGATAGTCTGTCCAATAGTAATCAGCAGTAAAGGTCTTAGAGGTATATGAAAAACCAACAGATATATAACAACAAACATTTAGGCACGTATCTAATAATCCTGACATAAAGAATTGTCTAGGTTGTGTTCCCTGGAAGATTTTTTTGTAAGCTGGGGTACCTACAGTTTTACTGGACATTCTCAATTTAGTCTTGTTTAAAGTCTTCAGTCGACTGAAGTTTCACAGGTTATTTCTTTTTCTGCTGTATCTCCATACCAGTTATAAACTTGCTACGTTCAGTGTTACTGTTCTTGTACCATGTGAATAGGAAAGGAACTGACTTGAGGTCATTCAATCAATTATCTTCATTTTTATTCTATCACCATGTGTCCATTACCTTTCTAAAATATTTCTGGTTTTCACATGGAAAGCCTTTAAATGGAATACTCCTTTTATGAAAGGGTTTCCAGAGTCATAAATATTTTGTGTTCCTTTTTAGACCTAAGTTTTGCTTTAGAAACAGGGAAGAAAGAAATCAACGCTCTTTTCAAGGGAAGATTGTATCACTGATTTTTACAAGGAGTGAAGATGTGCACTTATAACACCTATTTTCACTCTCTGATTCAAGCTGACATCTCAGTTACATGTCCATTCATTTCCAGTAGATGATGGAAGCAGTACTAGTGAATGGCATATCAATGGGAATCAGACAAGACTGTTCAGTAAATATTACCATATGCCACATCCTCCCAAACATGATAGCACAGAAACACAGAATATTCTGATCTGGATCTTTAAGTCCAACTCTTAAATAAATGGCCCATAAAGGAATTGAACCCACAACCTTGGCATTATTATCATGAGGTTCTAACCAACTGAGCTAATATCAGGGTCATCAATGTCTTTGCTACTAATAAAAGTTGAATTTCCAAGTTTTATTCTGAGAGGAGCTCATACAAAATCAATAAATACAACGGTAAAAAGTTTTGTAAATAATACACACAGGAGATGCTGAACAAAATGGTAAGAAAAATCATAGTAACAAGACTGAGATGCTGAATCACAGCAAAACTATATAATCACGTACCACATATTAAGGCAATAGTGACATTAGCACAACAGGAACATCTTGAAGCAGAGTCAAGATCAGCATGCTCCCTTTGGCTCACCATGGAGTAAAAGGACAGGGCTTCACCAAAAATGTATGGGCTCATTTGCAGACAAAGCAGGGAGGATATTACAGCTTCTGGCAAGGCAATGACATATACAAGGCCAAGAAGGAGCAAATTAGACCACAACAGAGAAAGAAACTATCTCAGAACAAGCTTATGCTATTTTCCTAACCTGGCAAAGTAGTGCAACAATCCTCGGAGTGTCAGAAAGAAGCAGGCTCAGAAAGGTGACAGGAGGATACTGGAGATGCAGCATTAATTCAGTGTGATCAGTCACTCAGTCCCTGAGTTATTGATTGCCAAACATAACCCTACACCTTGAGAGAATATGAGCACACAGGAAGATTTTAGAAAAGCAAAGGTACATTAAAACCATGCATGAGAAAGGTCAAAGACTGAGAAAATAGTTAGGACTTAGAACGGCAAACCCAAGAAAGGAAGCAACAGAAACAAAGGCAAATAGGCACAGAACATGCAACGGACAGAGAGAAAGGTAAAGACTTAAGAATAAAGTCGTGATTAAAAGAAAGGTTGTCCTATAAATCTTTCTGCAGTTTTTTTTTTTGAGCCTCTGAGGAAGGGATTCAGTTGTAACAATGATCTTGCAAGATAAAACCAGAAGGGAAATGAAAACATGCTTTAATTAATAAGTATGCAAATTTATTACTGCAAATCATAGACTTCTCTTTTTACATTGTTGTCTCTCACAGCTGCCACAAAAAAAAAAATCTGAAAATACAAGTGACAAAGCATCATCAAGCAAAATCAAAACCTGGAAAAGATAAAAATACTTTTTTTTTTTTTGTGAACTTTGGATGGTGGCAACAGAGAAAATTCTGGAACCTTGTTTTGTTAGCACCACATCAACCGTGCCAGCTTTCCACATATGCAAATACTCATGCGTTACTGATTGACTGATGTGAGAACAGGAGGAAAACTTTGGAGTCTTCACTCAGCTCAAGATTATGGGGTTACAGCCAAGATTTGGTACAGCAGGATTTCCCTTTACAAATGCTTGCAGTTTGCACCAGCTCTTCTTGTAGCCATTGGAATAAATTTCAGATAGCATAACACAAAAGTCAAGAAAAAACAGTTCCTGTATTTTTCTAACACAGTGTCAACCTGAAATATTAACAGTGTCTGAACAAAAAATGGTGTGGTGCTGCAATTCTGAAGGAACTCCCACACATAGATGCACGTATTTTCTGTTATGAAAAGCTGACAATATGAATTGGTCCAGCAAAATTCTAAGTCAGAACTCAAATTACTGTCTTAAAAAATATTCTTGACAATAATAAATACATACAGTTGTTTTGTTGCTTCTTTAAAAAGCGTAACAAACTGCCAGGTGACTAGCTGTCCCATTGAACAGCTAGCTTTGACAGGAGATTATTTTCCATGATCAGTGTTAGGTAATTAAAGGTCTCTTTCAAAATTCCCCTGGGATTAGTTCTATGGACTTAGAAAGCTATTAATGGCACCCTGAT
>JAWWEV010000043.1:42197963-42295438 GCA_035583235.1 Hafferia zeledoni
AGGACTAAAATGTTTTTCCTTCCCTTTCCCCTTTCTTTTCCCCTTTCCCTTCCCCTTCCCATTCCCTTCCCATTCCCTTTCCATGCCATTCCCTTTCCATTCCATTTCTTTCTTTTCCTTTCCTTTCATGGGTGATGTAGACCATTTTAACAAAATCATAGGCATCTGGATAAAAGCTGAAAGGCCTTGGATTATCTTTTAACACCAGAATAGAAGAGTTTAGTCAGGTCTGCTATGTCTGGCACATACTGACAGGTAATTAGGTTTTGCAGTAGTAATCATAATGGAAATGCTTGGGTTTGAGGGGTTTGTGTTTGTCTGCTTTACATCAGTAGCATGAATGAGGAGAACTCAGCTTACTCTTTCAGGTGTTTTCTTGGGGCTGTGAGGATTTATCTTTCTCTAGTCTATTCTGGTGGCTAATTTCCAGACTGTAGGTGTTACTGTCCATGACTTTGCCTTTCAGGTAAGTACTTAAATGCATGGCTGCATCATAGCTGGAACATATTACCTGGTTAAAACTGAAACATATGTATTGCTGTAAATTAACATGCAAAGCAACCATTTTGCTTTAGAGAAAACAAATATTTAAGTGGCACCTAAGAAAGAACATGCCTGAGTCAGTCAGTCTCTCCATCACAGACTCTTAGTTAACCCAAAGTAACCTCTGTTCTGAGAAGTGTGTTCTGTGTTTCTTTATTTACTGACAGTTGATACACGACTCAGTCTCAGAAACTTAAATCCCCTTGGCTTGGATAAGGATTGCAGAATTGTTCCCTTAGTTGTGTGTTGTTGTCCTAACAAATCATTAAAACTGTTGATGATTCGAGGTAGCTTCTTCTCATTTCCAGTAAACCACTTTGCAATGTATGAATATAGGAAACATTTGAACTCAAGTCAAATAACTTCGTTTTTCTTTTCAGTTATTATCCTTCTGCACTGTAGAGTGAAAACTTACCAAGTTTCCTGTTAAAATTTATTTATGCTTCAGCGCAGTAGCACCAAAAGCAACCACCCAAACAAAAAATGACTGAAAACAAGCATAGAGGCCAGAAAATAAGAATGCAGGGGGGTTGAGCAGAAAGAGCTAAGCTACTTCCACACTAAGAACTGGCCTCCCAGAAGAGACATTGAGTACTTGCATGATTAGACCAATGAAAGTGATTTCACTTCGGAATGAATTTATGACCCACTTTCAAATCCCTGAAGAAAACAGGGATTTAAAATAAGAAAGCTGAAAAGCCACAACAGCAGCAATGCAAACGTCTGCTCTTTTTCTCAGTTTTATATTAGTGTCATGGCCCTGATGTTAAAAAAAAACCCCACAGTGTGTCAGCAACATGCTGGAGGCAATGAAAGTTATCAATCAGTAATGTGAAGTGGATTTAAGCAGCTTAATAGAGGGAAAAATGCAACTGATTAATGGTTAGGGAAGCAATGACGTGGAGGTTTCAAGGAACTGCAATCTGATTAAAATTCCATTTTAGAAATGAAGGGATATACGATGCTAATCAGTCTAAACCACAGATTATTAATGCCAGTTATTTGTAACAGCTGGGACTATTGTGATAAAAACAAAGCGTGACTCAGTTTTGGTGAGACAGGGAGCATTTATTTATTTTGAGAACCAGAGCACATCAGAGTAAACAACACCCATGCACCAAGCTTGTTGGTCTCTGTTTGTCATTTAACACCTGAAAAACCAATTGTCTTTTGGTCAGCTTTGATGAGAAAGGGAAAACTTGGATCTCTTCAGTCACCTACAACACAATAAGGCTCTGTATGTTCAGCAGAGCCACCTCATAAAACTCCAGAGTCCTCTATAAGCACTTAGAGAATGATGCTTTTGGAACAAACAGAGGAGGCAAAAGAGGAGGCTATAAGAACGTTTCTTTTGGAGATGTTATGGTAAGATAAAATCAGCGTCTATAGTCCTAAAAGATTTCCTTTTTTTTTTTTTTTTAAACCGTATTTTAGGATGGACACCTATTTGAATTGGAATTTCGGAAATGCAAGGAAATGTTTCAATAACAGTAACCAATATCTGCTTCGTTGCACTTATGTCCCCACAAAATGGCAATCTCATGGGCTTGCTTGAGGAAGAAAGAAAGAAATATCTAAGGCAGTATTTCCCAACAGTTCCTAAATTAAGAAGACCATTAACTGCATTGCAGGATTTATATCATGGTTTTAATAGTCTCAAATTTGAGCTTTTCCAAACCACATTTGTGCTGTTTCTGGAATGCTGTGTCTTACGTTTTGTGTTTCCTTTCTACTCTGCTGACAGTATTGGTTTGCTCTGGCATAGCTTCTAGTTATGAGTACAAAGAGCTGTGACACTACAGAAGAAGATGTTTAAAGTCATCCTTCTTCCTTTTGCTGAAGCCAAACATCTGTTGTCAATTGAAGTAGTGAACACTGATCCAAATTTGGAGTTATTCTGGCAAATTAAGTCAATTTCTAAAGACTTATCAGGACAATGTTTAAGTAAGGAGATTTGGTCTGGCTAAGAAACAGATATGTGAATAACTCCTAATTGCCACATATTTGATTCCCCAGACAAGAACGGTATTTGGTCTTGGGGGAAAAATATTTCTAAACTGTTTCCAAGTACATACATATAACATTAAAATAGACAAATATGTTTATCACTTTTTTTTTTTTATAATTTTTAACTTGTTTAACAAACAAACAGTTCCTCCAGCTGGACGAATGCAAGTTTGTTGGGGGGCTTGGAGGTGGCATATTAATCATACAGAGAATTAGAAAAAATCAAACAGACAAACAATCAAACAAACAAAACCAATTCCTGTTTTCATCCAGTGAAGACCACTATCATTCAGACTTCTGTTGCCTAACTTAGGCAACTTTTCATTTCTGGAGCTGATCTCATACTACGAGGCAGAAAATACTTGCAACAATATGAACATCTGGTAGACTTGAAAAGACTGAATTTTCCTGACAAGTTTGTTGCTTTCCTGCCTAAAATAAAGAATATGGCTAACATACCAAATAGAGCTAAGAAATCACTGTGAGAAGGTCAACAGTCATTCAGATGTGCCTAGCTTTGCAGCTCACTTTTCCAGGTAAGGAACAATCCTGTTATGTAAGAGACAACTCACATTCATCTTAATGCCGTGGGAGAGCTGCTGAATGGAGGCTACTCCTGGCTTCCATCCCTCTCATTGTGACTCACTGACAGAAGCATGTGCCTGACCTTAAAGACATCCTAGAAAGAGAAGTACATGGTAAAGGTATTTCATCAGTGAGGGGAAAAGCTGGGGTTTAGCACACGTTATTCAATGACACTAGATGGCAGAGCAGCTGTTTTGAATTAGTTAAAATAGCATAATCCAGAGTGGTTTGCTGTTACTTTATTTTATGACATTATAATTTGAAACGGTCTTAACTTAGATATCTATGCTGCCTTTTGATTTTAATTAATTTCTTGGTTGAAGACTAAAGTCAAAGTATAAGAAGATCAAAATAAATTTTATTATCTGGTCTAAGGGTGACAAAGGATTAAGAAAAGGGAACAGAAAGGACTGTTCATCAGCCATTTGGCCACATCAGCAGACTCTTTGTTCCTTTGACAAAGGAGGATATAAAAGTCTAGGGTCTGAGAAAAGTTGTTGAATTGTGAAAATAGATGATTTTGGAAAATACCCTGAAAGAAAAGTTCAGAGCTTTGATGATTTTGAGTTTGAGATGAGAAAAGAGGAGTGTTGGGTCTGGGTTTTGAGAGATACATAATGATTCCTCCTGCTCCTAGTGCCTGACTGAAGCCATGTGCCCCAGCTATGGGAGCCACCTGACACCCCCCCCACCCCCCCCCCCGGTTTCAGAGCTACTCACATGAACTACTGTGTGTCTTTCACTGGCAAAACCTTCCCATCATCAGAACTGTCATCACGTTGGTTTTCAGCTCCTAGTTATCATCATGCAGGATAACTGCTCTTCACACAAACCTGTATCAAGCCTAAGGCACTTGTTTGCCATAGTCTGTGGAAGGGTGGACATGCTGTGCCTATTTTCACCCTCCATATTCCAGAGAAGCATGATATGTGCTAACATGACCAATTGTTCACCCAGCATTCCTTAAAACACAAAAGTTTTACAGGTGTCCTTGTAGGGATGAAATTGTTACTAACCCTCACTGAATTTTGAGGAACACCCACACATCTTCTAAAATAATTATTCTGAAAATATGAAATATAAAATAATGAAAAAAATAAAACCTTTCTTTCTACAGCACTTTTCACTCAAAACTCTGTTTATAACTTAGAAAGAAGGAAATGTACTATATCCTTGCTGCGATCAGACACAACTCAGAAACGTTTTCAAGTATAAATCTCAGAATTGCACTTTTATGTCACAGAAAAGATAGAGATAAAATATGAGCAAGACAGCTTTTACAACACTGTACCATGAGATGAGAGCTACCAGGGCCTTCCGTCTGATGTTTTTGGGTCAGCTGTAGCATTAGTCAGAATGTAAAGAGAACAGTTTGCAGAGGATGTTTGCTGTCTTTTGATGCTGTGCGTGGGGTAAGGGCAATCATCCTTTCCCTGGCAAGCACTGTTTCCAGCAGAGAATCACAGAACCACAGAATGGTTTGGGTTGGAAAGGACCTTAAAGATCACCTAGTTTCAATCTGCCTACCATGGGCAGGGCATACTGTCCACTAGATTATGTTGCTCAGGGCCCCGCCCAACCTGGCCTTGAACACTTGCAGGGATGGGGCACCCACAACTTCTCTGCACAACGGGTTCCACTGTCAACTACTCTCTAAGTAAAAATGTTTCCTCCTAACATCTAACCTAACCCTCTTCTCTTTTTGTTTAAAGCCATTCCCCGCCTTGTCCTGTCACTATCTGCCCATGTGAAGTCGCTCTCCCTCCTCTTTATAAGCTCCCTTGAAGTACTAGAAGGCCACAGTGAGATCTCCCTGGAGATGTAGGACATACCCTGCTGCCAGAATAGAGTATAATATACATCTGTAAACACAAGCTGTGAAGATCACTTTGCACCTCTGCAAACTGGACAAAGCCTACAAAGAGAGCTGAAAGAATGAATTAACGAATTGAAAGACATACCAGCATGGAAGTTGCTATGGAAGCAAAAAAATATTTTTAGATTGTTCTTGCATCACATATTCTCCCACACAGAAACTCCAATTCCCTCAAATTACCTTTAGCAAGGAGTGAAAGAGGAGCATCTCTTCACCTCATCATCCATTCTGCCTGTTTCAGAGCTGGTAGTGAGCCCATATTGGACTTATATGGCAGTCCCCTGAGAATCTGAAAGCTAGTAAAAGACAGAAAGACATATGTGGCTTTTATACAGAGATGGCATAAAACTTTTTGTAGTTTGAAGTTCATGGCTGACTTCTGTGCATTCCTGTAATGAACATTTATTTATTTATTTCTTCTGCAATTTCTGGAAGTGTAGCTTCCATAATATAAAATCTGTGCAAGAAACAGAAAAGGTGTTTTAGTTATGTTATATGCATTAGGCAGAAGACATAAACAGGCACTTATTTCTGCACAACTGGATTATTCCCTGGGGAGTAATTAGCATTTTGGCAGAGCAGCTTGCAACTATTTCTGTTCTTCTGCCAGAGAAATTTTATGGGGGGGATCCTGGTTTTGGTTACAAAAAAATCAATTTATTGCATAATATTTTATTGAAGTTACAAGGTACACTTCAAGGTTGATAAGGTAGCAAACTTTGATATTATCTCTCTACCAGCGACCTCCTCCTTCATCTTTTCTTGCTAGTTTTAATAATAGTTTTAAGATAAAATGTGAACTGGAAAGAAAGAGAACTGCTAACGGTAGTCTTTTTGAAATAGTGTCCCAATCTTAAAAGTCTATACTTTTAAGCAAACATATCATTTTCCCCTCTTGTCATGCATTAAAATTGATTCAAAATACCATTAGGAAAAAAAAAAACCCTACTCTTTGAGGACTAGCAGATATCTTACCCAGAGGAAAGTACTCCTATAGTATCTATGAGGTTGTGGGGCTGTACACAAACCTACAGAGATGCCAGGCTGAAGATAAGGGTCACTTTCACAGAGCCTCTTCATCACATCACAGGATAATGGGGAGAGAGCCTAAGACATCCAGCCCACACAAGTTTATAATCACCCTAAGAAGTGCTATGCCTCAGATAAGACTTCCCACAGCAGACATTTCTTCCTAAATCCAGTGCAGTGTTTTAAGAGGGTGCCACCAAGCCCCCTGATACAGCTGGGGGTAGGCGTTCTCAAAGCCTTAATGTCTGTTTTTACATCAGACTTCTTTAGCCAAAGAGGGGAGTAATGAAATAAATGTCATATGTTGTGAAATGAATGGGGGATCCCACATTTGTTCCTTTCACTCTGCAGCTGTACGTCATAACCAGCCCTTTCTCTTCATCCCACGAGAGAGAAAGAAGATGCTGAAGCAGCACACAGACGCCTGCAACTCCTATGGTTCCTAAGAGTTTGGGAAGGCTCCTGGCAGCCATTCCATACTGACAGAATTATCACCACCCACCCCGCCAAGAGCAGTGAGATACACCAGAGAAGCAGCCTGGAAACAGAGAATTTGTTCCAGCAGCGAACAGGCAGAAACTGAAAGGAAACCTCCTGGGAGAAGGAAGCACTTCTGATGAGGGAAAGTGAAGTTCAGGAAGAGAGCCACTGATAGATGTCCAGTGAGACCAACCTCATGCATTCTACTATCAGGAGACTTCATTTGTTTATTATGGCCTCAGCCTCATCATGTCAGCCACTGTGCTTTATTAACCGTGAATTACCTTGCAGCTCCCAATAAACTGCTGACTGACACTATGTTTTGACTGCTTTTGATTTTATATGAAAAGGGAGTTTTAACAGTAATCACTGCAAGGAGTGGATATCACCACCCATCACAGGACAGGGTGATTAATGGTACTGCTTTGACCTTTTTCAGTTAGCCTGAGGCAGGAAATAGAAAAGTGGCTTCTCTCTGAAGCCCTCCCTTGGACACATCTTCTCTAGAACTACCTTGATGCCTGAGAGGAAGGAGATCTGCTGTGGCCTCCATCACCTCAAGAAGAGAGAACAGGTGGGTTCCACCTATCAAAAAGATGCCCAGGGGAGTAGAAGTCCTTAAAGCTTTTCTCTACCTTGGCAGGAAGAAGGAATGCTTAGAGAGAGGTGGTTTGAACCCGATGTGTCCCTTATACTTTACAGATCTCAAGCACAGTGTGCAGTTCTGGGTCTAAACATTTTAAGTGCAAATGACTTCCAGTTTGCAAGCAGGGTTTAGCATTACCCTTACAGCATGTGCTGCTACTCCAGGGATAATTTGTTGAAACACATGAGAACAGAAATCCGCTGAAAGGTTTGCATGGTCTCTCCCTGCAGATTATTAAAAATGTGATCCTATTTCACTTTTTCTGAGCCCCCTTTTTCAACAGGCTGTTTAGTTCCTCAAGTTCTAAGGTATATACTTTCCCTCATTGCTTTATGAATCTTAACCATGACTTTCTCTTCCAATTACACTTTCAAAACAGAGCTAGATCCCTTTTATGCAGCTGAGGAAAAGCCCACTGCCTTGGTGTCACTGGCCTGAGTTCCCACCAAACTGAGCCATGCCTGAAGAAAATATCAAACAGATCATCTCCAGTCACTGAATGCAGAAAGTATGAAATGCAGATGGATAAACCAATTTGTTTGTAGCAACTTAAATATTACTTGAGGTGACAATTGTCAGCCTAAAACCAAGACAGGGGAATGGGCAAGATAATTGTAAACTAGTTTGTAGGCCCATGGCGGGACAAGAAACAAAAGAAAACTAGGGGATACAGTTCTACAGCATGACTAGCTTGGCTTGATTGACGGGAACAGCTGAGATCTGCAGCAGTGAGACTGATCTGGAGAACAAATAGCTTCAAATAAGACATTTGGCAGTGAGTGGGAAGTGAGCATCCAGCAAAAAAGGATTTTATCAAAACTCTCAAAAAGTTTGCAGCAGCAAAGAATATCAGTGACTGCAGCAAGTGATGACGTTTTATTCTGAAGAGACACGTGGGTTGGGCAAGGGCCCCTGGAGTGATTAATTAGGTGAGAAACTTAATCTACCTTATTAGGCCATGGAAGCTGGGAACTCTGTAGTACTGCCAAGGATAGTATTGCCAGGTAAAGTGTTTGTTCAAGAAGAAAAAGGCTGCATTGTTCTAGAAATAAAGAGCATGTTGTCCAGCTCTCTACTGTAGTACTCTGCTACACCTTTCTCAAAGCCACATCATGGAAGTAAAAATGGATCCTGCCTGGGAGGTCTTTGTCCTCTTAACAGCCCAGAAATAAAGGGGAGAAGCCCCTTCAGCCACAAGATATATGAGGGAGAGAAAATAGTGCAGCAGTATCTATTCCTGGGTCTGAGACCTTGCCTCCCTGGGAAGGTGTTTGTGCTGTATGGAGGCAAGAAATCAGTGCAGGTAAGTAAAACAGGACATGGGTTTGCATCCACTAACCACAACACACCAACTTAGTCAGTTGCTTCAGCATTTCTCAACTAATACATGCAGGACAAAGCCTCAATAAAGCTGCCCTGAAGGACCACGCTGTGGATGAAGCCACAGTATGCATAAATTGTCACCTGCTCCCCATGTTTTCAGTGGAGGCCTGCAGCTCTGGAGTTGAAGGACAAGAATGCAGTGATGTGGGAGGCACACAGGAGCTCCACTGTCCCTTGGCTCTGCAGGGACAACACACACTGCAGCAGTAATGGCAATAGGGGAAGGGCAGCAAACCAAACCAAGGACTCATCTTGCTCATTCTAACATGAGCCACACAATTCTACTTTTGTTATGTTTCTTAAACAATGTTGTGCTTCAGTGGGGCTTTTTAGGAATAATGGGGATAGAACAAATAGGTCTGGGATATGCATTACACAAAGCATTTTAGAAGAGCAGGGTCAGCAGTGCCAGTGAAGGTAGAAAAGAAAGGAATAAGCTGGTAGGACATAAGAAATGTGAATTTTATGGCTTAAAATTATTGCCATTTTTCCCTTGTTTGCTGCTAGCTGGCTCTGTGAGAGCTGCTTTTTCTGTTCACTTCACCAGTCACTGTGTAGTAGGTATTGTATCAAATAAAATTGTCTGCAGTGGAAGACCCAGGCTCTTCTGTTTTTATTGTTGTTGAGGAAGTTAGTGTCAGTAATGGTTCATTACCCAGTTTATCTGCCTCAGTGATCTTTCCTTGACTAAAGTGAAAGCTTTTGTTGTAAACTTTCCATTCTATCCTCTCACCTTAGTATCATGTGCTGAAAAGGATTCTGTGGCTGTTACAGACGATAAAAGGTAGATCTCATGAAAGATATTGTTAAGCATTCTTAAGAATAGGACATTGATTAAGAAATGTTCCTTTATCTTACAGGCTTTAAAAAATCTCTGTTCTTCATTACTGATATAAATGGTTTTCTACTCATCATATGTGATGGTCTTAACATTGGTTTGTTGCTTATTACCTATATATATTCCTAGTTAAGCCAAAGCATACACATATTTTTATATAAAGCCAAAGTGATAAATAAGACAGTTAGGACAAGATTCAGGTGATCCCAGCTAGGATTGCAGAATAATTTAGGCATATTGACCCTAAACAGTAGACCAGGAAAGCTTTCCTGATGGCACTGATTTTCATCAGTCAGGTTTACGTCTAATAAGGGAACTCTAGACTCATCCTTGGGGCTCTCAGGACCACAAGGTTTAGTTACTTGGGTGCAATTACCCACACCTGATGAGCCTGGCATTCAGTCCAGCATTTAGGCAAAACGTGTGATCCCTGAGGATGTACATTCTGCACGGACTTAAGCCAGTGACTGGAGTACCAGAACTACAGTTAGTCTGAGCAGCATTCAGCTTCAGATTAAGATCCCTAAATGTTGATGTCATCTTATGTGTAAAGTGTTAAAACTTCCATAATACTCATCAGACATCTAGTCACACAGGCTATACAGACAGGATTGTGACACCCAGGGATGGACTGAGCTATCCAGACATAGATGTCTGAGGCCATTTTCATCACTGTGGGATATTCTCCCTGGACTCTAGCTGCCACTCCAGGAGCTGAGGATGTCCTGTAAGTCTTAGATCATTTCTACCAGACTTCTGCAGACATTTCAGGTGTTCTGAGGATCCCAAATGGCTTTGTGTGGTCAACTGAATTGCAGCCCTAGTGGCTGTTAACTGAATATCACTCTCAGCTCCAGTGAAACTGCACTGATTAGTTCTATTCTGACTGTAGTGGGACCATAGAGGCAGATACTTCAATCTCATCCTGGAGCTCAGTTTCATTAACAAAAACTGCTGATGGCAATAGCCACTTGTACATAATTACTTATTGGTCAGTACAGTCATTCAGGGAACAGGGAACTTGATGTGAAGCTTTGTCTAAACCCAGGATTCAGAATCATCTGTACTTATCTCTGTGTCTTAAGAGAGGATCTAGACTACTGTGCTATGTACTATCCAGAAGGCAGGGATAACATCTGCCTCTGAAGAGCCCTGTGCAACTTGCAGAAACAATAGGAAAGTATGTAAAAAGGAACCAGTCTGTGAGGTCCAGCAACCACCACCTACATCTGGGTAGGATCTGTGTCCTGTATTTCTATGTCCCTAGGACTTTCTAATGTAAAAGACACAAAGAGGAACAAGGCCAGGTCCATCTCCCAAAGATGCCTAGCAGTCTATATAGCCAAGTTCCTGTCTCAGTTACTAATTTCTTGTCCCGTGAATCCATCAAATCAAAGACTCATACAATATTACTACTCATTTTATGTTAGGCAGAACTTCAGGGTCTGCACATATCACAGGACATTATATTTAACTGTACCAATGTTGAAAATTTGGGCTTGATTAACACTTGACTTTCCAGAAAGATATCCAAAGTAGGTAACTTATTGCTTGACCTGGAAACCTCTTTTGAAGGTTATCATCATACTCATGGTTAATATGTGCTCTCTTTTAAGTTGAATTTGTTCAGTTTGAGCTTCAAAACATTCATTCATGTAATGTTTTTATCTAGTAGGTTCAATAATCTTTTAACAACCAATTTTTCCATTCTGGTTCTGGTAGCCAGCAACAGAGACATCTCTTAATCTGTTGGGGTTTTTTAGTAAACATTGATGTGTCCTTCCTCAGTACTCACTTCAACTTCTCCTTTCTACCTCTGAAATGCTCCTGCACCTTCTTCCAAGGTTGTTAGCTCATTTTAAACTGTCGTCATCAGACCTGCACCTGTTCTCACCAATAGTGCATGAAAAGGTTAAAACATAACAAGTCATTGGTGCATCAGACAATGGCACAGGGAGCTCATCTGAAGTAGTTTGTTCCTTTCTTTTTGCATCTCTGGCAGCATTGTCCTTTTCCAGCAGCGAAGACTTCTGAGCCTGTGCCTAAGACAGCAGAGATGAGAAAGTAAAGAAGAGAAACCATCTGCTATGTGAGGCTGGTCCATATGTCTCCTAGGGAAAGGGACAATGAGGGCTGGTAGTGGTGGGCACTGCAGGGCTGAAGTCCAGAAAAGCATGCAACAAACCCAAGCAAATAGCTTGTTTCAGAGTTGACTAGAATTTTAAAAGCAGGTGGAACTGAATGGTTTCTGATACAGATCTGCTTCCTTGTTCCTCTTGTTTTATACTAAAGAACAAGTAGTATTACAGAATACTATTGCCATGATCAGGCCTCATGCTACCACTGTTAACAGGGAGTTAGCTGATAAAGTGTATTTGATGTACTTGATAAAGTGGCAACACAAGCTAATGAAATTGTTCACTCAGGCATGTGAAGATTTTGACTATAATCCCAGCTCTGACTGTTCTTCTGCTTCCAAAAGTAACTTAGTCTTAATGCATTTCAGTTTCCTCAATATCCTTTCTCCCCACTTTTATCTAACTCTGCAAAGCCAGGACTGAAAATGATCACATCTTTTAATAAAGAACCCTGAACCCATTTGTAATCTCTAGATATTACTTTTACTTCTTTCTTATTCTCTCACACAACACTGACAATGGAATTAGGTGCAATGTTTCTGCCTAATTCCTGTGGGTAAATATTCATCCTATATCCAGACTGCCTCATCCTTTCCAATCCAAGTATAGAATAGACATAATTCCCTACCCTCTGGCTACATGTGTCTAGGAGTAGCTCTAGTTAGTAAATATCATGTTCACCCTGCATCCAAAATGCCACCAGTGTCTTCGATGTGATATTGTAGGAACAAAAATGGCAGGAATCTAAGAATCATTAGACTGTAAGTTAAATGTACTTTCTAGATAGACACTTCATGCAGCTGCCAAAATAGCTCCACTGAAAAGCAGATAGCATACAAATTTTCAGATTTTCACATCTTGCACTGTGCATACCAATGCATTTGTAAATACTTTCTCACTTTCCAGCTGGATTATTATACATGCAAAATTTGAACTTATTTCAAAAAAAAAAACACCCAAAACTACTTTGTAAATAATCTAACCATTTAACCCTATGGGAAGGTCAAAAAGATCATAAAGGTTACTGATTTTAACTTTTGCCTGTATGAGAGAGAATAAACATTTGCTGGTTTACACCATGTACTACAAAAAAGTTTAATTTCCCCAAGGGTTGGGTTTCATGCCTTCCTATGTGTAAGTAAAACATGAGTTTCATGTCTTACTATGTCTACTAAAACTAACGAGTTGAGTTTTACTAGACTCCAGACACCAATTTGGTCTCATGCCAGCATCCACAATCACACATTGGCTAGGAATAGGTCTTAAAGCATTGCTCTTCTCAATTTTTCATCATAAAAGTGCAGACAGTATTAATAACTACTGGTATCACTAGTAAATGTAAATTCTACTGGCATTTACAGCTTCACACAACTTCTGGAAGGGAATCCCCTTCAACATTCCAGAACTGATGTCTGCTGGGGACAGCAGTCTTTACAAGTGCCAGCTGAGTTCCTGCAGGGAAGGGCTCACATCCAGCATCCCATCTATCAAGCGGAAGGCAGACAGAATAAGCATCAGGATAGAGAATAGATGTCAAAATCTTGAAATAAGCATGGAATTCCATTGATGAAAGGGAAGGAAGATATGGAGAGTAAAAAGCAAGCAGCTCTTGGTTTATAGGTAAAAAATAATTTTGTAGTTTTATACATTTTTAATTTACAAAAGTAATGAAGATTCAAAATTAGAGGGAAAAAAGTACAATATTTATTTTAAATGTGTTGTCTCTCTGACCAACAAAGTAATTATCCTTGTTCCCTTCCAAGTCTTGCATGTTTGTAGTTTTACACATCTATTTATGGTTAGAGCAGTCTAATGTAACATTAAAAGAATTAACCTTATCACCACTGAGGAAGCACTGGAAGATAAAATCAGGATTGCTCTTTGATCATTCAATGGCTTTAGAATTTTGGACACAAGCAGATCTTTCTCCCCCTTATCAAATGTCAGAGACACAGTTATGGCTGCTAGTGAAAGATATCTTTTTTCCTGCTCAAACATCATACACAGATCTTCAGCTTGGACACATGCCCTTTTTTTTTCAAGTCTTTTCTCAGCTAGATAAGTTGGTTTTATTCATAAGCAGCAGGAGGGAAATTTTCGGGTTTATTTTCTGTAGGGAAGAGAAGAAAGAAGTCATATAGGAGCAAATTAAGACAGGTCTCTGTGTCATATGAAGGTGCTTGTAATCTTGGAGCACAGCTACCCAGCTGAAGAAACACTCTCACATCCACAGTATGCACCATATTCAAAATATGGGGGGCAAGTAAAGCATTACCATGATGATATGCAAGTAATCCATAAACAAACATGGAAATCTTTTGGGTGATGTTGACATGTGTGCTGGTTTAGAGGTAAACCGGCAGGAGAAATGAATCCAACTCAAAAAGACATTACAAGTCAGAGTTACAATTTAATAAAAAGATTACAATAAATACAATGATACAGAGAAAAAATTGGTTTTAACCCCCAAAACCCAGACGTATAACCCAGCACCCTGGGACATGAACAGATTAGTGTTCATTAGCACCTGTGCCGAGCCCCATGTGGTCCCCCGGAATACAGAGTAAAAGGAAAGGAAAGCCTCTTGGTGAGGATGATGGTTGCAGTCCTATTGAGGTTCTGGTCCTCCTCTAGATCCAATGAGTGGCACCAGAAGTCTCCAAACCCCAAGATTATATATGCTCTGGTTCAGGTGGAAATGCCCACTACCTCCCCCAGGGCAGAGTTTCACAATGGGCGATTTAGTCTGTTAGTCACGGGGAATAGCAGCATGTGGAGGATGGAAGGGGGAGATGAGACAGAAGCCAAGGAAGAGGGTCTCAAAGTAGGTAGGTGGTTAAAACGTCAATATAACCAAAGCTTTCATGCTTCTCCCCTCCCTCCTCGCCCCCCTCCCCCTCCCCCCCCTTCTCCTGCTTTATTTATGAGAAGGACTCATAGCTCATCTCTTCTGCATCAGCCACTGTGATCCAGCCTTACTGCTCACTGCCAGGCATGGTAACTAAGATAAAAGTTTGTTTCAGTGAATGAGAAAACGCATTTGGGTTAAAATGTGCTAAAAAAAAAAAAAAAAAAAAAAAAAAAAAAAAAAAAAAATTTACTGCTTTTCTATAAATTTGTGCTTTCTCAAGGCTCGCAACAGACACATTTCCTGTGTCTGTTTTGCAGTGGTGTATTTCAGAACTTGATCACAGGTTTCATTTTATGCTGAGAAGCACCCAGTCCTAATGTGTCCTAATAGAATGGTGTAAAAAATCAAATTGCTAGTCTTTCCTCAAGGCATCTTAAAAAGTCATTAACCAAAAGTTTTAGATGCTTCTTTTAAATGCAGTGTTGGGGGTCTTCTGGCCAGAAAAATGCTTTCTTTTCATTGGATGCATTTGACTAGTTAAAACAGATAAATACAGTTGAGTAGACCACTAAAGTCAATAAATTAATAAATGAGAGGAAGTACTTTCACAGTTGGTGTCTAAATATACCTTCATATACACATATAGATACACACACACAGTGCTACTGCATAGTAAAGGCTCCAAGAACCCCAAAGAGGCTGCATTATGCCCTGGTAAAATTTCCTCCATTTTCTGATAATATCAAAGTTTTGTTCTTGGGGAAGACATGCACACACAATGTCACTAATCTGAATAAACCTGGCAGAAGACAGCAGGATCTAACTCAGCACAGGATGCAGGAGTGGGGCATGGCATAACAGGTCAGCGTGAAGGTGACACTTCCCAGCAGGTGCACAGAGCACTGAGGTGCTTATTTCAAAATTTTTTGCAGAATGAAGTCAGTGAAATTACACCAGGGATGAATTTAGCCTCATAACTTTACTGATCTATTTCCTACAATTCTGTTAAGCATTCAGTTGCCTCCTGCTAATTATTTTTGTATTATTTTACAGAACGCTAATGTATTCCACATGGGGCTTTTGTAAAATGTTCTTTAATCATTGTCATTGCCACTCAAAATAATTTAAGTTTCTGAATGAGTTTATACAGTAGCAAAAAATCTGTTAGAGAAAAGGCTGTAGATATTGTCTTATGGATTATTAAAGTGAAGCAAATGCTTTCCATAAAAATCTCCTTTAAAATATTTTGTTAATGCTTACCCCAGGATGAACTTTTGCTTTGTTGCAATTAATGGAGCTTCCCATACTCATAGGAGTCTGGTCTGGATGGATCCTAATGCACGTTTAAGGAAAAAACCAAACCAAACCAAAACAAAACAAAAAATGTTCAGAATATGAACCAAGCTTGCAATAAACAACTTTCATTTTTTAAGTCTGACTCCAAAACTCTTTTTCTGTATCTCATATTTCCTATTAGTAGGGAGAATTAAGCATGCATCTTTTAAATGGTTTCATACCAATAAGGAGTAAGTCTGGGGTATTGTGAAAATATGTGAAAGCATAAAGTTGGTTACAAAGCTCAAAAAGTTCAGTCTCCATTAGGGCAAAACAGATTGTGTGGGCTGAACCTGTGATATGGACCAGTTCCTCTAAAGTTAGTATGATGTAAGATATGAAAGCAGTGTCTCAGACATTATGGTCAAGATCCATTTATTTTAAGTATCCTGAATTAGGTATAATATCGTTCAGCTTATGCCTGAAAAAATATGTACAATCTCAAGTTCTCTGCTTTCACCTGCATGTAGTCTTCTCAGAGTAACTCACTATTTTCTGAATCATCTCCTGTATGGATTAATACTAGAGTACCAGATGCCTTTCAAACTACTCCAAATACTGCATTTACTTAAATAAGCAAACCCATAAACAAAACCAAAACAAACCAAACCAACCAAACAAAAAGATAGTAGCTTCAGCATCACTTCTAAGCATGGCCAGACCAGGCCCAGGATACCATGAAGTCAAACAAATCCAATTCCTATTTCAGTGCTTTTTCAGCATTTCTATCTTTCTGAAAGATGTTAAGACATGGTCCTGCAATTACTCCAGGTGTTGGATAGGTAGTTTTGCCAGTAGATTCAACAAAGCTGTCAAACAGTATCTCCGAAACAAGTAAAATGAGAGAGTGGAAAAAAACCCCAGCTGGTCTTTACCTTGCTAATGCCATCCTTATAAATTATCCTAAAGGTACCTTAATTCTATATGGCTACTTCTCTGCTTAAATTTAATTATCAGCTTATGTAAATTCTGTATTTAATTGGAGGTCTGCCCTGTTTTTCATGACCAGGCCAATCACCCCTTGCCATTACAATTCAGGATGCTTTTTTTATATCCATTCCAGCAAAAGTCTTCACCTCCACAAGGACAGTTGCAATTGCACAAGACATTTCAGCAGCTAAGCCACAGCCTGAGTAGAGGCCAGCTGATCTCCTGGCTTCTTTTCCAAAGGCTGCATTACTCTTATTCAAACAGCCTCTCTGCATGGGTTATCTGGTGTTGATTTATAATTTACCCCACCAGATAAAAGCCCTTGAGTATTGTTTTCCAATCTGACAATTATTCCATTCAGCTTCTTTAAAATATTCTCTGCTGCTTTGAAATAGGAGAGGCTGCTTTGTCTTGCTCATAGTCTTTATACTCTGTTATGCAGCTGAGAGAAATGACTCATGCTGCCAATGTGGATTTACTCATTAGGTCTGTTGTGCTAGTAGATGCTCTGGGGAAGCTGACAGTGACCAAATATTTCCTTTTTATCAGTGCAGCTATTTGCCTCTCATCTAGATGCAGAGCAGCTCTGGTTGCCGCTGGTATGTGCTGTAATCTTATCAGATCTGCCTTCACTTTCTTTCCTCCTTTGCTCATGCAAAGTTACTCTATTGACTTTCTCAAAGTACATTATCAGTGCTATTTCACAACCCCATCACTTCAATTGCCAAATGCATACAAAGCATTTTGGTCTCAAAGGAGATAAACATTCAGAGGTAAAGTGGATAGCATCCACATGTTTTAAAGGTCTTTCTGTACACAGAGTCTTCATTTTGTCTTTGATATGGCTTCCAAAATTAATTCCATTCCCAATCTCTCGAATCACTTGCTGACTAAGATCCAAAACCTCAAAATAACTGGCAAATTTAACTTTTCAAATCATACCATTAGGTGTGTGTGGAACTAAAAACACTTTACCACATCTTTCATCCCTTTTTGTCTCCATCTCACAGCAATGAGGAGAAAAACTTCCCATTAAGGAAGTCAAGGACTGATTTGTGGTAGGCTGCATACTCACAAAAATAATCTATTGTCACTAGGAACCCAAAGCAAGCACGGTCTGACACTACAGGCTTCACTTGGTGTTCCACATGCAAGTCTATGGTGTCCCAGCCACTGTGTTGCAAAAGTTGCTCTGTTCTTCTGCTGCTTCTCTCAGAAATTTCAAGTGTGTGTTCTCAGTTCACCAAATTATAAGACAGGATTAAGTCACCAGTTCTCCCATGAGTAATTACTCATGAATTAATAGTCAATGAGTAAAAATAGCCCCTCATTGGTGTAGTTGTTTTTTTCCAGGTTAGATGGGGAACTATTTTGAAAAACAAAATAACCCTGCTCTGGAATTAAAGGTAGAATGGCCTCAATAGCAACATGCCACTCTTAAACAGTGAATTTTGATAATAAGATTGTCTGTGGATAAGGAAAGGATTGAAAAAGTGATAAAGTACTACCTAATTACTTCAAAAAGCTGCCTCGTATTAAGGTTTCTGTGTATCATATAAGCAAGAAGATCATTTATATCAAACTGAAGGTGTTTTACCATTAGGGAAAGATTGAATGTTCCATTTCATAAAAGTGCATCTGTGACTTTGTACAGAAAATGAAAATATCTAGACTTACAGTAAGTAATATGCTTGACAACAAGCCTCTCAAAAGTCAAGCAGCAACTTGTTTGATTTTTTTTTCCTCTGGAGCAGGAGAAAAATTATACAGAAAATAATTTATTTTGATTAACAGTTTTTCATTTTCTCTCCTTGTCTTTTCACCAGAATAGATCTGGTATAGGACAGCTCTTTCATGTTCTTTATTTCTTTAGAATGATCCCAGATTTCCACAGTGCTTAATCAAGAGAATCCTCCGGTGTTTAGGCAACTGGACTGTGTTTCCTACCTCCATGATTCAGTCTTTACATACTGCTTGTAATTCATACAGAAAAGTCTGTCTGTGCAAAGGAAATGTTCACAGTGTTCATGTCTTTCTTCTTCACTCTGCCCTTATGCCAATATTACAAAGTATGTGAGTGACAATTTTCAGTTTAGCTACATGGCTTCATACTCACTGTCAGACACAGAACAGAGCTTCTTGAAATATGCACTTAGGGATATACATAGACATCAGCATTACAAGTTGCTCATTTATCCTTCCTCAACAAACTCTTTTTAGGGCCCTGGGGTAGCAAATTCATTTGGGCTTTGGAACTTTCCCATGTGAGCAAATCTATAGCTGTGATTTTCTGTGATTGTGCTACAATAACATGAGCTATTTCATCTTGCAACTTTCATAGGTGACATGGACTTGGCCTGAGTTAGTAGAACTCAGTGAATATCCCTAAATAACAAAATGCTTGACCCTCCCCCCCTTACCACATATTCATTGAAAGACATTTACTCTAATAAGCCTGTTCAGTTTCTTTTAGCAACTCATTATAACAAATGATCACTTTGATAGAGTCACAGAAAAGAGGTCTGCAATGGACTTTGAGCATATGTCCTCAGAGCTAAGTATCAGAACGTCTGGAAGGATGACTGAACACTGGAGCTCTGATTGTCCACACTGTTTCATTGTTTGCTCTCCACAGCCAGTTTTCTTCAAGACAAAGCCGCCATAGAAGGGGCAGGACATGAGCCAGTCCATGTGACTTTGTCCCAGGACCAGGAATCAGCCCTGAGGCCAATTAGACATAGCCTGAAATGTTATAGAGCCATCTTTTCTTCTCAAAATAGAAAATATCATCACGCAGTAATTTGTTCTGTTTCTATATGATCCAAATGAGCTTCGTGGGTTTAACACTCCAGGGTTGTGCTCTGCCCAACAAGTTTCATTATTTCTGAATTTTGCTCTGCTCCCACTGATATCAACAATCCCTCATTGTCACGAATGAGCATAAATTACTTGTTGCCACACCTTCCAAGTCTCAAAATATAATATTCCAGAAAATCTACAGTAAAACAGTAATTTGCATCCCTTGCAAGATTCTCTTGATTATATTAGTGTTAGGTCATACACAGTTGGTAAGAATAACAGATGCACCTTCTCAAACCTTAGTATAGAAAATTTCCCTGTCAAGGTAGTCCTAATTTTAAGGGTCTGTAATGCCAGCTTACCACACTTCCTGCATAGATGCCATCCCTCATATCTCCACTGGAACAGCTGGGAAAATCATTCAGTAAAGTCATCTCAGAATTCTTCCTGGACTGTGAGCCTTGGAAACCCCTTGGGAATGCAGGAGGTACTCCCTAGCAGTAGTCCTATCTTATATGGTGATATATGGAATCAATATTGCAAGGCATCAGTAATACTAATTTCTCAGTTAGACCAAAGTACCACTAAACATCTTCAGTCAGATTTTATGAAATTAAATGAAGGCGGAACTTGGTCTTGCAATTCCATTCCCTAAGCTGAAGAAATTCCAATTATGACCAGTTGCCCATATTCAAGACATCCAGCCAGTAAGAGACAAAGCAATTACTATTCATTGCAAAGGAATTACAGATACCTTCGTATAACAATTTAAAAAACCCAAATTTTTTAACTGTGTGTGTGTGTGTGTACATTGATTTTTAGTTTTAGATCTGCTGGCTTTTTTTTCTTTGATATTTTATTTTTCATAATGCAAATAGCTTATAGGAATAAAATGTAGTAACTTTAGGGAAAGTTTCACTTTTGTCTTCATAACAGACAAAATTTCTCAGAGCATGCAAGGTCCCTACACAGGACTTGTACCTGCACATCCAACCTCAAGTTTTTTCTGTTTCCTAGGCCTGTGAGGTAATGGGAAGAAAAGTTGACAGGATAAATCCCTGAATCAGAGAAAGATGTAGTACCCTGTCCCCACCACTATCATAGCATTGTTTCCAAGATCCTGTACAAAGAGTTATTTTCACCAGGTTAGCAGCCTAAGTACCAAAAGCTTTGTGTCCTGTCTGTAAGCTGTGAGCACCTCAACAGCCGCCTCGTCCTCTATATTTATCCACAAAAGCCTCGTGGATGTCCCAGGATACTTTTCAGTTGGTTTTGCAACACTCAAAGCCCCCGTTGTTTCAAAACAGACTCTTTCAGTTCCTCTCAGCAGGCTGCTATGCTATGGGCCTTCAAATCAAAAGCAGTCTCATCTAGTGTTCCTCTGATTCTTTTCAATGTGCCTTCTCCCTAGAGATGCCTCCCCATGTTTAAATTGCCTTTCCTCTTTTGCCAGTGTTAATGTTATGCATTAGATATTTGGCACAGATGCGATGTATATTTCCTCCTTATTAACTTCAGCCTGTCTTTTGTTCCTAAATGAAAGCAGACTTCAGACCATCCGCCCCATGTGGCCAGTTTCTCTGTGCTACACCTGTTTTCACCTCATCCAAAACAGAGGGAATCACAACCAAAACGTCTCCAAAATTCCAGTGTGTAACTTAGAATACCCTTAATGAATTACCCATGAAAGTGTGGCACTGCTCCAGGGTCCCTGCTCATGTCCAGGCAAGAAGCATACCTGCCATGCAAATATGTGGGAATGGAATGCCTATACTTGTAAAAGGTTTTCCTGGATCATACCTTTCTGATTGGAAAACTGTTCATTAGACTATTAAGTCCTTTTAATTCTTTTTTACCTTTCAGAACATGCGCAACATGATGTCCTAATCATCTTTTTTATGTCTCTCATCTCTAACAAGAAGACAATCATTGTTTACAGAACACTTTGTTTAAGAATTTATTTCCCTCTTTTTATCCACCTGTGGGAGGGTGAAGGAAAATGGGTAGGAGTTGTTGCAGACAAAGTTAGGCTCAGACAAGAAGAGCCTGAGGCAACAGTGGCAGCCACTGCATCATGTCTTGCCATGATGTCATTGCCCATCTGACACATATGACACCTCTATCACATTTCCCATAACCGAACACATCAGGATCATTACAGACAGTAGCTGCAAATACTTTTTTGATACCTAAATTTCAAGATTTGTTACCCCAAGAACAATGGGGTTTTTTGTTTTCATCTGCCTTCATCATCTTGCAAAAAAAACAAATACACAATACTTGGTTTTGATAGACTCTCCGAGTGTGTTCGGGTCTTTTCTGTTGCTAGTATGGTGTTTTGCTTTGGAAATGGGTTATGTATTATTATTATTATTGACACTTACTCTTTGCTTGTGGGGAAGTTTCCACTGCCCTCACTTGTGTGGAGCAGCGCACCACCATGTTGTCCACAGGCAGCATGTGAAAATTAAACATTTATTACAAAAATTGACAGAGCTGTCAAGGTATAAAAGGAAGAGAGCAAGCCCCATTTTCCAGCTGGGGAGTTGAGGTGTGAGAAAATTGATTTAGCCAAAGTGCAGTTGAAACCTGACAATATTTTCCTAAACAGCAAGATGAATTAAATAGTTTTATTACAGGTGGATAGAGTATATTAATTTGCAGACATGTCCTTGGGCTTTATTGAGGAGGTAGAAGACAAAAAGGTGCCTTGGGGACACTAACACCAAAATTCTAACTTCTGGAGGTTAATACTGCAGCAAACTGATTTCACTAAAATTATGGGACCTCAGTGAGTGCATGTGTCCACTCATGTTGCTGGAGCCAGGGCTCAAGGGGACAGTTTAGTCACAGCTCAGTGGGAAACCAGAGTTAGCCAGCAGTGACTCTGCAGCACTGCTTGCGGATGTGGTAAATTATCCACAGCAGCTGCAAGCTGGATAGTGGAGAAAAATAGTGTTGATGCTAGTTTTCAGGCAAGAACCTTAAGGTGGAATTTTTCAAGACAAGAAAATTCAGGTTTTAATTTTCAACTTCTCATGTACCCAGAGGCAGATGAGCATCACAGATGGTTAGATGGTTTTTCTCAATGTTTATAAGGTAATAAAAATTCATTGGGTGTGTTTGATCTTTCCTGTCAGTGTCTTGGTGTTTATATTGGAGATATCCAAATCTTGCAAGTCTGGAGCCAAATATTATCTGTATGAAATCTTTGTCCTAGTACTATATCCTCCCTTGCAACATCATTTACATGTAGTTGTTCTGTTACCAAATTCTTCAAAACTCTAAGAAACACCCCTCTCAGCTAAATGAAGTAAAGGAATTCTTTCTGTGTTCCTTGGATTCAGGTTATAAACTGCCATACAGTGCTATTGAGTAGATTTATTTCAGTTCTCTCACTTCCGCTTACCCTCCCATATTGGCCAAATTTCCCCTCCTTCTTTGCTGCCTTCCCTTACTCCTTGAGTGAATAACAACATATGTCTCACTGAAACACAAACCCACCTGTTTTTAAGCACTGTTTGTCACATCTCCTCCCCCAAACTCAGTGTCCCTATATCCAAATGCTCTGTGTAAGGTAAAATCTGGTACTGATTTTGAATGGCTAGTCATGGATCTAGACTGGATTTTTTCCAGTGGGAGGGATGGAGATTCATTCTCATTGAGGTGACTCGCACAAAACAAAGCCCTATCCTCCAAAGGAAAAAAGGCTAAAATTTATCATCTCCAATAGTATAGAAGTTGAAGGGAAATGGAGAATAAATCAAAGGCCATTGAAGTAAATGACAAGTTTTCCGTCTACTAGAAAGCACTCAGTCAAGTTTAAGGGTACAGAAAAGCTCAATTTTTGGTAAAGATAAAGTAAGATGATTTAATGTGGCTATAGACAAAAAAAAGTCTCCAGAACTAAATGAGAAATAAAGCTGGGGTTTTTTGGTTGTTTTTTTTTTTTTTTTTTTTTTCCTGGAATAGACACTAGAGCAGTGGCAGTCCAGCAAAGCAGGATTATTTCAGGAGAGAAGTTCAACTGTGCCCAGTATTAACTATTCATGTGTCTGTGTCTTGTACAGTTGCTATGTTAAAACTGACTCCAAAATATCATGAATCCCAGAATTAGCAGTCTAAGAGAGGTCCATTTCTAAGACTTTCCCATAGGACAGTATCAACGATAGGGATCTCTACAAAGAGAAACCTCTTCCTTCTAGTTATTGAAGGGATAAGCAAGTACCAAAGCTGCAGATGAGGAGGTGAAAACAGGAATGAACCAGCATTACAGCAAAAATCTCTGTTGTAGAAAGGAATATATGGGTCCACTTGGGCAGTATGTCTCTACAGATATGCCTGAAATAAACACCATCACAGATCCTTTTGGATTTCAATAGTTTGAAATAAAGAATTTTTTTTTCCTCTGGAAATACTGCTACTATAGATTTGCAAACCAAAGTAGAAATTATGCTCTTAGCGAGAGCAAATATAGATACTTGTCAAATATTGGATCCAGAAAAAAGAATATACATTTTTAGAAATCTCTTCAATTAGAAGGTAGAATTTTGGATTAAATATGTTAAGGCACAGAATGAATTTGTCAGGATTGTAAATGCCTCTGCACTTCAAGTTCCTAAAGACCCATGCATGCTTTACATTTAGAACACATCTCTGAGATCAGGCCTTTAAGTCCTCATGTTTTGAGCAGAGATAAAATACAGAACTGTTAGGATGTGATGAGCTGGTATTTCAATCATACTTTGCAGTGGTATAAATGAATGTAAGAGGACTAAAGTGGGAGCAAGCATAGCTGAGGTATGATAAACCTGAACAGATATATGAAAAAGCCACCTGTATAGGAAATTTGTACTGATCTTAGTGTTCTGATGTATCATCCGAGCTCTAACCTTAATAAGTACACAAATACACAGATTTTAATGGTGTCTACGTCCCTCTAAACACACCTTGAAAGATTCAGCTGCAAACGTGCTAAATACAAACTCTTTTAAAATTCTGTTTGATCCAACCATACCCATAGACTGTTATGGAGCTATTAGACCTGTACTAGCCTGAAGACACTCATGCTTCAAAAATGTAACTATTTTATGAGGAATGTGGCTAAGTTTGCTCATGTCTAGAAAAAAATATGAAGATGAAAGAGCAAGTGACATCACATAATGTATCACAAATCACTCCCTCAGTGATTATTAGTTGTTTTCTTCCTGTTTGCCAGTCATTTGGGAACACTCGCTGTCCGTCTGTAATTCTGGTGGTTTACCACATGATTTAGATGTACGTATTCCCCTCTGCAGATAGTCTGCCAGGAGAGCACTTCAGCATCATGCATTGTGTACTGTTAGTGGTAAGCAAGATGTCATTTAGGCTATATTGTTTTGTTTGTACTATCTAGTTGCGCAATGGAAATGCTGAAATAATGAATGATGAACCTACTTCCCAGATAACTATCATAAGACTTTCATGATTTACTTACGTTTTCCATGAATATGCTTATAGTCATCCAAACAATAATTTTAGTAACCAGAAGAACCAACTCGTTCTGCAGATTCTGAGAAACAGATTCAGTTCAAGAGTTCCCTGAGCTTCAAGCCCTTTTCAATATATGGAAGTGAAATTCAATATTTTCAAGCTTATAACTGCTGTATTCCTCGCTGTTTGATAGGTTCTGGGGTTTTTTTTCTGGGCCCTGGCTAAAACATAAAAATTTGGGGGAAAAAAAGGGAAAAGTTGATTAAAATGATTGGGTTTTTTTCATGAAGTTCACATGGGAAAGGAAGTTTGTGACCAAAGAACTGGGGTATAGGAGCTCCTGAGTTTTAAAACCACATCCAATAACAGATGTTTTGGTGACTGTTGGTCAGTTCCATGGTTTGACACACCAGGAGTGCTTGCTTCAAGTAAGTAATGGGTAAAACATAGCTTTTCAGATAAAGCTGGCCTTTTGTGAAATATCTGTCCTCATCTGTTTTCAGTTTACTCGTACTATTAAACTTATGCCTCACTCTTTTCTGGATTTTGGGGGATTTTTTTGTAATTATGAAAGGAACACAACACAGCCTTTGGAAGGCTTTGTGGTCAAAGGTGTTGTATAACCATCAGCTATTTATTATGAAATGAATGCACGCTTGTTCAAGCAAATTTCAGCATGAATATCATATGACAGGACTGAAAGGAAGCTTGTTTATTCTATAGACCAAAGTAATATTTATCTTACTAAAATGATGACATTGTTCATTTATCTTTGGAGAATTAATCTGATATGTCTCTTGGTTAAGCTTTAGGGCCAGATTTTTCCACACTGATTCAACTTGTCAACTATTTGTACATGTGAACAGTCTTATGTAAAGTTCAGGTCATGCTGTGTCTGAAAGAAAAGAAGGAACAGCTATGTCTTAGCCTCTGTTCTGGGCAGCCCTGAGTCTAGCAATGACATTGACTGGGAATATAAGTGAAATAATCTAGACATAATATTCTTACATTGGAAATATAGTAATATTAGCTAACAGGAAAGCCAATTAGATTTAATTAAATTAATATAAGTGAAAGATTAAAGACAATGGGAGTTCTTAGCTGTGAAAATGTTTCAAGATGAACCTAGAGGTTTACATAGAAATAGCTTGAAGCAAAGGAGAGATAGATTATTAAAATAGTCTTCTTAATATTTAGAAAACTAGAGTAAATAGGAAAGTAATAACTTTGCACTGAGATACAGCACCTTCTTCATTACTCAAGTGTCTTTGTGGGACAATAAAAGATCAGAAAGAAACAGACTACGATGTGCATAGTAAAGTGCACATTTCTTTAATGAAAGTGTATTTTGATCTGCCAATACTGCTTGTGCAAGAAGATCTTTGTGTAACCCTGTACCCATAGTACTTGAATGAATGACTTTCATTCAGCAAACATTGAACATGATATGGGTCCAAGGGCCATGACAATTACAAGAATCACAACTACACATTTCTCACTAAGTCATAGCATACATGTCACAAAGATATGGCATACATGATATTCAAAGCATGTCTTTCCACCTTCCTCTGAAAGGCCATGTCCAAACCAGTGCTTGAGCCAAGATACAGACTAGCTAGACCATCAGGTTCACATTAGGTCTGGATCTGAAGTGGTTTTTCCACACACAATCTACAAACACTCTCACCCTTAGCACTGTTTGTTACTCAATTATCAATAATAATGACACTTGCTAGACACTCTTACCCTCAAGTATCAAATTCAAATAAGATAGACAATAACTATAGCAAAACATAAAGCAAAGCATTCAGGAAGAAGACTTGCATGATCTCCAGTAAGGCCATGCTTATTTTGGGATTTTAAAGTTTGTTACATAAAAGTCTCAACTCTTTCTGGTTCCTACGCATGCAAGCAACATATAGCTCCAATTTCATGCTATGAAAAAACCCTTTGGATAGCCTGAAGGCCAGTCCCGATCTTAATTTTTTTTTTTTCAACTGAAAAAGCCCCAAACAAAGCAATTATATTTCTTAGCAATTATTTTTCTTTGATATTACTTTGCAGTTATTCATTACTCACAGGAACTCCACCAGACCAACCCTATTTTATTCAGCAATACAGATGTAGTCCAAATTTTTCTACCCCTTTATTTTGAAATGGAGTGCTTAGTGAAGAGTGACTAACACAGTCATAAACATTAAATCTGCATGATTTGTAACATTATTGTGATTTGTTCTTTGAGGAATAGTTGGGTACTCCTGCAATTCCTGGCATAAAGCACTTATCCCATAGAGGCAAGATTCACTCCAAGTAATTACAGAACTACAATTCAAACTATAGCTTATGATATTGATTCTGGAGGTCCCAGCTTTGGCTCTCTGCATTTTGTCTACTGGGTGACTGCTGTGCTGAAAATCTACCTGGAAATTTATGACCACACAGTGACACAGTCATGACTGTGACTATAAATCTAAGCCTGAACGCTGTCAGCAAGCTTCCCTTCCTTCACTGCTGCATTTTTAATGCTTGAGCTAACTAAGATTATTTGAATTGCTTCAACCATTTAAAATATTTATGCTGTTACGGAAGTCTTAAGGTCATAAAGAAGTTGCTACTAATAGAAACAATGTATTACCAGAGTCAATGTTTGTGATTCTTAACCTTTTTCTGCTAAAGAACTCATCCCATTCAGTTATTCAGAAATGAACATTTTTTAAAAGGACTGACTCGCTCACTGAAAGGACTCTTTGCTAAGGTACTATCACAGCAAAACAGATCCAAGAAATTGAATTGAGCAAATGAAAAAAAAAGGTAAGTATAAAAATTGATTCCTGTGTTATTATTTGCAGGCATTTGGTATTTCACTGTATGATCTGCCAGAAAAAGCTGAGTGAAAGGCAACAAAGGCAAAAATGTACATTCAAAATACATTCAAGACCTGACTTGGAAACCTGCTTTCTAAAATGGCCAAGGCCAGAGATATTTTCACACTTAAAATTGGAGGCATCTGTGCAGAAGCAGCTGTTTACTCTACCATGCTGGTTCAGAGGGGAAAGAAGGGGAGATTTTCCTCTTGGTGCAGACCTGCATTTCCTAGCACTCCCCCAGCTTTTGAATTGGATCAAACCTAAATCCTAGAACCTAATAGACAAGCAGAAATCTGGGGGTGTACAGGCTCCTGATCTAGGTGTCTGCATTATTTCCATTTTGTACAGATTTCTAACCCCAGGAAAGAACAAGAGACTGAGTGTAGCTGTAGACCTGAATAATACTGCAGGTTAAATTATCATAACAAATCTTTCTGATGCCTTTCAAGGTACTTAATCTTGGTTCCCTACCTTGGCTCTTTTCCTTCAGCCCCCCAGCTTGACAAGCAGAGGAGGGCACTGTCACCCTGCTCAGCACTCCGCTGTCAGACGCCATGGTGCCAAGCAAATAGGAGGAAATTACATCTTGTGATCAGAGGAGACATGGTTCAGTGGAGTCCAAAAAGCTGTGTGAGAGTAGAAGCAGCTGCTGTGTGGGGAAGCCCAGGCAGTGAATGGCTGGGAAGCAGGAGCTGCTGACAGGTCAGATGTTGCCCCAACAGGAGGTTTAGCAAGGGCAGCCAACCATCAAGTCATAGCTGTGCCTGTATGTTTGCAAAGAGGAGGGGTTCCTGCCTTGGGGTACCTCTTAATAAAGGCATTTTAATGTGCTGCACTAGATATCATTCCTGGCTAACACATTACATTTTATGCTTACATTTCCACAGAAGACCTGTGGTAATTTTGTATTCATTAGGTAAAGGGATTTGGAAAAACCTGTGCAGGTTTCTAGCCTCATGCCTAGAGGCAGGTGGAGGAGGACCCTGTGACACAATCACCTGCAGTAAGAAGGACTGTAATAGAGTGAGATTTCTAAATCTAGAGCTAAGAGAGAAACAGAGAACACCCAGCAGTAAGAGAGATCTTTATAGCTCAAGTTGAATCTAACCCGTGAATTGTCATATCATGGCCCCAGTGCTGGAGCTGCACTACATGAATGCCATGACACTCTGCTGGTGCTGCTGGCACCATAATTCCACATCTGCAGGAGAAACTAAGTCACAAAGTTTACTGAGCATAGCATATTCAATGCAATACATCTGCAAAAGCATGTTGGAAAGCCACTGTCATCTCCCATCTGTAAGCACTTCCCTGTCCTTCGGGTCTCTGAAATAAGCAGCATATGTCTGCAAGAGCCATCTTGCCTACTTACAATAAGAAAATGTTTGATATTGTGTTCTGGGAAACGACCATCTGCATTACCAACAAGGTACTCAAAATCCATGCCAGATATTAACAGCTGTGTGCCCAGAGAGGAGCAGTGAAGAGCCATGGTTCTGGCTGTGGTAATAGTAAACTATGCATTGAGCATCTGTGTTTTAGCTGCTCACCCAGCTGTCCCACACATACCAGGATCAAGTAGAAAGTGGTATATGAGTACCTTACCTCACAGGCTCTATGTGGACAACAAAAAATGGCTGTACTAGTGGAAGTCAGGATCAGTTATGGCAGAGTTGACACTAAGAGACAGGGACTTCTTTGCTATGAATGCTCCCTCTGACCTGCATGGATGTTGCGGTTTAGGAATGGTATTCTCGAATTCAGTACTCCCACTAAACCATGCGCCACTTCCCCTCCTCTCACAACTGTAGGCACAGCAGGCACGTGTCAATATAAGAACAGTTTACTGGGAACAGCAATGAGATAAGAAAATGAACAGTAACAGAAAAAATATTAATAACAAAAGGTGTAAAAAGAGAAACCATTTGCATGGTAAGCTTCTAACAACAGTACCAGACCATTCCATCCACCTTGTTTTCTCAGCCGGAAGGAATCTTTTCTCCCTGGCTACAAGACCCCCTTCCCCCTGCCCCTGGCAATGATGTGAGGTGGTGTAGAATAACCTTTGTGTCTTAGCCACATCCCCTCATGGCTATTGTAAAAATTAACCCTGACCTGGCTGGAACCAGGACACTGGGCATGTTATCAGCCCTACTGGAGATTTCCTGCAAGTATCTACAAGCCTGTGACCAAGTCAGTGTCCATCTGGACATCACTGGTGTGTGACAACACTGCTCATGGTCTCAGCAGTGATCTTCTGCAAAACTTGCCTACATACATTAAACATCCCTGGGCTCCCTATGTACATCTGTAAGTGAGCTGGTGCTGATCCTGCTACAAACCACTTCAATGGCCTTGCATTCAGTACAGGTTAAGTATTCACATAATAGGATACAAATCCTAACTCCCTGCTTTCCTTACTATCCACAATTTTTTTCACCTTACCTCTCTTCATTTCAATTGCAGCAGCATACTTCCATCTTAAATATTTCTTGAAAAAAGCAAGGAGAAAACTCAATTTTAGATGGGTTATTTCTGCAAATGCAACCTTTGATACTAGCCTTAAAAATTTACTCAAGATTTGTTTGCCACCATCTGCATGATATCTTTTCTGCAATTTATATTACATGCTCTGCTCTGTCCTATCAATCAATTTCAAGATGCATTTTGTGTGTGACATAATCACAAAACAGCTGTATTTTATCTAAATCTGTCTAGGCTCAACGAACCCCAATGTCAATTAGTTAAAAATCATCTGGTTTACTCAGAGAAGATATTTTTGCAGCCTCTTTTTAAAAATTTGATCTGTCAGACACTGTCCCTCAGTGCAGATGACATTTTATCATTTCAAATCTGTTTCCTCTGGAAGCTTCTAAAGCTCAAAAATGGGGTACATTGGCAACATTTTACATAGTCTGACATGAGGCATTTGCCACACTGGAAATACTCTACTAATGTTGGCCTGTTAGGCTCTGCCTATTTTTATTTAATAATGGAAACCATTATGGAAATATTTAAGCTTTTATAAAATATCCCTAGGTTTTAAAAGTCTGTAGTACAAGAGATAGTTCATAGCATATTTCTTTCCCAATGGCACTTTTATTTTTAATGATTGTGTATATGACGCAACCCATCAGGTTAGTGAACTCCAGCCTGACTTGAAATGCTTGCACTCCTGGAACTGCAAGGACTGTATGCCGACAGGTGATCTCAGAGGGGTGAGTACCACAGTAACCCAACCTACCTACCCCTGGAAATAAAACACAGTAATCGGGTCTGACTGGGCTTCCTTCTTTGCCTTGTAGAATGCACAGTATTTATGATTAAGCTTTGTAAATGAAAATCAGAGTGGTTTCTGTGCTCATTTGAGCTGCACAGCCTTATTCTGGGTGATTCATTCATTGAGTCAGGCAGCCATGCATGCAGTCATTCAAAAGTAATGCCACGCTTCCTTTCAGCATGCAAGAATGATTTACCTCTCTGCTGCCTTTCCGTGTTTGTTCAGCAAACACACTAAGCTAAAGAGTTCCTATTGCAAGCTTTGCCCTTATTTTTAAAGAAACAGTGTTATCTAAATGCATGTGTACAGGGTGCTGCACATTTTGGCAAGCGCAGGTCTGTAAGAAATGTCTGCAACCCACAGCATCCCTCACAGAATATTCTCTCTTTTCTTGGTATCTGTGAAAAGAGGCTTCTACTTACAAGCAAGATTTCAGCTTCATTTACACACATGCTTTGCCATAAGCAGGCCAATAAAAACAGACCGTTTTTAACATTCCCCAAGACTTCTAAAGGAGGACCAATAACTCAGCCTAACCTCATGCAAAGAAATGTGAAGCACCAGCAGATTTTCTGTTATCAATAATTTTTTGCTAATTTCAGAAACTTACAGGAAATCACACCAGAGATAGTACCACAGGCCAAGTAATAGCTTTTGACCTGGGCAGTTTTAAGAAACTATGAAGAATGAAGGCCTAGACAGAGCTGGAGACAGACAATAACATATGCTTGATTCTTGTAAATTCGTAGCATAGGGGGTTGACCTCTTTCAACTTTGCACAAATAAAAGTAAGGTACTAGTCTAAGCTCAAAATTTTAGTACTCTACCCACTTCAAGATGGGGAGTAAGAGTAGGTTTACATGGAATGAAAGTACTATGTTATGCTGCCTATAGGACTCCTGAGCCTTCTGGCAGTAGCTAATTTCTGTTTATAGTGAAATTACAAGGTCAATGCAAGTAAATATCAACAAATACAGAGCTCATGGTAGTCCTCACAACCAAAAAAATTCAGAGTGCAGATATGCTGGATGAAACAGAAAGGTTATGCAGCACAGGTGCTGCCTCCCCTTTTGCGGAGGGGAAGAGAACTTTTATCTTGATTTCTAAATAGACTCCTGAGCTGCTGAGAAAGCTGGCTTTAAACAATGTTTTATTTCATGTAAATTCACAGGGAAAAAAAGAGTAACTGAAAGTTAAAAAGGTAAGTGTGATGTTCATACAACCCAAACATCTGGGGTATCACAATGGAAACCCTTTATGAATGTATTTTCACTAGTTACAAAAAAGTAAACTCATTTTTTCCCGTTTTCTCAAGATTTCAAAGCTCTACACTGTATCATTAAACACAAGTCATTAAATTATGTCTCAAGTTAAAGGCATTTCATGCTTTGAAATTCTTTTGAAGTTGGCAGATGATGTTATTTTTCTCATTTGCTTTTTTCATTTTGAATCTTTAAAAAGGAACTTCAGTTTATCTTCCATTATTGTTCTTTTTTATAGCTGATCAAAAGTCACACTTATGAAAAGGTACATATTCATGTTAAAGAATAATGCTTTGACACTCTGCTGGTAACAGAAAGACTTTAAAAATAGCTCTTTAACTTATTTACCTTTCTTCTTTTGCATTAGATTTTCAAGGAAATTAGAATTGCTTTCTTTGAATTTTTCTTCTTTACTTTTCAATGTATGTAGCATATTGCATCAAAAAGAACAGTAATATTGGACCACATTTTTCAGCTGTCTTTTAAGTCCTCAAGCACTTTATTTTTAAGAATTTATTTAAAACACTTATTGGCCATTATAACAGGTAGCAGTCTATTGTTGATCTTAACAGTTTCTAGAAAGAAAAACACATTTGCAGAGAATACAGGCGTTGCAATTTTATGGATTTACTGAAGTGTCTGTCTGAGAATAATTCTTAAAGGAAAAGTGAACTTTCTACTAAGTGATAAATTCTGTAGAGTGCCTGGCTAACATAGAAAATATTGATTGCTTTTCAAAAGAATCAAATGCCCCAGAAATCAGAAATATTTCAGTGGCAGCATTTTGCTTATCTGTACTTACAAGTTTTGAGTCAATTTTTGTGCAAGTAACAAAATGAAGTATGCATGTTAAAACTGTGAATATTTAATTTCTGCTTCAAAGGATTTCATCCTGACTTTGGGTCAGAAAAGCAGCGCTCTGTTGCAATCAATAAATGGCACCCAGTTCACTGAAAGAGATCCCAAACTGATACACAAGTGAAACAAATAAGGCGCATAACAAAACTAGATGCAAATGTAGACGGAGTAGGAGGAAGATGAGCCTTGTAGTGCAGCCATGACCATGGGATTCTGCTAGACTCATTTGGACTCGAGATTTATAACCCCACATGATTTCTATAAAATTCTCTGTACTCTGCACATTCAGATAAGGATGAACACCCATTATACTTGACCATAACCACTTGTCCAGAATCCAGTGCAAAACCATTCTCCACAGAAGTTATGTTTTTAATTCAGTAATATAATTATGTCACATAAAGTGACAAATACTACCCTCAATGCAGTAGCTACTTTTATGACCAGTATTTTGCACCCAACCTGGCCAATTCTTTAGGTAGCTAATTCTTTAGGTACTGACCTACAGTTAGGGCATTGAATGTAACCTCTTCTTGATTTAACAACATCTGTAAAGTAAATATTAACCCGATGGGGTTTTGATATACCGGTTTTACATATCTACCTGATAAAGAGGCTAATGTCTCTTTGCTTGAGGCAGAACAGTGGAAAGAGCAGAGGAAGCACAATCAACTCCAAGTGTCTTTTCTGACGTTACTTAACACTAACACAACTATTACTGCTATTGTAAAGCAGCAATAATTAGCTCTATGGTTCAGTTTGGAACCTTAAGTGAGGCTGGATTGTCCTGGCATAAGAATGACTAGGCAAGATTTAGGTCTAATCATAAAGAATCAGACGTTTTTTAATTGTTTCAATTTTTCAGATGAGGAAATGAGGCAAATGAATCTAAAATGTACAGCAGCACTAGAAATGGAACCCAGAGCCTGTGATTTCTCTAAATCTCTGTTTGGCAGGTTGTGATCTGCCTGATGGTCTTTTTTGTAGGCCAGTGAAGTAACCCCTGCCATTGCCATTTCTTTTCTACTTCATTTTTAATTGCTTTTGATCACCTTTCTGAAACCTCAGCAGTGCCTCACTCCCCCTTGTGCCCTTTGTAGTGTGGATGGCTGAGGAGAAGTTGTTGCCAAGTTGGCTGAATACAAGTCCACTAGTTTTTTACACAAGAGGGAAGGAGCCTGCCATGGCTGAAACATAACAACAGACAATTCTGTCCTCACAAATGACCTGCTCTTGTTCTTTCTTGGGCAAAGTAGACTGTCTGCACTAACCTCGTATCTGAAATAAAATTTTGGCTTTCCATATATTGCTTAAAAGTGAGTCCTGGAAACATCAAAGTCATCTACATGATAACACTCTTTAGCAAGAATGTGCTAGTGAAGACTACTGACTATTAAAACTACTCTAACTTGTTAGTCTTTGCACTGCAGCAAGTGTCCCTTTATTAATTTGCTGCTTACTGTCTAAATCTCAGGTTGCAAGTCTTTTGGAACAGATGTTGGTTTAGGACTATTACTCCACACAGTGCAGGAGACATTATATCCTCTTTGGAAGCCTGACCACAAGAATGAGAATGAATAATCACCAGTATGAGTCTACACAATGAGTACATTTCATATGTTAACCTCCCTAGGAGCACAAACATCTCAGTCATCAATGTGATGTTCATCAAGGCATTTCCAAATAGCAACTCCTTTAGAAACAGTATATTTTGCATTGAATAGCATTTCTGCTCTACTTTTCTCTTTCACTTTGAATTCATTCAGCCACCTTGAAGTCACATGTAGAAGTTGCAGTGACACTCACTGGAGAAGGCTGAGCTGACTACTTTCTGCTCCATGGTCTGCTGAGACTCCAGGCACCACGTTCTTTATGGTGCTGATTACTCTTGCATTTTAGCCCATTAAGCATTGCATATCTGCTGAACTATCCAACTTTTATTCAGAAAGCTAAAATCCTGTGGCATCATCCAACACTCTGCAGATGTCCCAGATATTACAGCAGCACAATCACTCTACTGTTTAGAGTACTTTGTTCCTGTCTCTGTGAATTAAGGAGTGTCAAAACATGGCATGTATTGCTAAAGTAAGAGGTAACCCAACATGACATGACATAATGAGATACAGCCCATGGGTTCAGGGAGAGGAGTGGTAAGGGGAATACAACTAGGCCCATATCTGATGAAAAGTCACCAAAACTTCAGCTAAGCAATTACTTGTATTTTACCAGATTATTCAAAGAATCAAATCTTTTTTGCACAATGATCTCAAAGCAATTTGATTAAATATCTATAAAAAAGTAAACTCAAAACCTTTATTTGTATTTCAATTAGCTCATAACTTCTGCTGTTCCAAAAGATGCTCCACTTTATCAGCATTAGCAGCCTCTGTAGTTTGAGAAATTCTGCAGAAACCCTTGAGTTTCACCAGTTTGGAATAGACATGGCGTGGGGTTCAAAATCCGTAGGTTTCTGTCAGAAACATGTCCATGATTTTTTGTCAAGGTCAAGTCTTCCTACTCTTCCCAGCCTTGCAATTCTTTGGCAGCAAAAGGCTCCTAAGATCCACCAGTCTGTCCTAGGTTCAAGTCTCCCCTTGCCTTCAGAGATAATTTTGGTACTTATGGTTCTCATTCCACAGAAGATGAGAATGAAATGTTACAGTGCCAAAATTCTTTGAGGAACGGCTTTATCTCTCTCCACATAACTCTACTCAAATGCTATAGGAAGAACCAAATTAATTGCAGAACTGTGTTGCAATGACACATAAAACCAATACCTTGGCAGACATTTAGATTTTAGCCCACAATCAGTCTCTTGTCTCTCTTTTTCTCTCTTTACCTACACCTAAGTATGCTCAGCAGCAGGCAATGAGAAGGAGTTTCTCAAGAGAGCGATACATTACCCTGCAGCCTTATTGTTCTCAAGGGAGAAGTACTTTCCCTGTCCTAGAATAATTGTTTTTAATTGCAAAACATCCTCTACCTAAATAAAAACAAGATTCCCCTTGGCAGAGTCAGACAGGCCAATGGTTATTTATTATTTGAAATATCATTGCACATTTGAACTCAGTCATGAATCAGAATCCCAAGGGCCACCTTGCTACATATAGATGAATCTAAATGTACAGCTTTGTATCCTTCTATTTCTGACTAAGTTATATGATAAGTGGGTCATTGAATTAGAGAAATGGCTGCAGACAGCAAAGAGCACTGGAAAGACCTTCTGGGTAAAGCACTGGTCTTCTATTAATGTGTTACTTGTCCCATCGAGTGTTTCTGAGTGATATGTACAGGGTTAGCTTCTGACACAAGAAAAAGAGAACTCAATGTCTCAGATTGAGTTGGCAAAATACCAACTTCCCAATACAGAGTCAGAGCCTCCACCAGCCCCAAGGGAAAAGGAGCAAAAAAACCCCTAGAAGTAAAACTTAAAATGGCAAGGTTTTTATATTGACACAGAAGAGAGAAAATTAAAATCAAACTCCAATATAACACATACATACAAATGTAAAATCAACATGAGTCGCCCACTCAACAACACAGACCTCCACCACCTCAGCCCACAAAAACACCCCAGAAGATTCCTCCCAAAGGACACCCAGCAAGAGAGGAGAAAAAAACAATGACAAAAAAAATGTTTACTTCCCAAACCAAACAGCTATGAAGAGGTGGCAAAGCCTGATGCTACCAGCACAGTCATAACATGTTCACTCAGCATTGGCCATGAAGGAGACTGAGCTAAGCACCTCCTACACCTGTATTTATACTTGCTGTGATGTCATAGGATATGAAATATCTCTTTGGTTGCTTAAGTCAGGTGATGCCTGTCCCCTCTAATC
This sequence comes from Hafferia zeledoni, assembly GCA_035583235.1. NCBI lineage: Eukaryota > Metazoa > Chordata > Aves > Passeriformes > Thamnophilidae > Hafferia > Hafferia zeledoni. The sequence continues at coordinate 42,234,982 of JAWWEV010000043.1, forward strand.
TATGTAAGACTACCTGGGTCTGCTAAACTGAGGCCTAGCTAAAACTAAGGCCAAAACTATCACACTGAAGAAAAAAAATAGCTGAGAAAGTTTCAGAGAACAAACAGTAACCTTTCACCTGCTAATTAAGATAATGTACTGTGTACTGTATACTTTAACCTTACTGGATGCAAACTTTTATGGTTTTATTAGGTGCAACCCTGTTTGCAGCTCTGTTTTTAGTATTTTCTCATAAAATCCTGAACAAAAATCAGGATTCCCCTTCATGGTTTATGAGGTTGCTGGTATCCAACCTTTTCTTGCATCTGTTCACTTGTTTCTGAAAGGAGACTCACAGAAGAGCTCTGTGTTGGTGTTTCCCTGCACATTTAATGAAGCCCTCTTTTGCTCCATTCCAAACCTGCCAGCTCCATCAGGTGCACACTAGAAGGATTTGCCCTAGTTTTGTGTCTAAAAGCATGAAAAATCTCTCCCTAAACATTGATTACCTCCAGGAAAAGTAATTTGGTCACTGTGTGTTTTTCTCACAATCTGAATGTTTCTAAAAATAAACCCAATAGACCTACAAAATCTCCCTTCAAGGCCTACCAAATCTGCCTTTAAGGGCACTGTATGATAACTCGCATGTTGCAGTTGAAAATTAAGATGAAACAGAATCAGCAACTCATTACATCTTTGCTGAGTTGGCAGAAAACTCTGGAATAGTATCTCTGGATATGAGAAAACATCAGCAAAGAAAATGAATTACATCTCCCTCCTCCCTGCAGACAACCAACTCTGCTCAACTTTGAGCAATTATCAATTAATGTCTTCCCAGATAGAAGTTAAAAATTAATATTAAAGAATAAGGTGCAAACTCAGTAGTGTTTTATGCTTCCTGGGTTAACCTCACCACTCATGACTTTGCTTTTGTGTGAATGTTTATAGTAGAGATCAGCTCTGATTTTCTATATTTTCCCATATATTTGCAAGTTGCTATGTGAAACTTTGCTGTGTTTCGAAAAGATGATTTAGCAGGATCAACCAGATGTTCCTTCTGAGTTGAATTTTCAACCTGGGCAAGCAAAGGATGAATTTTGGTCCTGTGGCTCTGAACACATTTCCATCTTTACTTACACAGAGTCCCTTCAATGGTGGTGTAGGATTCACTCCTCTCATCAGGCATATTGGACCAGAAAGGGAGGGGAAAGAATGATTTTTTTTCAGATGCCCCTCCTGCCAATGTTGCTCACAGGCCCAGGAACATACAGCTCTCCAAATCTGGAGTCAAGGAAAGAACTTCTTACTTCAGATTCTTTGGGAAATTGAGAGGTTGAGGGGAGTAAATTAATATGCCTTTTTATTTAGCATGATTCACCTGCTGCTATGATCTGAGTATTTTTTTAACTATACTTTTTTGCAACACTAGTGACATTTTGTTCACTTGTATCTCAGATAATAACAAATCTGGTGGGGTGGTTTTTTCAGCTGAATTTTGAAGGATTTGATCTGACTGACACTTTTATAGGATTGGAGAGTGCTGTGTTAGATCAGGTGAAAGTGCCACTGAATGAAAGCCCAGTAGCCGTTTTCCAGCTAGGGATGTGCAGATGGGAACATAAGAACAGGATAAGCATATGTAGAGGTATTAACCCACAATACTTTCCCAGCCTGCAGAAGTCAGCCATACAGGGACTTCTGATCCAGAAACATTCTCTTCATGTTTAGGAGCAGCCCAAGCTCACTGGATTTTTATCTAAAGAACTGGATGTATCCAATCACTTTAACATCCCCAACACACCAACAAGTGGCAAGGAAATCTGATAGTGCCTATTGAAGTAAAATTTAACAAATTAGATAATCTTCAGTAGTTTTTTGAATTTAAAAGTTGGGACACCTTTCCATATCACTGTTAATTGCCATTGTATATCACTCTTCAAATCACGGACAAATATTTTCTACCAGCAAAATTCATTACATTCCATCTTTTCTTTAATAAATAAAGAATTCTTCTGTATCTCTGTTTCTTCTGCAAAGCAGCATAGAGAAACAGAGGCTACAATCCTTCTAAGCTTACGCACGTACTGTATTTGTTGCTTTTCACTTTCACATTACAGCATAATATAATCAGATCATTCCTCACTCTTTTCTTTTGGTCACATTCAGAGTGTGAATGAACTTTTCTTGATTTACCAAGAGGTGCCTCTTCCTCAGCATGGCAGGTTATATAGAGAGATTTTTCATCAATATGCTTTATTTGCTGACAGCCATATGTAAAGCAAGAAGAAATGTCTGGCCTTAGTGACTCCTAGAAGACTGAAATGGAGACTAAAGGGAAAACACGTCCATTATAAGTGTTCTTTTTAAAACACATTTTTGAAAGACTCTCAAAATGTAAGAAATTGAAAATTATATTAAAAAACTAGGTATTCAGGGATGTAGACATATACAGCTTTGAAGATGATATTTTGAAGGCAGAGTTGTGAATTTTAAATCTAGAATGGGCTTGATCACTTGTCTAATATCCTGCATACTACAGATGGACAGAAGGTGGGAGGAATCTACTCCTTCTTTAAGTCTAAATTCATTTTGATTGACAACTGGTACCCTGAACCTGATGATCTGAAAGGTTGACTGGTTTGGAAAAAAAGGTGTGTGAAATTTTACATCAGGTTTTAAACAGGCCTTTACAGTATACAGGGTGCCTAAAATATTTTTTTTCCCCAAAAAGATTCATTTTATCTCAGTTGTTACTGATATTGCTACCTCTGAAGCCTTCACTTCATATATTTGTCCCGTCTTTGTTAGTGATGTGGCCATTAGTGGCTTTAGACTTTTATTTCTGAGTATAGCTTCCATGCATGATAGACCACTACTAGTATAGTACCAAGGATGAAAAATACGTCTAATTATCTATCTTGGGATTCTTAATCTGGGGTTTAAATGCTTGCTACAAGCTTATCCCAGACAGTGTGGAAGAAACACATGGCAAAAGATAAAAAGTGAATCACATTAGTGGATTTGAGAGGCTTGTGTGAACTTCCTTCTTTCTCCATTTTTTATTTCCTTTGGTGTGGAGTGTGGCAGACTTTAAAAAAATTAAACTTGACTTGAGAGAGGAAGAATACTATAGAGGCTTTTAGATAGATCCATCAATTATATAGCAAACTCCTTCGTATATTTGTATACTCTCTGGAATGTTCTTGTATGTCTGGCTATTACACTTTTAATAAAGAATGAAAATATACAGAAACTTCTACAGATTCGGATGCAAAACCAACAAATGTCCTCACTTTATGACTTTCCTTGTGAAAAACTGAGTACTCTGGACAAGCCTCATACACATAACCCTGGCTCTTGTAATGAAACTGTACCTCAAACAAGTCAACAGCACTCAGGTTACAGAGGTAGGAGGCAAGGATCACTATATCCTGAACAGTCATCTATGGCTTGGCATATGTGATTCTTGTCCACCTGAGATCTTGGTCTCATATCCCAGGAGGGCCTGCTTCATCCTACAAGGAAGGTTGTTCAAGAGGTCACTAGTAGTGGGGTCCCTTTCATATTCCTCATAATCCCTGTGTTGCCTCATCTTTGACACTCCCAAGCACCACAGATTCCCACACACGTTAGACATGCAGCAACTTTGCTCTGCTCAGGCACTTTGCTAGACAAAAATTGAAAACTGGTTGAGTAAAGGGGTTTCGTGGATGGCTGGCTCACCACCACTGAAACAAATACTGCACAGAAACAGGGACACAGTGGAGCTACAGGCACTGCTCAGAGTCAGGCTGGGCAAAGCAGCACTAAGCAGAAGACACTATCACAATGCCAGCCTAGCAAGGCTGATATTTGGGGTAACACATGCAGTAACTCATGGAAGAGTTGACCTTAGAAACATTTGCCACATTGCCTCTCTCTGTTCTACTTCCCTGTTCTGGCGAGGGAAACCCCTTAGGCTTCCTTTACAAAATGTTCTACAGATACATTATGAGTTATGCTGCAAAACAAATATGTTTCCTTCTTTGCCCTAATTTGGTACTTCTGTCATCATTAAGGTCAAAGTTTGTCCCTCCTTCTCACAGGATCAGTACAAGTCACCAGGAGAAAGGTCCATAGCAAAGGAGTAGATCCTGTGCCTGCCTTTTGGAACAAAGTACTGGTGAGCACAATAAGCTTGTATTAAAAGGCATTTTCACTAGCAAGTGAACAAATATCTTACTTTTCTGTGTAACCCAGAAACCAGGAGCAAAAACTTTTCAGACACAAGGCACTAACCTGTTTCACCAACTTCACTGGGAGGTGGCACTTGCCTACATCTCAAAAAGTGGGGGTGGATTTGAAACTGAGATAGCAAATGGTTTAAATCAGCTCTATTTAACACTACAGCCCCATCTTCTTATGATCTGTACCTAAGACAAATTGTTCTTCTGTGAGAACATTATTTATCTTAATAACGTTGCTCAAAACAAGGAAAGTTCAAGTTAGGGGACAATAAAATATACAAATTCAAATCACATTTGCAATTCAGGAAGCCAAAGATATGGACATCTCTGGGGTTATTGTGGAGGAACACAACATTTGAGGATAAAACCCACTCAGAATTGTGTTCAAAATTCCCCTTTTGGCTCCCCTTTTGAAGCAGCAATCCCAATTCGTGAAAAATAAAATAAAGGGTCAAAATGCTAAATGTTATAGTGACAGTAATTCCTGCTCAATGGAAAGCTAACTAGCTATTTCAAAGGTATTTTTTTTGTGTTCCCTGTCAATATGCAAATGTTAGTCTTACAGTGCTGCAGAGCTATAATTCTTAGCAGAGAGAGACTTTCCCAACATTAGAGATTGCACAAATTATCTTCCAAGAGCCTCATGAATACGAACCATGAAAAATTTTGTATAGTAATCTAACCTCGTTAATTTAATTTTATTTCTTCAACGTAAGTCTCAAACTCAAAGTATTTTATATTGCAGGATTTTCTGAGGGGTTATGGAATCAGTGTCTGTTTCTGTATATACAAAAAGGACAAAAGCTACAGGGAGTCATTGACCTACTAAAAGGCACAAGAATACCTCGTATAAAGTGCTTTAGGGCTTTGAATATTTTTTAAAGCAAACACCCAGATCTGTCCTCAGGGTGAGATCCTAATGCAACAAGTTGTCATTCCACATTGCAGCAGTGGGAAGAATGACTCCTAGTGGCAGTCAGCACAAAAAGTGGGACAGAGACTTTTGGAAAGTCCCCTGGGATGCCATGCTAATACATCCTTATAGCACAGCTTTGTTGGGTATCAGAAAAAGCTGTGCTGAATAAGTGAAATCACAGTAGCTTAGTCTATGCACAAAATCCAGCTTGCTTGTCCAAATCAAAAGGAATTGGGCAAGGATAGGGACATAATTTGTGAATTTGTCCTATGAAGGCACATGGAAGAAACTTCAGATAAGATTTCTGAGGAATATCCTTCTTGCTGAAACCTGTTTCTCTTTGGGTTTTTTTTTCTGTTGGAGAAGGGGTGAAAATGTGTGCCCGAAGTTTCACCACCCATATGCTGTGACTTGGCTCCTTGTCCAGCCCCTCTGCCATAAATGTGACAAAGCCTATCAGGACAGAAAAACCCATCCAACAGATATCATACTATCAAAGGAGCTCAGTGTGGAAATAGACAATGGGGGCAGACAGACACAGTTCTGTGTTGCCTGAGCAGCCTTTGGGAAGTGAAACACCAACCAGCACACATGCTGGGAGGGAATGGACAAAAAAGCACTTAGGTTTTTGACAGAACCAACACACATTGTGGTAGTGGCAGGCATACACATCTCCTCTCAGGACTCAAACAACTTGACCTGGTTACAAGTATGGATGCAAAACCTCAGTCTCTGCCTTTATTGCTAAGAGGTGCACCATAGCGTAGGTGACTCCCACATGGTAGCAAGTGCTGAGCTATCTTGCAGCATCAGCAGCATGGAAAGAGCATTGCAGTTGCCTGTCCTGAAGTCAACTAGATCCAACCACAGATTCACTGTTAAAAGCCCTACAATGATAAGAGGTTTCTATCATGAGTGACAATGTTTGAGGCTTTGGGTATTTGTGAAGACAGGGTAACAAAACACTGTTTTAGGTAGAAAAAACAGATGAACTAGTACATTCAGGGTCTTAGTTTCTTTTTAAGTCTTTTGGAAAAAAATTTATGAGGAAATACTTGCAATTTCAATGTCACAGTTTTCCAGATTGCTTTCTCCTGATTCATTCCTATTCCAGAATTACTCTGACTACTAGAAATTACATCATAGTTTCTGGAGCAAATTAGCAGCCTTGATTTCTATGTCTTTTAGCAAGTTATGCTCTATCATAACTGTAACGGGGATTTTTCTCCCAACTGAAGCTCCCAAGTAACTTCTTCTGTCAGGGATATATCTCTGCAGCACAGCATCCAGTTGTCTGTCCTGCACCTTCAAAAGAGAGAAAAAGGAATGGTGCTGCCAGCAGCAGCAAAGCACATGCTGGAAGAGGGACAATTGTACTAAGGGTGAACCAATTTATACAAAACTAGTGTTTTCATAAAATATACTGTCACAAGGTCATTCAAGCCACACAGGACAATGACATTCTGGCCTAAAAATATGTTTTTCCTCATAATCACAATACTTGAATATTTCCTAAAGTTTTCTATGAGAAATACTGGTGCTTAAGCTTAAGTGAAGATAGCAGTAAATAAAATATTTGTGAATAGAAAGCATATTTATGCTACAATATGGTGACATTATTTCAGGGACTTGGATAAATAACTCAAGGTATTTCCTGAAAAATGCCTTTCCAGTCATCCAGACTCTTTCTAAATTGTATAAGCACCGTGCTGACAAAAGCTTTCTATGTCCCTTTGAAAATCACCCTCGAGTCAACAGGTTCCAACGAGTTACAGATCAAACTACTGCAGGAGCAACTTCCTCCATAACACTAACACAAGATAGAATTTTACAGATATTTTGTTTTTCAGTCTGCAAGTACTTTTGATTAAAATTTACTTGAGGTCTTTTGGTCATTTGAACAAGGCATTGGATTTATAAATTATATAACACTACCCCTGCTACACAAGCTGATGTTTGATCATTAGCCCATGACTAAACAGCAGTGTTAACCTAAAGCCCCTGTGTTCTTTTCTCTTCATGCATGATTCTTGCTTACAGTACTTCACACAGAGGAGCTGAAAAGAGGATTTACAGTGAAGAAAACAAAAAAAAAATTCCAGAGGCAAACACACCCAGAGTTTTTAATACCAGAGTTGTCATTATAAAATAATAAACCCAATAAACCTAAGAATATTTTTCACAATTTACAGTTTTAATGCTTCTAATGAGACTAAACAAACAGTCTTAAGAGATATGGTCCACACATTCACTGTTTCAGTTTACCTCCGATGAATGATTAACTCACTGTTACATATAATGGAAATACCCAACTGGTCTTAACTTACATTAATTAGAGTACCCTCAATGATAGTTAAACATACATTGAATATCAGATTAAACTCTGAAAGTTGATATGATCTACCAGATAAGACACAGGATCAGGATCCAGAAGAACTGAATTCTGCTCCTGGCTATCTCCAAGGTATCTACATCTCTCATCTGTGCCTCAGATACTCAGTTGGTAATGCAAAAGAACAACTTTGTCTGAACCATGGTCTTTGATGCATACCAAATCTGAGTTGGAACTTGCAAAACGTTTAGGGTGTACCTGCCTTTGCACATCACAGAATGGCAATGGAATGTCTTTATTTCTGGAGTAATTAGCATTACCTGCAAGTGCCTCTTTACTGGTCCCCTGTGAATGAATGACTAAGTCATTGAGGCACTGAGAGGTGTATATTGCAGTATAATTAACCTCTTCTGCTCACAATCAGCAATTCACCCTTTCCTTGTATGTCAGTAACCTGTGTCCTTGATTCAGGGAAATTCCCTCTTTCTGCAGTGGCTGTAGGACCTCCTGCATACGCAGTGAGTGTTTCAGTGTTCAAGGTATGGGGAGATCAGAAAGGGAGAAAATAATTGATACATTCACCTAGATGAAAATTCACCTAGAGACCCAAATGGTCAAATTATTTTTACCCAAATCTTAAAAGCTAATGCTTGGGAACCAATTGTTGTATTATGGACCTGCTGGCAAACAAAAAATATGAACAGAAGGTACTGGAGATCACTTTGTCACAACCTAGAAGTCCTATCGCACTTCTACATCTCCTTCAACTAGTGATAATTGTCACAGAGTGTGCCTCTATCACTTCTTTTTTTTAGGATTCCTGCAGATTACTTTATCCTGGCTCTCCTCTGTACTGAGAAATAGTGGAACACTTTCAGTTTAAAGGAAAGGTGTAACTCAGTGTTGCATTTTAAGCACAGTGAACTTTTGTTTCCACAGCTGTTGGTCCATCCTTCCACTTGTTCCTCTTTCTTCATCATCTAAACTCTCTTTGTTTCTTATCTTTTTGGTTTTGTTTTTGTTGTTTTGGCCCTGCTCAGCCAATATGTCTCATTCATTTTAAAGACTCCTTCCTTTAGTCAAAGCAAGGTACCAAAGAATACCAGCAGCTTCATACATTTTTTTACTAATACGCTTGATTTTTTTCCTCTGTCCACTGTGTTCCACAGGGTGGAGCTCCTTTAAAACATCCTACAAGCAAATTTGTTATCTACCCTGAACTTCCCTTTTCTGCCTTTAAAAAATTCTACAACACTTACTGTGTTGTTCATTTCAATAGCAGCCTGAGCCTGTAATAAAGAACACCACCACTAAAAAAGGCACTTCCCTCCCACTCGCACAGATCACCACTTTTTGCCCCTCTTCCAGTCCCCTGACATGTGCCAGTAGAAACAGTTGTGTAGCAGCACAATGAAGAGTCAGGAAGTTGACATGGGTAAAAATAATTATATTTTGCTTGGCTTGCTGTTTTCTGCATCAGTGCTTGTGCTGGGCTAGAGTATCTGGTGAAGGGAGGTGCACAGGGGACGTAGAAGCCTGAATAATCATCCAGAGAAAAAGACAGGGCAGGATTGTCTTTTTTGGCAGTGATACTGGTTTCTGCTGGCCTAAACTGCTTGTAGAGTCATGGTATCAGGACACTGGCCCCACTGCCTCTCATGTAAAGATGTATTACCTCATTGTTTCCTTGGACCCTTTTGCCTCCTTCTGATCATCTTCTCTTCTGCCTTTTGTCAGAGTGTAATTTTAGAATGTGTTGGATTTTTTATAGTGATTAAAAAAAACAGTAATAGTTAAAGTCAGAAGAAAATGCATGTAGTAAGAGAAATGTTTCCACTAATCCAAAATGATTTTTTTACTCTTTTCTCTCACAAAGCAAGAACTTTGTTCTTTTGGGCATAGATGTATCTTGCAAACTGAGAAAAAAAAAAAAAAAAAGCATCTCCAGAAATCAGATGCACAGTCACCAAAAAGAAATGTTTCTAAAATCTTGCATCTCTCTGCTCAAGGCTGTTGTAACATATCCCTCTTGCAGAACTTTTTTCTAAATTTTTAGGAACTACCAGCAGTTATTCTTTTGAGACAGAATATTATCCTTCTGAGAGAGACGGACAAGCCTTGCTGCCTTGGAAAGTCCTTTCCCAATCCACAGAATGCACTAGTCTAAAATGTTCCTGAAAAGGCTTTAGTAAAGCAATTTCTTTTCTCACTTCCCCTCAGCTGTTGTCTCGCAGCTGCCTGAGGCTTTGAAGACCCAGAAAGTGATATAGGATCTAGAAGCACTTACATATGGCTGTGGCAGGAGTGAAGGGGCTATTTAGACTGAAATAAGAGCAGAGGAAGCACATAGATCAGATGGAAATCCTGCGTAACTTGAGGCATCTCTAGTATCTTCAGTACGTTGTACTCCCTTCCTTCCTGATGAGGAAAACAGAGTCTCCTCAAGTCCTGTAGTCCCCTGAGAAGATTCTTGGGGCTAGAAAGCGAAGTGTAAAATCAGCACAGATAGACTTATCAAAAGGACTTCCTCATTCCCTTGGAATGACGCTTGGAGAGCCACCCCCTCTTTGGCTTGTCTGTTCTCTTCTCTCACCTACCTACTGCCTTGCTTGTGCAGTCTCACCTCATTGCCAAGTAACCACAGAAACGGCAAGCATGAGTGACAACAAGAGAAGATGGCTGTGAAGCTCTTATAGGTGTACAGGAATCTCTTTCCTTTCTGTCTTCATGGGAGAGGTGAATACAGTCCAGTTTTTTGGGGTTTATGAAGAGCCCATGGCATTGCTGCTCCCTAAATTAGCACGCTGTACTGAGGCAAGGCTGGGCTCATACTAGCACATATTGCTGTTCCTATACTAGCATAATAGCACTTTGATTTGGGATCTTAGCACAGCGTTGAAATAATTTCCCAGATATACTGCACTTAGCACACACTGATTTGGCCCCAGAGTGTTTCTGGCGTAGCTTGTCAACATTACTGTTGGGAAGACTAAATGCATGTCCTTTCATGTGCGTCAAGCACTAAATCAGCCAAAACCATTAATTTAGGCAGGTTTGAATCGCATGATCTGTGGATGTATGATCTGGTAGAAAACACAATATAATCCCAGTTAAATCCCCTGAGCCACGCAACCCAGAGGTGTAACGGTCTCAGTGCCACCTTTTTCTCTATAATAATCCAATTCTCTAGTGCCAAATCTCTTGTTAATGAAGAGAAAGCCGATGCTCTGTGATTATATCCTCACTAATTTTCATCATCCAAGCATGAGTTTCTTACATTTCCTTCTGTCCTGACCAAAAGTCTTGATTACAGAAAAAAAGTATCAAGAAACCTGTCATAGTGTTGCCAATTTTATGTGTATTTTCAACTGAAATTTGAAATATATTTTAAAATTTACTATTAAAATGTTTACTGTTCTCATTAATATCCTCCATTGATTGTTGACAGTCTGTAGAAGTAAACCCTTCTCCCTTTTACATGTATTTTGATGATTTTAATAGCATTTTCTTGCTTTGTTAAGAACTAAATTGAAACTTCACAGGGCAGATTTCAGCATGGGCTATACACATCTGGCTCTGTAACCAGGGTCACTAGGACCCTGGTGATTACTTCTCCTGAAGGTTTTCCCCCTTTTTTTTTTTTCCCTCCAAAAATCAACTGACTAATTTCTTACTCTGCTGAGTTTTTTATCAATATCTGATCTGTTAGAAAACTCACACATTTCTGCTGTAGCCTGAATGTCAGGCCAATTTCTTTTCCCTCCAAGAACTTATCACAAGCAACACACAGAGTACCAGGAGTGCTAATAATATTTGTCTAATGGCTCTGTCTCAGTTGCATAAGACTGATAAACCAGCAAATGGAATTAGCTCACTGGCAGAAAGTTTGTCCTTGAAGATGTATGATATCACATCAAAACCAGCTACAGAATATTTACTCATGATTCAGAAATATTTCTCACCTCTGTCTAAATGTAGCACATTTGAAGCAAGAAAAGAAGGACTACATCACAAGCAGGAAACATGAAATATATAATTGTGTCTTTTTGGCCCAAGCTGTACAGCCCCAAGCTTCTTATAATGTCTAAAATACAGTACACCTGTCATGTCTTGAATGAACATGAAACAGGACTTGCAAAGTTAAACACATCTGAAAAAATTGTCTCAGTTTCAAATTGGAAGTTGTATTTGTAGTAGGTAGTCATGTAGTAAGATAATTTATGCATGTGCAGTTTTGGTAGATGGATTTCAGTTTCTATCTTCTGTCTCAGAAGCAGCAATAGCATTTTGGCCTAGGAGCTTTTACTGCGGGTAAGGGAATCAACATTTTTTAATTGAAAACATGCCAGTTGTCCTAGTATGAGGTATATTCTTTATATGACATATTGAAATTACTTCTGTCCTAAAGGTCACAGGAATAAGGACCAGTGATGCTGGGCTCCAATTACAGCCTGCATCCACTGTAAAGTCTTGGTCAAGACAACACTGTTATAATGTCTGAGTCTCTTTTTATTTCTCACTTCAAACAAGGTACATTTTGAATTACCTAAAGTCAGGTACTAGAAATTTAAGTGGCATAAAATGGATTTTTGCCTATACTCTTGTGCTGAGCTAAGAAGCCATATATGGTCATTGTTTCCATCACCCTTGTTAGGTTAACCAGAACTTACTTTGGTATCTTGCTGCTACAGTGGGCTGCACCATTTACACAGAGCTGACTTGCACATGCCTCAAAGCAATAAGTTAAAGATATTCTGTTTTCTCAAGCCCCAGTCAAAACTGTAGCTTTGTCTGGCCTAGGAGACATATAAAGAAGCATCAGCATTGTAGCTGTTAACATGTGAAAGCAAAGAAAAGAGATGCAGAGATAGAAAAAAAGTAGGACAGATTTAGTGGCTAGTGCTAGAGAAAATTTGGAAATACTGTTTAAGAGAGTGCTTGGAAAGCCAACATAACCTGAAAATCCTCTAATGTCAGCAAGCACTGGTCATCTTATTTCCCTGGAAATCAAGGACTAAGGTTCTTTTCTATCTTAATCTATTTTCTAATATATAAATAAGTACCATTAAAAAAAAAAAAAAAAAAAAAAAAAAAAGCAAAGAAATAAGGCTGGAAGGGACCTCTGGAAACCTTCCAATCCAACCTTTTGTTGAAAACAAGTCCTTAAACTAGGTTATCTAGTACCCTGCTAAACCAGATCTGGAGCTTTTTCACCTCTGCTTAAGGCAACATCTTGCAGTGTTTGGTTTTTCTTCTGGTAAATAATATTTTCTTAACAACAGGTGGAATTTTCCCTCTTGCAATTCACTCCCATTTCTCCGTCCTGTTACCATGCATTTGTGTGGTGAGACTTCCTCTGTCTTCTCTGTAACTATCTTCTATATTTTGGAAGACTGTGACTATATCCCTGTTATACCCACTCTTCTCTATCCTGAAAAATCCAAATTTGTTTATTTTTTCTTTACATGACTGTTTCTCCAGTTCTCTGATCATTTTGGTGGCCCTGGGCTACTGGACTATCTAAATTTTTTTTAAATCTGTCCCTTGAACTAAACAGAACACATTGTTTGATCCTAAAGATGTTGACCCAAGACTTTCTCAACTCTGCTGTAACACCTAGTTTTGTCTTTCATTTTTCCATTTAATTTTTCTGGTATACCTGTATTTCCATTCTGTTATATTTTCTTTTTATTCCAAGGTTAATTCAGGTTGACAACACTCATAGTGAAATATGAATCCTTCCCAGGGAACACAATGAGATTCACAGTGAAATAGTACAGAAAGTTTTCAGTACATTCTCTTTGCAAAATGGAAGGCGGCTTTATAGCTTTTAAAATAATACAGTTGAGAACTATTGCCTCTTCCCCCAGGCTGTAAGGTCTTGCTGGAAAGAACTCATGTATCATCAACTACAGAAATTAAATATAACCAATTAATCAACCTAGGCCTCCGTCAAAATCAGTGGGAAGAAATTGAATCCTCTAGTCTTTGGAAAAATAAGAAAAGAATATGTAAGTATTGATAACCTTTTAATTTCTCTACAGCAGATGACACAGATGTGAGCAGTGTTTAGGATGGAAAGAGCATCACTCTTTCTGCAGGGTTTCTTAATGCCAGCAAGCCCAGCATATTGGTTCACTCCTATTGTTAAAAGCTCTAATGACTGCTTTGGCAGAGTTGTGGACTGCTGGCTTCATGACTGCCTTACAATTTGGCAACAGTGTAAATTAATTAGGGAGAAGAGTGACCAGAAAGCTAGGTACCTGTGACAAGGCAGGAAGCCAGAGTGACTTGTGCAATCACCCAGCTCTGAAAGAGAACAAGTTCATCAGGAAACGGGAAGGTTGGGATCTGAGAAATGCCTGTGGGGTGTTTTTTTCTTAATTGTTATTAGTATAGCCCAAGAAGTCAAGGATTACTGATCTCTTAGTTCATCAAATATGTTGAATACTGTGTTTCAAATGCTTATAGCTCAGACCTTTGCTGCCCTTTTCCTTCATTGTATCTCTCAGGTATGTTTCAATTCTTTGAACAATAATGAAAGCTCTCTCTTGGGAAAAGGGAAGTCGTGAGTGATAGAGCAGCTGAAATGGCACCTGAGGTTGGCTTGGCAGCAAGCACAGCTGGTGAGCTAATAAAGTCGACATTTCTTATGGATTCTTTTCATTGTAGCCATGTGATGAATGTCATTCTATACCATCTCCGGTTCTTCACAGGGGAAATAGAAGGTTGGAGTATTTTTGGAATATGCCTCTGTCAGAACAACCTCGCTCACTGTCTACCTCTAAAAATCCTTAACTGAGTGCTAACTTCAAAGCCTATAATATATGACAACCTTGATTCTTTGGCAAGAAGTGATGATTACAGGGGGCAAACAAAACATGCTGATCCGTTAGATCAACACAGATGACAAACAGTATGGTAAGGAGTCAGTGATGTTTTATTACTCAGATATCATTAGGAAGGATATTGGGGCTTTGAAACTTTTATTCTGTTTAGAAAAATGTCAGAGGATTTGCTCAGTTTCTGTGACATTGCTAACACTGATTAGACAGGGGCCTTGAGTGCTAAAATCTTAGAGTCATAGAATTGTTTAGGTTGGAAAATATCTCTGAGTACACCTGTTAACCCAGCACTGCCAAGTTCACCACTGAACCATGTTCCTAGGTGAGGTGTCTACACATCTTTAAATACCTCCAGGCATGGTGACTCACCCCTTCCCTGGGCAGCCTGTGGCTATTAGAAGGAAATTTTCCTGAGTACCCAATTTAAAACTCCACTGTTGCAACTGTTGAGGCCATTTCATCCCATCCAATCGCTTGTTACCTTGGAGAAGAGACTGATCTCCATCTGTCGACAACCTCCTTTCAGGTGTTTGTAGAGAGAGATAAGGTGTCCCCTTAGCCTCCTTTTCTCCAGGTTGAACAACCCCAGTTCCTTCAGCCCTTCCTCATAAGACTTGAGCTCCAGACCCTTTGCAAACATCATTACCCTTCTCTGGACATGCCCTACCACCTCAAGTGGGAGGGGCACAACTGAACACAGTGTTCAAGGTGCAAACCCAACCATGTGGAGTACAGGGAAGTGATGCCTTCCTCAGTCCTGATACAAGCCAGGATGTCAGGTGGCCTTCTTGGCCACCTGGACATGCTGCTGCTAGCTCATGTTCAGCCAGCTGTGATCCAGCACTCCCAAGTCCTTTTCCTCTAGGCAACTTTCCAGCCACTCTTCTCCAAGCCTGTTGCTCTACATGGGGTTTTTGTAACCCAAGTGCAGGACCTATCACTTCACCTTACTGAACCTCATACAACTGGTCTCAAGCCATCAGTCCAGCCTTTCTAGATCCCTCTGCAGAGCCTTTCTATCCTCCAGCAGATCAACAATCCTGCCCAACTCGGTGTCATCTGTGAGCTGACTAAAGGTGCACTCAGTTCCCTCACCCAGATCATCAATAAAGACATTAAACAGGACTGGCGCCAGTAGTGAGCCTTGGGGAACATCACTAGTGAATGGCCACTAAATGGATTTCCCTCCATTCACCACCACTCTACAGGCTTGGCCATCCAGCCTGGTTTTCATCCAGCAAAGAGTGCCCCTGTCCAAGCCATGAGCAGACAGTTTCTCCAGGAAAATGCTGTGGAATACAGTCTCAAAGGCTTTACTGAAGTCCAGGTAGATGACATCTACAGCCTTTCCCTTATCCACTATGCAGGTCACCTTGAAATAAAAGGAGATCAGGTTTGTCAAACAGGATCTGCCTTTCATACACATGGTGGCTGGTCCTGATCCTCTCGTTGTCCTGTAGATGCTGTGTGATGGTACTCAGAATGATCCACTCCAGGACCTTTCCCAGCACTGAGGTCAGACTGAAAGGCTTATGGTTCCTCAGATCCTCCTTCCAGCCCTTCTTGTAGATATGCATCACATTTGCTAACTTCCAGTCAACTGGGACCTCCCCAGTTACCCACGTTTGCTGAGAAATGATGGAAACTGATTCGGTGAGCACTTTCCCCAACTGCCTCAGTACCCTAGGGTAGATCCCATCCAGCCCATACACTTGTGTGTGTCTAAGTGGTGTACCAGGTCAGCTGCCTTTTCCCCTTGGATTACAGAGCTTCATTCTCTTCCAGCTCAGGAGGATGGGTACCTGAAGAACAATTAACCATACTATTAAAGACTAGTCAAGAAAGCATTAAGCACTTCATCCTTTGTTACCCGGTGTTCCCCCCTACACCCATTTCCCACTCCCCACATTATTTTTCCAATAAACCAAAGAACCTTTCAGATTATACTAAAATTAGATCAAATAAGAATGACTTGAAAGAGCAGACTGCAGCATCACAGGGCTTTGCATCAGAAAGTTTCCATGGTCACAATCAGGTAGTGAAGAATGCTTTTGTAAGCACATCTCAATGTTTTTTGTCAGCATCTCCCTTTAGGTGTTACATGGCATTCTTAAATACTATTTGTGTTTCCTCATGATTTCTTTTCATCATACAAGTGAGGTTACAGATAGGGAAAAAAATTATGAATGCATCTTGCCCAAGAATTAACAGGAATTTTATTTGTAGAATGCATGGCAATCTTGGAGAAGGCAGTGATAGTCTTTGGCTGGCCCAGTCTGGGCTGTCTAAAGTTGCTGGAAAAGCGATGTATGGACTGATATCTTCAAGTGAACAGCAAGAGTGTAGCTCTATATGGTGTCATATTACTCATGTGACCCAGGTCCTGGACATTCCTGTTCTAGAAATGTGGTTCTTTGTGTACGGGAGGGAACTTGAATCTGTAGCAAGATGTAGAGGCATTCACTTGCTATTTGTGTGTCCAGAGGAGTTGGGCCCCTCTACCACCTGCAAAAGGAGTTTCTGTAATGCACTGTGTGATACTTTAACATTCAGAAACTGCTAGCATTCTTGCAGTGGCCTCTTGAATACAGACAGGCTTCGCCTGCCTCCTTGAGGGGAGTGAACAGAGGTGTGAATCTGCTTTGTTCTTGGAAGAAAATTGTTATAGTGTTTATGTTCTAAGCAGGGCAATCCACCATACAGCCATATCAGAGCTGAGGGTTTTTCAGGTGATGATGTTGAGTACAGACACTTTGTTCCCACCTAAGTCCTCTTTGAGATGCCCAAGTACTCATGTGGTTTAGGCCCCACACCTTCACAGTTCCTATAATGTAAGGAATATAAATGCCAAAAAGACAAGGTTTGCCATGCATTGTTATTCAAACATCTGTATTTATTTGAGTCTCTCAAAAGTTGTGAGAAAAACTCATGAAAAACTGTTCCAGCTCTCACACCTGAGCTCTGGACCAGAAGACAATTACTGAGATAAAACCACCCTTTGGGAAGAACCAGCCACTGAATGTCTAATGCAAATGTTTTTCTATCCCCTGGGAATATGAGAAGAATAGCCCTTAGAGAAGAATAGAACACCAGTGTCTGTCTGAATGGTAAGGTCACAGGTATCTCTCAGTGCTGTCCTCTACAGCTCGGGAAAGTTAGCACCTGAGGTTCAGAAAATTGCTGATTCCTCAGTAACCCAACACATAACAGTCTAGAAGAGAACCTAAACAGAGGATTTCATTTGAATACTGAAAATAATTTTTTTTTTATTTTTTGTTTTTAAAGTCAATATGATATATACATAATCCTTTTTTTTTCTTCTCAAGAAATAAGAGCAGGTTTCGTCACTGCAGTTCTTAAGTCCCTCCCTGGAGAACAGCAAAGTCAGTCATGTTTGGCCATGCTGTGCAATGAACTTCAGTGCAGAGAAGTCAGAACTAGTAAAGATCCAGCCCAAAAACTGGTACAGGCCAGTGCAAGCCAATCAAATAAGGTGCAACATTTTTCATGCACACCTACTCTGCCATGGGTTGGAAACTAGATATGGTGAGTTTCTGCCTAGCCCTATTAATATGATGAAAACAAACCTCCAGTCATTTCAAATGAGTGAGGCATGACCAGTTCAGAGGTTTTCAGCAGTGTAAGAAAAATAACTTTTCCTGCCCAATCACATTGGATCAGGTCCCACCGAGGAAAGAGGTTACCAAAAAAGTGAAGCTGGGGGAAAACACTGGAAAATCAGCCTTGCTGATTCTTTTGCAAGAACAATGACTGCTGCCTCTGGAAATAGCCATGCTACTAGTGACATCTCCTGTCACATAATCACATGCTGCAGCAACACTCCTGGCTTTCTAATATTCTGGCATTCACAGAACATGGACTAGCCACAAACACTATAGCCACTTTGTTGTCCCCAGATATCTGTTCTCTACGCAGCTATTTATGCCTAGGGGCAAACCAGTGGTGACCAGTCTGATGCTGGTTAAGTTCTTCATTATGACACAAAGAATCATGTAAAACTGTGCTGAAGAGATCTTTCAGGCCACTTACATTATCTGTGTGTGTGAAGGATTAGCAAAATTTCACAGGCAAATCTCTTCTTGAAAAATGCAGGTTGAAAGAAGCAATATGCAAACCCACACGATGCTCTTCAAGTCACTTTAAGCAGAGAAAAACCAGGGGAAAGTCCAACTCTACCTCTTGCATTTGGATTTCTTCAGAATAACACTTTGGAATTTTTATTCAAACTGTGATCTTGAAATTTCTTTAAATATATTGAAATATAAAATTGGAAGAACTGACAACCCTGTAAACAGAACTTTTTTTTGATGGGTTTTGTAGAGCTTTTGACTTTGGGCTGTGAACCAGAGATCCAGCTCTCTGTCACATCTAACAGACTTCCATTCTCCATGGATCAGAAGTTTCTATAAATTTGTTGTGCTCACAATAGCTATGACAGCTCATTTCAGGAACTGCATAACTCCTGACTGGGCTCAATGATGGCTGTGAAAAGCAGCTGAAAACAGGTTTTCAAGAAATGCTGGTCATGAGGGTTGAATGCAGGTTTAATCTGGACACTGGAGGAGAGAGTAGCCTGGAGGAGACAGGCAGTGCAGAGAGTAGGTGTTTGTGGTGGTGGGAAGGGATGCGAGATGAGACTAGTGTTTTGTCATGTACTCTGACCTGTGAAAATTAACATTTTCAGATTCTCACTCAAGTTTTCTTTCAGCTTTCTTCAAGGTATTTCAGTGAAGTAGTTAAATGTTCACTAGTGACCAAACTGAAGCAATTCCTTCTGTTTTCAGTGTCCTCAATGTGCTGCCTAGGTTGAAAAATAAGGTTTTCTCTACAGATGTGGAATAGCTCTTGGAAGTCTTGAAACAATTTTGCTGCATTAAACTCCAGATTTAAACTTTGGGATTTGCATTAAAGATCTAAAATTCTCCCCCTATATGCAATAGGCTGTAGGATAGTCTGTACATAAAAAATTTTTAGAAAAATGTTGTTTGCTTTCCATAAATCTTTTGGGTGTTTAAAAAAAAAAAAATGGGTATACGACATTCATTGTTGAACTAAATACTTTAGGAGTGCAACATAAACTGGCTGTTTCGGGGGAGCAGAGGGAAAGGAAAAAAATAGAGATTTTTTTTCCTGAATAAAGTATATTGTGAACACTCCAGGAGGATGAAATTCTTTTTGCTATCCTGCCTATAACCTCTATGAGCTTCTGATAATGATGGCTACCTTTCTTGCAGCACACTTAAAGTCTGTAACATGCTATAATTCTCTAATAAAATAAGAAAATAGCATATGTTCTTTCCTCACCTGCTAAACAGATGGCAAGGAGTGTAAATTTATTTATTTGACTTTCTTTTTTTTTATTGCTTTGGGCATCTTAAATTTAAATAATCAGGTTCAAAGCACTAGCTTCAATCTAAAACAGACATGCTTTGGAGAAAGGAAGGATCCTTTTTCAAAGCTAAAAAAAGGGCTCTGGTAAACAGTAAGCAATTAGCCACAACACACTACCAGGGATTGTTTAATTGAGTCTGCCATACTAAATTAACCAGATACATGCCCTTGGAAAGACTAGTAAAGCAGAACTATGTACAGATGTTTTCACTTATTTTATATGAAACCATGTGCTTCTTCTTTGATTTTTTATTTTCTTTTCCATTGCAAAGAAAATTAAAATGTAAATCTAACTAACCCAGTCCTTCTTTCTCCCTAAACAGTAGGACTTGAGTGATCAATTACTAGATCTCCGAGCTACTCTCTGTGGATAGATTCATGAGACACACACAACTTACAATTCTTGTATATCCTTACCCATCCTATCAAGGTAATCTGCCTCAGTTTCAGGCTTTAAAGAGCAATTATGACTGCTTAGCTTTATATGTCCCATAGATGCTGAGAGTATCTGGAGAACTGTGAATGAGTTTATAAAGTATTAGGGGAAATGTCCTTGCTGTCACATCCAGATTGATTGTTTCAAGTATAGAGAAGCCTTTCCTCAGCACTGACATAAAGATTTTTTGATTCCTAGTTAGAACTGCTCCTTGGACAGTTTTGCAATCTTGTCTCTGAGTTTTCTCACTTTCTTTTTTGGGGGTTTGAGTTTTGATCTGTGGATATCATTTTCAGGAAGTTATCATCCCATGAGTTCCCAAATATCATGTGAACTACCTTTGCAGTCCAAACAAATTCTCTCTCCCTGAGGACAGTTTGTAATTTGGCAGTGTTTAAACCTCACTAACAGGGGTTTAACTGGTACCTAGAAAGGCTCCAGCAGCCTTATGTGAAGTATCAAAGTCCCTGAGCTTATGTCCTAAACTCCAGGCAGCACAGTAGATGTTCTAAATAATTCCTTATGGCATCAAACTATCTCGATATGTCACCATCATTTGTATAATTTAAAGCTATGAACCTGAAATCCAGATATTTGAAAAGTGAAATTTTCTTTTTAGTATATATCCCCAGCATAGTCCTTCACTACAGGACTAGAGGGTCACTGACTGAGAGCACTGCGTGCAGCACAGAATCTGAAGTGTGTGGGGTCAACATGTGTGAGAAGCCAGCCGGGATGTGACTGATATGAGCACTCTGCAGGTGTATCCTGGACTCTCAGTTCATTCTCGGTCCATTTCTGTACACTGTCTAATGGCTAGTAAATACAAAACAGCCAGGCTGAGCAAAGTCTAAAACTTTATATGAAAATAAATGAAATCTTTCACTGTGGTTACTCAAATTAAGAAGAGACCATATAAAGTTGATACTATAAACAAGATACAGACTGCTTACCTATAAGCATTTAACAGGAGTGTTAAATTAAGCATGTATTTGCTGTTGGCTTCTCTTCTAGTCAGTGGTGAAAGATTGGTACTTCCAGCATAGCACAGGAAATCATTGAGAGCAGAGATTAAACATGAGGCATGAGACAGCTTTGGAATGGGACACAGTCTTGACCCTACAGAGTCTATAATCAGAGTGCTGTGTAAACTTATACGATATGACTAAAAGTATCAGACTGTCACAAGCTACTGAATTTAAAAACATTTATTTAAAATTTTGTTTATTTTTTGTAAAAATATAAACAAAGTCAGGTAGTTATACAGTATCTGTAAGAATGTAGTGCATGAGAAAAAAAAAGCTTTCATTATCTATTTAGTATTTTGCTTCCTATGGCTCAAGAAATACATAGCCCCAATCTCTAGAATGAAAATATATATACTATCCATTTTTAATTAACCTTGCTCTAGCATCCTGCATCTCACAGAGATGGTAAACAATGATAGACAGTGATTTTTAATGTTAAAAATAATAGTATATGTGCTGTCTGACAACTGTTTCTTGTAGAATTATAAAGGTAATGTGTCCCATTATTTGGCAATATCTCAACACT
Source organism: Hafferia zeledoni (assembly GCA_035583235.1). NCBI lineage: Eukaryota > Metazoa > Chordata > Aves > Passeriformes > Thamnophilidae > Hafferia > Hafferia zeledoni. The sequence goes on from JAWWEV010000043.1 coordinate 42,256,682, forward strand.
CTAACTATACATTGTCAGCCTAGGTTTTCAGACGACTTACCATACAATTTCCTAGCTCCTGTGGGTTTAAGTTTATCCCTCATGTTACTTTAATGTAGCTTTGTGGACTCTCATTTCTTTTGAGGATTTTATAGAAATAGAAGTATTACTCAAATACATTAAAAAATCTCAGCAGACTGTGGGGTTTTTCCTGAAGTCTGTAAGCACCTCCTACAAAAGAGAAAGCCATTAACTTCCATGAACTTATATAACTGTGGATATATTGCATGGGATACTTACAAGATATTTATTGATGAGATAAGAGGTTTGGAAGCTGCAGCAGTACTCTTTTCACTATCTTAAGGCCTTATTTTAAAAAAAAAAGAGAGTGGGAAAAACCTATGTGATTTTCAGAGCTTGCATTTTTAGAGAAACCCACACAAAAAAAAAAAAAAAAAGGTGCCTCAAACAGGTTGTAAATGTGTGCCAGCTTAATTGCCTTTCCAGTTCCAAAGATCCACAGCTAAGGCATGGGTTGTCCCTGGCTCCCCTGACCTTCACTTTTAGGAAAACAGACAGATCAGTGGCAGTGAATTAAATGCTGGGGATGAAACAGAAGCAACCATTGATGAGCCTTGAGAGATTTATGACTTGATGGTGGCTGCAATTTAACCTGAAGGTAGTTGGTTACTTCAGTGCACCAGTGTTAAAGATTCTTAACTAATATGCCCAGTGAAACCATTGACATCTGCATCCACTGCACTAATTTAACTTTCTGAGTGGCCAGAATGTTTAGTTCCTTATTCAGTATTTTTCACTGGGCCATAAGAGAAGCTTTAATATTGCTATTCACAACCATTATCCCATCATGAAAGATTACACTTGGAGCAGTAACTACAAGCTTGAATTTGTGATGCATTCCCTCACAAGGGATCCCTGAAAAAAGCCGAAAAGAAATAGGAATGCAAAGCTAGACTCCTTTTCAAAGAGGAAGAGCGTGGCAAGCTTACAGCAAGAAACATCTTAAAATAGGTCTGAAGCTAAAAAAAACAAACAAAAAAAAAAATCAGAGGGAAAAGGGTAGTCTAAAGTCAAGCCAAAGAAAAGACTGTGTGGATCAATGAAAAGAAATACAGGCCACTAATATACAGCCAGATGATCACAGACCAGCACAGTTCTCCTGGCAGATTCTGAGGTGGAGATAGCTTGTCTTTTCCATTGTTAAATTTTCATTAAGGCAATGTCAGGATCCAGAATATAATTAAGCATTTCTAAATTTAAGAAAACAATCAAACTAGAAAACACACAAAGAAATAACAGACTTGTGCCCCCTGAAAATTCCGTGCTTGCATTCTGAGTCTGTGAGCATCCAGTGTGCTCCTGTTTTGAAGGATGTTTGTGCTACTTGTTTGCACCAGGTTTCTGTTGCATTTAATGCCATGTTTCAGGGGTCCTCTGGTACCTGGAAGGGACAGAGAAGAAATTGCAGTCTTACATTTATTTTGTACCCATCCTGGCAGGGTGAAGAAGAAGACAGCCTTTCTCTGAGCATTCTAGGTTTACTACAGGCAGAGATAGAATGTAGGCAAGGAGTGATAAAACACGTGGTAGCATTCAGTACTCATAAGATTATCATGTTCAGGATCATAGAATCATAGAATCAACTAGGTTGGAAAAGACCTCTCAGATCATCAAGTCCAACCTTTGACCCAGCACCACCTTGTCTACTAGACCACCGCACTAAGTGCCACATCCAATCTCTTCTTAAATACCTCCAGGGGCGGTGACTCCACCACCTCCTTGGGCAGCCCATTCCAATGCCCAGTCACGCTCTCTGTAAAGAACTTCTTTCCAATGTCTAACCTAAACCTTCCCTAGCACAGCTTAAGACTATGCTGTCTTGTTCTACTGCTGGTTGCCTGGGAGAAGACACCAACTCCTATCTGGCTACAACCCCCTTTCAGGTAGTTGTAGAGAGTGATAAGGTCTCCTCTAATCCTTTTCTTCTCCAGACTAAACAACCCCAGCTCCCTCAGCTGCTCCTCACAGAACTTGTGCTCCAGTCCCTTCACCAGCCTTGTTGCTCTTCTCTGGACCCACTCCAGCACCTCAATATGATTCATATATTGAAGGGCCCAGAACTGGACACAGGACTCAATATACAGCTGAGTACAGAGGAAGAATTACTTCCCTGGCCACACTATTCTGGATACAGGCCAGGATCCCATTGGCCTTCTTGGCCACCTGGGCACACTGTTGGCTCATGTTGAGCTTCCTGTCAGTCAGAATCCCCAGGCCCCTTTCTGCCTGGTCACTTTCCAGCCTCTCTGTCCCCAGACTGTAGTGCTGCATGGAGTTGTTGTGGCCACAGTGGAGGACCCAGCACTTGGTTTTGTCAAACTTCATCCTGTTGGATTCAGCCCATCTATCCAGGCTATCCAGGTCCCTCTGCAGAGCCCTTCTACCCTCCAGCAGATCAACACTCGCCCCCAAATTGGTGTCATCTGTAAATTTGCTAAGGGTAGAGTCAAACTCCTCATCCAGATTATCAATAAAGATGTTAAACAGGAGTGGGCCTAACACTGACCCCCAAGGGACACTACTAGTGACTGGCCGCCAGCTGGATCCAGCCCCATTCACCAGCACTCTCTGGGGCCTGACATCCATCAAGCCCATAACCCAGCAGAGAGTGCCCCTGTCCAAGCCATGGGCTACCAGCTTTTCCAGGAGTATACTATGGGAGTTGGTGTCAAAGACCTTGCTGAGGTCCAGATAGACCACATCCACAGCCTTCCTCTCATCTACCAGGCAGATCACCTTGTCATAAAAAGAGATCAGGTTGGTTAGGCAGGAACTACCTCTTCTAAATCTATGCTGGCTGGGTCTGATATCCTGTCTTTCCTGTAGGTGCTGTGTGATGGCACTCAGGATGATCTGCTCCATAACCTTGCCAGGCAGCGAGGTCAGGCTGACAGGCCTGCAGTTTCCCAGATCTTCCTTCTGGCCCTTTTTGTGAACAGGTGTCACATTCACCAACCTCTAATCGTCCAGGACCTCCCCGATGAGCCAAGACTGTTGATAAATGATGGAGAGCATCATGGTGAGACCTTTCGCCTGCACCCTCAACACCTAGGAGTCCCATAGACTTATGAGGATCCAAGTGACTCAGCAGGCTGCTAACTGCTTCCTCCTGGATTACTGGGCGGCTATTCAACTCCCCATCCCTGTCTATCTGCTTAGGAGGCCAGCTGTCCTGAGGAGGACCTGTCTTATTGCTGAAAACTGAGGCCTTTTCCTCATCTTTGGTAACGTGTTCACCCCTCCACCCGTGTCCAACAAGGAGTAGAGGTTTTCCTTTCCCTTCCTGTTACTGTTAATGTATTTATAAAACCACTTTTTGTTATCCTTAACAGAAACGGCCAGACTAGGTTCAAATTGTGCTTTTGCCTCTCTAATTTTTTTTTCTACAAGACCTGGTGACATTCTTAAACACTTGGCGAGTTGCCTGCCCTTTTTTCCAAAGGTGGTAAACTCTCTTTTTTCCCCTAAGTTCCCGCAAGATCTCCCTGTTCACCTTTCTACAGCACAAGACAGAGGTTACTTCCCACAATCGCTCAGAACGAAGCCTTACAGTGCATGAGACAGGAGGGTAACAAAATAGGAAGGAGGATGTAAGAGAAAAGCCATGAGGTCCCTCCCAGTTCTGTGCTCTTCAGAGGAAATATGACAGCATCTAGAGACACTTGCCCATATTAACTTCTATAGATTTTGTTGGTATAACTCCAGTGAAGGAAGCCAAAACCTTAGATTTGCTCTCTTTTCCATAAAAGCGTGGTTTTCTGGAAGTATACATATATGGCCTAGATGGGACATGGAGACAAACACAGGTTCCGTTAAATCCCCAATAATTTGGATTTGGTTGACATTGTTCACCAAGGAATTTGTCACCACCAGAGAACACAGCTACTAAAATGTGAACTGTTCCAGCTTCTTTCCAGTTACACAATTACTTAATAATCCCAAGAATTTAGGGCATTTTTTCAAGTTACGTTAAGTCAACCTAAGTGTCACATGCTGTTAGCTCCCTTTAGAACTGGCCTTATATAATGTTGCTGTAAAGCAGACCCTGGTAGGACACATCAGAAGTAAAAGCACATGGCTCTTTATGCATAACTCAAAGAAAATTTGACTATAGGCCAGGAACAATAGGCATTTTTAGTCATACCTATGCTGAGTAGCTGTCAAATCCAATTGCCTGGCAGTGGCTCAGCATTTCGGGTTTTGTAAGGTTACATACTCACCATTAAAAAGTAAAAATTATTTCTTAAAAGCAAGGCTCAACATTCCTTATTCTTAATTTATTTTCAGTTGCTGTCTGAAAAAAAAGTGACTACTTTTTATAGCATAACTGGATATTCTGGTTGTAGGAAGGTACACCCATAGATATCATTCCTGGAGAGCATATTGCTGCTGCAAATATTTGTATTTACATGATTTCTCAATGGCCAACATTTTCAAGCATTAATCTGGGCATTAAATGGCCTGTGTAAACATCCCACACTGACTCTAAACCTTCTTAACCTTCACCCTCATTTCAACTTCATTTGTCCTGTTACAGCTGGCAAGAGCATTAAGACGTCCTCAACACACATAGACTGTGTAGCTCTTGTCAGATACAGACCTCTGAGGTGGTTCTGATAAAGTCAATGAATGCATATGATACAGCACAGCACAGAGGAGCCTGATGTAGCCACTTTCAAATGGTGAAACAGTCTATGCATCCAAACTGCCTTGGTTGGACAGGCAAACTCCAAGTTCTACTTCTGGAGTTCAAAGTCAGTTCAGGTATCTGCTATTAGATACTATCACAGGGATAGTTATGTTACTCTACATGCAATATGACAGTGGTGGCAACAAATCCACATCTATTTTAAAAAACCCCTTCTAATCTGTTCAAAAAACAAAGCAAAGTTTGGCCCAAAAAAACAAATGATCAACCAGCAGTATTTGTTGTGCAAAATATGACAAAAACCTTCACATTTTCCAACCTACTTTCCTCAAAGTACCCAGCTGAAATTGCTTCACATGCCTCTATTCCCCTAGTCACTAACACACTGGTGGCCAGGGACAGATGCGATAAAATAGATTTCAGTGTCTTCTGCAATGACCAGTGTCTTCTTATCCTGTCCTCCACTGCCACACCTTATAGTCAAGATGAAAAAATCATTCTTGTGGAAATCAGAATGAGAACGGCTGTTCTTCATGTGGCAAGCCACATGGTATTACTTTCTTTGGGTATTAAAGAGATCAGAAACTAATTGTTCCCTAGTGAACACTTTCCATGCCTTCTCCAAAGAACATTGTCATCCAATCTGTTATGTCATATTCTAGCCTGATCGCTGTTTGGGAGAAGCCAGAGATAGAACTATGCAATAGCTCAAGGTGGAGCACTGCTGATTTTAAGTAACTTTGATCAGAAATGGAAGGCTCAGGAAAAAATAAAACCAATTGTGAGGTTTTTGAATGAAATAAGATTTCTTAACACTTACTGGACTGCGAAGTACTCCTTGAGAAGAACATTTATGGTCTCAGTGCTGTGTCAGTAATAACTAGCTACTTTTGACAGGCTGAGGGTTAAATTTTATGAATGATTCAGATTTATCCCTGTGCTTACAAAACAACTGATTACACAGTTAGGTTAGCCTCTGTCCAGCTTGTCATCCTGTGTTACTGTTTTTGTTGTTCCAGGGAAAGCATCACAGACGTGGGCGAGCTTTTCCGTGCGGTGAGATGAAAACTCTTCAAAGAGAGGAACTTGGTAGGAGACAGATTTGAGGTGGTGTGGGGAGATTAGTCACTCTGCTGCCTGAAACACTTCTGCTAACTGAGATAATGAAAATCTTGCTGTAGGGATGATGGAAAATTTCTTGGTCTCTCCCAAGAAGTGACATAACAGGAGAGTAACGCTATTTGACATAGTCTTCATGCAGACACCAAGAATTGGCCCTTTTCTCTTACTGACCTGCATATTGCCCAACTTCTCCCCATTCTACTAATTCTACTACAAGTCCACACTTATTCCCTCTTCCAAACAGTTTTGCCTGTGATAATCTATTCTTATCCCTACATTTACAATTCTGCTTCTGTATTTCTCTTTCCAGACCCTCCAGATTTTTACTTCCAGTAGGAATGTTGGCTGGGTAGACTATCAGATTGCTCACAGCCCACAGAGCTGGAGCACTGGGTAGGGCAAAGAACAAGGAGTATCAGGACCAAGTCTGACCATAGGAGGAAGATAAAAGAGCTCCCCCAAGCCATCAAGCCCACACACACCTCAAGGAAGGTGATGGGCATTACTCTGTAGTGATGAGAAAGAAGGGTGTTAAAGGTGTTTTTTCCAGTCAGTTTAGAAAAGCAAGGCTTTTAATTATGCAGTTCCACAGAGACAGATTGAAAAGCAGGGCCCTGGTTTCCATTTCTTCCATGTCTGAGTAGGTCTTCACCACACATTTGGCAACCAACTACCATTTTTTTTCTTGAACATGCAGTTGCAGTATTCAGGTTAGCACAGTATTATATGTTTTGATGTGCTACATAGTTAAGCTAGTGAAAAATGTGGAAGCACCCAACTGTGTAGTACAAGTTTCTACCTAGAGAAGACCATACAGCAACACAGACGCACCATTATTGCCAAACCCCTGAGCTACTCTCATGCTGGCTTCTTCTTGCCTACTGTTTGTCCCATCCTTAAGCTGGCATTTATCCTGTGTACAGTACTACCACATCCAAGCATCATCTCTCTTCTGGAAAGAGGGGAGGTAGCAGGAGGTTTCTTTTTTAAGGCAGCCATTCTTGACGGTTCTAATAATGCCCTACAGATCAATTCTATGACCTAAGGAAGCTCACAAATACTGTAGAAAAGTCATCTCTCTCTATTTTGTCTAAGGCACTTTCACTTGCTGCTGCACACAGATTTTATTTGATTTTGGTAATTTGTCTCTCTCCCTGCCACCACTGTTCACACATGTGTTGGTTTTTTTCTTGCTTTTACTGTTGATGGAAGCTTAAGAGAAAAGGTCTTCACAAGAAGAGAAATTAATATTAGGCATTGGCATTCCAGTCTCCCACATTTTTCTTTTTGACCTTTTGGTTGGTTTGGTTTTTGGTTGCTTGATTATTTAGCTTGGGGTTTTGTGAGTTTGGCTTTTTTTCATTTAGTGTTTAGGCTAAAAGTGTGAAGAATGAGTGCTTTAAAGAGCAGCAGTAGATTCATGACACTCTGTGTTCCTATATATATTTATCCTCTTGCATTCTCTGTGCAGATTCCTTTTTTACTCTTTGTTGAGCTTTGATCCCTAACACCTTAACATGACAGATAAAAACTGTTGATTTAGGTATTATCCAACTATAGAAGCACTGGTTATATTACAGTAGAACTTATGTTGACCTCCTGCGAGTTTGCATGTGTCTGTCTTTTCTAGATCATCACCCATTTACCCACACTGTGACTTGGAAAATTTTTGTTGTGGTCACTGGTGTTTGATTTTGGTTAAATCAAATCCATTTTTCATTCAGGAGTTTCAGTTGCTCAGCTTGAACAACACTTCTAGTTTCTCAAGGTACACGATTGCTGTACTTGATTATGATTTCATTACAACTTGGCTGTTTATTATAGTCAAGTGAGATGATTCAATTTCCTTGCTGATTTACTGAATTCTTGTTATAGCAGGAAAAAACAAACAAACAAACAAACATTTTATTGGTAAGCTAAACTCATTTTTTACGGTGATGAAAGACTCATTAAAAAATTGCTCTTGACAGTGGCTGAAGTTATTTTTCAGTATTATTTTTCCAAGGGAGGGAGACTGTGTTTAGTTGTTCTATTACACAGTGCAAGCTAGCATATATATGAGTATTATGTGTATATTTTTACGTCCTATAGAAGAGAACTGTGTGATCCATACTAATATCTCAGGATGTCATTTTATTTCACATGACAGGTAGCAGGACATTTTGATCTCTTACTAGACAGAGAAAGCACATTTGTTGCAAAGTGAATTTACCAGTTCACTAAGAAAGAGTAATACCCACACTTCGTTAACTCAGTCTTAATTACCTACAACAGACCTTTTCTCTCTAAGGAGATGTAAGTCAATCCTTACTGCTAGCAATTATGGGGTGAATGACAAGAGTTGTCTGAAACTGAAACTTCTCTATAGTGTCTTCAATATCAATATTTCTCTTTAGAGGCTAAACACTTGGAGAAATTTTTGGATTTACACCTGTTATGGAGCAAAGGTTTCCACTCTGACATTTTATCTGGCACTTTATCTCTCTCACATGAGTCATCTATGCCCCTAAAATGTAAAGTTGATAGCAAAGATTTTGATAGATCTTGATTTGTCCTACTACTCTCCTTATACTGTTTCTTATGCATGTGCCAATATATGCTATGCCTGTGTAGAGGAAAAAAAACAAATATTCTGCAGCCCTAAAAAGATTATACTTTAGAGGTCCTTTTCATGGAGACTCATGCTTCATTGTATAATCTACACAATGAGTGTTTCCATACTTATTTGTATGATCAGGGCTATAAAGTCTAGTTGTGATGTTTCAGGAGTACAAGTCAATTTGAAATTGCTCAGTTTTTGATTGTTCCTCTCCACATCTCTTGAATAGAGCTGAAAGATGCACAGTCAGACATGACTTCAAGTGGCTGAAATACCTCAGAGGTAAAACTCCAAGACTTTCCAGTTGCCATTGAGTATCTAACACAAATGTGACTCAGGTGAAACTTGCCATGCGCCCAAATTCAAAGAATGATGAGCACTTCCTATTTTAGTAGACAGATTTAAAACCACCAAATATGAGTCACTGAAGGAAGTGGCAAGAGGATAGTGGCCATGAGATCAGAACAGGAAGAAAGGGAAATCTGGACTGTGAACACAGGGCAGAAGAACAAGAGTGCAGTCTGAGACCGAATGAGAAAGAGGAAGTTAAAAAGTGGACCTAGAAGTAAGAAGATGAAGCCATATGTGTCACAAAGAGAGAAAGAGCAGAAAGGGGTAGGAGAATTGGGATTTAGACTGGAAACCAGAGAACAGGAGGGGCTTTGCCAACCAGCTTGTCCTCTGCTCCAAAGCCTCAAAGAGTATCTTTCCCTCATTCTAAAGCACAAGTTTCATCCTTACCAAAGCTAATTTTCAAAGAAAACGACCTACTTTATAGCCTGATTGCATGGCACCATTTATTCTATTCATTCCAGAGACTCCATAGACATTTACACCTGGAATTAATTTCTCTACCTTCCTGTTGTAGAAGCCAGTATAATACTAGAAGATTTTTACCTTGACATTTTCTCAAAAACTATGAAATTTTTTCAAAAGCTATTTTCCAAAAACATGAAGAAAATGGACCAGCATATTTAGGGAGTTAAGTAGGTTCAGATTTCCTTGAGCAATGAAACACATTCCAATACCCAGGAATTAAATAATTATGCATTGTTATTATTTGCATAAGATGTCTCCTCTGTCCTTGTCTAAACCATTAATACCATCTCAACAGCAGGTCTTCAGTATTTTGGTTTTTCTGAAGTTATTTCCCCAAGTCTTTTTTAATGCTTACTACTCACTACTACTCTGAAGACAGACTAATTAATTGCCTCAGAGATATTTTCATGGTTGTGATCACTGTAGAAATAAGGTGTTACCTTTCCCTGAACTGATATATGGAAGGAGATGGAAGGAGGGTTCATTTTCCCCTCTTTATTGAAGAACTGTAGGTCAAACCAAGGTTAAAATCCATCTACCAGTTGTGGCAACCTAGTCTTTGCTTAGCAACTTCATGGTTGACTGCATTTAGGAGAACTGGGAACACAATGCCTTAAAACAAGCTGTTTTCAAACCAGCTAAGGGGAACAGGCTGGTAAGAAGCAGATCCTACAGAGGTGGGGTAATGCTTTTTGAATGCCACCTTCCTCCTTTCACCATAGACACAGCTACACAGTCATAAGAAGCAGGGTCAAAAGGTGGTCATATCTCTAGAGGGGACTATGGACCACCAAGGATCATAAAGTGCCCCCCAACTCTTTTCAGGAGCCCTCCATCAGAAGACTGCACTTGCCTTATAGTGTTGCACCAGTCATGAAGAATTCCCTCTATGAGGAGGGATCAAAGTGTTCCTATGCCAATTTTAATGTATATGACCCAACAACCTCTTTGTTTCATGGGCCCCCACCCCTAACATATCAAGACTGTGACCATTACTTTGATTGTAGACATTGAAGTTGCAATAATCAAGTCTCGTCACTGGATCCATGGGTGGTGATATCTTTCATCTCCACTGTCTAATTTTATCCCTTCTTTCTTTTTTTTCTTTTCCTTGCGTATTCTCTGGGAGATTTTTTTCATACTTTTATAAAAAAAGAACAAAAATGGCCACATACCTCCTTTCTGTTACAATGAAATTGTTTTGAAATAAATCTGCCTCATAAATACACTAGTCCTTCAGCATAGTTTCACTCTAATTCACCCCAAGGGATTTATTAACAGAAACCTCAGTTATCCTGTCTCAGTGGCAGGTCATAACACCAGAAAGGACCATTCATCTGAGATACTTGCAGCCTGACCTTTAAAATTATTTAACAACTCCAGATGTGAAGCTCAGCTTGACTGTGCACAAGAGTGCTCAGCAGGCTCACATGGGTGCATAGAAGATGAGGAACAAAAGTTTGAAGGTATCTTATCAAAGTTTGCCTATCACTATGGGTGAAATTTCTGGTAGAGAAAGCAATAGAATTCCATTTTGCAAGGAAAAGTTCAAATATCTCAACCATGGCCATGTTGTAGGTGCCCTAATTCCAAAGTAATCTTTGCTGTTTCTGATATTCTCAGCTTCATCCATTACACATCAAAATTTTTCCACAACTTAGGAAGGAATTTAAGGGAACAGATTGCTCACTTTGTACTGCTGATATGTTCCTAGAGAAAAACCTAGTATTATACTCTGCTTGGGGCATGTGACCTGAAAAAATTCATATATAACCTTAATTCTGTTGTGTCTACCCTTACAAATACTCAATTTTGCCTTCAAATTGATCTTTTATTTTGTTTTTCATAAAACTAAATGTAGAAGAATGTAAAACTTTGGGTGTTTATATAAATTATTCATGACCTATTTCTTTTTTAATAAACATGATTTCAATGAATCTTCAAGATTCAAAAATGTAATATTGGACTAATATACACCTTATTCATGTCACTACACCATATGTATCTCCCACCATGCCTAAAACCTGTGTTTTCTTTGTCTTGCTCTTATGAATCACAGAATCTGCTGAGTTGGAAGGGATCCACAAGGATGATCAAGTCCAACTCCTGGCCCTGCACAGGATCATCCCCAAGAGTCACACCATGCGCCCAAGAGTATCATTCAAACGCTTCTTGAACTCTGTCATGCTGGGTGTTGTGACCACTTTCTGGGGAGCCTGTTCCAGTGCCCAACCACCCTTCACACGAAGAAACTTCTTCTAAAGTCCAACTTAAAATTCCCCTGAAACAACTTCAGGACATTCCCTTCAGTCCTGTCACTGGTCACCACAGTGAAGGGATCAGTGCCTGCCCTCTTCCCCTCACAAGGAAGTTGGAGGTTACAATGAGGTCTCCCCTCAGTCTCCTCTTTTCCAGGCTGAACACACTCAGCCACTCAGCTACTCCTCATAAGACTTCCTCTCAAGGCCCTTCACCATCTTCATTGGCCTCCTTTAGACACTCTCTAATAGCTTAATGTCTTTCTTATATTGAGGTGCCCAAAACTGCACACAACATTCAAGGTGAGGCCACCTCAGTGTAGAGCAGAGCGGAACAATCCCCTCCTTTGACTGGCTGGCTGTACTTGGCCTGATGCCCCCCAGGACATGGTTGGCCCTCCTGGCTGCCAGGGCACTGCTGACTCATATTCAACTTGACGTTGACCAGGATACCGAGGTCCCTTTCTGCAGCACTGCTTTCCAGCCTCTCATTCCTCAGTCTGCATACACATCTGGGGTTGCCCCAATCCAGGTGTAGAACCTGGTGCTTCCCCTTGTTGAACTTCATATGGTTGGTGATTGCCCAGTCCTCTAATTTATCCAGATGTCTCTGCAGGTCATCCATGCCTTTGAGGGAGTCAACAGCTCCTCCAAGTTTTGTGTCATCTGCAAACTTGCTTGGTATGCCTTTCAATCCTGTGTCAAAGTAATTTATGAAGATGTTGAAGAGTACAGGGCTCATGACAGAGCCCTCTGGAACCCCACTAGTGACAGGTCACCAGTCTGATGTTACCCCATTCACTATTACCCTCTGTGGTCAATCTGTGAGCCAATTGTTCACCCACCGCATAATGTGTTTATCCAGATGTTTGATCCAGAAGGTTTCTGTGAGGGACAGTATTGAAAGCTTTACTGAAATCCAAAGAGATTACATCAATTGGCTTCCCTTGGTCACCTAGATGGGTTACCTTGTCATAAAAGGAAATCAGGTTTGATAAGCAGGACTTTCCTCTTATTAAGCCATGCTGGCTGTGACCAACGATAGTATTGTCTTTCAGGTGTTTTTCCATACCTCCCAGAGTAATCTTCTCCATAATGTTACCAAGCACTGAAGTGAGACTGACAGGCTTGAAGTTTCTAGGGTTTTCCTTCTTGTCCTTCTTGAAAATCAGGACAATGTTCACCAGCTTCCAGCCAGCTGGGACCTCTCCAGATCCCAAGACTGCTCAAAAATCAACAAGAGAGGCTTTGTGATGACATCAGCCAGCTCCTTAAGGACTCTGGGATGAATACTATTAGGCACTACAGATTTATTGGGATTCAGCTGAAGCAGCAGATCTTGATGGAGCAACAGATCCCACAGAAATCCAGGGTCAACAGGGAGTTCATCATTCTTGCAGTCATGGTCCTCCAGCTCAGGGCACTGAGATCCCCTTGGTCTATCAGCCATGTTGAAGAAAGAGGCAAAGAAAGCATTAAACAACTCTGCCTTGTCTCTGTTCCTGTTTGTGAGGTGACCATCCTCATCCTGTAATGGACCACTGAAATTTCTATACTGTCTATTGCCATCAATATATTTGAAAAAAAATCTTTTTATATTCCCCTGTAGTTCTGCCCAGCTTCAACTCCAGTTCAGATTCGGCCACACAATTTTTTCTCCCTGCAGCAGCAAGTACTGAATTATTCCCATGTCACTCGACCTTGCTGTCACTGGGCGTACATCTTTTTTTGCCTTATGTCCAAGAGAAGATTTCTGTTTAGCCAAGCCAGCCTTCTTCCTCATCTGTTTGACATTTGGGAATTGCCTGCTCCTGTGCCCTTAGCAGGTGATGTTTGAAAAGTAACCAAGCACTGATGGACCCCACCATCCGCAAAAAAAAATACATTTTCCAAAGGGATCTTACTAATTCCCTGAGCAGCCTGAATTCTGCTTTCCCCAGGTTTGAAGTGGAGGTTTTGCTAGCACTTTTTCTTCTATCAGCTGAGTTTTTAAACTTGATTACTTCATGGTCGCTGTGGCCAAGATGGCCACCAATTTCCACTTCATTCACAAGATCCACTCTGTTGACAAGCTGCAGATCAAGGAGAGCATTTTTCCAAGTCAGCTCCCTTAGGATCCGTTCCAAGAAGCTGTCATCCAGGGGTTTTGGGAACCTTCTGGTCCAGGTTGTACCAGCTTTGTGATGCTCCCAGGTAATTTTTTGCAAGTTGAAGTCCCTGATAAAGATAATGGCAGTTGATTTGGAAGTGTCCATTAGTTCCTCAAAGAATAATTCATCAGTGTCATTGTCCTGCCAGGGAGGTCTATAGCAGACTGCCATGATGACACCCACATTATTTGTTTGCCCCTTGATTCTTACCCAGAGGCTCTCAACTGTGCCATTACCAACTGTGAGCTCCATACATTCTAATCCTTCTATTCCATACAGTGCCACTCTCCAGGCTCTTTCACCCTTGCTATCCCTCCTGAAGAGCCTGTATCTGTCCAACAGGGCACTCCAGTCACAGGTCTCATCCCACTAGGTTTCACTTATGCCAGTGATGTCAAATCTCTGGTACTGGGCCAAAGCTTCAAGCTTCTCTTGTTTGTTCCTCTTGCTTCATGCACTAGTGTTGAAATGTTTCAGGTGTGATACATCGCAGCCAAAACCTCTTGAGGCAGATTGAGGGATCCCTTTATTGCTGGTTTCCTCAAATTTTGGCACACCATCCTCTCACTCATCACTTGCAAACCTAGTCCTGCCCCTTTCCCCCTTCCAAGCTACTTTAAAGCTCTGTCAGCAAGCCCTGCTAACTCCTGTTCTAGAACTTTTTTTGCCCTCTGGAGATAGGTGCATCCCATCAAGGAAACCAGGTATTGAGGAGATCATCCCACAGTCAAAAAACCCCAAATTTTTCTGATTACACCAACCTTGTAGCCACTCATTGGATCTGCTTATTCCTAACAATATTGTTCCTCATTACCAGAAGAATCAAGGAAATCACTAGCTGTGCTCCTACTTACTGTCCCAATCATCCCAGGGCCTGAAGTCTCTTTTGATTGCCCTCGGACTTCTCTTTGTTATTTCATCTCTGAGAGTTTGAACAACCAATAGTGGACAGTAATCAGAGGGCCTTACTGGACTAAGAGAGCTTTCCATTAATCTCTCTTATCTGAGCCCCTGGCACACACCAGGCTTCCCTCTGAGATGGGTTTGGTTTGCATAACATATATTTCTCGAATCACATAAATAATCCACATTCATTTGCATCAAGCACTATGGGATAATGGCATCTGAAGGGATACTGAGCAGGTTTGCAATGGGCATTACAGATGCTTTATCTCATCACTGCCCAGCAGACTTTCACATCATTGACTCATACTGTAAATACTTCTGTGTAGATGTGACTTGCCTCTTCAATGGCAGTACATGTTCAGGGTAAGAGAAATGTCTTTACCATTTTTCCAGTTCACTCAAGCCTGCATGCTTTGTATCCTACTCCAGCCCTTCTCCTCTGTTACAGTTTCCAAATCTGAGAATAGGCAGAGTTCTTGCTGTTGAGCTGGAGGAATGCCACAAGCATACTGCAGGAGAAAGCCTACATGGAACTGTTGTAGCAATACCAGACTTAGTCAAAATAGACAACAAGTCCATTATAAAAACAGAATGCAAGTTTTTGCCTTATTCAGAGTTTTATCTTGTGTGATTGTACGTCAAAATTGGCAAGGACAATCTTTGTGTGGGAGTATTGTGGGAGTTTTGAATTAAATCATATGAATTCCTTTTTTTTCACATTATTTTTATTTTCCAGAAGAGTAAGTGGGGAGACAGTCAAGCTGGATGGAAAAGGTGCTATTGACTCATAAGGATGAGAAAAAGCCAGCCTTAAGAAAGCATTCTGCATTTATGCTTGCTGATTCATAACTTCCTACATACATGTGGGGAAAAAAGTGTGGATTCTGCCCTGAGCAATATTCTGCAGGAAATCCTCCCTCCCTTCACAAAGTGAGGCAGAAGTTTCAAGAAACTGTAGGAGGACTTAACTTCAACTTTCAGAAGATGTTCCCTTGAAAATATTTAGAATAATGACCTGAAATAATTATCCCCAACCACCAAGTCCTACTTTCTCTGCTTTCACAGAAAAGTTCAAAACTAGTAAAAGCTCAAATTTCCCAGTCAAATTACCAGGTAAATCAAATGTACTGATCAAACAAATAACAGCAGAGAGTTTTATAGGGAAGGCTCTAAGGGGTTTCCTTTTCCATGCAAGTGCTACTAGATCAGTTCTCTCCCTTATGTCCCAAGCAATTAAATAAGATAATAAAAGAAGAAAGAAACAAAATCAAGAACAATAAGATGACAAATAAAGAAGTTGTTGAAAATAGTTTTTTTCATTTTGAAGGAACTTGAAACTCTACTGTTTATCTATGGTTTTGGGCTGTGCCTCGACTGGACATCTCAGTGAGAAGGAGATGTACCCAGAGCTCCATCCATGCTGTGTTCAGTGCTGTGACCCAATTGGGCAGCCATGACATGATTCTGCTCAAAATTCTCTTGTTGGCAAGTGGCAGTCCATGTTCAGAGGAAAGGCAAAATTTCACTTTTGGATTGACAAAAATCTTAACCATTGAGAATTAGTAGTAGGATTAGTCTAGAAGAATCCCTGAAGGGACATGACCCATAAGATCCTAGGCAGGCACTGGTCATTGCCACCTCATGTCCCATGTCCTGCTGCAGACTGCTTCTTTTGGCACATAGGAATAGTCAGTGCACCCCACCGTTATAACAAGGGCAGTGTTAGAAGCCTGGTGCTCTG
This sequence comes from Hafferia zeledoni, assembly GCA_035583235.1. Classification (NCBI taxonomy): domain Eukaryota; kingdom Metazoa; phylum Chordata; class Aves; order Passeriformes; family Thamnophilidae; genus Hafferia; species Hafferia zeledoni. Next base: position 42,272,985 of record JAWWEV010000043.1, read on the forward strand.
TGCTAGTGGGTGATTGCATCAGGTTCTGTGAACTGTGACCCCTACTCCTAACTCTTAGCATGCCATATTGTGGGGCAGGTGGCCATTATATGTGGGCAAGCTTGTCATGTACCTGCTTTTCCCTTAAAGGGATCCTGGGTCCTGGGATGCCAGGCCTGCTATCCCCCAGCTGGTGCTGCCTTCACCATAGGCTACTTCCTCGGAGGCTTGAGAGAGTTTTTCTGGGTGCTTTGAACTCAAGTTATGGCCAATTTGTTAAAACTATCTGATTTTCAGAGGATTTCCAATACTAGTTTTGCAAAAGTACCCAGTCCACAGAGGGTCCAAGATAAAGTTTTTATTGCAACAATAACTTTTTGTGTCACTGTTCTACCAAGGAGCCCCAAAACATCTGCCTGTTCCCATAGTGTTGGGTGACAGAATCAATTTGCATCATGCAGGGTCCTTGGGCTTAGAATGATGACTGATTCCCCCTACTAAATGATATCAGTTACAAAAGAGTTTTATGCAAAATGGACAGCAAGTTCCTGAGATAAGCAGGATAAGGAGTGGTTAAGGCAATAAGCCACAATCTGAAAGTCTTATGGAACGAATTCAGTAATCAGAGCAATATTTGCAAAATAAAGACAAAAGAGAAGAAGGGATGTGCTGGCTGTTAATTGCAATATGGAAAACTGAGAACTAACAGACTGAGAAGTTAGAAGAGGAAATTAGAAAGGAAAAGAGTGAATTTTCAACAAAGAATTGAGAACTAAAGGTGAATTAAAGGCTGGCAGCAAGTCTCAGAAAAGGATGTATTTCAAAAAATAATTAATATAATTAATGCCACAGGGTATAGAGAAGGCAAGAAAACACCATGAAATGCTACTACAAGGTAGTGATCTAAACCCCATAAAAGTCTGCACAGCCATATATGACAGCATGTGAGATGGGGACATTTGGAATAGGCCAGATGAGTCTAATGAGGAAGTCAATAGAATCAGTGACTCTGTACCAACACAATACCTGGTTAAACAAGAAATCACTATTGATAGCACAGTCAGAGAGGAACTACAGAGATGAGACACCACTAAAGTTCATGATTTTAATACAGATTCTGTGTGACAAATTCAGATAACCTGTCAAGGACAACTTAGAGAATCAGTACTTGAATGGTTGTACCAGCTTTGGTATGACAGGACAGAAAGAGCATCTATTTGTGAGAAAGGCAGAGGATTTAGCCTAGGCATTGCAATTTTCCTCATCCTCCAAGTGAATGCTGCTCAAGCCTTATGGATTCTATCTATTAGATCAACAAGAGAAATTCAATATCAAGACTGGGATGAGGAATCCAAATTATCTTGGCAGGGCCCGGATGAATTGCAGGGAGAATGCTACAAGTGGCTGAAGTAACACTGCATTGAGCTGGGCAAAGGTGATGAACCTAGTCCTTGAAACATTCCTGCTACCTCCCCTGATTTGAGATCTGTTGGAAAGAGGGTTGTAGGGATAGGAAAATTAGTTTTTATGCAAATATATCTTGCACTACTAGCGGAAAATCTCTTTCTTCGAGTGCTCCCACAGACCATTTTGCAAATGCAAAACCAAAGCCCTGACATTTTAGACCCTGATGGTGTCGGGTCTTAGTCATCTTGGACTGATCCAGAAGTTGAATAAGTGCTCCATGACAACAATGGACTAATCCAACCAAATAAAATAAGACTGTTAGTGAAGTTACCAACCAAACTGAGAACAAGTCCCTATCTAGATTAAGGGCGCACTAGCAACTTATTTCATGTTTATAAATGACAGGACAAGAGAAAAGGGCCTCAAGATACACCAGGCCGGGTTCAGATTGGATATTAAGAAAAATTTCTTCATTGAGAGGGTTGTCAAGCCCTGGAACAGACTGCCCAAGGAAGTGATTGAATCACCATCCCTGAAGGTCTTCAAAAAATGTGTAGACATGGTGCTTAGGGACATCGTTTAGTGGTGGACTTGACAGTGTTAGGTTAATGATTGGACTTCATGATCTAAAGGATCTTTTCAAACCTAAATGATTCTATGAATACAAGTACAGAAGAGTCTTGTGTCAAATTCTGGTTTTAATTGCATCTGTGTGAATCTATTACTCACAAGCTCTGCCTGAAAGCTAGCTGAATCAGAAGGTCGTGATTGGCCTGTGGGAACATATTATTTATTACTGTGAAGACTGCTCCAAGTTCTGCTGGTGCTTTTGCACTCCTCAAGGGATTGCATTTTTTCTGGAGTCTGATAGAGATTTGGCTCCTATTACCATTTTAATGAGCAGTCCTTTACCATATGTGGTAACTCTTGGAGCAGCTAGAATAGAATTGTTAACAGCACTGAATAGCTTTACGCATGAAAACAGTGAAAAAGTTCTGTGATGCCACTTCTGTTGTGCAGTTTCTTAGGGTTGTCCTTTACAAAGGAGAAAGGTCGGAGGAAAAATACGACTTACGGATTGGGTTTGTAAGTTGTCATAATATCTGGGATTGTTCAAAGATGAGGTTTTCTTTCAGGCATCTCTAGATAAAGAAATACGTTGTGTACTTTCAAGACTCCAGATATCACCAAAGTAATTTTGATGTTCAGTGGCTAACTTGAAAGACTTACAGTGCAACAACAAAACATTTGAAGAGCACAAGGCCTGTTTCAAAAATAGACATGGAACAATTGCAGCAGAGTTCATTAAGAAGAAAATTTCTTTATTATGTTAGAAAAAGCATGGCAGTTCCATTAGGAATAAAAGAAAGACTCTCTAAGCCTTTAAAGCTTAGCGTATTAGGGTTCATATTACTCCTAAGGAATTGATATTTAGGCCTTTTTCTTGGATTATCACAGTTGCTAGGTAACAGAGATGCCAGTGACATGCTAATCTTTAAGGACTGAGATGGAAGAAAATTTTATCCAATAAGGGTATGTGTGAATGATTGCTCTTTTTTTAGCCTCACTCTAGCAAAAAGAGGAGATGGAAGAACACACTTTTAACAGTTCTTGGAGATTTCTGCCTAGTCCCCCCGATAAAGTTTTACATCAATTGAAGTCATTGGAAGAATAAAATTATTTTCTCACATTCCTTAAAAGTGACAGAAACCAGCATAAAGGCAAATGACAGCCCATTTATCCCTCTGTAGTAGGCACTGGTGTGCTGGTGCCCTGTCATTCCTACAGCTGTCTCTCTAACCCCAAGGACCTTGTTTCACTTGCCCACAGCTGTTTCTGCAAGCTCATTTTCTGCCTTCCCTTGACCTTAGAGAAGAAGAGAGCATCAGGTGCCACAGCTGCAGTTTTCATTCCTAGTATCCAGCTGACAGAGTTTAGCTTTGAGATTTACAGGTGAGGCAGACAGTGGGGGGATTTTCTTCCCCCACCCCCTCCACCCTCCCCCCTTGTTCTGGTGGCCTGTTATTCACCCATCAAAGAAGATGAAACAGTGGCAGAAGCAGGTTTTAATATTATCAAGCACAAGTCATTAACCTTAACTAGACAAGAGGAACAGCCTTCAGGGACCCTTTGTTATCTCTAAAGGAGACAGAGGAAATGAAAATGCAACATGTCTCTGTGAGAGGTCTGTAGAGCTCCAAGTTCATTTCTTTTAGTACCTTAGGAAAGGAAAACAAAGACGGATTTTATGTTTTAGTGCCTTGATACTAAGATTAATGGCTTGTACCACCCATAACAACTATATTATTCTTGTAACAATAAGAATTATTATCTAATCGTTTTTGCATTGTTCTTCCCTTGTACTCACAGCTCTGGTGTATCTGTCACACAACTGCTTGGTTGGAACAAAGATAAAAAATGGTTTACTTGACTAATCTCAACTTTTAGCTGGTAAAGAGCAAATATGTTTCTCAGGTTAAGGGATAAGCACAGTATTTTGGGGGCTATCGCCACTTCTGTTGATTTCTGGGATTGATTCTGTTTGTTCTGCCTCTTGTTCACAAAGGTTTCCACAAAAAGGGCAAACTGATTTCAGCAAACATTTCACCACTTAACTTGCAAAGAAACATCAGCAAAGGTACCAGACTAAGGCCATCACTGAACAGTTTCTTAAAAATACTGAAATGTGAACTCCATTGTGTTCTTGAAACTGGTTACAAAATTTGTGTGTATCATTTTTGTTTCACAGGTGTGGCAGTGTAACTCTAAGAATTATACTACAGTCACAAAGATTTTTTTAATTCAGGTAAAAAGAATTGGATCATTATTTTTTTAAACATCCTGTATGTGAGAATTCATGCCCATGTACCAGTAAACAAAAGAAATCAGATGGGGAATGGGGGACTGAAATCAAATCTTTTATATTCGTATTTATATAATATTTGTAGAGAACCTTAGCTAAATATCTAGAGGATGTAAATCATAAAGTGCTAAAGCACATTAAGTCAGGTATTGCAATGCCTGTGCTGTGTTTTACTTGCCTGGATCCCAGAGGAAATCCCTAATTGAGAGTTAGGTATTTACCTCTCCTAAGCAGCTGATATTCATTAAGATGAATCCCAGCTTGGATTAGGCAGTGACATAAAAACAACCAATTAGTAACTGCACAGAAGACTGTCTCAACTTACTTCCTTTTCAGAAGTTGAGATCCCACTTCAGAGCTAACAGAAAGTATCCCTAGCCCCTTAGGATCTCAAGCTCATATTTTTTTCTCTTACAGCTCTCTTTTAAAGAGCTATTCTGGTTCCAGCCAGGACAGAGTTCATTTTTGCAGTAGCTGGGATTGGGCATGGGTAGAACCCAGAGGTTATTCTATACCCCCACACACAATTTCCAGAGATGGAGGGGAAGGGCTCTCTTCCACGTTGGTGTAGCATGGCACAGGAGCAGTCAGGTATTTTCAGGGGTTTCTGGAATTGTTTGCCTCTTTCTTGTACACTCTCTCATTAGTATTGTTGGTGTTACTGTTCATTTTCTTACCTCATTGCTGTTTCCAGTAAGGTGTACTTATCTCAAACCTTGATCTTTACTTCTGCCTCCAATTCTCCTCTCCAGCCTGCATCAGGGGGAGGAGAAGCAGAGAGTGAGTGGCATGTGGTTTGGAGAGTCTCAGTGGGAGCACGAAATTGGGAAGTACCATTCCTAAACCATGACATAAGCTGGGGGAAAAATTACTCTTTGTCTCTCTGCAGCAGTATGCAATGAAGATCTCTAATCCCACAGGTTTTCCCCTAGGAAGTGGGAAGTTGGGATATCAGTCTTTCCTACTCTGCCACAGCTGAAACCTCACCACTCTTCTCAGCTCCTTTTTGTCTTCTAGATCACCGAAAGGTTCACTGAAAACACAAAAACAGCTGTGCACTTGTGGTTTCCAGGAGGTGCAGTCAGGACAGGGCTGGGGATGTCTCTCCAAAGCTCAATGGTCCAGATGCCTGGAAAAGAAAGTGGATTTAGGGCTGCCCCTGCCAAGGCTGTTGGAGGCAGTTCTGTGGGTACCAAAATACCATCAGAGTTCAAAATCCAAAGGCTTTGTCCTGTAACTTTGAGTGTTAACCCAGGTCACTTGACATCTTGACAGCAGGATGGTGATGGGTTTTAATTAACATCTGCCTGCATGCTAACTAATCACAGGGTAACCACAGAATGTGGCTCTTTGTTTTGCATCTACCAGGTGCTGGAGGCTTGGGAGGAGTTGAATAAACCTGAATAGCCTGTCATAAAATCTAAGTACTGCAAGAAATTAGGAATACATCTTTATTGCTTCCAGATCAGGCTAAAAATACACAAAGTTGGCCCGGTTTATAAAAAATTATTTCAGGTTTTTCATTTTTTCCTGCATTAACATAAAAGGAAACTCAGTGTAAAATTTTCTATGCATATAATTTTACACTCTATCATTCCACTCTATTTTATTTATACTACATTTTTATGCACATATTTTCCAAGCAACTAGATTAATAATTAATAATTATACAGAGAATTAATCACATGCACAAGCCACTATTTTTTCCAGTCATACATATATCTTCCTTTTGGAGCTACTATTTTCTTTTATATAAAGATAGTCCCCAAACACATACAAATTTTCTTTACGTAATCAGAATGTCATGGACTAAAATCCTGAATGATTTAACCAACTGCATAGAGCCATCCAACCTGATTCTCCATTGTGCACTGCAAACGATGCAAAATGAAGGTGAGTGAAATCATAGACCGAGTTCTTCATGATTGACTTGTGGAGAATGATTGTTCAAAGAGAAAAGTCAAAGACATTGGGCTTTTGGTAGAATGAAGAACATGGAAAGAATTTTGCTCATTATGCCCGTTATGATATTGGGAAACATATGCTATTGCCATGCCTGCAGCTGCTGTTTGCAGAAGAGTTGTAATGAATAATAAGGATGTCATTTTGCATTACCTGGATCTGCAAGAAATTGTCCATTTGAGGGTCTAGATGTTTTTTAAGTGTAGAGTAGGAGAAGGTATACTCCTGTAACATGTGTCAAAAGATGTCTTACACACTACATATTTCTTGTGTCATTGATGATTTTCCATTTAGATTGGCAATATATTTGAGTAATACAGCCACTGTAATTCTTTAATGTTGTAAATACGTACAGTTACCTATCTATTTGCCCAGATATACAAATTTATCTTTCTATCTTAGAAGAATCTATCTGTGCATAGACAGATAGCCACAGCATTTATAGGATGACATGTCTATCTTGAAGAAGGTCTGAACCACACACATCTTTTCAAACACTCAGAGTAAACATCAGAAATCTTCTAGCCTGGAATTTATGCATCATTTCAAGCTTACGAAAGTCATGGTGACACTGTGTCACCAAAACTTTTACTCATAATTTTTTTACTTTACTTTTCATTTGAATTATTTATTAAAAAAAAAAAAAAATTGCCATTTTTAACAATAGGTGTAACATGGTGGGGGTTTTGTTACTAATAATTATTCATACTCTCTGGTGCAAATACACGCAGTGACACTAATCACATGGCCTGCTTATATCTTACCTTCATTTTGTGGGAGACTGGGAACTTTCTTACCATAATGAAGCTGTTAAACAATTCTGTATTTGTCACAGTGTTATAGGAGCCCAGCAGTGCTAGCTGATGCCATCATTCACAGTAATTGCTATCAAAAATGCAGTCTTTTAGCTTCTTTTTGTAATAATTAGGAAATTTTATGCTCTCTTTTTCCTGGGTCTAAATCTCCTTTTGTGATTTTGCACTTTCATAAGCATTCAACACTTGCCCTCATTTTTCTTCCAGGCCAAAGAAAACAACAGTTATAAATTTGTGTTAACATTTACCCTTAAAATTTACACCTCCTTTCTCTGGGCCTAGGAGAATACTGGTGTAGGTTAGGCTGTCACGCAGGAGTTACAAGAGGAACCTGAGTGAAAAAAAGTCATTTTATAGAAGGCAGTGTTTTTTGAAGCAGTGCAGGAGTCAGTGAGCATCATACTGACCAACATGTTGAGTGATGTTCATCACTGAAGAGCTCCCTTAGGTGCAGTTATTTCCTGCATTGTAGATTAGTGGATCATAGCAGACATTGTAGGTGCTACACTCTAATTGATGCTAACATTTTACCACAACTTGGAAGGACTAGATTCTTTCCTGAATTATTCAGGAAAGGCCTTTTTTTAAGATGTGAAATGCTTTTGTGCAACTATAAACTGCCCTCCTCATGAGGGGAGGCACACTCCCACCTGCAGTACTGAATGCAGTTCTGGTGCCCCCAAAATAAGAATGGTGTGGAACTGTTAGAGCAAGTCCAGAAGAGTATGACAAAGGTGATAAGAGGACTGGAGCACTTCTACAAAGATGGGATGAGGAATCTAGGGCTGTTCAGCCTGGAAAAGAGAAGGCTGCATGGACACCTCATTGCAACCTTCTAGTATCTGAAGGGGGCCTACAGGGAAGCCAGAGAGGGAGTCTTCCTCTGAAACTGCAGTGATAGCACAAGGATTAATGTCTACAAACTGAATAAGGAGATTTAGACTACATATTAGGAAAACAATTTTTACTGCAAAGGTGGTGAAATACTGGAACAAGTTGCCAGAGAGGTTGTGGATGCCCCAACTCTTGAATTGTTCAAGGACAGGTTGGATAAGGCCTTGAGCAACTTGGTCTAGAGGGAAGTGCCTCTGCCCATAGCAGCGGGGTTGGAACTAGATGATCTTTAAGGTCCATTGCATCCCCTTAACATATTTTGATTCTAAGATCCTATGACCTGGAAACAGCCTCTGCCATGGAGGCTTTTCCAAAGATGGGTCGTTCACAGTGAACTGCTGTCAGAGGCACCAGACTAGTTCTGCGAGCTGCGTGCCAAAACACGAGTTTTAACCTAGAATTTTATGTCAATCAACATGGACGTGTTTTGTTGGTTACCACTTAAGAAACCCCAGTTTCCTGCTCCACCACACACTGTCAAACTACTGTTGACTCAGGTTCATATTTCAAATGGGAAAGAAAGGAGGGCAAAAGCAATTAAACTTTATTCATGTGGCTGCAGCCAGAAGGAATGAAAATATTTTTGCTTTGCAGGCACCACTTGTATGTTCATGATTTGGTGCAGTTTGATCTTAGACAATAGGGCTGCAGTGGAGTGACATCAGATGACATGATGGAGCTAAGAAGAAGCACACAATTGTTATGCACCCTCCAAAAACAGAAAAACCTCCACCGCCCAAAAATTCCTCCCAAAAAAGCTCTTTGCAAGCACAGAACTTAGAGCTGCAATAGAGGTCATCACAAGGAAGATTACACCCACTGTTTGGTGCCACTAAAGCAAATCCAAGTCTGTGCCTGCCAGACTTCCTTTTTACAGATCTCCCTTATCTTCTATCCATTGTGTTTCTTCTTGGTACCTGTTAGACACCAGATCAGTAATTGTTGGGTCAGAACCACCTTGTGGAGAGTGTGTGTGTGTGTGTGTGTGTGTGAAGGGGAAAGGGATGGGTCGAACCTCACAGAGATGGGGTGGCATCACATCCCTCATGGCAGACCCTGGAGCCCACCGGGGAAGCCCAGGAGTAGATGTCAGTCACAAAGAGGCCAGGAAAACTATGACACCCCCACACATCCTAGAGCCCCTGATCCAGGCTTGGATTGGCAGGAACACTGCCTCTCACACCAGCCTGGAGCCCCTGAGTGGTCAGTGGGTAACAGGTCCCATCTGGGGGTTTGTCCATAGGGACCAGAGAAGATAAAACCAAGGCATAGGGGTGCCACATATCATGACCCTGCCATCTGGATGTGTGAGAGCTGGTCATCCACAAGATTCCAGTTGTAGCTATATGATCTGTCTCTCTCTTTCTGCTTCTCTCTTCTTGCTCTCTCTGCTACTCTTTCTTTGCTCCTTTCTTGATGCTTTGGGTTGCTTGAAGCTGAAGGGACTGGATTTTGACTTAAGGGTTGTAGAGGGCTTGGCTTTTGACTTAAGTGTTGTGGAATAATATGTGCTGGGTCAGTATTGTGGTGGAACGTTTTGTCTAGCTTGTGTGGTGCCCTTCTGAATTTTTGCCAAGTTCCTTCTTTTCTCAGCTAAATTATTAATAACAAAATACCTCTTGGAAACAAGCCTGTGGCATATTTTCTTGACCTGTCTCGAGGTATTAAAGAACCCTAAATATATATTTTAAAGTAAAACTACTGGCTTCAGTAAAAACTGGAGTGTTACAATACTTCCCCACTCTCCCTTTTTCCCCTTTCCCCAGTCTAATTCTTTAGGGTTTTCCACCAATCTCTCACCTAAATTTTAACTCCAGTGCAATTTTCTGTAATACGTCCATTCCTCTCTCAGGTCACGCAACAATCACAAACATGGAGATATCACACTTGTAGAGATGTGCAGAGTGTTGTATACTTTCTCTGCTAATCTAGTTCTTTATAAAAGCAGGCTGAGAGAGTGATAACTAGTGAAGATTTGAACATCTGAATGACTTGAAGATTAGAAGCTGTGCATAATTCAGTGTTCAGCTCTGAAGAAAGACGATGGGAATTGCAGGGTTATGTCCTTACATGCACTTTCACACCCACACATCACACATCTCATCAGTCAAATTTCAGATTGCAGAGATTAAAAGGGCAGCCTTTAGCTTGAGAGATGCAAAAACAGCCTCTACTTCTAGTAGCTGCATAAGATCTTGCAAAATGAGTATAACTGGGATAGAAGAGATTTTCCTCGAAGACAATATGCTTGTGCTATGGTTTTTCTGTGATTAGTGACAAATCTCTCAATTTGACCTCTTAAACACCTACTAGTAACAGGTCAGCATTCATATGCTATACTGGGCAAAATAAAATTCAGTGATAAACCAGAGTGGTTTTCATGTTCCTAAGAGGAAAATTATTTTTAACATTCTGCAAAGTACTTTTACCTTTTCCTTAAAATTTATAAATCCAAGATAATCTGATCCAGGAATTATTTTCATAACTTGCCTATGAGGTTTTAACTCAGGTTATTATTTTTTTGATGAAGAATGAGATAGCTCCCACTCTGTGAAGTGTGAACTTCAAATTAATTCTTGAATTTAAGTAATCCTGCAACTAGTTTTAACTCTTCTTTGAATTTTAAAGATTTATTCTCAGTAATATATTTGACATCAATTTTGAATAGCCAGTTCAGAACCTGGAATAGTCAAAAGTTTCTGCTTTTGGAGTCATGGAATACTTGCTACATTTTTAAAGATTGCATGCTAAGTCTGTGTAATACATTGTTTTAGTTACCATGACTACCTCTAATAAATGTTTGTATACCTCAGCAGTGTCTACATCCAGTTAAAACCCCTTTATTGACATTCACTTCCTGCTGCATTTGGCGCAATAAACTCAAGTCAGGAACAATTACGATTTTAAAGGAAACAGATATTGCATGTTCACACTTCCAAGCCTGTTTTTTCAAAATCCCAGGTGGTTAGAGTAGCACACACACAATTAGAACATCCACGATTATTTCAGCCATTTATGCAGCTGGTAGGAGGGCTGATGCTTGATTTGTGCATACAAATACATGCTCAGGCAAGATTTAGTACCTGGCTCAGTGGTGTTACTTGTGTGAAAGTACAGATTCCTATCAACCTGGAGCACAAAATGTGCCACAAGTCCTTCATGTCTAATAATTTTCCCTGGAAATATCACAGGCAATGGACACAGGTTGAGACTGAATTTTAGGAAAAAATTATTCACAAGAAGAACAGTGAAGTACTAGCGAAAGGCTGCCCATAGGAATGTGGGTTCTTCGTCCCTGGAGGTTTTCAGGAGTTGGCTGAACAGTCATGACTGACCTGATCAGGTGGTGGCAACACACAACCGTATAGTATGGGAAGCAGTACACACTGAGCACCAAAGCCTCCTCTAAACATTTCAGTGATTTCTTTGTGTTCTTTAAACTTAAGACACCCTATTGTATGAATTGGATGTTATAAGTTTAATATTCCTGTGCATTTATGTAACTGCATACATGCACATACATATGCATATACGTAAAAAAATTGCAAGTGGAAATTCAACCTGTATCTTTAAGAAATAGTAAATATGTGTGCACTTTCATTCATACCTCTACAGACCAGTAGGTCCCAAAACACGACTTCAAAATATCTGCCTGAAGTTTATGTGTATTAGCTTTGCTCAAATTTTGGTTGTGGCCTCCACTGGAGTTTGCAACATGATTCAGGGAAGGGAGAATCGCAAAACATAGAGTGCAGCTGTCAGCAGCACCTCAGGTCCTCCAGGGTGGGGGCATGAGCATAACCAGCTGCTGAACATATTTGGGTTGGTTCTTACACTCCTGCTCAGGAGGAACTCAGCACCTGCTGATTCAGGAGATGGCACAAAGATAAGATAAAAGTGAGACACTTTTTCTAGGGGGTTGAGAGGTTTTGATGCTGTCTGCCTCTTGCAGTGCAAAACTTCTGAGTTTTAAGTTTAGATGCATTGTATATATTTATTAGTACTGGACTTCAGGACCTCCTCCATAAAGGTAGGCTGATTTTGACAACTAGACCAGGCTGTAAATAAGGAAAGTCCAAGATGGAGCAGCTGCTTTGAGCAGTATTGATAAATCTTTGGGTATGTGGAACGCAATGAGAAGGGGAGTAAGCTTCTTGGGAAAAAGACAAATCTTCCATTAAGTGAATTTTGCTGTGCTGAGTTGATGCCAATTTGTAGTGCAATCCCCTCCCTTGACCGGCTGGCGATGCTGCGCCTGATGCCCCCCAGGAGATGATTGGCCCTCCTGGCTGCCAGGGCACTGCTGACTCATATTCAACTGGCCACTGACCAGGACCCCCAGGTCCCTTTCCATGGCATTGTTTTCCAGCATCTCATTCCCCAGTCTGTACAAACATCTGGGGTTGCCCCATTCGAGATGCAGAATCTGGAAGTTTTCCTTATGATTCAACTTCTTATGGTTGGTGATTGCCCAGTCCCCTAATTTGTCCAGGTCTCTCCACAGGGCCTCCCTGCCTTTGAGGGAGTCAACAGCTCATCCCAGCTTTGTACTTCTGGAAGTTTGGTAAATTCTAGTTTAAGAAGCACAAAAAACAAACAGAATTCTGCATTCAGAATTTCTACTTTCAGAAATATTTACTTGCCTTAAAAGATGCTTATATTTTAGATTTAATCATCTCTTTAAAAAGTTAACAGTAAAAGAAAGAATGTTTGACAGACTCATTAGCCACAAGGCTTGTGGCCAATGTGTCTGTTTAAGGATATGTTTTGGAGTTTTCTTATGTAGAAATCTTCCAGCAGCCAAATAAGCAGCACTGGCAATGCAGCATAAATTTTTTTCAAATACTGGCTAGCATTTACTCTTGTAAGTGAACTATAGCAGTGGACAGAAATATATTGTGAATATAATTGTAAAATTCAAAATTTACTTAATATTAATGTCATTGTTGCAAATGCTATTTGTTCCAGGTGCTAAATACTTCAGTTTCCTGTCCTCTATAGTCAGCCAAGATACCCCTTGCAAAACTGAGCTTGAACTCTCTGTTGCACACCAAATTGCACACCTTTTCATTCACCTCTCCCTGATCCCTGTTATTTCTGGCTTGCTGCCCAGAGCCTGTTCTTTCCCAGAGCTCAGTTTTCCAATACATCCCACCTACCTCAGCTGGTTTTTGGCAGAAGGGGGACAGTGGGAACCGGCAGCTGGCAAAGAGCAGCTCCCAGCAGATGCACAGCATGGGGAAGGAAGGAAATTCTGCAGCAAATGGTACAGATGGAGTCTGACCCTATTGTGTTCACGTGACCCTGCCATTCAATTAACAAATCCTTACCTTAGCCCTGCCAGCTCTTTCTGTGGCTGCTGCAGACCCAAGGCTAGTCAATATCTCATTACTCAACTGGACACTAGAAGTTTGCTTTCCTAAATGTCAGCACACCCACAGGTTTAGTCTGTCATGAGGAACAATAGCTTCTGCATGTATGAAGAAATAACCGTCAGAAACAGTAAAAGAGTAAAATAATGTGAAAATACTAAGAATTACTTTAACAAGTTGTTATGTAGGAGAGCATTCCAGATGAAAATGCCTGCACATTTTTTTCTTTTTTTATTTTTTTTTTAAATAAACACAACTGTCTTATTGCCACAGATTGCTGACAAGCAAGGCACACAAGAGTATATGCAACAAGCTGTGCTAGCAAGCAAAAACAAATCTAAAATCAATCTTCAAAAAAACATCAGAAAATACCTGTATCAACCTACAATTTCCTGTTTACTTGGAATTGTAATATGCGATTGATTTCCAGTCTTGTGTTTGTTTTCTTTTCTATTTCTTTTTTTTTTTTTTTCCAAATTATTTCAATGACTTGCAAAAGCTGATAGGGAAGTTCATTACAAAACTGAAGTTAATGAAGGCAGCAGATCTTGATGCCTTACAGAATTAGAAAACTGTGTCCATGGAAACAAAAAGAAGAGCAAAACCTGAGATTCCCTTTTTCTTCTCTTCTGTATGATGTGACGAGAGATAATCAGTGTGGTGATATCTAAGGACAAATATTTTGTTGTAGCAATTCCAAGACATGAGGTGTCAGGAAACTAGCATCAGGCAGGCTCCAAATCATGACACATACAGAAAAGTAACACCAACTATGTGTCTTGGCATGCAGCTTTACAGTAAGTATCCCTAAGCTACCAATCTGAAGGTTTGTACTGGGTTTGTAGCTATTGGTTCAGCACAAAAACAGAAATTAGTTTTGATACTGGCTCATGGAAATATGTAACAATAGCTCTTTAAACCACAAGTTAATGTGTCACCATAACTTCCGAATGTTACTAATGTCCCAAACATATTTGGAACTTTATCTCTCGCACACAACTACTTATAATTTATTTGTTATTGTGATCTAGAAGGTTACAGCAAACTGTGTGATGATATGTCAGCAAGCCTGACCTGGGGTGGCTTTTTTCTCCAACTGCGTTTTTATCTTTCTGGATTTTTTCATATCTTATTGAGAAGAGAGGGCAAATACTAGTTTGCTCTCTCCATAGAACACTATAGTATATATTTTTTTAAATCTCTGTTTAAAGAAATCATCTTAATAAGCTAACTCCCTTCTCTTATTTCACTCTGACATGACTCCGAACAGCCTTGTAACATCTCCCTTACTCTTCATGTAGAAACATTGGCCTCCCATCCTTTTACTTTTCCCAGACAACTGCTTTCCCTACCCTTTTTTTAATAGGTTGGCTTTTCTGTATTGGTCTTGGAGAAGTCTACTGAATCTTCTCTGTTGTCACAGATAGACATTAACCACCTCAGCTTTAATAACTTGTGGTAGCCCTTTAAACCTATGGAGCTTTATATACATTTGGGAAATTTGGAGGAATGATTTAACAGACATAATCACAGCTATAAAAAACGAGTCACACTGAGGTAAAACACACACACCCTCCTCATATATACCCATGCATATTGGTCATGAACACAGCAGTTTGACTTAATTTTAGTTACCAAAAACAAAGCCTTATCATCTACTCCAGGTAAAATTTTTCTTTCAAAATTTTCAGTCCTTCCAAGCTGGAAATGCATGAAAAAGTGGCCCAAACTTCATCTTGACCAGTATGTCAGACTCCCCAAGACTACTACACAGCTACTGCTTCTCTCTTTACATTTTCAGCTATTTAACCCAATCCAGTAATTTCTTCTTCAACTGTCTTGGTATTTCCTATGAAAGTAACTCTGCTTGTCTCAAATAGAGAGCCCATTTATCCAGCTATACTCCATGCTTGCCACACCAGCAATGTCCTGAAGCCTGACTCTACATCCAAATAATCTGAACAACTTGATGAAGTGCAAGTCCAGTAAATGGTCAGCACAGGAACATCAGTAAGGTTTGATTTAAAAATCAAACTCTTTTTATTAGGTGCCCAAATGACTAGAGCTGAGCAGGAGATACTGAGCTGTAGCAAAAGTGATGGCAATTTTTCATTAAATTATGCTGGGTAGCTTGAGCTGACTTAGTTGGAAAAATGCCCTTACTTCATCCTAATCTGAAAAAAAAAAAAATCCCTAAAGATGAATGGGCTTCAGCAGTATCTTCTAAGTGTACCAAAAAAACCCTGTCTACCCCATGCCAGGGATTAAATTCCTTTGCATAAACTTCAACATAGTTCTTCTCCTGAAAAAGTGAGACAAATACTTGTCTTGTAGCAACAGCTAAAAATGTTCCACAATCATACCTAGAGGCTTCATCTTTTAGATATCTTTGGTATATCTTCTACATGAAATCCTTCAACAGAAATTATCCAAACTCTTATTCACGCTATTTGAACATATTTCACTTCCAACATCAGAGGGTCATTGACTTTACTGTAGTGTCAGAGATGTCCAGAGTGGGCTAAACAACACATTTCCTAAACTGGAAGAAGCATTGTGTTGTTATGGTACTGAAATACTCCCCTTGGGCTAATTAGCCCTGATTCAGGGGCGCAACACTGTACTAACAGCTGTGCTGCTGCCAGGGTCCCCAGATAAGTCACACACAGAGCTAGCTCATGTACCTGTGCTGTCCAGACAAATCTATAGCGTAATTTTTTCACTCACACTCCATAGAAAACTTTTTAGAAATCCAGGAGTATGAAGCCTATGCCTTTCTTTTAAAATACTCCCTGGAAATTCCTCCAATTAGTCATGTGTGACTTCATATTTCATAGCTATAATTAAATCATAATTTATCCTGTGCTTTAACTGTGATCTACATGAAGAGCCTAGCTTTCCCTGGATGGGACAGTTACTCCACTCAGTAGTTTCCTGGCTATTCCATAGATGCAAATGACATGGTAAAAAAAGATTTACTTCTGGAGAGTGATGAAACATCCCTCTTGAAAGGATGGTTAAAATATTTACAGTTGTTCCTTTACCTGGGGACAAGAAGTCTTTCTGGCACAAGAGCTTTATTATTTCTCCTAGATTTTGTTTTTGGTTTTGTTTTTTTTTTTTTTTCCACCTTGCTTCTGTTAAGATCTCAATTTCTTTGAGTAATTCTTCTTCCTACAAGGGAAAAAAAAAAAATCTTTCCTATATCTATTCCTTTACTTTGCCTTATATGGTGAAAATTACTGTAATGTTTTAGCAATGTCTTTACAAATAAAGACATTGCCACCTTTTGGAAGCCTGACAACCTCTTTCAGATGTTTCTTGTTTTCCTATAATAAAAATGACTTGATGTGTTTTTGATTCCTGTGCAGTCTTGCTTTCTTTTAGCACCACCTGGTTTACAGCTATGCCACCATGACACTGCTAAAGTGACAGTCTGCTTAGGCTGACAGGTGGTCCTATCTCAAGAAGTACAAGCACACATATAGGGGAGTAAAGGACAAATACACTACAAGCTTGACTGTGATTAATCAGGAAAGTCACTCCGAGCATACCCAATACCTTAACCCAGAGATCATGCTTTCATTGTACTCTTGCTTCTTTTTTTTTTTTCATTGTTTTATCTTTGAGGTCATTCCAGACAAGTTGCAAAGTTTTCCTGTATCCTCAGACATCTGGTTCCTGAATTGTGATTACAACAATCTCAAAAGTAACTTTCAAATCTACCATCTTTAATAATTTTCAGCAAAGAACATAGAGCACAGAGTAAAAACAAGAAAAGCAAGTATTCTTGGATTTTATTCTTGGAGGGTTTTTAAAATCTTGCTAGCTTTTTTAGATTTGTCTCAAATTATTCATCTTTTTCTCCTCAGTAGCTGGAAATAGGTCTTCTCTAATTTATTTTCTTCCCCTGGCCAGTTTTGCTGGTTTTGGAATTCTCTTTCATCTTTATTTCCCCTCTCTTGAACAAAATGGTTAACAATATTAACTTAGAGATTTGCTTAGGCATGATTATCCACTGTAGTCTTGCTTTACTGCGATACTCTTGATCAAAGTCCATATTTTAACCTTCCAGCTGACTTCTCTAACATCTCTTCATCTATCTAAATGTTTGGCAACAATTTATCATGGTATCGGTTCAAATGAGAATTATTTCCTAGCTTACCATAAGTAATTTTATGTTGAGACTGTGATTTTCAATTTTCAGTTTTTCTACATTTTCTTGGTTTGTTGCAAAAATATTCTCTGTGTAAGTTATTTCTTGGGTAGACAAAGAGCAGAACATCACAGTATAAGAACTGATGTACTTTGATTGATCAAAAGTCAATTGAGTCCAATTTACCAATCTAGATAATGCATAGCAAAAGTCGCTTTACAGAATAGCAGAATCACATGCAATTAATTCAGTGATCTTTCCCAAGATGTCCAGCGTGATTCTGACACTCAGCTCATGGACTTCCTGAACCAGAGGTTCCATCTAGTAGGCAAGGGTTTTCTTACAAGAATTTGTCTGATCTGTTTTTGAACACATGTAAGTTTTGGCTTCCAGAACATCCTGTGGCAGTGAGTTCCACTATGTGAAAATGTGTTGTGTGAAAACAATTCCTTTTTTGTGCATGTTTTAAACCCAGTCACTTATTTGGGTACGTTCTCACTTCCAAAATGCTACAAATAGGGAATTATGGTTCCAAATTTTTCTCTCCTTGCCCATATATATTTGAACTTCTTCCAAAAGCCCCAGCTCCTTTTAAAATTCAAATCCTCATCTATGTAATCCTTCTTTATTAGGAAGGAGATGAATAATCGTTTCCAAAAGGCATCCAGAAACACAAGTGAACCCATAGATTATTTGATTTGAGGATCAATGCTCAGGTTCCAAACAAAACTTCTTAGTTATAAGACACATAGTGGTGCTCTGCATCACTCTCCAGCCATCTGTTTGGCTCACTTTTGGACTTATGTATTTAATGTCTCTAAAGGGTGGGGTTGCTTTTCAGTTTACCCTATCAGATGAGACCTGCAGCTTTAAGCTGTGAATCAGAACAATGTAACAAAAATCTCTAAAGGAAGAGTACAGCACAACATGGCAAGATCCTTTAGATCCAGTACATCTGGAGCTGAGCTGAGCTTTTGGGACACACAGGCAAGCAGACAAGCATGCACTTACATAGTACACAACTATCTCTCTGTTGCCACATTGTTTTAAGAAAAATGTGTAATTACTCCAGTGAGCAATTTTACATCATAGGTAGGCAGACTGTCTGTGCTACATTTTAACAGCCTCTAGCTATAAATAACATTATTAGAAAAGTACATTACCTTAGAAGGAGAGAATAGAAATGATCACCTTTCTTTCTGTCTAGAAATATATTTAGATTCCATGTTTAAAGATTAAAAATAGACTCAACAAACACATTCAGTTGTTGACATTGGGTTAAGCTTCTGACCCAAGTAATACAATTTACATAATAATGCCAATGGTTTATTAGAAGTTTCAAAACTCATTAAAATACTAGTCAAAAATCCGAAATTTTAAAAGGCTCCTTAAAAGGTGCAAATTAGGGCCATGACACATTTTTTTCAGGAGGTAAAACACAGATAGCTGACAGAGCTACTTCCCAGCTGCATACATGTACCATCCTCCTGATGGACACCCCTGCCCTGAACCTGGGACAGCTGAACCACCACAGATTTCAGCCTGAGTTTCCATCCAATATTGGGAATGGTTTATGTAAAATGTCAGCCTACAAATTCTGTCTGATTGTAAGGGGGACATTCCGCATGAGTCCCTGCCACATCAGGGATGTTATGGGCTATAGCCCATATCCCTGCGGTCTGTCTATATCCAAGGATCAGATGATGGGGCTACTTGGCATATGGTGCACTGTCCTCTTCCTGGAGCAAAATAGAAAAGCAGTGGCTGCAGACTAGCACTCACATCTTTCTTGCTTTTATACCTTCAATTCTTCCTTTTTCACATGGTGGGAAGAAACACCTTGAGCCCTGTGGCTCTGCTTCTGCTTTTGTGCCACTGCACCCATTCACCCTGTCCAAGCACCACTGGCCCATGGACATGCTGGCCTGCAGAAAAGGCTGAGTGTTCCACCCAGCAGAGCCTAACCTGGAAAGCCTGACATCCATTTGCTCAGCAAGCAACTCTCAAGGAAGCTGTATAACCACACAGCATGCAGCTCCCTACACTTTAGCATACCTTCTTACCCAAGAAATTGGATATAGCTTTGTAATAAGCCAAATGAGCAGCTTTCACTGAATCCAGATTAACCCGGCCACTCTTCCCTCTTGCAGTGTGTGGATGTTGAGGTCACAGCTTTTCATGAATACTGTTAGGATGCACATAAAGGTCTGCACCAGAAGCCTGTGGCATACACCACTGGGACCATTACAGCCCGTCATATTGTTTCTTTTACTTCAGTCCATCAAAGGTCCAAGTAGCCTCAGAAACAGCAGCAATGCTTCAAAGCCTGCCAGCCTGACCTGTGACCAGTTGTAACCAGCAGCAGGTGGACAGGTGGAATTTGGTCAAGTTGACATGCATATCTCTGTGGAAAAAATTAATGGCCAGAGTTATTGAACCAGTGAACTACCTATCAAACTAGGTCAACTAGGACTTCCACTTTCCGTTTGTAGAAATGCAAAATAAACACATGCACACACTGAACCACAGCACCTTAGGAAATAACAAGTCAAGGATGTAAATGGCCTGCAGCCCGTACAGGATATTCATTCACACAGGATACCTGTGTTGAACATTCCTTGCTATAAATTTTGTTTTGGTTGTTTTCTTGACAGAAGGGCAATCCCACACCCAGGCACTCCCCATATGTTCTCAGAAAAGTTGTAAAACAAGCTCTCTGAGTCAGGAGTTACACATTGTGGGTAAATAGACCTGATAAAGCCATACAGCCTCCCCAAAGGAACATGTCCTTCAATGATATGTGGTGTGGGACTTCACTGGCATGCATGCTCTTGTTTGATGTCAAAGCCAGATGAGATCTCCCACGTGGGATAAATTGATTTTGTAGTTTATAAAGAGATAAAGATAAAACAATATTTTGTCTTCATCATTTGATTCATCTGAAAACAGATATTTTCACTTTCTGTTGATTATCATGCACTTGCCTCTGCTCATCTGTTCACCTAGAAAGAGAAACTGGTTCCTGATTTTGATGTCTTTCCAGACTTCACAATAGCTGACCTATTATGGTTCTTTATCTCAGTTATTTCTCAGGAAGGAGAGAATGATCACAAATAGAGATGTGTCTAAACACAGAAACACTGAAGACTAAAACATGTTAATGGCTATATCACATGTATACAATATTACCTGAGTAGCTGGGATTACAAGTAATATCCAAGTTAAAAACAAACAGCTTCATTATAAGCTGGGCAGTAAACAGATAGCTGGTTTCTAAAGGATATTCTGTTTCCTGCTCCTTTCCACATGCATAATGTTTATTTTAAATTTCTGTGGGCTTATGCAAACTGGACAGTTCTACACACTTCTGATTAGACTGTTTAACTTTCTGATGAATGAGTGATACAAATTCCTCTTTATGACAAAACCCAGAAGTTATATGTATTGCAGACCCTGGCCACAGACATTTGGCTCTTTAATTCAAACTGTAGCAGCTAAAGGTCCTGGTGTGATGATGAAGAAAGAATCATCATCCTTGCTTACACACAACATTGAACCAGTCAATAATACATGATTTGGTTTTGCTTATTTAATTCTCAAAACATCCACTTTAGTAATTGCTAAACTGGGAAATTAGAAGCCTCATAATAAGACCTTTCTTCAGTTAAATCAATTTCTCCACAGATTTTAGCTCACTTTTATCAAACACAGAACCTCTAAAGCAAGGTGGGTTACACTGTCTTTTAGCATAAGCATTTCTTCTATTATTTTTTTAGTTAGTTTTCATTGTTATTCATTCCCATGAATATTTCTGATCTAATCTTTCTCTCTCAGGTCCTTACCCAGCTCTCAGCAAAATAGATGGGAACCTTTCCATTAATTTCAGTGGGAACTAAAATGATCCCTAAAGATCAATTAGTAGATCCCTGTTTAGTTATGTGTGAAGCTCTGCTAGGGTTGGCTTTTACAACTATTATGTTGGAGCCATCCAGACTGGAAGTTTCTTTCCTGTAATTCATAGCCCCATTGGGTAATGCAATAGAATGCATTATAAGTGTTAATGTGAGCACCAATATCTAGACAAATATCTCGTTTATTCGATGCCATCAGGGCTCTTGAAAAGAACACGCCATAAATTCTTAATGATAAGTACCTAAAATAAGTGTCACTGAGACACACTGGATCAGAGCAGAAAGCAAACACAGTATCACATTCTGAAATCTTTAGAGTAGTGTTTAATTATTATGCCTGAAGAGAGTTCCGTCCTTTTTGAAAGAAATATTTTTCTAAAGATGACATTTACATAGATCATAAAAATAAAGTCACACAAAGAGTGGATGTGGGGAAGCCAGTGCACAGAAAAGGTTGCCTCACTCTTTTGTACTGCCTCCCAGCTAAGGAAGTTACAAACACGTTCCAATTTCTAGATAATGCACCTTTGTCTAGAACCAAATACCAACACTTTTTGTTGTTTTCATTGAATCAGTAATATTATCTAAATAGTATTTTGAAGAAACATTATTTAGAGATGTGGGGAAAAATTAAGAAATCAAGTGAAGTACAGCATGTGTTTACCATGCCAATCTATCCAGATTTTTTTCTTGATAACTGTCTTTCAGAGTGAATGAAAGTTGAGTAAATCATTGGAGGAGTGTCACTGGGAAATCACTAATTCAGCAGAGAGATAATGGATATGTTGAAAGGGGAACTTCTGGCTAAAGGAAGACTAGGAAAGGAATCTCTAAAAGATCAGTGAGGGTCTATATAGTTCAATGCTGTCATCAGAGAATTCAGCACAGAAATAGAAATGAGCTAATGAAAGCTGGTGACAATTCTTATTTGAAAGTATTTGTCATTACAGTGAAGGAAGAGGCTATTTTAAAGAAAGAACTGGACAACTTTGAGGGCTAGAGTATTCATCATCATCACCATCATGGCTAGGCTTCGCGAACGAAGATTTGGGAAGGGCACTACCCACGCTTGCTGCAAGCGTGCTGATGGCTAAA
>JAWWEV010000043.1:42295538-42319821 GCA_035583235.1 Hafferia zeledoni
CACCGCCAGCATAGCTCTCAACCTCATGAGGGCACGCAAGCTTCTCCCCCACGACAAGGGGGTGTCCCCGGAGAAGCTAGAGTATTAGAAATGGCATAAAATGCAACATTACTATTGCAAAGCCTTTCAACTGTTATTAAGTAGAGGTTTTTTTCTTAAACACACTACTTGGAAATAAATGAGAGGGAGAAATAACTGAGAGTATCAGTTACTCACAGGGTGATTATGATCCATCAATGGCAACTGACTGTGAAGAAGGTAAGCACAATCCCCATAAATCCTTTTTCCTGGAGAGTTAAAAACTATTAATGTCACTGTACTTGTGAAATCTCCTCTGTATATAGTTGTGATTGCTTGTGTTCAAGAAAGATGAATGCCAGATGAAAGAAACATAGTGAACAAAGTAATGGCAAGCAACTGAAAGCGTTTAACTTTTTTAACAAAACAAGAACTGTTAGGTGATATGTTTCATGCACCTCAGGGATTAAACAGGAAAGACAGAAAAGTAGTAGAGCTTGACAATGTCAGTATGATTAAGGCCTAATATAAACTGGCCATGGGTGAACATAGCCTAGAAATTACAAAAAAATTTGTAAACATCAGAATGTTATGACCTGGAAAAAGCTTTTTGTCTACAAGTGTGGAGCCGTACTTTTGCAGTGGAACTTAAAGAGTTTGTAAAGAAGAGAATATAATGCGAGCACCTGAGATAACAGAGATTTGCACTTCCATGTTGAAGTCTTATACACATTATGTTCAGTCTTCACTTCACTTAACATCTCCTGGGGTGATTTTGATGAGTAGATAGGTGAATCTGGGTCATTCATGGGCCCAACTGTAGTTTTTCTACCAGTTCTTGAGGCTGCTGGCTGGCTGAAGCAAGATCAAGAAAAGATTAGCAATCATACTGTAAGCCAGACTTAGGATAAAATGTAATTTTTTCCAGAATATTTTCATTTGCTGCAGCACCACACAGTATGAACTGCATTGAAGAGATGAAACAAATTATTTTTTTCATTTCCTTTCCCTTTACCCCGTATTTAACTTCATAAATTAGCTCATTACATTCACTGATGGAGAGAAGGAGAGAAATAGGAGAGAAATAGGGTAGTTCACACTCTTGACTTATTCATGCTAACAGTAAAACCTAGGATTATCTTCTGTGAATAATAAAAAAGCTTTACAAGGGTAGGTAACAGTAACCCACCAAGGGGAAAACAGCTCCCCAGTGAACACTCCACACTCAGCATGGGAGTGAATCCAAGAAGCACTTTATTAATGAAAGAACCAACCTATAAAGGGTTGGATAGGGGAGGTACTCGGAACTAGGTGGAAACCCAAAGGGGATTGGGTGAACAATGTGTCGGCAGCCATTAAACATCCAATAAGAACAGAGTCCTGGAAAGATGAAGGAAATCTGAGGGGAGGGCTTTGGAACATGGATGCGATTGGTCGAGGGGTGGGGCAAAGTGGTTAACTGACAAACCGGATAGCCAATGGGAAAACAATTGTCAAGTGACAGGAGACCTGACCAATAGGAGCTCAGGGATTGGGGCAAGATGGGTGGAAGGAGCAGGTGCTTTTCCGGTAGCTGTGCTGGCAGAGGCGCAGGAACGATCCCCCTGGGTGGGACAGTGGTGGTCTGGACCCTGGAGCTGCTGCATGGCAGCGACACTCGCTGCGGCGGCTGCATTGGCAGCATGGAGCAGGGGCTGTGCTCGGGAGATGGCCCCAACACCTCAGCAGCGCAGCATTAGGGACAAACCAGAGGAGGAACACACAGGAGGAGAATGAACATGGGTGTGGAAACCTCAGGGGTGTACAGAACTTTTCTGAAATCAAAACCATACAGAGAAAACAAATTAACTTTAAACTCCAATAACAAGTCTCTCATGGATGCGGCTGGTAGAATTCAGGGTACCTTTCAGCGCTGTGTTTCTCTGGGGTCCATTTCACAGCGTTTTCCCACAGAAACAATAGTGATAATGATGTTTCTTCAATAAATCCTTCTTGGTATCACCAATATTTCTGTTCAGATCTATGGTCTTGCTAGGCATCTCTGTGGTTTACTTGTAAAGGCAATAACTCTCACAGGTTGTTGGAAGGACTCAGATACCAGCAGTAATTTTTGTACAGTTTATGTTCACTAACAATCTTTTTTGCTGACCCTTATGTCATCTGCAAACATTCCTGGTGTTGTGTGAAGGGTGTTACCTTTGAACTAATTGAAAATAATTGAAAAGTTATATAACTTACAAAAAAAAAAAGTATAGAAATACTGTGATGAGATCACAAGCAAGATCTCCCATGGCCTGGATAGCATTCCAGCCATTGAATAGACCTTCACTTTTGCCCTAGAAAAATTCAGCTGAGGCTACCAGGGGTTTCTGTATGTATAATGCCAATGGGACTCACACAGTGAAGCCACATACATTTCTAGTCTGTGCAGCTGAAATGACAAACAAAAACCCATCAAAACTTTCTACAACATGGAAGAGATGTGGCTACAGAAGGACTCTTGGCACTCAAGCCCATTAATTTTGGCTGTCTGAATAAAGGCATGTGCTGTCCTACAAAAAAAGGCATTCTGTTTCTGTTGTACAAGGGGCCACATAAGAAAGGAGACAGGCAAATATACAAGAGAGTGTAAAGAAGGAAACCTCTGATGTACTATGTGTTTCAGGTCTTTATCAATGATTTAACTTGTCTGTGGCAAGAAGCTGCTGTTTTTAGACCTCATGGTCCTCTCTGATGAGTCATTTGTGCTGTGTTGATTTATAGACTGAATGGTCTGACTACCTGCTTTGCCTAATTGATCTGTAATATCACCAAGTTTTCCTGTGAGATACTCTCTGCAGCTTCTCAAATTTTGGCTTATGTCCTCTGTTCAGGCTTCAGCACATATTAGAAATACAGGATAAAGTTATACTCACACTACTTTTAGGGACATGAGTTTGTAAGATGCCTGAACATCCAGGACCAGATGCTGACAGGTCTGCAGATGTTACACAGGTCTGACAGGGAATGTAAACAGCCCACTTACTGAGTCAGTCATTGTAAGTTAATCAGTAAGAAACACCAAGATTAGAGCTGTGTTTGAAATATTTTTTAATTTGAGCTGTGCCTGACTGACATCTGCAGGGAAAGGTCTTGCAATATACTTGAGGCTCAAATCCCCAGATTCTTATATGTGGACAAA
Organism: Hafferia zeledoni; assembly: GCA_035583235.1. Classification (NCBI taxonomy): domain Eukaryota; kingdom Metazoa; phylum Chordata; class Aves; order Passeriformes; family Thamnophilidae; genus Hafferia; species Hafferia zeledoni. Next base: position 42,298,738 of record JAWWEV010000043.1, read on the forward strand.
GTGAAAACGCACTTTTCCCTTCTGCGGTATCCCTAGAGAAGGAACCAATTTTTTGGTTCTAGTGTCCTTCTTTTGCCTGCAGGGATTAGAGCCATATCTCCCCTTCAAAGTGAGATTACATGGATAAGCATGTTATCAATTAGCCTGGAGTTGAGGACACACTTCCCTCTACTAAACTTTGAAGCAAAGAAGTAAAGACTGGTGAGAAAGAGAAGGAATGACTTCATGGTCTTAGTAGTCAGCCTGTCCCTTATAAGCGAGCTCTGCAAAGAGACTGTTTCAAAGTCATTGCAGTCCTGGCCCCTTGCTGAACAGTGGCATCACTGACAGAACAGATCGGTCTTCTTGTGAGTTGTGTTTGAAATCTCTAATGTTGAGATCCTTCTAGAGAAGAAATATAAACCATCACACAAAAGCTGGACTTCTGAATCTCTAGGCTTTTCAAAAGCAAGTGGCCAGCACTGCTTTTCTGAGAGGCTTTATGCTACCTGAGTATATTAAGCAGCATGAGAACTTCCAAGGAACTTAGGGGATAGAACAACTACTGCTAGTCTCAGATGAGACCTGTGTGAAAAAGCATAGGCATATAACTCTAGCCGCCAGGAAGAATTTCAGATTAAAGAGGTAAGAACATACTAATATTAGCAGCTTTTTCACCAACAGGGTTTTCTATTCATGATTTTAAGTTAAGCTCCTCAGACAAACTTTGTTCCTTCTTTACGATTAAAATCCTCTGTGGCATATAGACCTTGGTCCAGTCACATGCATTAGCTGTAATTTTCAAAGTCAAAAATAAGCATGAATTGTTGGCTTTGTCCACAGAAAAACACTCATCAAAAGTGCAAACACAAAAGGTCTCTGGAGGCTGTTATTCTGAGCATACACTGTCACATTTTGGACCCTGCTGACTTCAGAGGCATGCAAAAACACCACATCTTCACCACATGTATCTAAATGGCTTTGGTTTATATGCGTTATCATCAGTTAGCTCACCTTAGCTGACTTAAGTATTTAAGGTGTAAGTGGAGATAAAGTGGTAAATAATGTGTAACACTTCATTGTTACATACACAAGAAGCCTTTTGGCTTAATTGTTTCAACTGTGCTCATTGGTACTGATCATGTGGTGGTATCAGTGTCTCCTAGATACTGCAGTGACATTTGCTGTGAATACACAAACCTGATAAGAAGGCACAAAGAAATCACACTTGAGGAACTTCCATTTCACTCTGATCACACTACAAGCCTTGTGAAAGCCAACAGGTGGGTAGAGGAAAGCAAATAATGCAAATTAGAGAAAAGAGAACCAGAGAAAAGTTTTAAAATGAGCACCACAAGACCTTCTGGATGGACAATCACCTTGTATCTGTCTGCTTTCTGATCATCACGCACATAGGCCACAGCATCTGCAGCACTGTGCTACCTCAGCCCGTAGTTAAGGGACATGAGGATGAAATGAGGTGAAGAAAAAATAGGGAAATGGAGGAACTGACAGTAAGTTAGGATTAATGTGAGGATGTACAGCAGACATGACTGGGGAAGTCTTACGGACTTTTGAGAGAAACTGTGATTATCACGGGAAGGTCAGATGAAAATGCATAGGAAGTTGGCCTTCCTTGTTCTGCTTCTCATAAAACAGGATATGGGACATATTTAGAATGGAACCAGCTCAAAATGGCAACAATGCAGACCTTCAGAGTGCAGCCAAGCTATAATTTCATTACTATCTTCATTCTAGATTATGCCAAATTTGACAACAGATGTAGTTGCACCTGTGCAGTAACCATATTCAAAGTGAAAGGGACATGCAGCTAAGCTTCCAATAAAGGCCCTTGTTGACTGGCTTCACTTCTAAGAACTGAGTATCTGAGTTTAAACTAAGGAAATATTGGCTGCAACAAGTACTGAATGTGGGTTATTTTCAAGCATAGTGGGTTATTTTCAAGTGATACCCTTGCCACAGTTGAAACAGGCCCCTGTCAAAGATTAACAGACGTCTCCACAGTCACATACTTCAGCTCCCTGTTTGCTGCCAGCATCTGATCCTCTCATCATTCATGCTGCATATATGCTTGCTCACTCCCAGGCCCCCTTCTGAAGCAAAATTACTAGTTTTCTTGGAGAGGAAGCCTGGACACAGTTAACAGAATAGTTTGCTCCAGGCTCCACTCCAGACATAAAAAATGGACTTGGACTGCAGCAAGTTTAACTCCCTCAGCCCATGAGAGTTGTCTGATGTTACTCCCATAGGCCTTACATTCTTAAATCCCTTACACACTGTCGTGGCACAGCACAAGTGGCAAAATGTTCATTGAATTAGTAAATCACAAATGCTTAATAATTAGCTCTTGGTGCAATATGAGGCCTGAGGAGATCTTGGCCAAATACTATACCACATCTGGCCGTGCTGCCCTAAAGAGAGTAGTTACTCCTGCACAGTGTAGACAGAAGTCATCTTGTACCACTTGGTCTGAGTCAGAGACTACCCTTGGGGCAGCTGCTGGGGTAGCAGTCACCGCCAGGGCAGAGGCCAAAGCTCCCAACAGAAGGATTTTGCTTCCAGGCTTACAGCTGGAATTTGAACTATTCACACTGATAGGTGCCACCCCTCACCATCAGCTCTCACCAGGGAGACTCGGGTGGCCTCTCCAGCCTTTCTTCTCAGAGGCCAGTTAAAGTATTCTCTCAAAATAGATAATGAGGTAATAATTTTATTTTCCTAGTTGCTTAAGGAGAGTGTTAGAAGAGTTAATCCACGGATCAAAGGTCTTTGTTAGCAGAGAGTCTTTTGAATCCCATGTGTGCCGGTCACAAAAATAACACAGAAAATATACAGACCTGAAAATAACAGCCAGCATGGAAACCAAATCAGCCACTACCTTCTAATGGCATCTGGTGTCTTTTAAATGTTTAGGCCAAGTTTGATTTTGCTACCTTATGTAGTCTGTTGTGATATTTAGCCAGATGCTGAATCTTTCATGGAGGTAAAACTTTCCAAAAGGGCCTTAAACTCCAGTGACGGAATAGTTATTTGTATGTCAACTGCATCTTCTATTTATAGGATGACGAAAATATCCCCCAATGAGTAACTTTCTAAGAGATAGGCATTTCATAAAAATAGATTATAGAAAACAAGCAGAGATGAAGAAGGCATGTTTTAGGTTAATCAAAACATTGACATTCCAAACTCTCCTCATAACATGTATTTAAGACATTTGTAAATTCAGATAGTAAACCCATTCAGACACAAACACACTAACTTTACATAGGAGAAGGAATTTGGGTATTCAGGGAAAAGGAATATTAATATATCCTATGGTGAATGAACACAAAAATAAATTGAGGTTTTTAATTACTCAAAATTAAATTAACTGCTTTCTATGATACCCAGTAGAGTTTGCATGAAGGCATGTACCAGAGGTGAATGTGCTTTGAAAGGGTGTTGATTTAAGACCTGATTCGTTTGAAGACTGACTTGAAAGAATTTCAAAGGATGTAGCTTAATTAAAATATTCCAAACTTTACATTCCTCACAGAACCTTTTGACCTCTCATGACATTTAATGCTTGAAGGTGAGGAGCTGACGGGACTGCTGTTCACTTCACTAAAGGCACTCCTGATCCTTCCCCCTGCGCAACAACCATCATTAATTGTTGATAGGTGCTCGTTACACTAACCTAAAAGTAGTACCTAGAGAAGTGGCATGTCAGTAAACTGCAGGCACCTACCACACTGGGAGTACTTTTCCTGGCTATGCATCAAACACAGCTCATCCTTTCAAAAAAACCAAGAGCAGAAAGTGCACATGAAGGTCTGTGCATTGTAGCCATTGCAAAGCCTGGCATTCCCACTGACAGAAGAATCAAATGGAGCTATCCATTAACAGGACAGCGAGGAGTCATTAGAGAGACTCCCCCTCCCCCCACTGCTTCCCGTGAGGAATGGCTTGCTGTCACCCACTCGGAGGGGGCCTCTCGTCATGAAGGCTGTTTGCATTCAGTCAACACTTTGCTTTTATAGGCCTGTGGAGCCAAAGATTGCTAGACTTTTGAACCCCAGGCTAACTTCTGTCTGGTTACAGCCTCTTTTTCTGGAGCCAAAATCTCTTTTAACAACTACCAAATAACAAGTAATTAGGGTAAAGTCTGCTAATGTTCTCCTTTGGTCCTGGAGGTTGCGCATTCAGAACCCCTTGGGGTGAAGGTAGAATTACTGCCATCAAAGCCCAAGGTTACTTTGTAAAAGGGGTTGAACTCTAGGTCACGGAAATGTTAACTGGACAAAGAGAGATCAGGGCAGATAGTGTTAATATTAAAACTGTCCTACTGAGATAATGTGGAATTGACTGCTTTTGCTCTGGAAACTAGCTGAATAAAAGACATGAAGGGAAGGCTAAAGCAGTTCTTTCAAAAGGTGAAAACATTGCAATAAAGGATTTATTGACTTTCTTTCATTTGAAAATTTATTTTTAGTCTCTTTATTCAGTAAGACAAAGTAAAATAACTTATTTTTCATGTCACATTGTATTTGGGCCACCTTGTTTCCTAAAGCTGTTTGATTTGCTAAATTGAATAAGTTATATCTTAAATATCTGCTCTCTCTCCTCCAAAAGCCCCAGTGCAAAAATTAATTAGAAATTGAGAAGTTTCTGCTCTTAGCTTAAGAGTCCTTTGGACAAATAAGACTTGTTAGGTGGCAGGAAGGATAAACAAGCTTAGACTCATGCATACATGGAGGAAACATGCTCCAGAAGAGTGGTGTCCATTCAATGCCCTGGATATATCATGAGGCTGGGGTTTGTGCCTCTGTTACTTGCACATAGCAGAGGTCAGGGAGAGGTTCCAATTTTTCAAGGCATTAGAGCCCAACCATTCAAAATCTTCAAACATTCAAAATAAAATCACAGATTTGGCCCGAAAATTCGTCACAGAGCAGGGCAGCCCTCATTCCACCACATGGAGTCACTCCAAAATTAATTCCATTCTACGCCATTACCCCTTTCTAGTACCAAAGCTGACAGTTCGGACAGGATTGGCAGCACTTTGTTCTCTCCCATGGCTGTGACCGGGTCTTTGCCTGCAGCTGCAAGTGGATTTTAGGTCCCTATATGGGAGAGGAAGAGCAAAAATGTTGAGGCCAGCTATTTCCCATGCCAGGTCTTGCTGGGCTATGCTACAGCACCCTGGCACCTCCATCACTTTTGGGAAATGGGTGGAAATACTTTGGCTGACGTAGGCAAGGGGTATGGAAACATGATGGCCATTAGCACAGCAGTGGAATTACCTTACCACTCAGTTCTCAGGACAAGATGAATTTCATCGTGCTGCAATGGCCAGCTGGATTAAGCCAAGTAGACAGAGCTTTCCACTTCCAAACTGCGCTATCAGAAGAATCCTCTTGTGAGACTTCTTCATAACTGAAGGCTCGCAGAGTAGCTGGTACAGCTGCCATCATGGGAAGAAAAAGTGTTTTATACAAGACAAATGGCAGCAAAAACCATCCTCGTCTCTGTAGTGGGACACTCGATTGCACAGGGAAAGACATCTCCAGCCCCATATCCTCCTCCCAAGGAAGTAGCACCCTAGAGCTTCTCTCCTGAGCCGTGGGCAGAAGGAGTGTTTCCAGCCTCTCCAGAAAAAAAGGGAGTAGTCAGTGTTCTCTAGTTCCCTGTCATTTTATTGGCATTTAACAGAGGTTTTAGGGACCCCAGATTGCCATTACCTTCATGAAAATACAGAATTTCTCCATACATGAGCTATATGAAACAGGCTCATCGGTAATAGCTTCCTTTTAATTACATCAGAGTAAAATAAATAAGTGGTAATAACTAATCATAGCATAAAGCATTTTTTTCTTTCTTTTGAAGTATTCTTCTGCCATGGACGTAAAAAATGACAATTGCATTTTTCTGTTAATTATGGCCATGTGAATTATCCCAGATACGTGGTACAACAACAATGCTAAAATTCACTGAAGTGAAGCCTGATTGGTTTTTTCCTGAAACATAGCACAGGAAGAGTGTCCACAGTACAACAGACATTGAGATATATTTCTTCAAGCTTCAGATTAGAAGTAACTGTTCTCTGCTGCACTAGCAACACCAAAAGTAGTTAACTTTTGCCTAGTTTAAGTGCTTCACATATTAAATTAACCAGTGTAACTGTACCATGAAGCAATCCTGTATTTGTGTGAATATAGCAAATTGCTCTTTAGTCAGATACTTCTCAGAATAAAATGGAAGCCTGTCTCCTGATTCAAATACCTCCATCCATATTCTTTTCTGTTTTAACTCTGCAAAATGGAATTTTGTGGTTACCATTGAAAATGGCCCTTCAAAATACCACACAATACTGCTTCAATTAGGTCACCTTTTGGTTTTAGAATATGATTTATAAGAACATTGTGGCTGTTGCAAAGGTCTGTTCAAACTGGGAAGAAAAAGCAGACAGAAAATGATACTGCAGAATAAAAAATTGGCCACCTTCTGTAATGAATGTGTAGTTTCACACATGGATGTTACCCTGTTGGACAGCTGGCAAGCCAGTTTGGGGGTCTTGTGGGCTTGTTTCCTTTAGGAAAGAAATCAAGTGTGTGAGTCTGACATGCCCTCTAGTACCCATTTTAATTCTTAAAGATTTTTTTCCATGAACCCAACAGAAGCAAAGATCAGGAAACACTTTCCTTGCTCAGATTCCCCCTAGCCTTTCTTTCCAATTAATTCTGTGCCCAGACATTGGGGACATAGTTGGATTTTACAGCTAAGCCAATCTCAGCTCAAGCTAATGCCAAGATTCCATTCTGTCTGTCCTTCTATTGCCATTATTTGCACCCTCCTGTTCCCGGCATTGCACTGTATCTGATATTTTTCTGACCTCATGCTGTACTACATCAGGGCTAGATCACCAAAAAAAATATTGATACATTTTGCAGAGCTTTACATAGAAGCAAGTGCTTCTGACAGCAAAGGAAGAAACAAGAGCACACAAATGAAAAGAGAAAGAAGGAGAAAGGGAATAGACTGCCTTTTTAAAGGCAGCTGATCATCTGATTGCCTAGCCTAGCATCAGACAGTGCACTGCACTGTGACTGTCTGCTCCATCTCAATGTGATGGCCATGACTATTTCCCTTATAGGCTGGTGACTTTTTTCTTTTCTGTACAAACGACAGCTTGCACATCATATTCTTGTTTTTGCATGCACAGACCAAGTATTCCAGTACTGCTCAAGCTTTGTCATGTACTCCTTGCCTTGGGCAATAATCCATGTCTGTTTCCTACCATTGTTGTATAGAAGAATATTAATTAAACTCTCCAGTACTGAGTTCGAAAGAAGAAAACTCACTGTCTTTATCCAGGTCTGTGATTATCAACAGATTAAAAGACTTGCCTGACAAAAATTGTAAATTCTAGGCAGACACATAAAATCAGCTAGAAAATTTATAGACAATGAATCAGTCCTCATCATCACTACAAGTAAAAGGCAAAAGGAACAGAACCATCTGACATTCACTTTGGAATAATACAGGTTCATTTCTATGTTTCTTGACTAATAATAACTCACATTTGCAGGAATACATTAGAAAATCTATTTCTCTTTTTTTCCCCCAAAGTAATGGAACTCACACACACAGCTCCTCAGCCTGATTCATCATTATATTACTTCAGCTTTATTTCAGGGACTCCATTTATAGTGCAGCAACAACATGAACTATGAATCCTGCCCATGATGCTCTCAAAAGCAAAAGGGTAGGATGGTCTTTTAAGTGACTCATGACTTAGAACTCACTTTCCCAAGTCCCTGTTTGTTGCTCCTCTGTGGGACCAACTCCCTAGGGCATGAGGGCTCTGCACTTCTTAGAAATTGTTTCTTCCTACCTTATGCTAAGCAACCAAAACAAAAGAACATTTATCTCCTTGGTTAATTCAGAAATTTCTAGTAATATGAGAAAATGTCCTGCCCAAGAATTCCTAGTTTCTTCAATCATTAGTGGATATTATCAATTATTATGCAGCTGATAGCATGCAGTGTGTTCTCACAGCCAAAAGAATGCTCCAACATCTGATTTTGCCAATAGTTAAGCATTTAAATAATTTTACTGACAAGGATTAGCTCACTAAACTCTGTATTAAGACTCAGCAATGCAAGGATGTAAATAAGAACTGTAATTCTGTAATATAGCAACATGAACATAATTGAAGTCAGGTTACACACTGTACCTGGCTGTGCAAGGACTCAGGGAAAAAGGAAATTTTCTTTTGGCCTCAGATAATTATTATATTCATTATTAACATCACAATAATGTCCCATAGCTGTAACAAGCCCTCATTAGCCAAGGTACTGTATAAACATACAAGATTAATAAATCTCTGCTAAAGGAAGTTTACATACACTTTGAAACATTAAAAAATGAGGAACTTGTAAATTTTATTTCACCGTAATTGAGAGAATCTTTTAAAACCTTAATGCTGTAACAACAAACAAGGCTTGAGTGTGATATCTGTTACTCTTATGTAAAGCCATAGGAAAGTCATTCATTTAAACCTCAACAAAGAAGCTGAAATATGTACTGCTGGCATGAAGTAAAAACACTGTTAGAAGAATATTATTAAGGGTGCAATGGCAAGCACTTTGAACCTTACAGAAGAACTTATACACCCCGCTGTCACCTGAGACACTTCAACACAGTTTAACTGCTGATGAGCCCCAGAAACAACTACATTTTCTTATCTCTGCCATTTCCAGGAACATCACCAAGGTGCTCTTTCTGTCAGTCAACGTGCATTTTCTCCTCTGTCAAATACCAAAATTGTTCTAAGGTGACAGTCTCCATTAATATTTTGTTCAGAGAAAATAGGGATGTAAAGAATATTTGTACTGCACAGTGCAGGGACACTTGAGGCAGCTGTGATAGGTACTGCTCAGATACAGAAGTGGTACAGCTCTCCAATCACACTTACTAATTTTGGGGCAGACTTACTGAGCAATCTTCTACCTCACTGACACAGAATCACAAATCCCCTCCCTCCTGCAAGTGTGCTATTAGGTAGGGCTGGCAGCTCAACAGCAAGAGCCAGCTCAGCTAAATCTTATTGCAGCTAACTTATAAAGAACGTTGTTCATAAAGATGCTGTTGCTTGGCATGATCGCCATTGTCCAATAGCTCAAATATTGGGCAAAAGGAGCTATTCAGGGAAGCAGCACCAGGAGCATTATTGACACACCCTGCCAGATTTTGAGTTCCTTCCTCCAGGCACAGAATGCTGAGGATGTTCAAGGAAACAGTAACAGATTTTGTTACACAGACAAAAAACAAGGGATTTTCTTGAGGAAAAAAAAGGGCCAAGTCTTTCAGGATGACATTTTCAGAGGGATATTAATTTCTTTTCATCTTTATAGACCAGCCTAAGGCATTTATATTCAAGTCCAAATGAAGTCTAGCAAAGCTGGAAACGTCTGAAAAGTCTCTTTTAAGAGGAAGAATTGGTCCATATGAATAATAGGAATTGTCTACTGTCTGCTCAGACAGTAATTTGCAAATATTTCCTTCACATACAGTAACCTGCAAAATTTCACTTAAAACAAAAAACCCAAGTGAAGGATTGTAAAGTTGTGTGTGAAAGTCTAATTTGTTGTTCCTGTTTTGTATTCAAGAAATCAGATACATTTTGTATTTATTTATAACAAAACCATCCTGTACAGAATCTGAGTGTTACTCAATTCCTGATATTTAAATGGAATATCAGCTCACTGCTGGGCTGAATTTCAGTATAGCAGAGAGGTGCTGTGCTATGCTTCCTCACAAAGACCCTGGCTGGCCTAGAAACCTGTCAAACAAATTAATGTGGTAGAAATACTGACACAAAAAATGTAGTTTAGAACACTGACAACACAAGAAATCCTAATGAATTAAGCAATTGCTGAAGTCTCACTGATCCTGATTTTTTTTTTTTTTAAATGTGTGTTCGTGTTAGGTCCCCAGGACACTTAAACTGTCCTTTTTTGTAAATGAGGAGAAAAGTTCTCTCTCACTACATTGAGACATTTTGACTTTCTAGCTCTATGTTTAGTTCAGAATACTATAACATTACTGTATGTAGGAAGAAAGGAACTAAAAAACCAATGTATGTCGTTGATGGTCTCCATGTAGAGGCAGATAGTGTCTTTAAGGTCTTCAATAGTGTTACAACAACCAGTCTGTGGCAGAGAATCCATTGGCAGTCTCTACTGCTGTACTGATTTACATCATTTCAGTGTCTAATCTACCAAGTGAACAACATATGTGTTTTCACGAATACTAAATACTAGTCCTTCCAGTCTGTTTCTGGTAGAATACCAGTTCCCAGCAAAGGCAAAAATTGCCACCTTCAAACTACAAAGAACTTCTGCCCTGAGTAAACTGTGTGTCAGCCAGCAACATTTTTCAGATGGCTTCACTTGCAGATGGGAATTTATTTCCTAAGATTTGAGGTCAGCAGGAAAATAAAGGTAAAAAAATTGACTTCCGTAATGCCCAAAAATATGGCTTTAGCAGAAAAACAGAGAAGTTCATTAAAATAAAAGTCTGGGAGTTAAGCAAGGACATTGCCCATTGGACAAGGTGGAAGATCTTGGTAGCAGGACTTTGCAAAAGCACTTATGTCTCTGGCAAAATTAGGAAAGTGCTTCACAATGGTCTTCACGTTATGGTAAACAGACCTCCCATATAGTATCATTTTATATGCTAGTATTTACACTACTGGCACAGCTTAGGAATGGGAGAATGCCAACACTTTCCGGCAGCCATGAAGTAGAGCAGGGCACACTTTCTGTTGCATCTCTCAAATATAGTCCTGAATGCAACTTCTGTCATTAAGACATATTTCCTAAGCAGACTCCATACCCCCATTTTCCATCTGATAATCACCTCCTTGTGTGTGTGGTAAGTCAACATCCTCCATCTTTGCCTTATGAGGAAAAGCTAGGGCTGTGAGCACTTCAAAATTTCCTCAGTGTTTGCAGATCCCTATGATAACAAACAACAGAAAGCATCTAACATGTTTTTTCCTTTACTTACAGAGACAAGCACTTCACTCAAAAGAGGGCAGCTCCTATACCAGCTTTCTGTCCATACTGTCTACTAAGTTGCAGCACATGCTTATCTCTCAAATTTGGCAATGAAGCAAGGAGACACATGATGCAGCTCTATCCCTTTCTGTCTGTTGCAGGGGGAAGAAAGGGTAGAGTTTGTAAAGCCCAAAGTCATCACATACCATGAGAGAACATAGGTGGGTAGCTCTTATTTCCTTTTGGCTGTGAAGTGTTTAGACCAAACTCAGACACCTTGCTTGAATGCAGCATCTCATTGGAGTCGCAGGAGTCTCTCATATGCATTACTACACAATGGAGGGGTCTGGCCCCATACTGGTGTTTGTGGGGTAACTGAGCAATGCTGAGCATGCACACCCAAGGTCTAGCGGGGCAGTGAACTGAGTTGAGCAATTTGTTCCACCATCTTCACTCAAGCAAAGCTTTCAGTGATTTATAGCAGTGTGAAGAGAGGGCTTCAGCTGTAGCTTTGTTTAAATGTTCACATGCAATTGTTTTTCTTGGAGTTCTGAATAAACTGTCATCACACTTCTCAAAAGGGAAAATTTTTTGGATAAGCTATTCAGAGAAGCTGAAGAAATGTTCTCCAGACAAGGATTGTTAAACTCAGCTTCGATTTTGGTAAAAGAGCTGCCTTTGTCAGACACGTTTTCCATCCCTCCCCACTCCCCTCTCTTCAAAGGAGGAGTCAGTGCCCTGTGACACTGGATGGGCCCAAAGGAAAGGCTGCTTCCTCATGCCTGCCTTCCCTATTAGCAGCAGCAGAGTCCTGCGTGCTATAGAGAGAGCCCAGGGAAGCCACATGGAGCCAAATCTACACAGAGACAGGGAACAGAAATGGGGAATAAGGCCATCTGCTAGAAAGTGGCAAGAGCATCGCAGTGGTATTTTCTTAATTCTTTCTCTCATATACCTTTCCTATAGCTAATTATGGGTGAGGGGGCAGGTATTTCTCCCTTTCCCCCTATACACATCAGGCCTGTCCCTACAGGTACAAAAGACTTATTTTTCCTTTACAAATTACTTCAACTGAGGAACTCCAATAGCTGCCAAACCCCCCAGAAGCCCAAGACCCCTGCTCCATTCCAGCAAGGGCTGCAATGAGGCAGGGGAGAGAGGAAGCAAATTATTTTGAAACAAGTTCTGCAGAGGCAGGGGTGGTATGACTAGGGTAGAGGAACAGCACACACACTGCAGGAGTAAACAGAGCCCAGCCTCAGAAAAGCCAGCATGTTCTGCTGTAGGATGAGCCATTCCCTGAACCATGCTGGGACAGAGTTATTCAGGAGCCTGTGTGGAGAAGGGTGAACATTGCTGTCAAGAGTCCTCATCACTTCTCCCTCCAAACCACTTGTAACTCAGAGCCAGCACATGACTGAACACCTTCATCAAAATGAGAGGTTGAACCAGGTTTCAGTTTGGCTCCAGTTCTGTATGGGGGTCGCCTATGACCAAAAGTTGGTTTTGCCCAGTCCTGGTTCAAGTTCAGCCAAGAGTTTGAAACAGCCCTGGTTCAGGCCTTGCTCGAGCTAAAATCTGGAACAAGTTTTCAGCCTCACTGCTGTATGTGAGTGTGTCTAAGCAAAACTGGTCTTCCGTGCTTGCTTGTCATGAAAAATGATGAATTGCAGAAGTACCCATTTGGTGTTAGTCACTCGGTGCAGCAGGAAGGAAGCAGGAAGCCCTTCTGAGCATTAACTTCTCAAAGCAGTTTGCAAAGAAAGCCAAGGCTCTCTTCCCCTGGGCTACACAGCCACTCACTGCTCTTTACACCCTCACCTTAACGGGCACCAAGTCACAAGTAACATCCGCAGCTCCTTCAGCCGGAAATGTTTGCCCGGTGCAAACAGCTGAGGCATTTGGTCTCAGCCCTTTCTCTGTGCAAGGCATGTTAAAAAGGGGGAGGGAAGAAGAGCTCTACACTTGCCAAACGGGAGAGGCCTGATTGCACTCAACAGGTTCAGTTCACGCTGTGACCCTGCCCGGCTTCCTGCTATTCAGATGTGTTACTTCCCCTTTGTGGTAATGGCCTGTGGCAGCCAGCCAGAAAACACTATTAATTTCAGAAGTGGCCTGACAACAAACCCACAGCGAAACGAGAGGAAGTGGCGGGGAGACCATCTGTTAACTTCAGCAGAACAGTAGGGACACAGCTATGTAGGTTCTACAAGCAAAGCAGATTAATAATCCACAAAGAGGAAACTGGCTAAAATTATCCACAGACCATATTAAAAAAAAAAAAAAAACAACAAAAAAACAACCAAGGGAGTCACTTGAGCTGCAGCTGGACAGGAAATTGCTAGAGCTGCTTGCAAATCTCCACTTTGAACAGAGCAGCACAGGGAATGCCAAGAGCGGAAACGGTTCAAAACTGGATTAGCACAAGCCAAGTTCAACTGCAACCCACTTCTACTTTCACAGTTTATGCACTCAATCTAGGCCACTACTGCATGAGACACTGACTCACTTTTTTCCCATGTTTTGTTTGTGTTTCATTTCACACACTTGCAGTTTCTAAAATTACTTGAAATGTTCTCTGGCTGCCAAGAGTTCTGCAGAACCTCAGCTGACAGCCCCAGCTGCAGCATCAGTCCCTCACCCTGGTACTGCACGTACCTTTTGGCACCACCCTGCCTTCGACCATTTCTCATGAGGAAGGATGTTAACGAATGTAAGTTGCAGCAGGAAGTTTTGCAATTGCTACAATCCCCCTTTTTCCTTCAGCAGACAGAAATACTTGAATGGTCCAAAAAGGAAATGAAGTGACTTAAGGGTATATAGAGACTTTTCCTCCACGCCTTCATTAAGTTGCAAGGTGGCTGAATGGCAACAGAAAAATCATTTATAGGCTGCAGACTGTTGATGGATCTCTGTGAAACAAGTTCCTGCCAGACAGCTAAGGAGCTTCTCCTGGCATCCATAGTAGAGTGACCAAAACTCACAAACAAACCCAGAAAACAGCAGGCTCCATACTTTTAAAAATAATAATAAAAAATAAATAACCAGAAAAAACTCATGGCCCAGAGTCAGGTGCATCCCTAGGATAACAAAGGGATGCTGGAATATTTTGCAATTAACCTTAAGGCCTTCAAAAGCGTTCCCTTCACCAAAACAAGATGAGAATCCAGCACATGCACTGTTTATTCATTTAGGCACCAGTGGATCAAAGGGGAAATCAAGGTTTTATTGTCTTAGGGGCTGTACAAAAGCTATTGAAAGCAATCATTACCTTTAAACGTAACCATATGTGTATGTGCAATTGACCACACCCACATAGAGGGGAAAGTGATAATAAACCAACCAGGTTTTCCATAGCCAAAAATAGTTATTTATTTATTAATAATTTAAGGTTTTACATTCTTATAATAAATTCCATCTTAGAACTTTTACACTGTGAATTAGATTCTCCCTTCTTGGCAACCATGTGCAGGTTCACTGTGCATACACACAGGTACAAATGTTCGCACATACTTCCAGTTTTATAAAAACAAACAAAAAAAGACGCAAAATATTGCATTTGAGGTGAAGCTCCCTGAAGAATTTGTACAGAGGTAATGCACTGTTTAGCACATCTGAAAGTTTTAAAAAGTGATCAAAAATCTTTCGCATTCAAAGACAAACCTCCTCCTAGATGATCTATTTACAAAAGGTAAGGCAAAAAAATTAATTTAATTTAAAAATATATATATGTATCAAGTGAAACCTACATCAAAAGCATGAGAAAAAACTCACCACAAGGAAAAGAAAGGTATATGAAAGAAGAGACTCTACTTGCTCACAAAACATGATTCGCAAACTTCTCACCATTGCCATTTCTCCCTCATGGAAAGCTTGCTTCAATTTAACAATAAAATCCAGCATGCTGCAAATATATTCTTTGCCATAAAAAAACCTCAACAACAAATAAAGCAGGATTTATGGAAAAAACCAAAACCACAGGTGTCCCTTGGATTGATTTTTTGAATAAATGTGAACTAAAAAAAAAATGCAAATCAATTTAAGGTTAAATATTTACATTGATCAAGTAGAATACTACAAAACTCCCAGCAAACAAGTACTCCAAATACACTAAGCTGGATTCTCTTTCTTTGGCTCCTCTAAAATAAAACAAACAAACAAAAATAACCAGTCTTCACTGAAGACAAAGATGTATGCCACAGATCTGAGAGCAGAGAGGGCAGAAGGACAGTTCCAGACTCTAGAGAACACATGGCCAGCCTGTCCAGCCTCACATTATGCCCCTGGAAGTCCTCAGACCCAAGCCACTGCACAAGCAGGGATGAGCACAATGCGCACCTGCTGTCTGCTCACTGTGGTCCTGCCCAGAGAGCTTGCCACATTCCCTCCCTTTGCAAAAGCCGATTCCATACTGTGTAACCTTCCCTTGCCTTGCAGCTGCTTTTTGATAGCAGAGGCCAGAAAAGGAGAAAGCTGCATTTCTTTATCACTGCCAAAGAGAAACCACTGAGGAGTGATGCCATGAAATGGACAGGAGAAGGGAGGTGGTAGAAGCTCACGTGGACTGCAGGGAATCCACCTGGAAGACGTTCTGGTTGGAAGGGGTAGTGAAGTACAGCTGCTGGTTCTGCACTCGATTGTCACAGGGGCTGCTCAGTCCCAGAGTCCTCTCAAAGTCCAGCAGCTGACCCATGAAGTTGAAGTTGGGTGAAATGTTGGACTTCTTCATCTTGACAATATCATAGGCATCATTCATGGACAAGTTCAGCTTCTGCATGAGGTAGGCCACCGTCACTGTGACCGAGCGGCTGATCCCTGCTAAGCAATGCACCAGGACTCCACAGTTCTTCCCCCGTGCTTCATCTGTACAGGGAAGGACACATAAGACAAGGGGTTGGTAACTGATCTCTCAACACAAATGAGATTAGTATCAAGTAGGAAGAAAGGGCGATTCTGATCCCAGTGGTCAGCAGTGCAACTCAAGAGTTAAGTTTAGCGGCTTAAAACCAGGACAAGAAGAGAATCCACTCCCCCTAGTACCCGAGTCCAAGAGCTGAGAAAACTAAGAATGAGACAAAGGGAGCAGGACACGCTGCGTGACACTGTTTTAAAAGTCAGTTTTAAAAGACACGCTTTAGCCTTGGAGATTTGCCTTTAAATTCTTACAGTCCCCTTGCCCCAGCATGGAAATCCTGCAATATGTCACTGAATGGCTTTTATACAGACCAGCAGACTGCAAAGGTCTATTAAATTATTCTCCAACTGTTGTGCAGCTAACAATGGAGGTATTCAGGCATTTTAAAAGAATGAGGGAAGTCACAAGGGACAGCCCATTAGGAGGAACAGGATGTCAACATTGGTTGAAAATGGGTTCCTTTGTAATAGGAAATGCATTACAATGCCTGGAGATTAGTTTCTTTGTGGCTTCCAGCCCACATTTCTTCCTGCTGGGCTCAGATTACCTACATTCTCCACTATTACCGGTATCATTCAACGGGATTACAGCACAGCTTCCCAACAGATAATGCGATGCCCACCCCATCGCACCCCGATGGGTTAATTTTAGTCCTCTCCGAAACTAAGGAAAGTGCACATTTCAAAAAGAACTCCTTGGGCCCAAAGGGACGGGTTTCCAGGGCTGACGGGTAATATCTGAGTATCGGCTGACCGAGGCACCGAGACCGAGAGGTATATTATTATTATTACTACGAGATTTAATTAAAACTCTGACTATACATTTGCCAGGGATACTGCTTATGAATAACTTGCATTTAAAAGCTAAAGTTAGGTTTCCAGATAGTTTCTTTTTTATTATATTGCTCTTCAGTAACCTCAAGAAGGAGAAAAAAACCCAGCAAAAATACACCAAAAAAACCCCTACCAAACAAACAAAAAAACCTCCAAATGCAACAACAACAAAAAAAGGACAAATAAGCCATCAACCCCGGACTCATTTGCCCCTTCACTCCCACCCGGCCAGGAAGTGATTTAAGATCCCCCAGCTTGTGGGTATTCAGTTGCCAGCTCCACCACAAACGGCTCAGGGAGGAATTCCACAGCCAGACAAACCTGCAACCTGCGAAAGTCGCTTATAATTCACCCTGATTCTTTAATAACCCCACAAACAGTCCCCATCCGCCCCTCAGTTTAAACCGGCTTCAAACCAGAAAAGGGGGCATCCCCCAGAGAGTGCCATAAACGCTGCTACCGCTTCTCACTCGAAATCTCCCGAATTCTGCAAAAGAAATGAATTCTGCTTCTTGACATATAGCTGTTAGCAAATAACCGTATCTCACCTATAAAGGAGATGGCCTCAGGAAAGAACTGAGACAGATTTTGGCTCCAGTGGTCAGAGATGGGGATCTGTTTGTACTTGAATTCGCCGGCGTTTTCAAAGAGATTAGGCAGGTTAGGGGTAACATTCAAGATGTACTTAATGCCGAACTCCTCTAAAACGTCCAGATTAGTGGAGTCCTTGGCACAGCCTAAGTAGAGGTAGGGTAAAATTTCCACCGGGAAGGAAGGCTGGTTGTTGGAGAGAGGGCTGCCATCGGAGTCGGTGGCACTATTGGGGTCTCTGTCAATGTCAGATTCAATGTCTGATGATGAATCGGAGCTGATTCGGAGGCCTCCCAAGCCCAGGACTGGCAAAGGAGGAGAGCTGCTGCTACACGAACTGTCTAGGTTAGTTTCGCAGTGCAAGGCGAACTCGGCCTGGAACTTGCTAAAACCACCTGGAGGAAAAAGCAGAGAGGAAAAAAATGCAACCTGATAAGACGGCAAGTCGACTTACTTCCCTGGTACAGTCCTGCCTGCAAAGGTGTGTCTGTTTCGTACCCTCTCAAGCCCCGAAAGAAATAAATAAAAAAGTCACACACTCACGCAGACAGACTAACTTAAGGAAAGCCTAAGAAAATCGCCCGCTGCGGCGAAGGGCTCAGCACATTCAAGATTAAAGCTCTGTACCGCTTCGCCCTGCGGGGACCTCTGAAAAGATACCTCGGCGGCAATTCCTGACGAGCTCATGCTGGGATCCCCGTTAGCCCTGTCTTTCCCATGCTGCCCCGTAGTGATTCCAGACCTCGAGGTCTCTCTAAACCGAAGCGAGTACAGGGATGGCGGGGAGAAGGGGGGTGAGGAGGGTGTGAAGCAGGAGGGAAAGCCCCCTATACCGATCGGTGCCCTCCTGCCGCGTCAGTGCACTGCCCGGGGGACGCTGCAGACGCATCCCTCGCTCTCTTCCCCGGGCAGAGAGCCTCGGGACTCGTCTCCCCGTCCCCCGTAGCCCCGTGCCCTAGGAAGAGATCTCTCCCCTAACCCTGGGCGGCCTTTCTCACCTTCCAGATAAAATGCCTTGCAGCCTTCATCTTTGAGGCGCTTAAGGAGTAGCCCCAGCACGGACTCGCCGCCCGTGTTCTCGTTCCAGTCGCGGCTGTGCTCGTCGTACAGCACTACCGTGTCGGTGCCACACCGGCGGGCGAAGCGCTCCCGATCCTCCTCGCTGCTGGCAACGAGGGACCGCAGGGGCAAGTTGCCCTTCTGCAGCCGCCGCAGCATGATGCCGGGGATGGCCACATTGATGGCCGACTCGATGTGGGACGATTCATACAACTCCTGCGGCCGACAGTCCATCAGCAGTAGCCGGTCGTTGCCCATCTCCAGCTGCTCGTTCAGCCAAGCTACGGATTTACTAATCGCCATTTCCGACGCGAAAGGGACGGGTCTGAACGTATCTAGCATGAGGAAGGACGGGGGGAGCGGAGCGTGCTCTAGAAGCGCCCCTCTCTCACAGAGGCATGCGGCTGGCTCGGCGGGCGGGCTGCACCCCACCAACTCTGCACAACTTATCTCCCTCCGCCCCAGGAAAATGAATCACGCAGCCCCCCCGCGCCGCCTCCCCCGCGCCGGGCGGCGGTGGAGTCACGGGGAGGGAGAAGCAGCGCTGGCCCCGGCGTGTGTGTGTGTGTATGTGTGTGAGTGTGAGTGCGCGTGTGTGTGTGTGCTTGCGTGCGCGCAGCCAGCCTGCCCTGTCTCCTCTTTTTCTGTCAATGAATCCCTGAATGAACCTGCCTAATCGCCCCTACAGCCCGAGCCCTTGGGCTTTTCCTCTGCCACGAGTGAATGAAATCCAATTAACGCGCCGACGAGCGGGGCTCCCCGGTCCAGCACGGAAACACCGCAGCAGTACCCCCTTCCCTCGCTCTGTTTTCCTCTCCTCTCCCCCTCAGCTGCTGCCGCCGCAGCCCCTCGGCCGCGGCCCCGGCGGCTCTCAATGGGTACAACCGCGGCCCCGCTCAATGGATACATTCTCCAGCGCAGCCAATGGGGGCGCGCGGAAGGGGCTGTTGCCGCGGCGACGGGCCGGCTGGAACAGGTTGTGTTGATGAATCGTTAATGAGTTTGTCATTCACAAAAACGGAAAGGAATTTCCGCTCCGGATAAGCCGAGTGCAAACAAGCGGCAGCCGCGGCGCGGCAGGCGGGGGCGGCGGGGGCAGGTGAGGGGGCGCGGCCCGGTCCGGCGCTCCCCCTTCCCTGCGCCAGCGCCAGCAGCGGGGTGGCCGCTGCAGTTGGGGGAACAAATGGTACTTTTTCTTTTCTCTCCCTCCATATTTTCGCTCGCTAACTCAGACCCCGCGGGGGCCGTCCGTGTCCTCCTTAATTTCCCCACGCTGATCGTGGCTCGGCTTTTCATTAGGGCGTTCCGGGAATCCCATTTTTAGGGAGGCGGGTAGGCTCTGTCCTCGGCTGATCCCTACGCGGGTGAAGGGTAAACCCCGAGCTAATCTCTTCCTACGCGGCCCGGTTTTATTCACTGCGCGCAGCGCGGCCGGGAATCCGCCGCAGGCGCAGCCCGCAGGCACCGCTGCTGCAGCTCGGGCGGCCTCCCAAAAGCGTGCCCTGGGAAAGCGGCCCGGCCGGCTCCTCCGGGGTGCCTGTGACCGAACGGCACTCGCCCGGCTGCGGCCTGAGTGCTCCGCCAGCGCCGAGCCCGCAGCCGTCACCGGGGCGCGGGGAGCGCCCGCACCGTCGCCAGCACGGCGGGGTCCGGCCCAGCCCAGCACGGTGGGGGCCCCTCGCACCTGGCAGCGCCCGCCCTGGCGTCCCGGCCGCCCCCCGGCTCCTCCGGGTGGGGCCCCTCCGTCGCCGCCGCCGTCCTGTGCTTCGCCCCGTCCGGGCGGAAGGGCACTGCGGTCCGCCGCACCCGGAGGCGGAGGAGAGGGCGGCTGCGCTGAGGGGCCCGTCGGAGCGGCGCCGGTGGAGCCGGGCCTGGGGGGCACCGAGAGGGGCCGAAGGCTGAAGTGGGAGCGGCTGCATTAGCAAATGGGCAAGGGAAAAGCGAGGAGAGACAATAAATCGGGAGAAGCCTGGCCTAAATGCTAATCCCGCCACCAACATCTGCTTGGAAGTAAAATTGTTCAGGAGAGGCTAATCTCTCTTCCACTGCTGCTGCGCTTCAGGGCTCACTATTTTTAACCGCAACTGAAGGAGGTTCTTTAGGTAGCGAGTGGCTAGAGAGTGTGACCCTGGGAACAGATAGTGGCATGAACAATCCTGTGTGTTCCGCACAGAAAACATCCATGATGATAATTAAAGTTGTCACATCAGTCGCTGTAGTTTCAAGCAAGGCTGTCACCCAGATGGCATTAACGACATCCTCCCCAGCAGGGATTTTGAGAGGATCCCTGCTTGCTACCTTTTTCAGAGGCTTGAAAGTGGAACTGAAATGTTACACAAACATTGCCCTGCCCCTAAACCGGGAGATTTTCTTTGAACGATGTTCAATTCACTGGACACACACCACACACCTTGTCCCATGCTCAGTGGGGACAAGTTGTCCAGTCCATCCTGCCCACTATGGACCTACCCTTTCATGTTGAAGAGTTTCCAGACTGTTCTTACCAGGTGCTTCACTTGCTGTTCAGCATTGTGTGTTCAGGGTATGGTGTTTAAATGTCCAGAGCAGCAGAGCAGGGACAGATCAAAGCAGAAAGCAGGAGCCTATGATTTTATTTCTTGAAGCTTTTTTTTTTTTTTGGGGG
>JAWWEV010000043.1:42332214-42453394 GCA_035583235.1 Hafferia zeledoni
TTACAGGGAGCTCCAGAGGCCACATGGCCTTGGGTAAGCACTGAGCACTCACTTCTCCTAAGGTAATGGACTAACAGCCTCTGCCTAGGAGAAACACCATATCGTTGCAAATTACCTTCAGCATAACGAGGCTACAACAAGAAACCAACACTACTTTATTTTATTTTCACTAGGTGCTTAGCGAACAGACTGGGCCCAAAAGATGGGCCAGCCCTACTTTGGCCCAACACATTCTCTAGCTGTGCTGAGGGTCTGCTGCAGGACTGAGTGTGGCTGTAGGAGCTGGCTGGCACTTACCTGTGACTCAGGCACCTGCAGGAAACTTGCTCCTACCCAGAGCAGCAAGAGCATTTTGAGTGATGCTCAAGGGGCTTGCTGCTGCTGCCACTGTTTTGTCTGATAGTCACAGCCTTCACCCTGAGTGTGTCACAGCCTGTGCACAGCAGACCTGTGTTAGTGCAGTGCTCAGAGGTCTGTTCTGCAGAAGGGTGGCAGTCTGAAAATGTTCTGTGTGCTTTTCCTTTATTGTCCTTTTTTTTAGCTACAAACAAAAAAACATTAAATATTTGGAGTGCAGATTGCGTGGCTCAAGGACTCAGAATGATTAAAAGCAGGAGTCCTACAGAGACATCCAGAAATTATTGTTTTTTAAAAAGACAGGAACTTTGTCTGAAAACAGGATGACCTGCTGCAAAAGACGCCGACAAATCCCCGTAGAGCTTTAGAAAAAACAAGCAGGCGCCTGAGTGTGCTTTTTAAAAAAAATCCTGCCTAGTAATAAAAAGGGTTGTGAGGGTAAACAGGAAAAGAGCACTCGACACTGCAAGCAGCCCAGAGGAGGAGGGGCTGGGAAGAGTGCTGATCTGAAAATCTGATATGGAAACTAAAGGGTAAGATTTCTTAATATTCCTCAGGACAAATTCCCTGTAAAAACACAGCCTTAATGCAGCCTTGAGTGGCAGCTGCCCACTAGTTCCTGTGTGCCTTTGTTCTGGTACTATGGAGGGTGTGGGAGGGCAGCACAAGCTCTGCAAGCTTTGTTGGCTGGATTCTGTGGCTCTAAAGAAGTGTCAGTTCTGACTCGCTTGAAATACAGGCTTAAGAGACAGTTCTGCTGCATAACTGTGTTTCCTGACAATGAAATTACCACATTTCTGCATACTTGTGCAGTTATACCGCAGTACAACTCACTTCTCCAATTTTAGTGTGAATCTCATCACATATGTTATTCTCCAATAAGCCCTAGCTCCTTAGGTTTTGTAGTTTCATGGATGGTCTTAGTTTTCATGTATCTGAATCCAGTCTTTTTTAGCCTTCATGCCTAAGAAAGAAAAATATTGAAATCATAAAGGCAGCATAGCATAACGTGTAGAACAAAATCCCTATTATTGCTGTGTTTTGGATGGTGATTTTTAAAATCAAATACTATTTTGAGGAATCAGAATGTTGATATTTGGGTTTGATCAAATTATCACTTTAGCTTGTTGATAGAATTTTCAGACTCAAATACTGAGCAGGTTTCCCATTGGAACCTGCATACTGTCAGCGAGACACCTGTAGCAATAAAGGTGTTGGGATAGGTCCACAAAATCAGGCCCAGGTATGCAGAATCATGGAATGGTTTGGGTTGGAAGCCACTTTAAAGCTCATCTAGTCCCAATACCCCTGCCAAAGTCAGGGATGCCACCCAGTAGATCAGGTTGCTTAATGCCCCATTCAGCTTGGCCTTGAACATTTCCAGGAATGAGGCATCCACAACTCCTCTGGGCAACCTGTTCCAGTGCATCACCCTCCATTGAGCAAAGAATTTCTTCCTAATATCTAATCTAAATCTCTTCTCTTTTAGTTTAAAACTGTTTCCCCTGGTCCTATCACTATCTACCCATATAAAAAGTCACTCTTCCTGTTTTTTATAAGCCTCCTAGAAGTTCTGAATGGTCACAATGAATGACAAAATCCTTTGCAACAAGTTTCTCCTTGGTACTCCTCAAAAGCCAAACACTTCGTCAGAACTGAAATAACACTTTAGTAGCCAGAAGTGGATTCAGAGGGACACAAAATCTGCTGACAGTGAAAGATTCTTCCTCTCAAATGTAGGGCCCATTTCCTATGAAAATGCAGGTGAGAGATTTGGGCTGGTGTCCATGCTTTGGCTTCATGTTGGGATGGAAGCTGTTCCACTCTAGACACCAAAGTGCTTGAGAGAGTCAGCTCAGCTGCAACCACTTTTCTGCTGTGGGGGCTCCTGTGGTAAACACTGCAGTTCAGACAAATCACGGAATATTCTGAGTCAAGTGACTGAGGACCCACAAGGATCATTGGGTCCAACTCTTCAGTGAATGGCCCATACATGGAGTTGAGCCCATGACTTTGGTGTTATTAGCACCAAGTTTAACCAACTGAGCTAGTTTTAGGACTGTGTCCTTACAGATACTGACAGGAGTTACAGAGAGGCTTTTGGATCACCTTCCCTGGATGCAGCCCTAAATCCCTGGTGATGCATGTTGGATGCCCCAGCACTCCTTCATCTCCCTGTGAGTGTGTACAGCCCTGGCCTGGGAGTGCCTCTGTGTCCCCCTGTTGCCTTCCAGAGAGGCTCCAGCCTTTTTGAGTGGCAGGGAGTAGGGAAGGAAGACTTGTTGGTGAGCTCTTCTGATAATGGAAAATACATTAGTCTCCAGCCTTTTCTGGGTATTGCTTTAAGGCAGACAAAGAATAGCTTCTCACCCAGAAGGAGGATGGGTGCTCAGCGCAGAGGCTGCCCTGAAGCTGGGCATCTTGGACAGAGGGCTACTCTGCAGCCAGTCACAGGGATGACAGCTACCCCTGCACACTTCTTCATCCCCTGCATCTGTTGTCAAACACCTCCTGCTCTGAAGATCTTTGGTTTCAATTTGCAGTCGGTTCAGCGGCAGCATTTAGTTTTGCACCAGCTTTAACCCAGTACCTTGGGCAGAGTTTCTTATTACATGGTAGACTTAGATTTTTAATTTTGCTTTAGTAAAAATGAAAGGTGATTGGTTACTGTTAATGTATGTGGCTGCCCATAGATCAAACACTTACCTGTGAACTGTGCCCTTCAGGACTGCACTACTTGAGACTGAGTTACATTGTAGAAACTATTTCTGAGAAACGAAATTAAAGCCGAATAAATTTTTATCTCATCAAGATGGATAGAAATACCAGCTAATTAGTCCACTGGTTATGTAATTATTTGATACTCGTATGCATGGTTTCAGGAACACAGCTATAGCAGCATGCTTCAGTTCGCCACTTTAACTTCCAAATTCACAATGAATACAGAATACAAAAACCTACTTGTAGGGTGTAGATAAGGATGTCAGTGGAAGGATTTTGAGAATTTTATTCTTACAAGATGTGCTTGTCCTTCTTGGACAAGCAAAGATATGATATCATTTGTATTAGTCTAGGAAAAAATAATTCTAACTAGACATGCCAAGGTAGTGACAGCTTGATTTACAGAAGATTGTAAAATAAGTGTGCAAGGTACTTAAATACATCATTAGGGGAAAAAAGTCCTTCTCCATAAGCAAGATGCACTTTAAACTATGCCTTAAAATCAATCCAAATTGGGTGAGATGTCCCAGGTCCTAAATTCAACTCACTAATTGCCAAAAGAGCACAGAAGAAGCAGCATCACTAGAGATCTAATACGGCAAAAGATGTTTCATTTCTGTTAAAAAATGGTGAGTTCAGGGCAGCTGCTTAGATTTCTGCAAGTTATGTTTTTTTTCCATAGCTCTGTCCTAAGTAAGAGGTAATGACTTCTGTTTGTCACTTTTTATTTGAACAGTGGATATACCTTTTTTTTTTTTTTTTTTTTTTGCATCTGAGGGCATTTTAGCTTTGCAAATGAATGGTTCTTCTCACCCTCTTGGAAGGCAGTCAAGGAGAACTGATGCCATTAGTGCAGGGTAACTTTTAGGCTACGCACTGTTCAATGGGCTATGAAGTAATTGGCTATTTTGGTGCTTCCCAGCAGGGTCTCCGGCTTAGCCCGTTGTTGCTCCCTCAGTGGCTGCCATGCCTACGCCCCACAAATGCTTGGAAGACCTTCACTGAAAAAAAATCCATTCAAACCAGCCATTTTGCTGCAGAAAACTTAGTGGTTTGGGTAGTGAAAATACAGCCTAGTCACTTTACTGTCCTCTGCCCCAGGGTACAATGTCATTGGCAAGAGCCTGCCAGGCAGCACAAGGCTCATGCTGGCAGGCGATAGGTGCAGCCCAGTGCTGGCATCCATGGCAAAGGCAGTGATGTCCTCTACTGTCATCTGAGCTGTCTGCAGGGAAGTGACTTCTGGAGAGAAGACAGTGGGGAAGAGAGAAAAGGGGAGACAGTCTGTGACGAAGGCTTGGTGAAAAAGGGGCTATTTGAACAATAGGACAAGGCTGGCAGGGACAGACCCCTGGAGATCATCCAGTCCAAGGCCCCTACTCAGAGTGGGGTCCACCAGAGCAGGATGCCCAGGGCCAGATTCTGCACCTTTAGCTGTCAGTCTGAAGTTGGAAGCCTTGAAGCCAGAAGTCTGGCATAACACAGCTTATGCTAGACTTCTGCTGAGAGGTTCTGAGCTATGTGGAATGATGCCAGTTGAGGGAGGGGATTATCTCGCTCTGCTCTGCACTGGTGCAGCCTCACCTTGAATATTGTGTGAAGTTTTGGGCACCACAATATAAGAAAGACATTTAGCTATTAGAGAACATCCAGATGAGGGCAATGAAGATGGTGAAGGGCCTTGAGGAGAAGTGGCTGAGGACACTTGGTGTATCCAGCCTGGACAACAGGAGACTGAGGGGATACCTCATTGCAATTACAACTTTCTTGTGAGGGGAAGAGGAGGGGCAGGCACTGATCTCTTCTCTGTGGTGACCAGTGACAGGACCCGAGGGAATGTCCTGAAGTTGTGTCAGGGGAGGCTTAGGTTGGATATTAGAAAAAGGTTCTTCAGCCAGAGGGTGGTTGGTCACTGGAACAGGCTCCCCAGGAAGTGGTCACAGCACCAAGCCTGACAGAGTTGAAGAAGCATTTGGATGATACTCTCAGGCACATGGTGTGACTCTTGGGGAGGATCCTGTGCAGGGCAGGAGCTGGACTTGATGATCCTTGTGGGTCCCTTCCAACTCAGTATAGTCTGTGATTCTGTGATGCTCTACAAAGTTCATTTCAATGATGTAGTTTTCCTTTGTATTCCAACCAGTCATGTATTATTATCTTCTTGCTCCAGATATTGTTTTACATTATCCTTGCCATATGCAAGAAAGGAATGGCGCCATTCTGATCTGCTGCCATAACAATATGAAATATTTCTTGGGTGATATTCAAAGTAGGTTAAAACTGGGACTTTCTACTTTAGCATGATTTTCAATATGTTGAAATTCTTTTTTTTTTTTTCAATCTAGCAAGCTATAGTTTTGTTACAAATTAGAAATTTCATCAGAAATGGATTTTCAAAGTATATGTGTTTTATTAATATTTATAAAAAGTCCTTCAAAGTAAGATGTTAATTGATAATTTCCTTTTATTATTTGAGATATTCTCATTTATAAAAATAAAATTTGAGGGGTTTGGCCATCTAGATACTTGAAATATTCAGTGGAGAAGGACTCCTGGAGCCAGCATAGATGCGCTCTCTGAAGTCCTCATTGACTTCTGGGTACAGAACATTATAAAAACATGAATGCTTTTAGCAAATCCAACATTGAAGGATGCTATTTAGCACAAGGAGTTAAAAAAGAAATTCTGCGAATATAGAAGCTGTGGATAACCATCTCTCCAGTGATATGTATCATCTGTGATATAGTTTAGTGGTGAACACATTGGTGGTGGGTTAAGGATTGGATGATCTCAGAGGTCTTTCCCATTCTAAATGATTTTATGATTCCATGATCAGTTATACCTGAGTTGTGAGGTGTGATGATGGAGGAGCCAGTGCAAGGATTACTGTGGTAAGTATCTGTTTTCCTAACTTTATAAAATGATATATGGATTTCCTTTGCTGAAGGTTGGCTACTTCTGGTAATGGAAAAAATACAGGTACAACTGCTCCTAATTCTCACAGAGGGCTTAGGTATCACTGTGTTGCATTCTCAGAACTCTGGTTTCTGAAGAGATGGGGGTGGCTGTGGAGGCAGCGAGCCAGTGTTCCCCAGGCAGGTTCTCTGCTCCAGCAGGTAAATCCTTTGGGAACTGGGTTGGTAGCACAATGCAGTGAACTGGCACTTCAGTGGCTTGAAGGGGAGCTGGCCTGGGCGTAGGGTTCATGCTCTGACGGAGCCACACTGGAGACAGCCTGGATCTCTCTCTGCGGTCTCAGGAGGTGGTGCACTTGTGTCCCAGCCAGCTCTGTGTGGGGCTGATGGGTTTGGGCTTAGCCTCATGGGAAAATACAGTCATTCTATTTCTTTCCTTATCTGACCCTGGAAACAGTACAGGCATGGCTGTGTAGTGCTTCCCATAAGACAGGAATCCTGGCTGGTTTGAGCCATCATCCCAATGGCATTGTTTTTTCCCCAGACAGCTCAGCAGCCTGGACACTTAGATAAAAACAGATTTGAGACAAGCTGTCATCACTTATAAACCTGTAAGAATTAGACAAATTGGTTATTCTTACAGGGGCATTTACAATACTGGGAAGGTGGGACTTTGCATCACAGTGTTTACATGCTGTCATGCTGTGACCTGTACTGTACCAGTCCAGTCCCAGACGGGGATGGCTTCTTACCCCTTCCCATCTTCATTTCTTAATCAGACGCAAGCAATGCAATGCTGAAAGGTGCAAAGCAAAATATAAAATTATTTATTAGAGTATGTTATACCAGTTCTTAAAAAACAATGCAACTAAACAACCCCTACAAACAGAATAGAACTGTACCCCCATGTATTTTGGATAAGAGCTTACTGTAGAACAGAAAGAGTTCCTGAGGCATTTGATCTACAAAGTGCACATTACGGCCTTTCCTGGTGAAATTCAGAACATTTTCAAAGATTTTTGGCTGTGCAGATGGAAAGTTACTATTGACTAGATGAAGTGATGCCACAAGTGGGAAGTGATAGATGAGGAGAAAATGACAGCTCTTGTGGCACGGATGGAGGCATCTCCACTGCAGCACAGGGACAGAGGTATTTTGTTCAGTCCAAAATTGCTTGTAAGTTGTTGTCCAGAGTCACAACTGAGTGAAATAAAGCTGAACTGATTACTAATACTGAATCTCTAATCCCTTTTTCATAGTCTGAATCTGTATATCATAGCTCCAGGTTAAATCATATGTGTTGGGAATGAACATAAATTAGGTAGAGCTCAGAAGTGCAGATGACTGGAGAATCATATGTTAATGAGATAAAAATTGTATTTTTCCTCACAAGTACAAGGGGACTATTTAAAGAAGAGAATTTTCCTTAGGGGAAAGACCATTTCTAAAGGGTTTTTTTCCATTGTTTCTCAGCATAATTCAGCCAGTCAAGTAAGCCAAATTACCAGGAACAGGGCAATATCACCTGTGAGGGATGCAAAAGCAGCTGGGGAAGGAGAGGAAGATAATCAGGGATCAGTTGCTGGGAGTTTTTGGCAGGGTTATTAAGCTAACTCCTGAAGAAAACGAAGCAATGTTTAACTGGAGTTGAGAGCTGCTGCATGAGGGGCAGGAGGAGACAGGGGTGTATTTTCTTTCCGAAAAATGATCCTGTAGTAAAAGAGGACTGATAACTATGAGGAGAAAAAGATATATAAGGAACAAATGGAGAAAATGCTTATTAAGGGACAGAAAATACCAGGTCTTCTAATGTTCACTGATACTCCTTCCAAGGAGCTGTGTTTTACTGCTAATGGATAATCTCAGACAAGGAACAACCAGCAATGGAAGGCATTTCAAGAACAGGGTGTATACAATGCCAGTACTTCATCTCCAGGCCTTGGTGGAGGAAAGGAAGCAGAGATAGTGTCCTGATGGGTAATGGCAGGCATAGATATGATGTTCTTTCATCATGCTTTTTTATGGTGTGACAGCTGGGCTGAACATGTTCATTTGTATTGCATTGCACAGTGTGTGAGTGCTCAGTGAACATAGGCAGGTACCTGAAAACAAGGTATTAATAAAGGCTGCAGATCAGGAGCAGAGTGACCTAAATGTGATCACAAGTAGGCTTTAATACTGCACTGCAGGACAGTAACTCCTGCACTAAAGCAAAGACGGGCAATTTGAACATGTGGGTTACTGGCTTCATGCACTCTGGCAAGGACCTTCACACTGATGTTTACAAACCATCCTAAAGGGTGTCTGTGAATAGCACAGGAATTGAGCAAGGGCTGCCTAGTTCTCCAACACACTGCAGTTGAATTTAGGGGGTGAGGTACCTGAATTGGGCTTGGGCCAGCCAGCAGCTGTCCAAATCCAGTCAGTCGTGCCAGGCTACACACCTGTGCAGACCTAGCTAGGGTAAAGTCCTGCACTGGGGCTACCACAGCCTGGGCAGCCTTTACTGGTAGGACTTTCTGAAGAGAGCAGAAAAATACAAAATTGGACAAGCAGGACAAGCAAGGAGGAGAGATTGAAGTCTGTTCTGTAAAGAACCCAAACTACAGAAAAATGCCTAGAAATGTGATTCATGAGAGCAAACCATGAAATGGTGTGCTGTGATAGGGAGTTGAAGAAAAAATGATTGGTGACTTTGCAGATGAATTACCAAAGGGCCAGTATGAGAAAATGAGCTCTTGGTTTGCCATAAAGGTATTTGTTAAGCTTTCAAATGTTGAGCAACAGGAACATAAAACCTCTTTCAGTTTGGTGACAAGAGGCATCTCAGAAATAGCGGTACTCATCTGAATTAAAAATCAACTTTTGCTAGACTGGTTGTTCCTGGCAGGTTACACCTGCTTCCCACCTCATGCCTTGCTGCCACTCTGTCTGGAGCAACATGCTCTTAACAATAGCTGGTGGCTGGAAGGTACAGCGTGTGCTGCACTGCTCATTTCCCCTTCCTCTCAGCCTGATTGTTATTGCAGCAGTCAGGAGCAAGGAGGGCTCTTTAACACCATTAAGCTGTGAGAAACTGTGACAGTGAGGGTCTGACTTCACGCAATATGAAGTTGAAGAAAAATATTTAAAGAGAGAAGATGCCTTCCTGTAAGTACTTAGTACTGTAAAGTGTATGTATATACACAAACACTCACATGCACATGCATCCGGGAGGAGGTGTGTGCCCATGGGGGGAAATCCTGTCTGCACCAAAGTCAGTGACCACATTCCCACCGATTTTGGCAGAGCAGAGCTCACTCTGTGCATGTGATGGGACCTTGTGCAAGTGTTAAGGCACACTGGGAGCACATTTACTCACTGTACTACTGGGCAGGGCAGCTGGGCCATGTTGGCAGTGCACTGAAATAGAGCTGGGACGTGAGGGCTTGTCCCCAAGCCAAGCCCCACACTGCATTGCCATGCTGTCACAGCTTTCTGCTTCACGTTTGGGCTGGAGCAGCTTTGCCTGCCCGCAGGTCATGATAGTATTGCCGGGGAGTGACCTTGCCCATCTCAAGGGACTGGCAAGGGTCTTTGGGTGCTTCTTTGGTTTTGGCTTGGGGACTTTTCTTTCTTTGTTTTTTTTTTCCCCTTGTTGTCTTTTGAACATTTGTTTGTATTAATCTAAAAGTTGGTGAACTGCCTTAATTTAGTCTGCTTTTAAAACAGGTAGAATAGTTTTTGAGGGTCAATTAGAAGGGCCAGCTAGACCTTGGATAACCTTGATACAATATTCACTGATTTCATCTAGCTTATTTTACCCTTGGCTCTGCCTTTGGTGAGGCAGAAATTCAAGAAACCTACTTCTACAGTTGACTTTAATGGTTACTGTCTTGAAAACTACTATTTTAAGGTTGATTATAATTCTATTCCAGTTAATTTTTTTCAACTGTTTTGAATTTTTGCAGCTCTAAGCATCTTTCAGTGATAATATAGAAGGAAATTTAACATCCCAGCACAATGAATATAAATCTTGGTTTCCTTAGGTACCATTTGGAGATCAATTAAAAGTAATTTAGCAGCCCAAGCTTTAAAGACCTGCTCTAGCATGTTTACCTATAATGTACCAAAAATTAAGTGGCTATTTTCACCTCAATCCTGGCAGGCAGCGGGCCAGCCACCTGATTTTATTAACAGCAAATGAGTATTATATCCATAATTGAATCCATATTTAATATTGAATCCATAAGGATTCCTCCTGTTCATAACTATCATTTTGTAATAGCTGAATTATCTTTTTTTTTTCCCTGTCCTTCTCTGGCTCCACAAGTATCACAAACCAGCATCTCCAAGTGTGACAGGCATGCATTCATCGCCTTCATCCTGACCGTACACTGCCCAGCTCAGTGGAACACAGAATTAGGTGACTCCCAAAATCAGAGCTGTGATTCCTGCAGAAAAGCACTGTTGTATCCATGTCTAGGACCCAACCTGGCGCAGTATGCCAAGTTCTGTTGAGAATTTGGCCCAAACTGTAATCCCCATGACTGATGGCTGCCCACTTCTGAAAATCTGCTGCAGTGTTACAGGGACTGAACATTTGGAAAATCTGGAGATAAAGGCCAGCCAGTCAGTGGAGTGCTACCTCAGTTTGCTGGTGACATGAAGGACAGCAGAACAAGGGACAGTTATTTGTAAAGAAAAGCAGAAATATGTTCAGAGTAATAGACAGAGTTTGTTCAAGTTTCCAAATGCCTGGTGAAACCAAACCAAAGCAGGAGTAATACTAAAAAATGTCAAGCATACCTAATTCTGTGTAACAAGAATAAAGTGCTAAATCACTTCCAGAACAAAGTCTGAATTACCTTTAAGACTAGCATGTCCTCAGTTCCTGTGGAAGAGCTCTGAACCAAGAACCTTCCAGTTGCTCTGAACAAATGCATCCTTACTTCCATGCAGAGCTCTGGTGCCTTGGCCATGACCTGAATTTCATTGGAAAAGCTGGTAATAGTGCAAGCTGATGAAGGAGGAAAACTGCTGAAACGCTTTGGAGCTCTGAGTGGGTGAAATTCATTACAATTTAATTAATTTTTTCCCATTCATTTTAAAGATGTATATGAACTACCTTCAGAATGTCATTATCATCTGTAATTCCTTTTTTATATATTCTATACACTCTCCCTTTGGCACACCCTGTATAGGGAAGCCTGTACAGGATAACACATAAAGGATTGTGGAAACCACTCCATAATGATGTAAAGTGCTGTCATTGCCACAGTATCTACAAACCATATTCTGTCAAGTTTACTTTTAAACAGTGACCTCAGCTGCCCCTGAGCATATCTGGATGACCCCAACATGTGTTAGCAATACACTGCAATGATATACATATGTACCCACATGGTCCATCCCTGCACTGATGGCACAGATTTCTTTGTTCAGAATCACATTATGCATGTGTTTGTTATCCATGTTTCTGCTTCCCCAGCTTTCCTTTGATATAAATTTAATACAACTTTTTTCATCATTATTTGAAACAGAAACTCTGGGGCAATTGGAGCATCAAATATAGGATATATGGAAAAACAGGCATGCATGTTTTTTTATGCATGTCTAGGCCATAATTAAAAATACATATTTCTCAGAAGAAAAATAACAGCCTTGACTTTTTTTCAGGAGCTACAGACCTAGAGTTCGGGTCAGGCTGCAATGCCATGGCACTGAGCTGGCCAAAGTCTACTGCAGAGGGTTTGTGTCAGGGGTGCCATGAGGAGGTGCCAACTGGCTTCAACTCTGCTAGAGACATTTTATTTTAAGTGGGCTTTTACTTTCTAAGTTCCCTGCAAGTCCTATACTGTGCCATGCACAGTTTTGAAAAATGAATGGAAAGACACTTAAGTGAAGGTTGGGAAAGATGCTTATTAAGCTTTGCGTTTCTCTTTAAATGTTTCTGAGTGACACCTTCACCTGTTATTAGCTTGCACAGTGCATGAAGATCATGCTACTCTATGCTTAGACTTTAAACAAAATTTCTGTGATTACTGGCCCTGGTTCCCAAAGTGACTCTGAGAAATGAACAGGGCAGATGGAGGCAGCCTTTCCCAGTAGATGCTACAGAACATTTCTGTAATGATTTAAAGCTATGTTAAACAATGGCTTGTTCACATTCAAATGCAGAGCATCCCAAGATGCTGCATGAGGCAGGGGAGAGAACTGAAATTGCTTTTGTGGTGATCCTACGCATAATTAAAGGCTTATGTCTGAATCTTACAGCTAACAAACTACTGTACAACATGGGAAACAGCTCCCTAAGTAGTTTTTTACAAAACCCTAAATATACTATCATAACAATACAACCTAACCAGCCAGCTGTTGATGAATTATGTACATGTGGTACTGTGGACATCATGTCTCCTCTCCCCACCTTGAATCCATCTCTTTCTGCTACTGGAAAATAGCAAAGATCCTCCAAGGAGATGCTGAAAAGTTTAATAAAAGTAAGTCGGAGGTGCTTAATCTGATTTTGCAATCTGGCTGCACTTTTTCTGAAAATCATTATTGTTCCTTTGGCAAAGTTCAGGGCAAAGTGAGAGCTCTTAGTGTAGCCCCAAAGGGGGGAGAAAAAAGTCTCTTGCTGTCTTCTTTTTGGCATGGCAAATAAAGGCAAATGTGTGAAGGTATTAGAGCCCCACTGCAGAGCAGGAAGAGGAAAATAAATGGCACCATGCCATATGCCCATAATCCCAATTAAAATGCATTCAAATTCTTTTCTCTTCTCCGCAGCTTCCCTTTTCCACACCAGTGAACAAGCATGTTTGACAACAGAGTGTGGGAATTTCTAGTTCACTGAGCAGGTTTCCTTTCTCTTTACCCCTGCATCTACCTGAGGCTGCAGCTCCAAACTCTCACCACACAATTTAAAGTGAGCTATGTCTCCCCTCACTGTACAGCTAGGCATTGTATACCATGCCAGGGACTCCAAGGGAGCAAATTGGGAAGCAGCAGACACAGCTTGAGGTAAATCGTTCTCAGTGCCAGTGGGAAATCAAACCTTTTAGGCTTCCTGAAGATGCTGTGCTTAGCTCAGCATCTTTCCAGGCATCTTTCCTGTGCTTGAGGGGAAATGGAACCTTTTGCTTTCAACAGGAATAGAGAAGCAAGAACAGCAGCCAAGGTGATACCTTCTCAGTGCCACTGGCAAGAAGGGGGCAGGGGGAAAATGCTGCTGGGCACTTAGGAGACCGGAAAATACCTTGGAGTCAGTGGGGTCATGAACACATGAAAGAAAGGTAGCATGAGCTGTTTATTAGAGGCTGAATGGATGGAGGGAGAGGATATTAGTGTGGCAAATCAATCTGCAAGCACCAAATTGATTTTAAAAATGAAAAACGATGCAATCACCATTATAAAATCAAATAGGAAAAGCAACAAATAAACATGGTTTACAGTTCATAAAACTCTGGTTACATACATAGTAGAACCCTTTTCTCAGGTAGGAGAACAGGCAACTTCATCTGCAGCTTTTCAGATTTCTACTTTTCACAGTTTTAATGCAGAAGTAATTACTTCCCTCTAAAGGTTCTTCCTTTCCTATTGACATAAAAGCTATTGACTGGACCTATGATCACAGCATCGCTTTTCATTGTCTCTTGATTTAAACTCTCTCCCTTGTAAGGTCCCTCAGATCTCAATCAAGAATTCAAACCACTTGCTTATAACTTTGCAGTCTCCACGTTTTGGGT
Source organism: Hafferia zeledoni (assembly GCA_035583235.1). Lineage (NCBI taxonomy): Eukaryota > Metazoa > Chordata > Aves > Passeriformes > Thamnophilidae > Hafferia > Hafferia zeledoni. The sequence continues at coordinate 42,345,932 of JAWWEV010000043.1, forward strand.
TTTACATCCCCCTCCTTGCCAGCCTTTTCAGATCTCCATCCCACTTCTTCCTACACAGGGTACAGCTGCCAGGCTGATGATACAGTTGCAGGGAAAAAATTCAGTTCTCGAGAGCTGCCTTAGTAAAAGGACTTTAACATACAATTCCAGATAGTTTCCTCTGTATGCACTTTATTTATGCTTTTAGGTTCACCACATCAACCTTTGCCTCTTGAACAGGTGAAGCAACCAACAGCAGAAGAAGGGTATTAACCTCCATGCTCACTAATGCCACAGAGAAAGTGAACAGTTGGGGAAAACACCAAGCAAGTGGCTCAATAGATGTTTAGTTGAACTAGAGACTGCTCTGCAAACAGGTAAGAAACAGGCTCTAATGGATCATGGTAATTTCTTCCCTTTGTCCCAAGCTTGACTTCTCCCAACACTACAAATCTCATTTCTTCTCCAAACTTCTCAGTGTCTTGCACAGTCCCTAGCCACTAGCGTGGTTTTTCAGATCTTCTGTCTCCTTACCCCAGTCTCAACCTCCATGCTGAGCAAGTCTTGTTCACATTGTATTCGCATTTGAGCTGGCTTGGGTCATTTGCTGTGGCAGCCTTCAGTGAGCTGCCTGCCTGTGTCCTCAGGAGAAATGACTCCTGCACCAGTTAGATCCCATCAGCTGTCTGTATGTTTTCTCATGCCAGAAGGTCTCCAGCAAAGGTTCAAAGGGGGAGGTCATATATCATCTCATTCAAAAAGGCAGAACATTTCTCGAAAATTTCATCCTGAAAAGGTTGCCTAGCATGGAAAATTTCATTTAAATGTTGGGAAAATTTTGCCTACAGCCCCTTACAAAAAGAAATGCAGGAAAGGAGGGCCATTTGTGGCATCCCAAGTCTGTGACTGAAATAACTATAGAAGCTCTTGCCCACTGCTTTCCTAACTAGGAGTAAAAGGCCCCAAATGAGCTAAGTAATTCTCTATGTCAAGCTGTATGAACTGTAATATTTACTTAAAATCCTCTTACAGACAATATCCTGATTTAAACTGGATCCCATAGTTGTTGCAAACAATGTCACTGTTATACAGTTTGTTATCCCATAACAGCTGGTGAAAATGAGTTTGGTAATTCACATGCAACTTTGAAAATGTACCTAATTTCTAACTCTGTCACTTACCATGACTTCTTAATGGCCACTTGGGCAGGCTTCTACTGAACAGGATTGGTACTGATGCTTCAGGCAAATTGAAATAAACAGGTGAACATCAGGCAGGTTTCTCCTGGCCTATGCTGACTCTACGCCCATGGCAATTTTTTGCTGTGTGACTGTGGAGGCCATGCCGTCTCTGTTGTGTGAAGCAACCATGAGAGAAATCTATGAGCAGGCACAACATTTTGAGATTGTCTTACGCTATTCAGGTTTGGCAGGCCCGTTGTTTACACAGCATTAATACCAAACTGATGCTTTTCGGAAACTCCACCTATGAGTGATCCAGAAAACTTCCTGATATGCCCAACAAGACTTCTGCCAAGTGAACTAATTGTAATTTGCAGAATAATTTTTCAGAGGAAAAGGATTGGAGAGAAGAGAGGGTGAAAACACAGAGCAGAAGAGATAAGCAAACAACTGATGGGCTACAGTAGGACAGACAATATAGGCAGGACAAAGTATTAGTGCAGAAGGAGGCAGAGATTGTGGGTACATTTTTGAAGACTGAACAACCTTATTATCAGAGGCAGTACTTGAGCAGAATGGGATTCATGTTTGTTCTCTCCTTATATCTCTCTCTGCCTGCAGTCAGCTTCTGCTGGCATTATCTCTTCGTCTCACATCCCTAAGACTTGAAGCCACTTCTCCTTGGAGGTTTCAGGGTCTGGCAGGACTTACAACATAGCCAAGAAGATTACACTGGGACACATCACTTTCCAAATTCTTTCTATAGCTCCTGTGACAGCAATACAGGCTGATCTTGTTGGCTGAGCTAGCCTTTTGAGCAATCCATTTGCAGATGTAATGGGTTCCTGATTGAGAAAATACTAAAACTGAGAGGTCTGGAAAAAATGAGATACTCTAATGCTTAAAGAGAATATTAAAATGATGCTTACAGCTGGATTCTGTTGTTTGGTAAAACCAAGACCAAATGAACTCCAAAGTTTAAATCACCAGATCTTCTTGACGTTGGCCAAATGCTTCTCAGTCAGATGATTTTCAAAACCAAGTTAACCCAAGTACACAGACACAATTAACATACTGATGCTCATGGACTGAAGTTAAAACAAAAATGTATAGGAGGAGGTTGTTAAAGGTTAAGAGTTTGCAGTACAAAGGCAGATAAAGGTGACTGCTTACAGTGTGAGCCCTGAGGTGAAATTATCTGCCTTCCCCAGCTTGCTTCACCTATTGAGCCCCCATGATCTCAGCACACACCTGCACAAGGTCCAGTCCTGAGATAACCACACATTAAAGAGAAGAAATAAACAAGGCCCAGCCCTCAGATAACCCCACAATAAGGAGAAGAAACTAAACAACCGCCCTCCCCCAGATGATTCAGACTGAAGCACAGAGAAACATCTCTGGTTCCAAGGGAAAATGGAGCAGATGAATCAGGGAGCAGCAGCCAAACCATCAGGAGCCAGCCACCAAGGTGGCTTTCTAGAGTACATCTCTGTCTCTAAGATCCCAGAAACAACCTCATGTCCACAATTCTAGCATCCATGAGTGCCCAGGAGACAGAAGAGAGGTTGATGCAGCCTCTGTCCCAGAAACTGGCCCGGGAGAAGTGAGTGAAGGAGGCAGTGCTGAAGGGCACTGCTAGTACCAAGAAATCGCAATGCCCTCAGGCATTTTAGAAAACAGAGGAGACAATACTGGCCCTGGGAGATCTCCTGAAAATGGTCAGAAATGAAGCTCAATGTGGTATGAAAAATATTTCGCTTCCAGGGCAGTTTAACCAGAGCAAATCTTCTGGAAGCGAAGAAAGCTGCTCTGGGTCTTCCACATAACGAAACATGGGACTGAGCTATGAACAATCCTTACTTTCAAAATACATAATTCGTAACAATCAGAAAAAGCCAGACAGAGCCAATGTGCACTTATGTTAAGACCTTTCCCCTCTAATTAAAAAAAAAAAAAAATCAAAAAAGAAGTCAGGAAGAATCACAGGTTCAGTCCAAAGCCATCGTGGAGCCATGGAGCCTGGAGAGCTGCCAGGCAAGCTGGCAGGAAGTCACGCGGGCTTGTGATGGAAACCTGCCTTGTGTTTCATCAGAAGTTCATTCAAATAGAGACTTTTCTACAAAACATTTTGCTTACAACAAATTGGCATTCTCTGACAAAAACCTGTGCTGTCAGAAACATCCAAGCCAGTGTTCCTTATCGCAGAATTGCTCCTTATCACAGAATTGTTCCTTACATAATAAAAATTAAAATTAAAAAAAAAAAACAACTAAGAAAAAAACTGGCTGTGCCATTGCTAACATTAATGGGCTACATAATATACAGTTTTGTAAGACATTCCTTATATGGAGCAAATCTTAAAAATGAGACCTCATGCCCTCACATATTTCAGTCTGATTTTTCTCAGTGCTGAAGGCTCAGATTTGTTACTCTACAAGGTGCACAAACATAAACATAATTGTGATGTTTTGAGTGAAGATGGAACAATTTTACTGTATCCATCATCTTTTCATAGCATTTTCATAGCATTTCATTTTCATAGCATTTTTCAGATATTACAGGCTGTTAGTTTTGAATTCGTCCTTGTTCCTACCAATTCCATTAGATAGAAAAATACAGGTAATTTTTTCTCTAGTACTCAGATTATGTAACAAGGGCATAACTCTCTCACTTCAAAATGACTAACTCAAGCATTTAGGGAAAGAGAAGTGTTGAAAATGTACACACAACTTGAATAGCTGAGAGCATTTTACTTTATAAAATTAAAAAAAAGGCAAGACGAGGGATATTTCCTCTTTTATGGTTTTGAATGCTACTGGAAACCTCTCTTGTTCTAGCATCTCTTCTAAAGAAACACCTAAAAGGCTGTAGGATAAGGTCTGCATACAAACTGGAGACCCAGTCCTGTATACTCTTCATTTACCTGAGCACCAGAGCCAGACATAGGAGGCTCTAATTCAGATAGTTGTGAAATAGATTGCAAAGTAGTTCCTTTGAAAGAAAACAGACACCAGATGCTATTCAAATTTTCTTTCTTTGGCCCAGAGTTATGTGAATACAGAACATAAGATTAAGACATTTCCAGCATGTAAATTCAATCATGTGAGAAGTCCCACTGATTTCAGCCAGTGACTTCCTATTGAGTCAGCAAAGTACTTAGGCCTGCATGTGATTTTAAGATGAGTAATCTCCCTGGCTGCGCCTGCACTGGTGGGTAGGTACATCGGGCAGGATGTCCTGTGGCCCTGGCCCCCAGCATACGCCCTGGCTACATCCTGGCTCTGGTCTGGGACAAGACTGGTGTGACCACAAGTTCCCACACGCTGTGCTTTCATTCCTGTGCCCAGAGCCAGCAAGAAGTGCACTGTACTTTGTGAGAGTCTGCAGCCAGGCTGATTGAGGGGATGACTTGGGGGTATCGATGCTGCTGCACGGCCAAAAGCCCAGCTCCATGCCTAGTGTTACCCACAGGTTGAAACTCTTTGGTAACTTGGAGCTGTACTGTATCAGCCCTGGCTCAAATGAGACTTTCACAACTTCTCTAATGAACCTTTCACAGTCTTTCAATAATGCAGCTATTTATAGGCTAGTCTATACTGAATAGATTGCAGAAGCTGCACAAAAGCCCGCAGTGTTTCAGCAATGAAGCTGTAGAGACATCAGAGCACTCAGTATGGTTACATACAATAAGTTATGATCTACTATGTTTTGCATGATTAGACTCACTGCTTCACTGAAAAGTTAATGGCATCTTACTACATTTATAAAGTTTTCTTAGAAGTGAAAGCTGGTTTTGTGAAGTACAAGAATTTTCAAGTCTTATAGACTAATGGCTAAGCCCTGCTCTTGCTCACATCAATTTTAGATGTAGCATCACTGAAGTTGAAGAGAATACTCCCAGTAATCAGTGCAGAACTTGGACACAGAAACCATCACCAAACATCTAATCTTTCAAATTACTACTTTTAGGCTCTAGCAGACATCTTGGTTCTTGTGGTCGCAGCATGTATGACAGGGGATATTAATATTAATTAAAAATGTTTAAAATATTAAAGAATGTTTAAAAAATATTTGACCAGCACACTCTTGAGAAAGAATTGCTACTGTTCTTTTTACCACCCAAGTCCATTACATCTTGAATATTTCTATTTGAAATTTGCAAGATGCAGGTAGCACGAAGCAGCAGGACCTTTTGCATATGGCTCACCTGAATCTTTCTTAGAAGAAATCAGAGAAGGGATTTTGTTGCTTTGGCCTTCCCAGACTTCTGTCTCTATGACTTGTTCATGAAGTCCCAATAAACAGCAGACATACAAAAATGCCTTGCTTATGAATGTTATAAATATTTTTCTGAATCTTCTGAGAGAATTGACATTCGATGTAGACATTGGAGTAAAAATTGTAGGTCTCTGGCTTCCACCACTGTGGCTAGAAAAGGGTTCAGTGACACCCTTTAGCACAGAGACTCCCAGCTCTTGCTACTTTCTTTGGGTCCTAAGGTTTTATCTCTCTACAATGAGCAGGAATTTCCTCTGGGGATTAGGAGGAACAAAAACTGAAGATAGAAATACTATTTCATTACAATACAAAGCACAAATTGATGAAAAAGATAGCCAAGGGTTGTCTTCTCGTCTGGCAACTGCTTCCTTTTTAGCAGCTCAGAAGAAAATGTTAGTCCCTCTGTTCTACCCAGGTCTGTAAGGACACAGGTCATAAAGGGACTTACAAACCTACTAGGTGAAGCTGCAGAATTTTGTATTTAGACGGCATTGAGACTCTCCATATTTCTCCTCAGTCCACTTCTGCTTCTCCAAGTGCACTGAGCACTCTGATGCTCAGGTCCTTGCTACAGGCACGGCAACATTATATGACCTCCCAGTAATCAGCAGTCTCAGTATCCCTACTAATGCCAGTGTTCCCAGGGGATTCTTGAACTACATGTTCCTGCACTGGTTTAGATCATTGCTGCATCCCAGAGAGAGGCATTTTATATCCAGTCCTAGGCAGGTGAGTGACTTTTGTAGGATGAGGTTAGGCTCAAACTGAAGTTCTTCTTGCAGTGGACTTGTATGAACAGCCTAGAAATTCCCAGTAACACTTGAATAGAACTATTAAACTATCAAACAGCAGCTCTTCTGACCCTGACACACCCAGATGGGTTTTTTCCACCTGTCTCATTAAGTTTTGTTACTGAACAGAGAGAAAATGAAGTGAGTCTCATAGAAGGTTCCTCTGTGTTCACCAGTAAAATTTGACAGTACCAACAAACAATCAAAGCTTTTACTTTCACATTATTAAGATGTTTAACTGTAGGTACAATATTAAGTTATAAATATGCTCTGTAACATAATAAATGCAGCTTATCACTTGCTGACTAGTTTAGAAACTCCTTTTTTCTGCTGGTTTTAAAATTTCTGGTGAAATTGGTGAGGAGTGTACTCAGCATATCCTGTTAGCTGAGTCAATTGAAATTGCACCTGTTCTTGGATGCAAGTCATAACAAATGCAACCCATATACATTGTGAAGAAAAGGACTTGTATGCACTTTTTCCAATTAACATCTGCCTTTTGGCAAGTCATTAACCTATTTTCTCACAAAGAAACAGCTTCAATTGTATTATGCACCCGAAGCGTGCAACAGTCCCTGAGGGGGTACTCTGACAAAAACATACTGTTCCTGGATCCAATGCGAACATACATATTCATTAATTGTTTGGGGCAATTAGTACAGAATTTCTGATTTTTACAAGTCTTACGAGGTAAACAGGTTACATAAGTCTATGTCCCAGGAAATAGTCACATCCCTGCTACTGTCATTCAGTAGAAAAGTCAAGAGTGATTTGATGCTGTGAAATGGCAATGAAAATAATTCAGCAACACTGTAATAAGACTTTTAGGAAGAAAAGAACATGGTTTACCCTAAAAATATTCCAGCATTTTTATTCATTTGAATAAATAACAAATAAAGATGGTAAGTTTTGTTGCACAGGTCTGTTCCAGACATCCTAAAATGGCAGTGAAAACCTATTCTACCACAATTTTTCAAGCTTGAAGATTAAGTTAATTGGAATTTAATTGACAGTTTAAGTTCCTTACCATAAAGATGATAATGAAACAAGGAACTATCATCTTACATCTGTAAAAGCAAGAAACAACAATCCCCCCAAAACAAGGAAGTTGTTCAGTTACATTCCTGTCTAGGAACTGGTTTTCCAAAACCCTAAGTTTATAAAAAATATGTCAACAATAGTAAAAAGTGAATACTGAAGATTTTTGGAGAATGTAGTGGTGTGCTTTTTAAAAAAAAAAAAACAAAAAACAACAAATAAAACTAATCAAAAAATGAAACAACCTCAAAAAAATTACAATAAAGAAAACCCGGAATACAGTCTGAGTTGTCAAGTTGGTCCATAAAGCACAATGGATTATTGGCATAACTGATGTCTCAGTCTGACTTTGCCCTGGTATATGAAACACTATATTCAGATCAAAAAGAAAAAGTGAAGTGCCTTAAGGTACAGCGTTGCAACAGTTTGTCATTTGGTGTTCAGTCCCACAGTGATACTTAGGAACCTCTAAATGTGCTGACAAAGGAAATACATATTGCCACCCAAAATGAAAACCTGAGAAAAATACCTTTATTGCTGCACGATCATAATTTATGCAATACCCAAGATAAAAATTCCATTAAAATTCCACTAAACTTTGATGAGAATTACAAATAAAATTTAAGACACGGTAATAACTGGCATAATTTCTTTCAATTTGGAAAAGCGGTTTTGGTTCAAAATGTCTTTAGATGTACATTGCAATGAGTTGCTGAGTTACTGCATAGGGCTTTGACACTTAAGGAATTTGAAGTTGGGTTCCTCCAGAGACAGTCTCCCAGCAAAGATGGAAGGAGAGTTTATTCCTGCTGCCATGTTCTCTCTCTCACCACACAAACCTTGGGGGTCTACTCTGTGTCATTCAAACACTGGTGGTTATTCTTTTTAATAAGTAATTGAGCCATTTTTGCAGTACCTGGCCTGAATGCTGGAAGCAGTTTTTCTCCAGCAGGGTGGCTTATTTACATTTACTATCAGAGGGACAATTTAAGTTTCAGGAAAGTTGTACTGCATCAGGTACATGGTTCAGCTTGTATAAAGTATGGCTGCTCAGTACGTCACCACAGTCTGCAATACAGATATAATTTTCATAATTTAAAGACCCATGACATTATTTTCTCACATGGTGCAAAAGCACAACTAAGGCTAAACAGCAGTCATTCTCTAAGTTTTATAACTCAAATTCTTTAAGTCACCAGTTATTTGACAGAGTACAAACCCTCGAGTAAATGCCTCTGAAGAGTTTAACCAGTCTCTTCAGGTGCTTTTGAAGGAAGATTTTCTATTTTATAACTTTATTTCAAATTATATGGATCAAGAGAAAAAGATCACTAGAGCCCATATCAATGTTTCTTTCAAAGAAACGTCAACATTAGCTGGTTGTGGCTGTGCTTTAGGAGAGTCACCACAGCTTGAGGAAAACAAGATCCATCCTGTTCTCAACCAACCACAACTAGTTATACAGACATCACAAGTGTCATGCATGTTGAGTTTCAGTATCAACAGACCACCCGACAGAATGACAAAAGTGTGTCTTAATTTGGAACTGTTATGTTAGTTCACCAGATTCACAAACACCAGAGGAATAAACTGGATTCAGAAGTAAATGCTTCAGATAATAGGTACTGAAAAGGAAGAAGGATTCGTGATAGGAGCTAAGGCAGAAAGGAAAATTTCAGCAGAGATTTTATTAAAAAATACAAAAGTAAAAGAAATAACCAAATCTTGTTAATAAATAACCCTGAGAAAGCTTTAAAAACACCTACAGATTTAAAACATATACATATTTATAGTCCACTAAGAGACAACAAGAAACAAGCAAAAAATTGTAATAGCTACATGGTTTTGTTTTCTAATGGAGATAAGAAAAGGTAAAGACCACAAGAATATTCACAAATGCAAAAAGCAAAGTACATTTGATCTAAAAGATAGCATTTACATAATTGTGTGCTACACAGTATTGTAAACAATTGCATAATCAAAGGTCAGGCTGAAATATATAAGACCATTTTTTCACAAAAAATCCATGGCTAAGATGCCGCATAAAAATAGTTGCATTCAAATTTTTTATAAGAGACTGCTTCTTTGCCATAAACAGTAGTACTTAAGACTGAGCTGAAAATATGTAGTACATGTTGGTAAAACTCATAGCCTACCAAGAAAGTGAGGTGATGTCTGGCTACCTGAAGGTGGTTACTGAGAAAAAAAAAAAAAGGAAAAGTTATACAAGGAAAATTGACTGCACATTTCTGTGGCTTGAACTGCAATAGTATTTGCACAGTGAGCTTCTGCACCTAAGCTGAACTCCATTGATGTTAATGAGGCTCAGCCTGGGAAATGGGCTTTATCTATATACAGTTAATTGCAGAATTGGATTAAAATATTCCCTCCATTTAAATTGCCCTATTTTCAACATACATGTGAAATTGCAGAAATGGATGACTACCTAGTTTTGACTGTGGATTTAAATATGTGTTCGGAAACTGCCATTTAAAAAAAAAAAAACAGATAGACACAAGGAAAATAAATGTTTTCCATTAAAAAATAAGACTGAAAATCATCTAAGAATTGCATTTTTATTTAAAAATAAGACACAAATCAATATACACTGCAAAGTCTTTCCTGACTTATATCTGTATTCATAATGCATTACCTGACAGGGTTCGCCCATAACATGCAAAGCTTGACCATGTGTGGACATTCTCGTAGGACAAGAACCTTTTGTATTTATGACCTAGATTTTGCATTATTTTTTGTTTGATTCAAATATATTCTCCAGGAGTCTGAAGTTGATTTTTATTTTTCTAAATATGAAAAATTAATTTTTATGGGAATGAGATAAGCAGAAGTGATCAAATGCATCAATCACTCTTGCAGCTGAATTCACACAGATGCTTTGAAATTTAAGTGACTTAATTTTCATATTTGTGACTAGAAGTTTTCACACTACATCTTCTTGCAATTGTTACCAAAATGTTTAGAAACTATAGAATAACTTGCTACTTTTTGGTAAAAAACTTGACAGTATCTAAGGATCAAAAAAAAAAACCTCCGGCATTTTTAGAATTAGGAGGTCTTATTTAATTTAGGTTTTCAAGTGATGTTGTCTTAGCACAAAGAACATTACTTTCACAGTCCTTACCCGCATTTAAAAACCTGCATAGTGGACTTCTGTAACTGCTATTCATCTAAAATTATGTAGTTAGTGGCTTAGTTATATTCAAAGATCTTTCTAGGTTGAAATAAGAGTCCTGTAACATTCATTTGGAATGATTTTAGAAAATATTAAGTTTCTGTTGGGCTACACCTCATTCAATATATAACCAGAATATCTGCTTGCCACCACTGTTTAAACCTTTCTTATTTCTTCAGTTTTTATTACATTGATTTGATGTTTTTGCATATAGCAAAATCCAGTGCAGTGTGAACTTATGAAACATATTCAGCAATATAGTTAATTTTCATCTTTTATTTGTCCTGTCTCCCCTGAAGTAATATTTGCTGATCTTCTAGGCATTCTTTCAATTTATCTTCAGCTGAAGTCAGACGTTCTTCCAAGACTGAAATAGTCTGCATGAAGAGGACAATAATTTCAACTGGTTTATTATTACTCACATATTATAAAAGTGTGTAGCATAGTAACATAAGAAAAGTAATTCTAACTTAATAGGAAAAAAAAATAATAAGATGGCTTCTCCTTAGCTATTCCACTATTTACAACTGTATTTAAAAATTATGGCTTTGTATCCATGGAGGCTGTCTAAAGGTTTTTAATGGTTTTCACAAAATATTTTCTCTGAGAGAAATACATACATGCATAATATAAAATTACTCTGAAACACTATGTGAAATTTGAATCCATATTTCAATAGAAAAACAGCCATCACTGGTGACCTCAAGTGATGTCTTCCAAAAGCCTAATAGAAGCTTTTAAGGCATCCCCCCAAAAAAAAGGAAGTGAGGAAAAAAAATCCTATTAAAAGGCATTCTCTAAGAGATTATCTTAATCAGAAAAGGTAGGTTTTTGTGTCCAGGCTGGCAGTTCCTTTTTAATCCAATGTACCACACAAATGATTTTCAACTGATGACTTGACCCCATACTTCCCAAAACCTTTTTCTTCAGTTAACATACATATTGTAAAAGAATACAGGGAAGAAAAAAAAAAAAACAAACCAAAACCCCAAACCTTAGCTGCTCCCTTTTGATTTGGGTTAATGTTAATATATTACAGTCTACAGAGTAGTATATTAAAAGAGATTGGCTAAGATTACTAAAAAGAAGTACTGAGCATTTGCAAACAAATGACCCAGAGTCACTGAGACCAGTATTTGTGAAGTTTCATTGACATGAGGAATTACTCCACTTCTTAGATTCCTACCTAAGCCAACACCTTGAACCCTAAGTTTGAAAATGAATTCAGTGGTACATTGGCAATTTACTTTGTTCATCCTCTGTTAACGCATGATTTTTTCAAGCTGGAACCTGAGAATGTCTGCTAAACAACTGGCTTTTGACAAATCTTTGCAAGATCTCACTACTGAAAAATAGTGATTCTCTTCCTCCAGAGTCAAAAATACAACGATTTATACACTTATATATTGGGAAGCTTTCACTTTAGCAAACATAATACATATGATCAATATTTGCTGAAAGGAAAACATCAAAACAGTCACTCAACTATACAACTATTTAAAATAACCCCATAGTCTTTAATGTTCTGATTTATGAACATGATTCCTGTTTTTTTTTGCCAATTGACAGCATTGCCATTTTCCACTGCAAGTGTTATCTGTTATTGCATACTTACTAGAGTTAACACATCCAGCTGCTCGACAATGTGCTCCAAAGCACTGTCCAGGGAGGAGGAGATGCCTGTTTGCTTGTCCCCATTATGCACAGCTGATCTGCTCTCATTCTCTGACTTCCTTTTTGAACTTCTTGCCAAGACTGAAGCAGGGGGCTGGTGCAGCTTTTCAGTTTTGCCATCACCCTTCAATACAGAAACACCATTTGAAGAGTCAGTTGCCTTTGCCTTCACTTAAGCGGAACCATCCAATAAGATAGATAGAAAACTTCAGCTTTTAATTAAAAAAAAAAAATCTATTTACACATATATGCACACACACAAAGGCCTTCAGATTTGTTTGTTGTACTAGGTCCAATTCACGACACCTCAATTTGTTCTGACCTAAGAGAGAATTCCAGCCATGATGGATGAGGCAATAAGGGAAATCTCAGGAGTCTTTAGGTACATGTTTCAGGTACATATGATTAAGGAATGACATGCTGTAGAGCTTGAATTAAAGCTCAGATTAATACAGTTCCTGAGAGGTGTCTTCTTCAAAGAGATAGCTCAAGCTGACAAAAGAATTCACTCAGAGCAGTCATATGGATGAAAAATCAGTATGTGACTAGCTGATCACCAGGGTTTCTTCCAACTTCATAGTATGAAACCCTTGTTAAGTATGAATTAACCTCTTATTTCAGCATTAGAAAAGTAGGTTTTAGTTGTTTATTCAGTATTGTTTTTTGAGGAACTGATTGCTTCTGAAAATGGGAGAAGGAAACAATGCAAGGTTGAGAGAAATAACTTTGATGTATAAATATTGCTCCAGGGTGGGAGAGTACGATCTTTTCCATCACTTTGGTTTTGTTTGTGTCTTAAAGTTCTTAATGGCATTTTTGAGTCATGAAAGGTTAAATCATCACTAATTCATTAGAAGCTCCCTCACAACAACTTTACCTGATTTATTAATGACTTTTTGAGATTTCTTTGAAAGCTTCTTCTACTTTCAGACAATCTTAGTTTATTTTTACACTTACATGAATTGAGATAGTTAATATTTATTTCTAATTATATTACAAGTAATCACATTTACAAAATAAACCTTTTAAATGGTTACAATTTAACTGTTCCTCTGAAATTTATCAGTGGCCCATGAAAATATCCATCAGCTACACAAATGGGAAATTTTAGTCTCATCTGATGTATTTAAAATACATAATATTTTCAATGTATCAAAAATATATATTTATGTTGTAAAACTGAGCAAATTTTCAAGAGTCTCAAGATCACTGTCAGCTATTAGGAAGAAAAAATCTCCTAAGTCTATAAAATAATCTTTTAGAATGTAAATTGCTAGGCATAATTAGTGGCAAAGTTTTACAAGATTACCTAGGCATGTTGATGAGTTTCTGCAGATTTATGCATAGTTGACCCTGCTTTTGAATCAGGTATGATCAGAGACTGATGGATTAAATACTGCCACTATGATAATGTAATTATTTTAAATATAAGTAATACTCAATCACATCAATATTATCAGGAACTTACACTGCTGCATTATCCACAATACCATTCTAGTGTCTTCAGTACCATCCTGCACAGTCCTGATCAACTGATGTGCTTTATTCTCTGGACTCATTGTTGCTGGTTCTCCAAAACCTTTTCTTCCCTAAATGCTGGGGTTGCGCTAACTATGTCTGTAAGAGTCTAAAATGGATAATGACTTAAACATTATTAAGATCACCAAAAGACTTTTGTCCACTGTTGCAAACTGCAAAGAAGTAACCTCTCACCAAAGCCGATCCATCCCTGATTATGCCTACTAATTTGGACTGTGACAGGAACTTGAGATAAGAGAAAGTGGTACAATTATCCCAGGAGAAGAATGTATCCACAAATGTGAGAGAATGGAATGCTAATGGCTCAGATAATCGGTGTACAAGTTGAGGATGTGCAAAGTAACCAGCCAGGTGCTGAGGGCCTGGACACCCAAGACCTTGGGCCACAGGCTGGGTGTTGAACAAGGTCAGAAGAGAGGCAAATCCTGTGAAATGGAGTAGTGTTTCTTTGTCCTTAAACAAGTGACTCAGCTGTGATGACTCCCCTTTGGGGAAGCACAGGGACAATTCCCACATAGCCTGAAGATACTCATCTCTGCTGATGGACCATAATGGACTCAACTGTGCTGATGTAACAGGCAGCTCTAACACCTTAGAAGATGTCAAAGACTAACGAAATGTCCCATGATCCAGTTTTGTATCATCCATTGTGAAACTTCCCACTGCAGGGGTGGTACCAGAGGTGTTCACATCTAGCCTATGCCAAACAAAAGACAGAATGGACTTTGTCCAACATACTTGGACTTGCCCTGCCATAGACTTCTCTCCCCACACACAGGATTCTTCCCTCACCATCAAGGACTTCTTCCATCACTGCAATGGACTTCCTTCCCCTTACACAGGCTTATTCCCTCACCACCCTGGGCTTCCCTCAACAGCTCCGGACTGCAACCATCACTTTGACAAGACTGAGACTCTCACCACCAGGAGGACCACAAGAAGAGGATCAACAGGAAAACATCAGAATCCATGAAGTGATCACATTTTTCCTACTTAATCTGTCTCTCTGTCACTCTCTTTCTCTCCTCCCACTCTCTCTTTCCTATTTCTTTCTCTCTCTCTCTACCTCATATTTACTATTAAATAAAAATCTGTACTATTGACTTCAGCCTATGGTCTCATTTGCACCTTAATTCAGGTAGAGACATTTCTCTAATAATGTTAAAGAGCCTGATCATAACAACATCAATGACAGAAAGCAAAGCAAGAGACAAGTTTTGCCCACCACCTACCTGGAACAGCCTTTTACTTTACTTGCAGAGCACAAGAGCAAATCAAAAAATGCCACAAACTAGAGTCAGTAGAAGATCGTGGGTCTAGGGTGGAGAATGGCTGAAAGCAGAGATTATGATGAGGTAAGAGGGCATAGAAGAAAGTCTTACCTCCCTCTCTCAGTTGAAAGTTCCATTGCATAGTTAAGTTCTGCAAGGACAGGTCTCAAGTCCCCAAGGAAGAACCCACAAAGTGCAGAGGATGGGGCTGAGAGGGGGAGATACCCACACATATACTTCAGACCTTAACTTACAGTGCTACAAAACCACATGGAACCCTTCTCAGAGTTGATGGTATTTTCTGGTATCACTTTCACTGATTTCACTATGAAGAGGGAAAGTAAATAAACAGGAAGATACCTTCAGCTTCCTTTCAGCCCTCCTTTCTGTGCTTGGTGACCAACTTAGGCAAATGAACTAGGCATGTCAAATAATAAATGGCTGCCACAACAAATATTGAAATCCCTCAGTGATGTGTATTGATGCCAGGCTCTATCAAAAAATAAAAAAGTGTGCTAGACATCAAACTACAGATTTCAAAAGTTAAACATCCAAGGCTGTTCTACAGAATGCCCTAATCATTTTAACCTTTCCACTGAGCTACAGAGAACTGGTCTTGTTAGTCCAAGTCTACTTAAACTCATGACTTACAGTGAAATGTCTTGTCAGCCACGCTGCTCCTTTTAAAGGCATGAAACTATGGAAGAAAAGGTACTTTTCCAGCCGTGCTGTTTGAGTTTTCTCACTAGTCAACAGAAAGCTTAAGTTCAGTGGTTAGGATGCTCAGTCAGGAGCAAGTAAGTCCTGCTCCCATGAGAGGCTTTATTTTATATATATATGTATATATCTATACATATATATACACATATACACATATATACATATATATATATATAAGCAGATAAAATAAATAAAAACTCCATAGGAGAAAGGATATGAAACCATAACTTTCCCACTCCTAGCAAGATTGTTTAATTACATCTCTCTCTCTCCAGTACAATGAATTTAATTTTCTTCTCAATATGAAAAATTTTGGTTTATCAACTTCAAAACATTCCAAAGAGTTGTATACTGTGAAGGAGTCAGTTCTTAGTACAAAATTAAACAACTTTTGGACAAGGTAAGCAAAAGATGATTTTCCCATTTAATTTTATTTTGCTTTAGCTCCTGCATTATGTGAGTAAGACCCAGGTTGAAATCCAGGTCTTCCCAGACACCAATGTCAATAAGCTCATTGCGAATAACCTAGTATCATTTGTCTAATGTTAGCAAAGCTACTTATGTTAATGTTTTGGAAAGTACACTCATTTTCTTGCCTTTGAATGATACAATTAATTAATAACAGTCAAAACAAATGTAACTGTAAACTTCAACTGATACTTTCTGATTTTGCTTAAAGATACCGTGCTTTGCAAGTTCAGTGTCCTAAGAATAATCTATTAATCCTCAAGTACTCAAAATTAATAAAAACAGATTAACATTCAACTGCACTTAAATTTAAAAATTGCTGTTATTTGAAATATTATGATTTAAAATTAATTTAAATGAATGGAGCAGGAGAGGAAAACAATCTTAGGTTATTAGACATTGCCAAGTTCTAAAAACAGTTCTACTCTGCAGTTGGTATTTCTCAGTTCTTTTCAAACAACATTGTTGCACTTCATTCTGAAAATAGAGATTTCAATTTCAACTCCCACAAAGTGATTACAAATTTTGCTCTTAAACTAAACCTTAAAGAGATTCTTTCAACTCAAGTAGGAAAGCTGTCAATTCAGTAAACAGAGAAAACGCAAGCTACTAAAAATCTCACCAAACACTTTTTTGTTACCATAAAATTGACCTAAAGTTCAATGTATCAGACAGAGAGGTGAGAAAAAAGTGCTTGGTATTTCAGTAAACTGCCACCGACATTACAAGTCAAAAATAGTAGAAAAGTCTCCTTGTAATTCACTGGGTTAAACAGGAAATAGATTCTTCTGTTACATAACTCGTGACTCAAGAGCTCTATGCAACATGGAAGTACTTACAAAGTAAGGCAAAGACCTTGCTCTTTGTCAGAGCTCAAAGTATCAAACATAGACAAGCAAATAATGAACTGAATTTTGAACTTGCAAAATTTTTAAGAGGGAAATGAAATGAGACTGTTTCAAAATTTCAGCTTACCTAACTTGTGTCCAAAATGGTTATTTTTACCATATTCTGGAAACTTGTAGATATTTTTAAACATCTGTCAGACATTAAGTATGTTGCTACATCTTTGAGATACCTGCTTTATATTTTAACCTTTCCAAGTATCTAAGGTTACATTTTCCTCCAGCTCAGCAAAGAGTCCAAAACTGCTGAACTGAAACCTAATGAAACGCTCAACTACCAAAACCTTGCTTTAAAGAAGTAACACTAGTCTCAATAGTGGATACCAATCAGTTCATATCCAACACTTTCTTTCAGCATATTATTTTAGAAAAAAAAAGTTCTTTTTAAAGAAAGTCTTTCTATCTACAGCCTATTTCACACAAAGTGTTTCAAGAACTAGATGCTGTCTTTCCTTCAAATTACCTCTCTTCTAAAGTACTTTAAATATTTTGCATACAAATAATAAACAACAATTCTATATGTTGCCAGCAAAGTAGTAAAAATGTTTCATAATTCAAGAAAAACAAACTATTCTGAGAGACACCAGAGCTATAGCTTATTTTGAAAGAATATATTTTTATAAGACAGTCAACTTTAAATTGTTACTTCTGAGCAAAGCTAAGAAGAAAATTAAAATGTGCACAATGTTTCTATTCACAGCCCGTTAGTAATAATATGAACTCACATTTGGGCAACTTCATGCAAGTTACAAATAAGAAGAAGGAACAGATTTAATTAATCAATAGGAAGTAATTACCAAGACATTACCAGCGGATGTTCAGAAGAAAATTAAATTTAGCTTATAAATGATGTCACAAACAGCAAGCCATAATTGCTCATCTTTGTTTTCTGTCAAGCAAAATAGCCAAAACTCTGTGTGTGGTTCTTGATCAGTTTGCGAAAAATCCTTACACATAACCTTATCACCTCTGCCTGTTCCCAAATGTTTTCCCATGAAACATTCACAGAGCAGACAGAAACAAACAATGCATCCCAGTCTCCCTTTGCTTCATGATGGTTAAGAATAGAACCTGAGTAAATTGCATCCATATATATAAAGATGTGTGAGCAGATTTATTTATAGAGATAAAAAATTCCCTCAAGGGGAAAAAAATAGAAAAAAAATACAAGTCTCTGTCACTCAATTGGGTATCAAGAGTCTTCAACCTTCGAAGAGCTTCAAATTTGGAAAATACAGACAACAGCTTCCAAATGCATTATCTTAATCATCTCATAATTAAGATGGGCTTATATGAAAGAATGACATGGTAAGCTTCCTAACGAATCACAAGACTTGGCATGGTCTGCTTTTTTAAAATAATCTTTTAAAGTTTGAACACATGGTACATTTGTCTACTAATACTAAAACGTTTCTGATACTGTGTTTAAAACAACTGAAAACGATTAGTCATAAGTTGGGCGTTAAACTCAAACAGACCAAAGAGCAAAGGCATAACAGAGTCGTCTCCCACTTTACCAGACCTTGATTTCCTGTGTCTTTTGGTTATTTTAAATCATGGGAAGTTTCTCATAAGTAATAGTTCTATCGATATCACTGCTTTTTTTCCTCCTCTTGTGAACCTACCCTCGAACAAAAAATGGTTCACTTTTAGGCTAACACTGAGTATGTTAAACCACTATTTGTGTTATCAGTTCCTACTGAAGAAAACTTCCCTGTAGTTTCAGCTGATGACAGCACTCTTCATTTCCTCTCTTCTTGCACACACACGAATCAGCACAACAACAACATGCCATGTGCCAGCTGTGGCTTTCTGCCCCATGCTACCTGATTAAGTAGTTCTGGTATCATTTATTTGCAAACTTTACCTGAAGTTTGGCATTCAAGCAGTAAAATAAAGTACTTGGCGGATCTAAAACAAAGTACTATTAAGCATCTCTAGCTTGAGCAGTCTTCTTTCAGAAATCGTAACATGGAATTTTGCACTTTAATTCAAAGTCTTTCACATCATTTTATGCATCTGAGTCTTCTCCAGCTCTTAAAAGAATGTCTAAGCTAAACCTCAAAATTTAAAGCACTTCATGTAAGTGCATCACATTCAATCTGACACGGAAATACCTTGAAGGTAGCACACCCTTCAGTTTAGAACCTGACCACCACTAGTGGTGTCAGGATACAAACTCACTGCCAACAAATCAAGCCAGACTATCACATTGTATTCTTCCACAAAACAGGCATTTTCACCTAAAATGGAATAGCACTTCAAGTCTTGAAAACAACAAATTCAGCCTGAAGATAACTGAGCTTATAGAGGCCACAAGGGCACAGTACAATGAAAACTAGTTGGTGTGTGTGGGGTTATATTATTATCTGTACAAAATTAACTGAAATCCTGATGCACTTACAGCTATGGCCTGATTAATCAGATTTATTTATTTCTATCAGGATTACAGCTATATTAAATTTAACATTGCTGTGATGGCATGAAATAATAAACTCTTCCCTTCACAGGTGCATCTCAAGATATCCTGACTAGATAGTTTTATGCAAAGAAATTATACCATACTTTACAACACTTCTTTCACACACCTAATGAGAAGCTGGCTACATGATGTTCTTACCGGCTTTTTCCCAGTGTGCTGCTCCTGGTCTGAGAAAACACTGTCAAACAGAGTACATTCAATGCACTTAGTATTTTGCAATTCCACCCATACAGAACCTAGTACAGAACAAAAATATTTTCTCCATATTCCATTCACAGAAAAAAGAATCAAAAATCAGCCTTGTTTTCTACAAGAAATATAAAAAAATATTTCTATATCCTTCATGAAAACTCCCAGAAGTCAACAAATATTTGAGTGCATCCAGTTAGAAAGAAATAATATTTCTGAAGCATTTTTTTCTAAACTCTCAGATCATCAGTAATAAGCTTTAATTAAAACTAGGTAATTTTTTCTTTTTAGTTTGCTCATTGATGTTAATTTCTAACATCAATACTTCCCTGCATCAGCTTAAGCTTTTGGAAAGAACTAAGGATTTCCCTCCACAAAACAAACAATACTGGTGACAAATCAATAATTGATAATTAAAAACAAAACCCAACCCAAACCACATCATGAACATATAACATAAACTAGACAAAAATCACTGGCGGTTCAATTGCCAAAGGTGAGAATCCCCTGCCAAGGAGTCAATTCTAAAATAACAGTTCAGGAAGACCATATTCAACACTTTCATAAATTATAAAAATACTTGCACTGCAGCACTAAAAAATAACAATGCACCCTATGGAAAAAAGGCAAAGGTAGGTAATAAATATATCTTCAGCTTCAGCAAGAAGCTCTGCAAGCTAAGGATAGATAATATTAAACTACAGAAGCATTTCCACTACATACAATTACAAAATAAAGTACGAAATTTTAATTTAGGCAAGTTATTTAGGACTGCATGTGTACATACCCAAGTGAACATCTTATAGTTTAAATCAATGCAAAAATTTCAAGTGATGGCTTCTTTTTACCATATAGAGTCCTAATAAAAATTGTATTACATACTCTGCTTGAACTTCTTACCTATTCTAGGGCGGGGAAAAGCTAGAAGAGAGCAGGAGGAATACTTAGAAACTGGAAACATAATGAAGCACAAGAAGTAACGACACCAAATTCATAGCCATATTTGGACAAAGCCTCCTTTCTACTACTATAAATAGAATATTCTGCTATATTTGATATTAAAAATGTTAGTGAAGAAAAACTGAAGTAAAAAAAAGAAACCGAGGACTTTTCCAGCATGTGAGCAAATCCTCTATACTTGAAGTAGTGGACTGGAGGTTCACAGAGGGCATCAGCTACACAGGGGAAGGAGGCAGGGTTAACCGCAGAGTGTGAGGGGTAGCACAGCATCCTCACCAGGAACACATCAACTCAGAGAAATGACAGCCGCTCTTCTGGATTGCATGCACATGACTCCTTTCTGTCCTCTTCCCCTTCTTAAGAAACTGACAAAGTCTTTAGAGCAATAGTTAGCTAAATAAATCTAACTGAACTTTACAAAGAAATTGTAAATTTACAAAGAAATTGTGCTCACAGCACAATTTATTGTACAGAGTCTTAAATTACATATAAGGGGCAGCTCTTCATCTATTTCATTCAAATGCCTGGCAAAGTCATATTCCAAATGAATTTACAATGAAAAGAGACTGTTCAACAAACCCAGAGGAACTTCTCATTCTTGAAGGCATGTTTACTCCTAAGATAAAAATAAAATAAAATCATCTAATTTACAATATGCAATTTATTTCTCTTAGGTAAGTGTCTCATACTTAATCTATTGCAGCAAAACTAAACTTGAACAACTTATGCTGTGCGTATATTGTAAAAGTTAAAGGAACATAATTCTGTCTTAAACCCCACCTCTCAATGAGAATGAACAAAAAATTACTGAAGACAAAATCATGAAGAAAAAAGACTGCCAGAACAAGAACTGGACAATGTGAGTAATGTTCTCCTGAGCCCTGCAGAAAGCTCAGAAGGGCTGCAGTCCACGCACTCCAGCCTGCACAGACAAGGGGTCTAGTGCTTCACAAGGCGCTGCAGAGCCTCCCTTCATGCACCAACAGGTACTACATTGACAGAGCCCTCTGCTGTAGAAGGAGCACATAAATACATATCTACACACAATTAACTTTCAAAAGTATAGGCAAAGCTAACAGAAACTTCCTTCTGCCAGCACAGCTGCACCTGTACCAATGGTTTCTGTCAGGATAACAATGTCTGTGCTATGGTACGAATTTTCTTTTTCTGGTACTTCATATCAACCTAAAAAAACTTTATTGCATGGAGAAACCTAGACTGCCTCCCATTACAGGATGCTTTGTGGTGCAGGGTGTCCACAAGAAGATTTCACTGAGAAATCTCTTTTTAGCTGAGATCTGGCAGCTTTCACTTCCCTTTAGAGCAGGGCTAACAACAGGCAGGTATATCACTTGACCAGGGGCCTATCCTGCTTCTCTGGAGCAAATAACCTCTCCAAATTATTTAGAAGAAAATACCAAAGAGTAAAAAGCATTAGAAATTAAGTTAGCAATCCAGCACACTGAAGTCCAAAGTTCAATCTACCACCAGCACAATTGCTTGAAGACTTTGCCAAAGAGAGAGATGCTACTATTAGGGAAAGGGGAAGAACAACAACAAAAAAAACCCCCCATAGCTCAGAACTAAAATTCCATGACTATAGCCATGAACAAAATATTTTACTGTGTAATAGAGGAACCACTCAGCATTCGACCAAGGCTTTTGTTAATGAAGTGTTACACCTATAACAGATGAAGGTTTGAAGAGGACATCAAATACTTTAGGAATAAGTGTCACAAAAAAGGATAAAATGAAGCTTCAAAATTTTCACTGAAAAGTCAAATGTATGTGCTGTTAATATGTTTCATATAATACCTGGAGAAAGTAGCAAAAGTCTACACTGAGCTATTTCAGTGCTCAGCATAAGTAATATGCTGAAGGTTTGGACAAGCTGCGCAATTTGCCCAGGTGAAAACAATACTCAGTGTTTCTGAGCTTAGTTCAGAAGTGGGATTTTTAAAAATTGCTTTAGTTGCACCAGTGCAACTTCATACTTAAGTCAGTTGAGTTTTACAATCTACTACAATAGGAATCTAATTAAGGAACTGCAGAAACTGAGAAATTTGAGAATTGCATACAAATATTCAAGAAATGTTAACTTCAGAGTGGTCTGACATGCGTGCTACACTCTTGAAAAATAATTTATTTTAATTAATGTTCAGTTACAAACTTCTGTCAAAATACACACATTGTTCAGCACCAATTAAAATGCTAAATGTGTTGGCACATAAAATTGGTAGGTAGATAGGTTCTACTTAGCTGTATTAAAGGAATTCAAAACCGATGAAAATTACAGTTAAAGCATTAAGGTTGCCAATAATAGCTTTATTTTGAAATGGTTCATAATTTTCTCCCCGTGTTGGGCTGTGACACTTGGAACTTTGAGAAAACTAAAATAAACATCTGACTGATTTCGGAATATGTTCTGTAGTTGTGCCAGTCCATTAAAATCATAATTAAAAAAAACAACAACAAACCCCTAAAAATCTCTCTGTGATTTGCTGAGAGAATGAGTTTCCTAGCTCAAGCAATTCATTAGCTATAAGGACCTAAAGATTTATGTTCTCCCTATTTGATGCTTGATATTTGTATTTTAGCCAATTTCTTCCTACATAAAGTGACGAATACTAACAAGCTATGGAACGTGACTAACTGTCAGCATGGGCTAAATGGCAACACTACTCTGACTGAATTTTGGTGGTCAGAACAGGAGGAAAGACGGGGATGGTGGCCGACTCAGTGTTACAATTTCAAAAACATTTGGCATTCTTAAATTTCACAGGAACATCTTGATCACTGAATCTGGTCCTCAGGGATAAGAAGGAAATTGCATCTATACCATTCTCACTGAACAAGCTTTTATTTTGGAACTGACAATGTCTCCCATGGTGAATTTCTTTTATGATTATTTATTTAAATTTTAATGATTAATGTCCATAAATACGGACAAAATTTAGCTTTACAGATTATGTTCTAGCCAAGTAAAAGGATAAAACCTTCACATTTCTGCATCAACAGATGCTCTTAATATCACAATGATCACATCTACAATCCTGTTGACTTTTGTTAAAATAAATATGGATAGATAAATAACAGAAGTAGTCAGATAAAATTTTGGGGTTAGTTCTTCATTTCTGTAAGTGATGCTGGGAGAAAGTCCCTTTTTCCCTTAGTTCTTTATGTGAGAATGTCTTCATATTATTAGTGATGTGACACAACTGGCTATTTTGCAGTCAGCTTTCCTCCCTGCCAACCCAAAAAAGAAGGTGGTGAGAGGGATATCAAGTACAAAATCCTGTCTCTCTCAGCAGCAAAGTGCTCCAAAACCAGAAACTTGAGGAAGCCCTGCCTCGTGATTCTTATAGGATTCCTTTGCCACTGAGCTGCAGAGCTGCAGTTGGCAAACATAGCAGAAGGATAACAGTCTGGTCCAGTGTTCATAATAATCTACAACTTCATGTTCCAACTGCTGTCACACCTTTTTATTCTTTCTTGAAACAAGAGAAAACTTCACTTACACATTCCATTCTCTCTGGTGATACCTATGTGACAAGAAAAGCTGAGGTACTGCAAGGAGATATACAATGCCAAACAAACAGGAGCATGCTCCTTCATTCAGCAAAGTACAGCATTTTTTGCACAGAAGAGGTTCTGCAGAACAAGCTCACTGTGGACAGGCACAACTCTCCATTTAATGTAGAAAAGTAGAAAATGATAATGTAATTTATGATTTTTTAAAAAAATAGAACATAATAGAGCATAACATCACATAGGCCAGTAAAAATACTGCAAAGTAGTATTAGACAGTAAAGACAAAGATCTCCTTAGAATATAAGGCTATGTATAAAAGGTTATATATAATTCTTATATGTATTTTATATATATCTAACTTTTTTCCGTGTGTGTAATAAATTACTACTCTGTCCCCTATAATATGCAAAGCTCAAAAACTCTGTGTGTGTGTGTGTGTGTGTATATGTTTTAGCAAAATACATGGAAAACACTAATTAAAGAGTTTACCATTTGAAGATAAATACTAAATTCCACTGGTCACATTGCATTACTTTATTTATATAGGTTTATATTGATTTGTTAAACACACATGTAATTCTTCTGCATACATTCCATATTTAATTATATTTGCTGTTACATTATTAGCACTTGAGGTATGTTTGGCTTTTTTTTGTTTGTGTTTAATAGCCACACATAAAACATTGATAAAATTACTATTCTCTATGTATTCAAAATGGGAAACATATGGCAACATAGTTCTATTTATATATATACTAAGTCATTGTTTTACTCATCTTCCTATTGCTCTAGCATACAAAATGTCTTGGAATTCTATTTGCATTAGTGACATCCAGATAAAAACCGTCACACTCTAAAACCACATTCAATATCAATGGTCTTTATATAGCTCTATTAATTCAGTATATTCATGTATGAATGCTGTATCAAAGTCCTGACCAAAACCCAAATGAATCCACATCGCCAACTACTTCTTTTTGGTGTCAAGGAACATCCACTAATGTGACTAATCACACTGGTAGACCAAACCAGGAGCATCAGTATGTTGCACAGATAGGACTGAAAGCCACAGGTACATTTCTTATACTCTAGTGAAAACACAGCAACACTGGCACTCCGAGTCTACTGTGTCTCTGCATCTTAAGGAAAGTAATTGATAATAATAATGGACAACATTAACACAAGTATTTTCTAGAGATCAATCACGCTAAGCACATAACACTTACAGATAAGATACTCCTGCTAAGAACGGCAGCCTGAATTTTAAAATGTGCTTGTGCTCCACTGTGCTCATGCCCACATGGCACTTTTTTGAAAGTAAAGCAGGTTTTTCTCTAAAGAGCTAGAGTATCATACTATTATATCCCCTTTGTTCATTTCATTTGAATAAGGCTGACTCTGTGCTTCCAACGGCATAGAAGAGCTAAATGACAAATAATCAGCTGTACAGTATCAGTTGTGACAGGCAGTCATCTAGTCAAGATGTGGAGATGCCACACTCAGGGGGATATGGGAGAATGCATATCCTGACTGTGCGCTGCACTCCACACTTGATGTGAAAATGACAGTAAAACAAAAGCAGTTGGCACTATAATCCCAGATCAACAGCTGGCATTCCAGTCCTAAAAGTCAAATTCTTGTGGGGGATTTAAAGCCCTCTTAGATAAAACTTACTGTTGTTTTTTACAGCTGTAAAAGGCCAAATAATATAAATGACCATAAACTAGAAGTGATGAAACACAGCTGATTTGGATAATTGAAGGTTTTAGCAAAAACTCTACAGACATTAAAACTAGGAGGAATAAAAAGGACATCTTAGTGCACTTTCCTAAGGAAACAATTCTGAGGTTATCATTTCTGCCTGCTTGTCCCCACACACCACTTACAGGTTTTGAACTTGTTGCAGATGTAAGAGAGTCTGGTGGAGGAAAAGAAATTCTAGAGGGAGCTGATTTCATATAAGGTCCTTGCTGGCTAAAGGAGAGAAATCAGTAAGTAATGCTATGGGGACAAAGGCTCTGGCATAAGTTTACACACTACAGAGACCAGAGATTGCATGAGAGAAACAGAATTTATAATTACTTCAAACAAGAGAGAAATTTCAAACAAAACATTACAGTCAATTATGAAACAGATTTAGAGGAAGCAAGGCAATAATTTCTCTGACTCAAGGATTATCTGTACTTTACAAATATCAGAAACAAAAGAAGCCCCAGAAATGGCAAATTTATTAGCTAGAGATGTTAAAGAATTATGCACAACTTTTTTTTAAGCAATTAATGAAGTATTTTTATCTTCCATTTCAGAAGATAATAAATGCTGTAATTGTATTTCTGGAAAAATACTTTCTATTTCAACTGCAACAAAAAATACTATTAAATAATTTACACTGCATGCAAATACTTTTAAATCCTGCATTATGCAGTTTGAACTCAACGGTTTTGAAATAATTCAACAAGCCAGATAATAATACTGATTTTTAATATATCCTGTAATAACAGAGAAAATACCAGGGGAGTGGGGAAGCTGAAATTCCATCAGTAGTCAGAAAGGATAAACAGGATAATTGTGTGGTCACGGGTCACAGTCAGCTTGAGAACTGTCACAGGGCAAAAAACTGAAAAGCAGATTTGGGACATATATAGCAAATATTTAAGGCCTAACATCCAGGCAATCAATATGGCTTGAGGGGGAAAAAAAAAAGAAAAAGAAATGGTCTGTCAAAATGAAGACCTCTCTAATGAAATACTTCTTTTTAAATCCATAACATGCATGCTACAATTTTATTAACACATTTTATAATGCTAATGTTTCTTCAAACAGTTAAATCAGAAACTCTGATCCTGTAGGGATTCTTTATGCCTCGTTGGTGCTGTGTGTTGTAGGGATGCAGACTACAATGGTATGGATGATTCTCCTGGTCCTGGAGTTTTAGTCCATAACCTAGAAAATGTGCTCCCTGCCTTCCCCTACCATGTGGTCACTGAGAGCCCCAGAGAAAGGACACACAGAGACCACCGGGGAGGGTGAGGAACAAAGAGAGTTTATTCGTGGTCAAGAGTTTATATGGACTTTGGAGGGATTCAAACCCACCAATAAGAGACAAGAGGGGGGTCTGGCTCTGGGCCAATAGGAGTAAAGGGATTTACAATCAGTAGGAGAGGGTTTCAGGTAGCATGATGTCACAATCTTCCTCCAGGGGTATTCTGGGAAGAAGAAGCAGTGACTCAGCAAAAAAGGCACTTCACCAGACCTTCTGTGCATTCAAACAACATTACAAACATCAGTTGTAAAGCATTATCAGTGGCTGGTTGATTCTCTTCACAAGCCCATTTCTGGCAGGACTCCTTCCATGCTATATATTGTGAACCGCCCCTGACAAGTCTCTGCATAATTAAACTGGCTTTAGTGATTCTACTGAAATGTGGTCTTGTTTTAGTCTCAAAGTATCAACAATCTGGAAAATTGAGTTTACAGGTGACAAAATGGCATCCTGGAAACAACTAAAACGGTCAGGTTTATTTGGCAATCTGACTTCATTCAGCTGTCAATATGCAACTTATGTACAGATGCAAGACATCAGAGAAGACACTACAGAATAATACACGATAGAAGGCACAGGTGCTGAAAAGATCTACAATGACATAATATATAACTGGGCAAAATGATAAAATTTTGATGTGATAAGGTTATTGTGTGAAGAATTACAGTATATTCTTACATGCAACTATCTGAAACTACTACACAAAAAGTATTGTACTGCTCCATTACACTTGTAAGAATGAATAATGTCTTGGAAGAGTTATCTTCTCAGTGAGAAACATTTGATACTAGTTTATCTAAGAATAGGTTAAAGTAATTCTTATAATTCTCTGTGACAAGAAAGAGGTGCTCCTTTACAATAAGAATACTGCAACAGTTAACTCAGAGTTGTATTGCAATGTCTATGGGTCAGGTACCTGACACGCAGTATTGAACTCGCATCTTGGCGCTCAGGAAGTACAATCCCCATGCAGTTACAACATGCCAAAGGACAACATCTCTATCCCTACATCCCTTGCTTCACAGCAACCCAAACTGCTACAACCCAAGTACCATACTGTGAAGGGATACAGAGAAAAAAGAACAAAACCCAAACCAACCAAACAGCTTTTCAGAACAGTAATGCCATGTATCTCTACTGATGGTGTCACTCAGGGCTCCTCCTCTTTTCTTTCCACCAGGTATCATTTATTGCAAAATGCATAAGGGCAACAGAATTCAGTGTTTCTCTTCCAGAAGAGCAACCTAATGACTAGCCATAGACTGTTTCTCACTTGCTTTTCTCTGATGTCATATACTTTCAACTTTTACTTTACAGTGCTTCTAATTCAAGCAAAAGAATGGAGCTGCCTCCATTCAGTCTCTGGCTGTTACCTGCTGCTTAGGTTACACCCATGTAGACAGAAGAAAGCAAGCTGAATCCTCTTAGGCTGAAAAAAGAAAAAGCCATTACAACCACCTCCTTTGCTCATATTTTTCCCATTGCATCTTAAGATGATGTTCGGCTGTGTCATACACGTACACCTGTATGTGTTACAGCACATTGGATCCATGGCTCCACGAACATCTGCCCATTCAGTCAGGTTACAGCCAGTGCTAAATCTCCTCCTTAATCTCTAAATAATTTTTTCTCATTATTTCCTTTGTGCTTGTATTAGTGTTCAGATAGCTAAACAGAACAGGGAGTTGACTTGGATGGAATTAACCAGATAGAAACACTTGTTAAAACAACTGTGATATTCATCCTTTAGCATTGTCCTACCTAATTTCTGACCCCAAAAATATTTCGGTGGAAGATACAAGTCAAGATGCTTCCACAGTTTTTCTATATCAAACACCTATCTGAAAAAGGAACATTTTTGCCCTTGTTGCTAAATCTTGTTTTAAGCAACCTATGTAATTGTTGGATCTGACTCAGTGTTTGCATTATCTCACATTAAGCAAGTAACTACATCTCTTTCTGCAATCTAGATAGCAATGCAGCATGTCTTCAAGAAGAGATGTATTGTATTAGAACAATCGATATATTTGGAAAACACTCAAGCTTTTAGGCAGAAACCACCCTCTGGGTTTAGAGATTACCGTACTCTTAAGTGATAAAGAGAATTTGCTAGCACTTTTTCAAGCACTGTCATTTAGGAAAAAAGAAGAAAATATTTAAGCAGAATTAAAGTGTTTGCTTTTGTATGAAACTTGCATTAACAATTTTGAACAACACATGGGTTTTATACACACATGAATTTCATTTTATAGTCAAGTTTCTACCACACAGTTGCAAGTATGCAGTGCTCAACTTAAGAGTCCAGCAGTATTAAAGAACAAAGGATAATTCAAGGGCAGTACTTTAGTTTAACGTCTTGTTTTCTGACATGCTTGATCTGTAGCTTAGCTTTATTATGCAACTTAAGAAAAATAAAACCTTGCAACCTGCTCTAAGAGAGTCACACATTATGAACTAAACTAAGCATTACCCTGTTTCTTAGCCCCACAAAATGTGCAATCTTGGAACTCTTAAAGTTCCATGAACACTATGAAGTTCAAAACTTAACTTGTGTTATTGCATGAAAAAAATTAGATTCTTGCAGGGTAACAGAGTTAATTTCATTAACTTCCATTAAGCTAAATTACTCAAAAATGGCATTTAGATCAGTACTAATTCATCATCTTGGTCAGCAGGAAGCTCATTACAGACTGACAATCCGAGTGACAGAAGCACTTTTTTACAAGTGCTAGAGTAGTAATTTCCTGTGTGAAAGGCTTATTGCTGTTCCTGCATTCCTAAGGGGATGCTTTTTCTCAAAGGATGTTACTCTTCCCAGGAAGAGGAAGGAACCAGTTGTTATTGGATGTGTGGGCTGATAGCTGTCGGGCATTTTCTGCATGCCACAGAATCAGCTGTGAGAACTGTGAACACAGCTTAGATTTCCAGTCAAAGCGGAGGAGAACATTGCTTGAGCAGACAAGGTCAGAGTGTACATGTACAGCACCTCAGGAAACTGAGGGAGCAGTAATACCTGGACCTTCCAACCCTCTAGTTCCCAGAAATGTGCTGATTTACTAAATGAACAATATCTAGACATACAGACATGGATCAACCTGAAAAGCATTCCTGAAGCATTGCATTGTGACTGGGATTAAGACCCTACACAAAGTAAAACTTTGCCAATTCTAAAAAGCCAGTTATATTATAAAATGTGTGTGTGTGTAATTTTTTCCTATTAGGTCCCTTTCCTGAGCTTCCTGCTCTATAGTAACTCAAGCTGCCTCTGTATGTGCTGTGACACTGTTACAGGGCAGGGCACCAGCAGCTAGTCCATGCTCATTCCAGTATCAGTGAATTCAGTGTCACATCCCACTGGCTACTGCTTAGGTTACAGTGATAATATATTCTCTTATTCTAACTGCCTATTTCCAAACTCCATTAAAAAACCAAGCCACAAACTAATTGATTCTAAAATTATTAGGGAGACAGAACCGTGACACACAAATAAACAGTACAATCTCCGAAGGTACATTTCCTCAGGAAAGCAGGCTAAAAATAGTATAGGAAATATTCTGGTGCTCTCTAGGGCCCAAATTCAGAATTCAGTCTCCAATGAAAACTTGACTTTCTCTCAAGCACTAGTTCACTCGGAGAATATAATGAAGCCTATTAAGGAACATCAGGACATGTATTATTACTTAGTTATGTAGAGGCACAACATATTTCCTGGTCTCCCCTTGTAAACTAGCAATTACATGCTGTGTTAGACAGGAATACTGCAAAATTCAAGGACCATTTGGATCATATTCTTCTTTTATTACATACGTTGAGTTCAAGTATTTGATCTTTAAGCTTTATTTGATGCTAGTGGCATCAAAGCATATTGCTTTTAAGATAAAGTAAACAAATCTTTTTAAACATGCCTGTCCCTCTACAGCAGCTCAAAACGGAAGTTTAGAAATTCACTGTTCAATATACAAACACTTAATCTTTTTGGCACTTGTGAAAGAAGACAAGTTATTTTGTATGTATATGCCCTATCTTTGGAAGGTGCTTAGCTGGGCAACAGAAAAAGGTATCTTTACTACCTCGTGGGTTTTCCAGGTGGATTAGGTGTAGCCTTGGGAAGAATGGGAGACTTCCCTTCCCTAAGAGCAGCTGAACATGTTTAGCTGCACAGTTGTGGGGAGCAGGCAGCCTATCCTCTTCCACCACCCACACACACTGTACCTGTATAGCACACAAAGAGTAGAAAAGTCTGCCTAGAGTGTGCTGCAAGCTGAGATGATACTAAAAATTGCCTGTCTAAAGGCAAGATTGAACAAAGATTCACTTGCAAAGCCACAACAGCACAATTCTTATTTTTATTCTGCAGCATTGAACACTTCTGAGTTCCTCTATTTACAGTACTTATTCTGTGTTTGTATGAGACTTAGTATGAAAGATTCAGAGCCTGTTAAAGAGTTTTCTGATATGCTCATCTATGGAGAAGGTACAGACGGCTCACCCTCAAAACTTAGGAACTAGTGAGAAGGGATCCTATTTCTCTAAATTTCCTTCTGTGTTTGTGATTGAGAGTTCATGGAGTTGACAGTTTGTCCAAATAAGCATTTACTGGTAATCAGAAAAATGGCAGCACATGAAAAATTCCATAGCTATTCAGGGAGTGGCTTTTCTTATTTCTTTGTCTGGGAGCAAGGAATGTAAGGTGATGAAGAGACTGAGAATCGTCAATTTTTATCAAATCCCTTTTACTGCTGGGATCACTCCTCAGCGCAGAGTTCAATCTCACAGGCAACTGAGTTTTGGACAAGGAACAAACCCAGGACATTTCTCTTTTTCTTAAAGGGCAATAATTCCAGTTTCCCTTTCAAACAGTGCTGGAATTTTCCTTTGGTAGAAAAAAAATTATGAATATCATGAAATTATCAAAGTTTAAGTGAAATGCTAAATGTCTTGAGGTCCCATGAAAACTTGTCATCCATGAGCTACAGAAAGCGGTTGTGCTGTCGGATGAGCTATAACAAGCAGTAAAGGCAATTACTCTGCACAGTGAAGATGCCATATGAGTTTTATTCTACCAGCTGTTCCCTGATGAACTGGACTTGGGCCCCAGAGGAGACAATTTATGGATAAAATTGCTATTATTCCCTTCTTCCTTTTCCCCTCCCCTTAACCTCACTGAAGACAGTTGGTGTTTATTTCCATGTAAGTCTGAAGCCAGGAAAGGATATAAATCAGAATAAATTTGAAGTTGCATGGTAAGAAAATATGCAGTGTTTTTAGATTTTAAAAAATAGTTTTTAAGATAGAATTTCTATTGTCATCTTCTCCTACAGGATTCTAGAGTTGTGTTAAGCCATGCAAGAAAGAGGCATTACTCCAAGATCTTTTCAAATTAAGTTTTCATGAGGAAGAATAGGTGACTAAACTTTCATGTAAACAGAAATGGAAGAATAGATGAAAATTTTCCATTCATAATTGCTGTCTTTCCAAATACATGGCCTGTCTTTTAGGTTGTGAGGTTTGGGATTTTTTTGTATTTAAAATAAAGGCAGAGAAAAGTGTGTCAAAATACCTAAGCCCTGAAATATATACTGCAAAAGGAATGTGTATGGGATAAATCAAGAGTACGGATACTTCTACTTTTTGCATCAAGACACCTACTACAAATGCAGTACAGATAAACCTTTCATTTTAGAACTTAGTATGGTTTTTTTCTCCAAACAGAAACAATCCTTATATTTCCTCATTCAGTAATTAATCCAGTCTTAACTTTGTAGAAGTTGTACTGTAAACAAAAAGTAAGTATGTCATGTTTTCAGTGTTAAATAGCACTGGAAGAGAAAGAACAGCAAACATCTCCCAGCCAGCACAGACATTCTGACTTCCAGATTACAGTACACTGCTTTGCTTCCTCCAAATCCTGTTTACATGAGCAAGGTCAGGGGATGGAACATTAAAGAGCCTCTACAGTGATTTCCTGCTGCTGTCAGTAAAAACTACAGAGACACCATCAACTTTCCCTTGTTCCCAACAGCTTATCAGGGACCAGAGGTTACCAATATATTGCCTTACAGAATTGAAAAAACTCAACCTCCCTCTAGACTAAAACTAAAACTGGAGGATGAAACAGGAGGAAATAGTCTCAAAGGGAAACAGAATTCCAATTTTTCCTTTTCAATAGCTCAGAAATTAAGCTTAAGCTGCTTCATACACAGAGAAGGGGTGGGAGAAAGGCAGATATGCTTTCAGTCTTCAATGAAATAGAAAGGAGAAAGAAACAGAATGCCCAGCACCCAAACCTTGACCCCAATTCAGTGAACATTTTCAGAGTGCAAAAGGCTAGAACACACAAAATTACTAGTAACTGCAACATATGAAGACTCTTATCATTGGAAAAGTCAGGGCACTGCATAAGTACTAATTAGCTAAGCGTACATGGCTCATTTTTACACTAGTTTCAGTAATACCCAGGAGAAGTGAATAAATGAATCATCAAATTCAAAGCTATTTCCTAACCATACACAGACAGGAGGTTCTTAATGTTTTTGTAATTGTAGTCCAAGAGAAAGCAATTTCACATTGAAGATTACCCTGAATTTTTTATACTGACATAACGACCACATTCCTTTCACTAAGTGTACAAAGGAATTTGCATCAGTGTGAATCTGAGATTAAAACAGGTTTTTCACCACGTTCAAAAAGAACTGGCCTTACGACTAAGTTAGAACACAAGCTGAAAAGATAAGGTGTTTGCAATTCAGGCAGTTTAATAATTTAAGTGTTTTCCAGCGAAATCCCTACGAGAACATTCGTAGCTGCACATCTTAGCTTAATCTTTGAAGCAAGAAAATACAACTAAATTTAAAAAAAACATGTAAGCAGGCATTTTAAGTGTGGAACCTGTGATGGATTGTTGTTTTTGATGAAGAAGAAATTAAAATTCGTTGAAAAGAGGAGGAGTAGAGGGAGGAAGAGATAATACCACTATTTTCTCATACAGCTACAGCTCAAAAATATAAATGGACTGCTAAGAAAATATCTAAACATATATTTTAAATTCATAATAAAAAAATCAAGAGTGTTAAATTTTTAAATTTTTCTTTTTCAAGTCCTCTCCAGGCAGTCTACTGTCAAGAATAGATGACAGTGATACTTGATACCTTAGTTATATGGAGTTCTGTGTCCTCTTTCAGGCTTTTTCATCCCAGATATACATCGACATCCTGGAGCAAGTCCAGTGGAGGGTGAACAAGATGGTGAAGGGGCTGGAACACATGATACACAAGCAAAGGCAGAGAACCAGGTTTGCTCAGCCTTAAGGAAGAGAGGATACAGGGAGATCTTGCTGCCATCTTAAATATCTAATGGGTGGATAGAAAGAAGACAGACACAGATACTTAGTAGAGGATCCCTGTGAATTAGAGGGAATAGATATGTTGGAAAATAGGATATTCTAGCTACATATTATGAAAAAAATATTTTCATCAATCAAACACTAGAGCAAGCTGCTCAGAGAGGTGGTGGAACCTCCACCCTTACGTATTATTAACAAATGAACTGGACAAGGCTTTTAAGAACCTGATCCAAGCTGGCCTTTGCGTAAGTGAAAGGTTAGAGGAAATGCCTGCAGTCGTCCCTGTCAACCTATACTACTCTATCATTTTCATTAACAAATCTTCACAGAAGAGAAGAAAAGGAATACCTTTTTGGTCTGTCCCAAGTCATCTTAGAGGCAGTAATAGCATAATTCCCCTAAAGTGGAAGGACAGGACACAATTCCAGCTGAAGAAAAGATTCTCACTAAGAAGAGCACTTTCTCTTATTTCCTGGACCAGATTGAGACCTATGGAAGTGTGCCCACTGACTGTCAAATTTTGACAGCTATTCAACAAAACATTACGAGGTTTTGCACAGACTTCCCATCTTCCTGAAGACATTTCAGGGAGCTCAACACAGAACCTGCAAAGGCTTCAATGTTGTTATGTGTCCCAGAGAAACTGGGAGTCTTTAAATACTTGAGACAGTGATCTAAGAAAGGTTGTCTCTCTCCGGTAGAAAAACTGAAGTAAATACGTTGATTAGCTATTTTCAGTGGTTGAGAGACTTGCCAATGAGTTTTTAAGACCACGATGCATTACATGTGTGATAAATACATTGAACAAGAATTTTAGTAGAAGTAGGACCAAAAAGCCATATAGAGCTTTAACATGGGTCTTGACATGTTTGCAG
Organism: Hafferia zeledoni; assembly: GCA_035583235.1. Classification (NCBI taxonomy): domain Eukaryota; kingdom Metazoa; phylum Chordata; class Aves; order Passeriformes; family Thamnophilidae; genus Hafferia; species Hafferia zeledoni. The sequence goes on from JAWWEV010000043.1 coordinate 42,381,391, forward strand.
GGAAAAAAGTGCAGAGCGATTGTCTTTAAAAACTAGTGGAAAAAGCATAACCCATTGGGTTGGAATCAGAGAGAGGCATGAATTAGGGAGGATTATAAATTAGACTAGAGGCTTGCAACCTCAAGTTAGAGAAGGATTAAGAAAAAAATGCACAAATAATGCACAAAAGCAGTATCATTCAAGTGAAGACAAACTGTATCAAGAGGAAATCTGGCAGTAAAGGTGTGATTGGAAGAAATCCAGCATCTGCCCTTCCCCCTTTGTTTCTTACGAAGAACACATCAAACCTCCATACATTAGGGAAATTGAGCCAATTTCAGATTAAAAGGTCCAAGTCACTGAGATCCAGAAACCTTTAGAAAAAAGACACAAAGAATCTAGGTGGCTGGCCTGATTTAAAAACTGGTGATAATTCCACAAACAACAGAAGCTAATAATGCAGCACAGATGACACTAAAAGATGAGCTGACATTAGAAAGCAGGGAGGACCAGATAGGTTGACAAAGTTGGAGAAAGTGTTAAGGATACAAGTGGCAAAGAAAACATGCAAATGATTCCTGAATTTGTGTCAACAGTGGCGTGTTGAACAGGGCAGTTGTCCTTAAGGCTACAGTCTTAGTAGCAAGGATACAGCAATGTTTCTAGGTGGAAAAACATGTAATGGTGAACACTGAAATGCAGAAAGGTGAGACTCAGTGATGAACAGCAGATTAATATATTGGAGAGGAAAAAAAAGAAGCACTGATTATTGACATGGTCAAAAGGCAGGCATTTTGAAGCAACATCTTTATAATTAATATTGTAAAGCCAGACAGACAGCAGTCAAAAGGATGTTGAATCTATTGAGTCAATGAGTTCTGGACAAAGTTTTATAAGCTGCTTTCATATTAGAAGAATTATCAGAGACTAACTGATTGGCAGACTTATAGGTACATAATAAAGAATTACAGTATAACCATACATTTGAATTCTGTAATGAGCAGTAAGTAATGAACAGAGTATTTAAAAGTGATAGGAAGTCAATAAATTACACAAACTACAATCCACTATCAGTCAAGCCTACTAAGTAGATGTAAGTGTACAAATTACTTTTGACATATGTTATCTTAAAGAACTGTATTTCCATTGTAAAAACACAACACAACAACTGTTACACCTTAAAATACATTAAATTACTGCCTCTCAAATACAAGTGATTACTTGCTTTGAAATAAAGGTTTCTCATCAACCTCTGCATCATAATCTTAAAGGATTTTATATCGTATCTTCACTACATACCTTTCATAAAGCATTCATGACAAAATAGAACAGAAGAAACCACACCTGCTGCTTATTCACATGTATTAACTCTTCAACCACACAAACTCTTTTTATTGTAACTAAAATTCCTCAAGATACAATTTATGCCTTCACAGGAACAGATTCAGAGCTAAGAGAAAAATTCTCATTTTAATCTAATTCTAGAACAGCATGTCTTTTAGGTTTCATACCAAGAGAGCATATTTTTCCTCCTACGAAACTACCACTAAAACATTGCCTTCCTTTCCTCCCACGTGCCATACCAATGTCATACGTACAGCTAACATTAGAAGGCTCTAATCCTATCACTCTGTCTTAAAATGTGTTACTTTTTTTTCCTCCTAGAGAACTATTAAATGCCTTAAAAGGAGAAAAACTAAAAAGCCTTTTTTGAAATTATATCAGTGAGACAGCTATTCTTTAGGTTTCTCATTATTTGTAGACAGAGTTACAAAAAGTGTTTGAGAATAAACTACAAATTTTAATGGTAATATTTAGATGTAATTATCATGGGCTTATAAATAGAATTTCTGTTCATATAGGGGTAAAATTACAGGTATAACATAAATGCTTTGCTATTACACCATCTTCTGGTTAGGCTTGGTAACTGTGACAGAAAGGTTAAGTTTGGCATTTAGGATATTGAGTTCTGAGTACTCATCAATTGTTAAAAAATATATTTCATTCATATGAACAGAAAGAGCATATTTCTGACAATATGTTAGCTACATCTTATAATTTTTCTTTGGGTGTTTTTGTTGGGTTTTTTTTGTTGTTGTTGTTGTTGTTTTTTTTAAAGCAACTTACCAGAGTACTGAAAGATGAAGAAGATCTAATCTCTGTGATAGGTGGGTCAGGTGTTTGTGTATCAGTCACATCAAATGTAGGGTTGACCTGTTGAATATTTATTATGATGTTACTATTTCAACAGCAGCACAGAAATAGAAATACGACTTAAAAAGAAAGTGATCACACACTTAGCAGAGTCCAGGTCAATCAGTTCCTAACTCACATTCAAGTTCCTCAAGTCACGTACCACAAACAGATAGACTGTTGACATGCTTACTTCTTAAGTACCGACTTTGCCAAAATAACTTGAAAAATACCATTGTGGAAATCACGTAGGAGGTAACACTGAAATCTGTGATAAGTTAACTGGTCAAACAAATGACACTGTTCCTGAAACCACAGGAAAAACTGCTTTATGCTGGGACAATGTCAGAGGCTGATTGATCTGACATCTCAACACAACATCTGCAATTTTGCCCTTAATATCACAGTTGGACTACTTGCTTATTGTTTGTTATAGGACTTAATCTGTAGCTTTAGTTATATTTTGCTAACATCCTTTCCTGAAAGTGAAGCATTAACAAAATATCAGAGAATATAAAGTTTGAGAAAGCTGCTGCTTTTATGTATCTTATGGTTTCACCTAAGAATCAGATTAACCTCCCTATAAAAATTTTTGTGTGTATTTTCTCTACCCATATATTGTCTAGGTGTATCACAGCCTAAGATCTTTGTGTTCTCAGTATGATGTACAGAAGAACTATTTTCATTATTTTATGAGTTGGCAAAACTCACAGAAAGACTAGACAACTTTCAAATCGCCAGGAAGTCTGATGTAAAACTGAGCCAAATTTCTTTTCAACTTTTTATCAGTAATCCAACAGCAGCCTTATCAGAAAGAGCATTAATTCCAACCATTACATTGAAAGTGGAAAAAAATAAACAAGAACCCCAAAACTCACACTTACCTAGTGATGGGGTTATAGTTTAGTCGCTGAAAGTCTCTTGGATACAAGGGTAATCTTGTTTTGCCTTTTCAAGACAAAAATCCTACCATTTCACCTGACTGCCACAATTCTGTCTCTGCCAAAGCTCCTCACTCATCAACTGTTTTAGTGTTACTGTTTCCACAAGTTAAAATCCCTGATGGTAGCATCCATACATTGGCATATAGACCTTTAGGTCACAGACATGTTTTTTTAGTAGCTAGAATGTGATCTTATATCTGGAATTAGTAGCCAGGGGAGGAGGGCAATAGCATCTTGTATTGCCTGAAGACTTTTCATTCAGTTCATTTGGATTTCTGTAACTCACCTGCAGAAATTTAGCTTAAAATTAATGGAAGCAAGATCTTCCTCAGTAAATGTGAGTGGAGAAAGAAGACAAATGAAATTTACTAGCAAGCTAGAAGGTAAAGAAACATTTAAATACAGATATTACCAGAGTATTCAGGGTGAAAGTGATTCTCATGCTTTGCAGCACTTACAAATGAGAGATGACAAGAATTCCTTAAGGGGAGATCTTAATTCTGTTTTTAAGTTTGTGCACTTTTCTGACTAGCTCGTCCTTTGATTCAGTTTCAACAAGCCATTCTTCATCCATGACCTCTTTTTTATGCCTTCAAATTATAGTTGCATCAATCAAGAACAAGCAGGGACTCAGGGACAATCCAGAAAAGCCATTCTGCTACAGGGCCCTCATAGGTGAGCACTTAAAATTCTCCCTCATTTGTAGATAGTAGGATCTACTACTTCATTTGTAGATATTAGGATAAAGTCTCGTTTTCTTCCAATTTTTTCAAATACATTTGGAGAAAAGAAAGGAAGAAAGGAGAATCAAAGCCAGGTAACATGGTCTAAGTAATAACCTTCTATTTAGCTAAAAGTTCTACCATTTTAACTGGACTTCTGCTTGACATCATCTCAACAGAAACATGATTAATGGAAGTCTGCCCTGAATATAGTATTGCTTACCACTTTATCAGTGCTGAAGTGAGGAAGAGAGAAACTGAATATTTTACTTTTTTCCTGTCTATAAATATCATGCCTATTGAGCTTAAACAGGCAACTGTCCCAAAGAACTTACACTTGTTCAGGGCCCACCACAACCAGAGTAATTTGTTTCTGACATTCAGTCAGTCCTGCAATAAATATAATTAATGCATTATTTGAGCATCAATCCTACTACAGGCAGCTAAGACTAAAGTCATTTTCTGACATGCATCATTTGAGCACTAAAGAGAGGACAATGCATCTGCAGGATTCTGCAGAAGCACAGCAGGTGCCTACCACCTATCAGTACTTTAATATGGAGGAGCTACTGTAGTATTATTACTAATAGCTCTTGAAACATCCTCTTTGAGATAATATCTCCTTGTTACATGCATCACAGATATTGCAGAATGAGTTAAATGCTTTTCTTGAGACAGGTTGCTAAGTAAATATATGGTGTTATTAAGTTAAGAAAATGTGCTCTTTATGTGGAAGTGTCACATCCTGGAGTTGCAGTGAAAGTTCCACTGCATACAGTGCTGCTTATTACTTCATCAGAGACAAGAGGAGGATGAGGAGCACTGTAAACACTGACTACTGGTACAGCAACTGTCATAAGCCATATTAAAAAAAATATAAAACCATTAAGCAACTAGTCAGAAAGAGCATCTAAAAAAAAGTGTCTAAAGAAATGAACACAAAAACATGAAGGCTGTAGAGAAATCCTTCTTACAAATATTTGTTTAATATTGCACTAAAAATGAATGAGATAATGGAATTACTCTAAATGTTAAAGTTCCAAATGACTTGACATTTCCTAACAAGGTGATGCAGTTGGCTGTAAAATAATCTTACCAAACATATTTGAAAAGACAACTTTAAGACACAAGACAGAAAACCCAGAAGACTAAAAAAGCAAGGTAGGGAGAACTGTCATGTATTAAAAGTTTTCAAAATCACTCTTTCAAAGCTTTGCTTTAATTTCCTGGTAAACTAATATATAAGTATTTTCATTATCATCTTCTAATATGATAATACAATTATCACATTTTGATCCATCACATAGGAAAACATATTTGAAGAAATGTTTCTATAGAACCTTCCATGCATTAGAAAAATTAATAAAATTAACAGAGGAAGTTTTAAACGACTCACACAAAGTATTTCCTAGGAAAGTGATACAGCTACCTGTGAAACAGTGTCTCCAAACATACCAAGAGAAAATCATCTTTCAATTTGATTAAACACTGTTCTTTGTTCTAGACTAGAGCCCACAAGGTAAGCAAGCCATATATTCTTTTTTTCTACTGCCACCTAGTGTACACGCAGATTTTCTTCATCTAAGAAAATATTTACAACTCAAATTACACTGAAAATTTTAAGATATAACTAAATCAACAGAAGCTATTTATGCTCAAGATATAAACTCTATGTACCTTAATATTGTTCAAGCCTCAAAGCTATCTTTTGAAAGGAAACTTTTTCTATCTTACATCTATTTTAAAGAAGTCTCTAGTGTAGGAAATGTCAATTTGGTACAAACATGGAATGCATTTTTTAGTATATTTCAATAAAACTGCATTACTGATTAAACATACTGTTTTCAAATAACTCCAAAAGGTCCTTCTGTGATAGAGAGACAATGACTGAAATTCATCTCAGCTAAATTTAGACACACTGCTAGGCACCTATATTTGAGCTGGTCCTCCAAGATTACCTCTATGGTCAATATAAAAAAAGTAGGTGCCTTCAGAGAGCAAGTCATTTATTTACATTTCCAAATAGTCTGATCAGTGCAGTTGGAGAACAGTTGTAAAGATTTGTAAGTCAAGAACAGGAAATTCAACACAAAATTCAGGCTACTGTTGGTCTGAAGAGGAGGAGATACAAGTAAGGAACTCCTTGTAAAAGTGAATTATGTGTCAAAAATAGGCAGGCAGAGAGAAAAAAAACTAGAGAAGGGGACTTTATTACTGGTTCTGTGTATAGCTTGCAAGAGTGAATACAGAAAAGTTATGAGACAAGGTGAAACTGTACACAAGCTCTGAAGGCAAAATACCAGGTGATACTTGCAATTTCTAATGCCCTTGTGCAAGCTGCTTTATTTGAAACAGTATTTCCAACGCTGTGACGTGTGAAAACACTGCAACTCTGTCTCTGATCATAGCTGAAGAAACCAGCTCAGCATAACTCGGAGCAATGCATTACAACACATCTCAAGTGCCTAGATGACATTGTAGTGGCTTGTAACAAACTTAAATGGTCACCTATACTTCTAAATACCCCATATCTGAACTGCCTCCTCTGCCTGCCTGTAACTCTTGCATATGTTACCAAGTCACTTAGAATACTATTACTTCTGTTTAGTTGAGATCAATTATATTACCCCATTCATAGAACTGTGAAGAGAAAGGAAGAGAATAAAGAGAAAGGAAACAGTTCTGCATATTATCTGAGGCATAGGTGAAATAACTAGGAAAAACTGTGTCATTACAATTGCTATGGTGTAGTGGAATATATCAACCAAAGACTGGGGAATCTCCATCCCTCTTCAAGGCCCTCTAACCAGACACAGCCAACTTTATGTCCCACTGACAAGACGAACAGGTGACCTCCAAAAGCTCCCTCTGACATATCTGTGATTCTATCCTTCCTTTCCCTTATACATTAGAAACATGATGAGCCAAAGAAAGATGAGGGTGGTATTGTGGTGGAACCGCTTAATGCTAAAATTCTCTCCATTGCCTCTGGTTTAGAAAGATATTGGGATACTAAAAAAAGTTTTAACCAAAGAAGGACAATTTTTTTTTTTTTCTTCTCCAGAGTACAGCATAGCACAGGGGGGCTAGACATGATGCTTTCTCTCAATGACATGAGTAAATATTTAAGAAGACAGAACACAAAAAAATTTCAAGCACCATTAGTGCCACTAAATCATAAGACTGTTGGGAGTAACCTGATGCTTGTTTTGTCTTGATAAATTATGTTTCTGCTCAATTGATGAGGTCTGTTCTTCCTCACCATAACAAAAATCCTGTAATTTTTGTTAAGACAGACAGGAAGGGCAATAAAAAAAACAGGAAAACACATACAGAGCAACAAAACTTGATAACTTCAGCTTAAATTTGTCTAAATTAGTATATTATTACATTAATTCTGAAAATTAGATGCAAAACAGATCCTAATAACTATTATTATGTTATTTAATTACAAATATAAAATACAGTACCTTACAATAATATGAGTCTTGTGGAACTATTAGACACTGTTTTGTCTCAAAGAATTTAATACACTTCATGTTTATTTGAAAGAAATACATTCTACTGACAATGCAATGTTAATAGAAAACTAAACACAATAACCCTATTCTTAAAATTCTGAAATCAGGCCAGAAAATATACTACGACGAGTCCAAAAGTTTGCTACGACAAATGCCAAAGTCACACAGTGCTTTCACCACTCTGGAGCAGTTAACTCAGGAACCCATAAGCGCCTACAGATGCTGCAGCCATGAATAAATGCAGACAATATGGTAAGTGAATCTGTCAAAGCTAACATTCAACTATCACATTTCCTTGATGTGCCCTTTCAGTATTGACAATGAGGTGCTTCCTAGCCTTAGTTTAACTTTAGCCTTAACTCATTAGTGCTTTTTCAGTGCTTCTCAATTACCTGGGATCAGGAACAGGAAAAAAATATTCTGAAAAGTTGCTTTAGAGTATATTCACATCTTTGCCAAGCACCTGAGCATCAAAGGTCTGGAAATACGGACCTGACAAGCAAGCTACTGAACCCTGCAGATAAAAGCTACTGTGTTTATTCAGCACATGCTCTAACTCGGTGCAACCTGAATGGATCTTGAAACCAACTGTTGATGTGACAAGAGTAGCTTAAATCTGCTGGCAGATGCTGTGATTGAGTTTGTTCTGGCACTGACCAACTATTCTGAAGGCTGGTACCAGTAAACTTAACTTCATTCATTGAATATGAAAGTTCAGCACAGAAGTTTGTTTATGAAGCTTGTCATACATGCAGTCATCCTGTTCTTGTTCTGCCCAAAATGATAAACATCAGAAACCTCATCCAACCTGACAACAGAACCAGGCACATGAGAAATCTTAGTGATGGATTCTATCAGAGTTCCCCTACTCCAGCAAAGTGTTTTCAATCTTTATACTATTCATATTGCATATATTCATATTGCATACACACCCATCCACCCCAAAAAACCTCTCAATATCCCCAAATGTCAATGTTTAAAAACTTTGAGCAGGAAACAAATGCCATGGGAGCAGTATCTACATTTTATATGAACATAATCAGGTTATGGTGAATTTCTATGGTATTCTGGTAGTATATGACAACAACCAAAAAGTTTCAAAATTTACCTCTGATACAGCTCTTTAACAGTAGAGACACCTGGAGAAATCAAACTGGATAAAAGTACAGGCAATCACCATGCAGAAGCTCTATCAAAGATAGTCACAAATACAGCATAAACAATAGCTTCATTGAAGGCATAGTACTGTTCACCAATTTGCTTTTAGACAATCTGACAAACAGAGGATTTCTTCCAAATATTGACACAGAATACTTGATATTTTTGTTCTCTAATTTCCAATACTTCCAAGGGATGCCAGTAGCTGCTTTGACAGTAAAGTAGTTCAAGAATGAAGTTACCAGGAAATCAGACTACATAGTGACATAAAACACACTACTAGCCTAGAAAGCATTTCTAAACTTTTAGACAGATAAAGATCTCCCCGTGATACCTATTGGTCTTGGAAAGAGGAACAGCTTGTGAGAACCAAGCATGTGACTTTCAGTAACAATGCCACTTTGTCCTGCTTATAATGATGTATTTTGATTAGTATTCTAAAGCTCATTTTAAATCCAGATACCTTCTGCAGCACTTGCCACGTTGCTTCAGAAACCAGATTATCACCCATATTTTGATTAATTCAGATGTAGAGTACAGACTTACCCAAGAAGCATGAAAAGAATTTCAGCATAAATCTGACAGCATCAGCTAGACTAGTAACCTTAATGTGGATTCATAAATTAGGGTTGTTTCCAGAATATTATGCATAACAATAAAAAGCTCTCTGGTATGCATAGAACACATTTAACTATAAATGCCAGACAGTCTTTACAAATTTACTAGTTTCCGATATTAGATAATTTATTGCACTCACCTCAACTGATTCGAGTTTTTCATCATGGACATGAGGTGACCTCGGGTATATATCAAGAAGATGAGGAGGATCATCAATATGTGTTCTTCTAAAATTGTGTTTAAGGACTTCTTTATAATCAAAAGAATCAAAGTTGGTTTTCCACAGTAATACCTGCAAGAAGCCACCATATCAGTAACTGCTTGAAGTCTATTCAGTGTTCAAAACATAACTATTCAGTGAAGTCTGTTATTACTACTAGAGCATTACATCATAATGAGCCTGCAGTAATCATTTAGTCTGATCTCTACTAGAACACAGGCACTTCCCCAGAGTATCTTGTGCCTCAAGTCTGAAAGATGTGGTTCAGTTTATTAAAAAAAAAACCAAAAGAACTCCAACTCTAAAATATGTCCATAATCATAAAACAAAGCAAGATTCTGTGCCACTGGACCTGTATCAAGTTACTTTTCTGCCAAATCAAGAGGACATATACTGTTAAGTTTCTGTCCCCTACAAAGGCTTGCAGGTCTAACAAAAAAGTTTGAGAGAATAAGAGAAGTGACAGAGTTCCACAGAACTCTAAAACACCTGGTTCCAGTGTTTTAGCAACAGTAATCTGTTTCTGGACCTTGTCCAATTAGGTAGAAACAATATACAACAGTCACACAATGGCCAAATGCAGAAGTAAGGTCATAGTATGCAGAGGTAGTCCAAAGGTGTTCTATCTAGTCTTATGGATGTTCTGGGAAATCAGACAGTAACACACGCTACATTTACAGTAAACTAATAGTCACAGTGAATCGAGAAGTCCCACAACTATTCTCCTGGCAGACCTGGAAGAGGGATGTAGACAGGTCAGCAAAATAGGATGTTTGTGCAGTACATGTGTATATACACCAATAGAAAAGGGATGCTGAGGAATAAAGTTCTTAGGTTTACTGCAGATAAAGATACATATACACTGGTAGTTACGTAACAGTGGTTAGCACTGAACATTTTAAAACTTAGAAAAGTGAAAGTTCCAGCAAAATAAGTAGACCTCTCCCGCCAAAACTTGCATAAAACAAAGGGAAAAACTTCAAAAAATACAGGAAGGCCTGTATTCAATATCAGACCTACTAGGACTACTTTCCAAATTCAACACTTAATTGAGAAAGTGATTCCTGATGAAACTGCATCTTCCCTCTCATGCATTCAGCATGAAAGCAGTACATCAAACTGCCGAGAAACATGAGAGAGTTTACAGATTTTTACCTACTCTCTCCATGACCCCATGCACCACCAGCTCTACAGCATGGAATTAGGCAAAGAGAAATGCAATGACATGACTGCACTGAACATGCATGTAATTCAGGGGTCACCAAATTCAAAGGAAGTTTGCAATATGACAGGCATTCCCAAGATATGCTGGCATTAAGTTGGGAGGCTGTGTTAGGCTTAATACAGTAGGTATTTTCCATCATCAGAGCTTCTCAGATGACTCTTCTGTCATGTGACCCAGTTTAATAGATGCATTTTGTTTCCTCTCAAGTCAAGTATAACATACCAATCATCACAAAACTCAAAATGAAATACTAATGAAAGGTAAGGTCAACAATTCAGAATTACTTAGGAATCTAAGTTGCATGCTGGAACTTAAAAAAAAAAAAAATCCTATTAAAAAGTTGAGTATGGAAAAGAAAAGATTATACCAGTGAGTCAAGAAATAAATAACCCTTGTTCCTGTTTATTCTGTGGTTTTAGTTTTTTGTTGTGGGTTGTTTTTTATGTTTTTCTTTTCAGCCTGGGGTTTTGTTGGGGTTTTTTTTCCCCACTTGTAAAATTACTGTTGGAAGTTTGGTAACCTTTGCACTTTTCCAGTAGTTGCAAATCTTGGCAGTGCTTCTAACTTAACACTTTGTGACAGACAGCAATTTTAATTTTTTTTTTTTCTTTGAGTGCCTTCAAGTCATTCCAGAAAAGTATGCTACCTGAAGCATTAAGTAAAAACCAGAAACAGACTGCATTCTTTCTAATGATACTGAAGTTTTTAATTGAAAATATTTATTATTTTGCTGAAATTTCAAACTCCACAAAACCGAATATAAACATGAGTCATGGTAAATTCAAAATATGTCAATTTCTACTTGATGGCTTTCTCTATGTACATTGAGCTTTTAGCTTTTTATAACAGGAAACAGTGAAAAAGACAACTAATACTAGTGTACATTTCAGACTGAAAATTTCATCCTTGTTCTACAAAAGCTCTTTCTTTTGGAAAATGTAAAAATCTAATAGAGATAATTCCAAGCTTGATAGTACTTTTCTAATATACCACAGCAGATGAAGAGTAATTATATGACTTGCTATCTAATTTAACTTTTTTTATTTTAAGTCCTCAAACAGTTTTTTCCTGTGTAAAATTCATTAATTTACTGTTCCACCAAAGTAAATTAGTAAAGCTAACACAAGACTTTTTTTCCCAATTCTAGCCAAGGTTTCACCAATAATACAGCTTAATTCTTACAATTAAAGTATAGGGACTTCAAAAGAATTGAAAATCTAATGGAGCAGCTAGGCCTTAACACTAACTGCAACACAACTGCTTTGTTGACACTGAATTGTAACACTAAAAATATTTTTATTTTAAAAATCATTCTTTTATTTTAATATTTAAAATGGAAGCAGGTAGTATTGTGGTCTTCTCCTCATCATAACACTCAGTAGAAAGCCCACATAACACACCATTAGACAGAATGTAAGGACACTGTAATTAGTATATTACTGTGACATACTACATTAAACGCCCATCCACTGCAACAAACATTAAATCATTTAATTTAAAGAAAAAATACCACAAACCTGAGCATCTGCTCCACCGGAGGCAAATTTTTCACCACCTTTTGAAAAAGCTACAGAAAGTACAGGTCCCTGAAAAAAAAATAGCATATACTAGAATTAAACTTTTACTGTAATCATGGTATTTTAATGCAAAGAGAAAAACACTGGCACCATTATCTAATATAATACACTGTTCCATTTTAATAAAATAAGCAAGAATTTCACTGTAGTGAAATTTCTGCCAAACAATTTGATTGAAGAGTTAATATTGCACATTTTTGTAAGGTGCTGCATTACAATCACTACAATCAATACTCGGAAAATAGTGGCATTTTCGTTAGATTTTATACTTGAACTCTGCAATGAAAAATCATATAGTATGTATTACATTACTCAAGACAATGTATTTGAATGATTCATTATAAAAAATAGGGTTTGTTTTGCATTAAAAGAGATGAAATGCCTGCCACTCTTCACAAAAGTTACCTTCTATAAGCTTCCCCCTCCTTAGAATAGACAAAAAGACTAAGTGCAAAATAACATGATTTTGAAAATCAAGAGAGTGGATTTTTAATGAATCCAGAACATGAGCTATTACTTAACATTAAGCCTGTAAAAGTGACAGGTAAAAAGCATGGCCACAGGTAAAACTGATGCATTGCCTTAACCACTTATAACATTATGCACTTACAAGGTGCATTAATACATCACCTTGTTATCCACTAAAGTTTACGCACAAGTTGTAAGATAGAAGACAAAATGGCATAAATGCCACTTTCCCTCTGAAAAGATACTGAATGATCTCCACTTAAGGGGATTATTGTGTATACCTTGTGTCCATGGAGAGTGTAAATAAGTCTTTCTTCTAAGAGGTCCAGAATCTTAAGGGTACCATCAGTAGAAGCAGTGATGAGGTAGTTACCAGAAGGATGGAATGATACACAATTAACCCCTGCTCTGTGAACTAATTTACAGAAGACAATATTCAAAGGCTGTAGATATATACTAAGAGGAAATGTACACTTTATTTCTTTGCTCTTTTCTACTTCTCAAAGAATACCCTACTTCATTTAAGGGAAAAACAACCAAAGTGCTGGGGCACAGTAGACTCTCCAAAGTATTTGCTTAGTTCTGTTCTAAAAAATTAAGAGATGCAAAGAAATAAAAAGGATTCAGATTGGATTTTTAGGGTTGCTAGACGACAAGAAGATACTTACAATATGCCAAAATGACTTGTTCGTCCACTTTCCCCAGTAAGGAATAAAAGAATATACTCTTAATAATTAAATCACATTTCATTGCAAAGAGCTCCCTCGTAAAGAAAGTAAAACAAACTACATTGCTTTTACCTTTGAAATGCTGCAGTAGCTTGTTAATTCGAATATCCCACAGTTTCACTGTATGATTGGAACCCGCAGAAACTATACATGTTCCACTTGGGTTGAAATCCACAAAATTTGCAAATCTAAATATAATTAATGAAAACAGATTGATTATGTGTTTCCACAGAAATAATTAGGTGTATATATACAGAGAGAGATAAAATCCATAATATTAACACTGAGCAGCTATAAACCTGTGTGAAATCCACATATATGGAAACTCAAACACGGCATTTCAAGTAACTGAAATAAATAAGCACAAGAAAACAAGATGTACATGATAAATCAGACTGTATAATGTGGCTTTTGTTGAAAATATAGTATAATTGACCCAACTCAAATCTTCAGAGTTTGTGTTGGAGTATAAAGATCCTAGAACACAGTGCTGCAAAGAGTTTGTAAGCAGCAAGTAAAATAATTTTGTCTAAAAACTGAGTATCTAGCTATAACAATATTTTAGATTGGAAAAAAGGATGAACGCAGCCACAAAATCAGCAGAGCACATGTACAAGACATATATTCCACTGACTTGTTAATTAAAACTCTGTTTTCAAGATGTTTAAGAAAACTGCATATAAGTAAAAGCAAGTACTTTTTAAACTTAAAGGAGGTCAATCACTGAAGCTAATGGAATATTGTTTTCATCAACAAATGGAAAATTCTGAAACTTTTCTTCTTGTTGAAGCATCCAGTATCAAACAGCATTACCAAAATGGAGGGAAAGCATGAAAATGTTCCAAAAATCCAAGAATAACCCTACTTCTGTTTGGATTATTCTTGATTTCTGGAAAACATCTAGAGAAGTGCAGTCAGTTAACCTCTTCAGAACAACACTGTATGAATTATTTTACTTTAAATGGGTGATAAAAGTTTGATCTATTTTCAGATTTGACATATACAGATGTTAATATCACAGAAGATTAACTTAATCTCATTAAAATTACACATTTACATTTCTCCTTTTTTTTCTAGTAACACTTACCCTTCATAATCTGAGAAGCTATTAATACAAGTTTTATTTCTCGTATCCCAAATCTTAACAGATTTATCCTCACTGCAAGATGCTATTATTCTTCCATCAGGTGAAAATCTGCAACGTGCAAGTGCATACATTATTAAACAACTGATAGTACCTAAATTAGCATTAGAGACATGTCACAAAATACCAGATCCAAGAAAGTCTGTTTGAAATAAAGATGTGCAACATTTAAAGGACATTTGAATTTCTCATATTTCTCAGGGAGTAATAAAACTGAAAAGCTTCTCCCATTATTCATCCCCTCCTCCATTTCACCAGCAACTACAATTAAAAACAGAGCCATAAGCAAGAGAAAGAAAGGGAGAAGGGGAGGAAGGTATCAGCAGGCTAAAGATGTCACTTCAGATGCCAAAGAGATTATTATAGAAAACCATAGGCAAAAAGGCAAAGAGGACACAGTAGAACCTTGTGTTTCATTTTAACGAACATGTATGTTCTCCTCAGGGTTCTCCCTAGCCTTAAAAATTGCTAGCGAAGCATTCATGATTACTCCTAGACTAGCAGAAGAGGTTTATAAATTGGAAAATTGATTTGTCTAGAATTTCTTCAAGCGTTATTATTTCACATCTTAAACAACTGCAAAAGAACATTAGAAAATTGTTCTAAGAACTTTCACATGCAATTTCCTAGAGCTTTTCTTTTACTTTGCAACAATCAGATACTTTGAAAGTCGGTAAGGCTCTGCACTTCACCCGTGGTAAATTTCTTTCTCAAAGTGGTTTAAATCAGACATCTCTTAGCTGCAACTTTTCATTAATATGGAGAAAAGGAAAAAAAAAAGCAGCAAAGAACCATCTTTTCTTGTCTTTGAAGGGCTGTCCTGTCTTTAGACTGTGAATCATAACTTGCAGTCCAAAGCCCATTTCTTTTACCTTTTCCAATTATGTAAGCTTTACTCATTTTAACTCATTACCATTCTTTTGTGCCACTAGTGCTCCAAGGATAGTTGAGAACACCCCTGCCATGCATAATAAGTCTAAAAACAAGTGAATGCTAAGAAATAAGTTAATACAGCACAAAACCGAAAAAGACTGGGTGAAAACAGAATACGGGCTGAACATAAATAAAGAAGACCCTAATTGTCCTTCACAGTAAAAGAATAAACACACAGCAACAGATTTAATATGTACATATATTAACACAGAGCAAGCTTTCATACTTCAGCTAGGAGACATATACAAAACTTGTGTGCATGAAATTGATTGAAATTTAATTATTGGTGATAGATCATCAATTGTCTTACATAGATTTTTCTTCTTAGTTCTCCCCTGGGACATAAAAACCCTTTGCTTTGTTAGGAGTTTTTCTACTTTCAGAAGAGAATAAAAACAACACTTACTTGGCACAGAGAACCCAATGAGTGTGTTGGAATAGGGTAAACAAAAGGCGCTGACTGCAAACACTCCATATTTTTATTGACCTATCATTGGATGCTGACACTAGAGCGTAGCCATCATGGGAGAAGCTCACACTACGAACAGATGCTGTATGTCCTTTCAATACTGATGATTCTCCATGACTAAGGGGTGGGCGGGAAGAAACAAAACCCCAAACAACAAGTCACAAACCACAATTATATTAAACTTAAGAGTTTCAAATCCCCTAAAACTCAACATTAACATATTTAGAATCTTACCCAAATGAAAAAGAAGCACATAGAGGCTAAATCTTAGTGCCACCATTATTTTTTCATTTATTTGTATGTTATATCATTCTTTAAATTGCATTTAATATGACCCAGTTTTAGGGAACTGTGCAATTAATTAGCAACATTAGCCCTTAGTACCATTAAAATTAGTATTTAAAGATTTTTTTTATACAGTAATACAAAATGCTTAAAAGTCAATGTAACATCAGTTTTTCTAAGATCATTCTGAATGGCTCATAATCACTACTACTTAAGAACAGTCTAACAAGGCAAGTTGATTAAAAACGGGTTTTTTTCCAAAAAGCTATTTTATTTCCTTCACCACTTGTCTCCTCAAAATGAAGTACAGCCATGCAATCCTTACTAAAATATAATCTTTAAGCTAGAGAAATACTGCCAAGCATAGTCCTACAGACATGAAATTGTGACCTCTGAATTGCTGTATTTTTCTTTTGAAACTACAGAATACTCAGTAAAGACCAAAGTAACACAGCAAAGAGCTGTGCTGTTTGTGCTCCCCAACTTCTGTTTCTGTCAAAGCCCAGGCACATGGGAATTAAAAAGAAACTTTTCTTGAGCAATGACTCCAGTATTCACACTGCACTTTAATGAAACACGTATCTGGCACTGCCCAGTTATACTCACATGCAAGGAATCCATAGTCTGACAGTGTGGTCTTGAGAAGATGAAGCCAGTAGCTGCCCATCTGGTGAGAACTCTACGCTGGTCACTCCTTCTGCATGGCCTACAAATCTGTAAGCTCTGCATTGTGTCTTCAGCTTCCATACCATAAGAAACCTATCCAAAGAGCAGGTAGCTGGCAAGAAGTAAAAGATATTAGTAGTCTGCTCATTGTTCTTAGAAAAATCAGAGTTAATGACTATGGATTTGGACTCAACAGTGAACTTACTGGGTTTCAGGGGGAGGGAGGACTTGTTGAGTTTTAATGGATACTTGGCCTGAGCAGAAGCCTGGCATCAAGCAGTGCCAAAACCAGGCTTTTCAAAAGGTATTACAGGACTGGGAGGAGTAAAGGATTAATTCCTAACAGGTAGCTCTCCCACATATTAAGCAGACTGTCTTACAAATACTTGGAAGACAGAGAACGACAATTCCAAAGCCATACATCATCCACATCGTTAAGTACAAATCCAGATTTGGTGCTCCCAAATACTAAGAACTATAGATAAATTCTTAAGTAATCTCATTTTGATCTCTGCGATGGAATTTTTTTCAAGCATCAAGTGTTTAATTCTGAAAAAAACAAGCCAACTTACAACATAATTTCTAACACTTCAGATATCTACACTAAAGTGAAGATGTCCATATATGGTAATTTGATAATCCTATTTAAGTACCAATTTTATAATACTAACATTTGTCTAGTTCAAAACACAACATAAAGTTGTTAGTCTGGGAATAGAAAGAGCACCCTTTTTCTGTGCAATCACTTTACAAGTGGACCATGCTACCTACATTCAAAAAGGCAAACATTCCTTTTACTAGAGTTTGATCATTTTCAGGAAACTAAAACCAGCAAAGACAATAAGCAGTTGAATTAAGCTGGCATGTGCAATATTTCTGTGTCACTATTATCTTCATCTCTGCTAAATGCTAGCATACAGCATAAATAAAAACAAGGTATTCACACTCCCATCACTCAGTTATAAAATTCCTATTCCTAACAGAGAAAAGGAGGGAGAAGAACAGGGACTTCCTGAAAACTGAAGAGGACATGAAGAGGATGGCTCTTCTCTTCCCACTCTTTTTCAAGCACCAACACAGCACAAACGAATTGACTTTGTTTACTATCATGTGAGGCAAGGTAAGCCTCAAACAAAAGTGTTAGAATATTAAATACAAGATATTAAATTCCTTATGAATTTGATACAGAAGTATTATTTTTATTCCCCAAAGACTAGCTTCTGCTAAAAAACATGAGACCAGACTATCTCTATGTCCATATCAATAGGCCCATATTTGACAAAGAAATACAGGATATTTTCACCCACTTCGATTTTTCAGAACTCTGTTTTACAGCAGGCTCTTCCTAGTTGAAAGGATCTCTTTTTCCCCTTGAGTCAGAAAAATGTAATCTAAAGTGGCATGAAACTGAAAGGAAGAAGTGAAGCATAAGCTAAAATAGAATTTGAAGGCACTGGAAAGTTGGAAATGTGAAACAGACAAGACTGATGGTTTCCAAAACAAATAATTCATGAACTACCAAATATCTATGGTACCTTATGAACTGCATGAATGCACAGTGCAGTAGCAGCTGCCTTTGCTTTCAGTTTTAAAAACAGAATGAAATATTCTTTGAAAGATGACAGTATAACACATTCAAAGCCTGGTTTCTTGAAGCTTGCTCTCTCACAGATAAGTTATCCCAAGGTTAATGAGACACAAGGAGTGACCTGAAGTTCTTTCCGTGGGACACTCACAATCATCTTCCTTGTTTTCCCTCTGGACCACGTTGCCCATACTTGCATGGCATCCTCTCTCCATCCTTACGTGCATTTCTCTCTTGAAACCATCTGCCCATTATCATGATACACAAAGATTACCACCATCTCCAGCACTGCAGTTTCAGCCCAGACAACACCACCCCAGGGCTGATGGAGGGAAGAAGTTCAGGATTTGCACAGGAAAGGATGCGTAACTGACAGACCCATTGCAGAAATATTTATCTAAGGCACACAGGCTGATGTTGCTCTATATTTGAACAGCTTGGGAGAGACAAACGCAAAGAAACTCTAAGCCAAAACTCTGCATCTATATTGAACTTTGGCCCCTCTCCTGTCAGGGAAATCAAGCTCCCTTACCATTAATGAAGCTCAGCCAAGGTAACCTATTCCCTGTTGAAGAGGGCTGAAAACAATTTTGGTGCATACAGCTAACACTCAAGCATTTCAGTGTAATGGTAAACATCTTACTTTAACCACAAGCAGAAAATACAAGAGTCCATAGGTTAACTACGTTTCCAGCAATACTAATATTTAAAACAGTTTTATCCATGAAAATGTATTTTTATCAAGTAAACGTCACTATTTCTACTCCATTCTAGGGGCTTTTGCCTACTTCATAACAATGCTGCTTCTCCAATTTCCTCAAGTGCAGTATTTTAAGGATGCACAGGTGATGCATTCTGACAGCACTTACTGAGTACATCAGCACCCTACAGTGACTTTCAATTACCAGATCACCACTAAATAGTCCACAACAGATCTTCAAAGCTAATTTAAAGTACTGGATCTGAAACAAAAGAAATACAGAAGGTCCACAAGAACTTTTTAGGATGTGTGGTAGCACAAGCAGGCCTGTTGCTCCTTAAAGAACACGACACAACCAGTACCACGTTTAGAGGTGAAAGACAATTTGTCCTTACTATGAAACTATTTGACCAGCTGCAAAATATAACTAAAAAATAGAAATCTGAAAATTCACACTGAGCTAACTCCAATATGCAACTTAGTGCAGTTTATAACATGAGTGCCTTTGTTTTAAAAAAAAAAATTAATAAAAATCAGTGCTTCTGTACACACCTAAGTATGGCTGATACATCACTGGGTAATTTGCTCTTCTGTTAATGAGTCATAACAGAATTGAACACCAAAGAATAAAGACTTGGCCTTAGGCAACAGCGAAGTTTACACACCCCTTTGCTGCAGATCTCTAAACAGATATCTGAGCTTCACATATGACACAAAAAAACCCTTTGTGCTGTTTGCAATAAAGCAAAGTTCAATTTATAAACTGTGATTATGTATACTATGGTATACACTTTCATATATACACACATATGTATGAAGACACAAGTTGCCACAATACAGACTTACCACTTCACTCCCACAATACCACAGTGGTGACTAAGAAAGTTGTGCAAAGATCAGAGCAGACAAACTCAGCCTGGCTTTAACAGCGATGTACCTCTCTCAAAATGCTGAAGCATCGCCAATAAAATTAATTGCTCAGTGCAAGAGTTACAGGTCAGTGCATATGATGGGTGTTTGAATATTCAAACACCACGACTACCAACAAATCCCCACACTTTACAGGAGCCCTGCAACTCTCAATGTGATAAGGCGCAACATCACAATACAAACACATTTGGGAATTGCAAGATTTCCTGTTTGTTCAAAAACAATTATTAATTGAACTTCTGTCAAGAAAGTCAATCCAGAATTCTAAGCACAGTGGATAAAATACAAGGAACTTCTAATAATTCACATAACCTCAAATTCATGATAGTTTTTATTGCATACCGTATGCACTCACACATTAGAACTGAAGAGTCAGCACACCAGTCAACATTTAATATCATTCTGGATTTTATTTTTGAAAAAGAAACCCCAAAGCCCTCCACATTTATTCAGTGTTAAGCTTACATTCAATATTTTTTAAGTCACTTAGAATCAGTAGTTTAAAATATGTACAAGTGTTCACCAAATTTTCAAAGTCTAACAGAATAGAAAACCATTCAGAGTTTCAGATTTTCCAGAAATCTGTACATACTGAAAAATAAACTGGATTGGAGTATTTCTGTAGAGTAGCTGCAACTCAATTCAAAACAGAACTTGACATGGCAAGGTGTTTGTTTGGGTTTTTTATTTCTTCTCTCTTTCTCTAGTCCCTCCTCCTTTTATTCCCATAGGGATGATTTTTTTTTTTTAAGGCCAGGTTATTTACTTTTGGGGTTTTTTTCCAATTAGTTTATAAATAACTCCAGAAACAAAATGGGAGGTCATGGGGAGGAGGAAGCATTCAGATACATACAGAGAGAATAACTTTCAACACTAAGAGGCAGATTCACTTAGAATTATTGCTTAAACAGATAAGGAACACTTTAAATGTCCATTTTAACATGAAGGTAGTTCTTTGTAAGAAATGCAGTTTTTGCCAAGTGCTACAAAAGTTAACTCTATAAAAGTTGCATAGTCTACATTCACATCATTTAATTATTTTCATCTGAGGAAACATGCATTGCATATACAACTTATGACCTGCCATATAGGAGAACATAGGCCTTTTTCCTGTCATTTCTTTTGAATATGACAGTCTACAGCAAGCTTTTCACAAAAGCCCATACTTTATTTAATGAATTGCCCCAGTACATAACAACTGGCTACCTTTTCAAATTTGATAAATGGTTCATAACTTGCAGGTTCACAAAATAATTTCTTAACTACAGAGTGAAATGGAATTTTTCAGGAATGTTTCCCTTACGTAGTAAAAAGTTCCCTTTTTAGAAACAAAAAAAAACCCCAAAACCCAAATGAACAACCCCACACCTCCCCACAAAAAAAAACTTAGGAGAAAAAAAAGAAAAAAATCAAATTGCAAGTAACTGCCTAAAAATAAGTTAAAGACTTAAGAGAATCCATGCCACACAGTGGCAACCATTTTTACCATGATTCAATCCTACATCCCAAGCTCCAAATTTTCCTCTTCTGTTCATCTTCTACCTTAGCCTGTTGTCACACGAACTTCTCAAAGCTTTCAAACCACCAAGATTTAAGAATACATCTTAATTTGCTCTTGCTTTATTCTTGGCAAAAGTTCAACTGCATCAGGTCTCACCCCCTTTTACCCTTCTACCTACTAACACCTCCAGCAAATGAACACCTACTTGCTCACTAGCTCAAGCTCCTACCTACCAGCCCCACGTCAAGAATTACTAAATTGTGGCTACTGAAGAACATTTATTACTTCAGTGAAAACAATCAAAAATGCTGGAATGCCCAAAACATTTGGAAAAATATTCAATCATATTAAATCACATAAAGCTAAAAAACAGATACTAACACAAGATTTTTCTTCAAATACACAATATATCCATCAAATATACCATATATAATCGCACTTAAAACAGATTAGTGACGTGATTCAACAATCAATATTCTTAAAAACTCAGCATAACAGGCTAGAGTAAACATTCTGAATAAGGCATTCTGTGAACCAGCTTACCAACAAAACTTGGTTTCCTCCAAGCTGTCCTTTGCCTTTTCAACTCCCCTCACGTCAACTAGTGCCAGCTTCCCAACCTCACCCGAGGTCCCCCATGGTACTAGTGTGACTAGAAAGAGGCAGCTTATGCTGCATTATTTCAAAACACTACCCAGGGCTGATGCATTCCAGCAGTTGCCAAAACACAAAATACAAAATAAAATAGCCAAAGTTTTCCTCTATGTTACATTCCTCTACCCTGCTGACAGACCAAATGAAAAAACCCCATACCTGGTGTAGAACACGTAAATTTTGCATCCCTAGGATGTGAGGCTGAGTGTGGAAAAGCCTATGTAGAGGCAACATAAACATTAAATATATAGCTAAGAAACTCTGGCAGCTAATGCAGTTCTGTGCTTTCCTTCCTTCTCCATTACCTTTACATGGAATTCTTACTTTTAGCCATCCTGTTTTTTCCCATTTGTGGTACCATCAGGATATCCTTGATTCCACTGCTACCACACTCTTCTCTAAATGCGTGAGAGCTCCTGACTAACCTCCATGAGGTACGATTTTTACAATAGGTACAACACTGCAAAGCAGTGCCAAAGCTAATCTACTAAATAAACATCCTGTTCTGCTATGTAATATAGCTAGTTGTTACCCTTAACAGCATGTACATTCCCAGAAAAATGCAGAATATTATAAGGCTTAGATTCAATTTCCACATCTATCTTCATTCAATCACATGTCTTACTTAGGGTGTTAGACACATATGTGATAATGCTTCTGCAACATAGGTCAGCTAATACTACTGCAATAACCTTAATTTTTTTCTTCTGTAAGTAAAGATTTTTACTTTCATTTAACGTGATCTTGCAGGATTATTGCATAATTGAGTTTTTCTAAGACAAAAAAAATACCTTAGTCCACTCAAAAGCCTTTGTTTTACCATAAGCCAAGCCAAGCCAAGACAAAGTAAGAACATGATGAATCAAAATTTTACAAAAATAAAAGGTATTAGATCTCTGTTCCATGTTTCAGAAACCAAACTTCAGGATTTCCTTTTGCTTTCCATACGGTTGATCACCACAGATAGTTTCTACACCACTACAGAAATGTTTGAAAACATTGCAAGGTATTCAAACGTTGGTATCTGCTCACACATATAAAAGCCTTGGAGATTTCAGTCCATTCAAATCATACTACCAGCAGTGATTATTTCTCAAATTTCCACATCTGGTTCTTATCTGCAGCATTACAAGTTCTCATTTGCACATCAGCACGCCCCTCGGTTGTGCGATAAGCAGTAAGGCACTTCCCTGAATGAGGATGATAAATGGTCCCATCTTCTTTAAAATGCCAGATAATAATTTCTGGGATAGGAGATCCATCTTTTGGGCAGCTCCTCATACCTATGAAGTCTTCACGGTCAGGGACTTCAGCACATAGCTCAGTTACAGAGTTAAATCTAATCTCCTGATTTGATGTATATTCAAAAAATTGGTTGCCTCCCTGACCATGACAGCCAAAGAGAGAAAGGTGAGACCCAGTAGGATTATGTTCTTGTAAGACATAGTCGAGGCACTCTGAAGGTATTCCTGTGCTGCGGATAGCACCGTGCCAGCCTGGACGATCTTCTGGTACATGCAACTCAGCAAACACATTGTTTAAATACCACTTAAAACTCTTGCATTTCAAACGCTCTCTAAGTATCTTTCTCTCAGAAATATCTCCATAGTTTTCTTTTCTTGCTGATGGATTTCTGTTGTAGAAGTGATCCTTGAACTCATCCATCCACACCTCAGCAGCACGTGCCGTGTTCTGAAGGAAATTTGGTCTAGCATAGGGTGCACGCTTAGGAAACACATGGCCCACATGGGAGCATGGATGAATTTCCAACATGCCTCCACACTGCCAAACCCTAAATGACAATTCTAAGTTCTCCCCTCCCCAAACATCCATTCCTGTGTCATAGGTACCCAAGTACTCAAAATACTTCTTGCTGACAGCAAACAAGCCACCAGCCATAGTTGGGGATCTGATTGGGTCAGTTTCATATTTGCGCCTGAGACGTTCATGTTTAGGCACCGAATGCCACTGGAACGTCAGACGCCAGTCAAATCCCCCAATCATGGGCTCCGATGTTTGCATGTAGTATTCAAATGTTTTCCAGTCAATGGTGTCAATGACAGGACAAACAATAACAGTCTCATTCTCAGCAATTCTCTCGAGCAGTGGTTCCAGCCAGCCTGAGACACATTCACAATGACAATCTAGGAATGTCAGGACATCACCAGTAGCAAAGGTAGCACCAATTAAGCGTGCACGAACCAATCCTTCTCGTTTGTTGGTTCTTATCAAACGAACTCTCTTCAGACTGCTGATGTATTTTTCAAGTTCAGCTTTCAAATACACTTTATCACTCAGGTCATCCACCAGTATGATTTCTTTCAGAAGCACTGAAGGTGATGTTTCAAGAACACTATGTATTGTCCGCAGCAATGTTGACCAGGCTTCATTGTAAAAAGCAATTATAACAGAAGTTGTGGGCAGTCTTCTGTAGTTATAAGATTTACTTTTACAGCCACTCAGTCGATTATCTTCAATATGCCGATGGAGAGAGATTTTATCACTTAAATAAATATTAATTGCATACTTCTCAATCAGCTCTTCTTCCTGTTTCTTTTCCTCAGGACTCAGCTGTGGGCGAGAGGGTTTACCCCATTCTCCTGGGGCATAAGGATCAGGCGGGGGTTTGTCATAAACTGGACGAGCCAAATCTACAGCTTTTTCTGCTCTGTCAGAAAAGCGCCTCTCCCATTTCCCTTTAGTGATGCTCTCTCCGGCGAAGGAGGCACCGAAGGAAGAAACCGACAGCTCGACCACAAAGTAAGCGATCATCAAGAGGCCAAGGAATACGCAGCTTTTACGGACCCACGTCCATCTTCTCGCTAAACGGATCCTCATCGTAGGCGGTTAAAAACAGCTCGCAGTAATGAGGGGCTCCGTGAACTCCTGCCGGCTCTGCCCACGCCCCGGGCGGAGGGGACCGCAGGCGATCCCGGCTGCAGCCTCGGGCCGCCCGCAGTTCGCAGCAGCCCGGCCGGGCCGGGCCCAGCAGATTCCACGGGGACCGCGGCGGGAGCGGGACGGCAGCGGAGGCACAGAGCAGCCCCCTGCCACTCCGGCCTCGGCGCTCCCCTTACTTCCTCCTCCTCCTCTTCTCTCTCTCTCGGCGGGACAAACCCCTCCTCCCGCCTTGTGGTTTGCTCAAAAAGTTGTCGCTTACGGAAGAGGCAGAGACTCTTGGGCTCTCCCGGCCGGCGCGGGAGCCCGCCCTGCCTCCGCGCCCGGACCTGCTCCCGGAACCGCCGGGCGGCTCCGGCAGCTGCCGGGGAGAGAGGGAGGGAGGAGGGAGCGGTTGCCCCGCCCGGAAAGCACACGGCGCCCGGCCCCGCACTCACCCAGCCCTGCCGCGTCCGCGTCGAAGGTGACGCCGGTCACCGCCGCCGTGTGGCCTCGGAGGGGCCGGATCAGGACGGGGTCCTCCTGGGGGAAGAGGGTGCGCACGGTCAGGCTGCGGGCGGGGACGGTCTCCCGAGGGCCGCTGACGCCCCGCGCAGCGAGAGCCCGGCGGGCCCGGCGCCGTGAGCACTCCCACCCGCGGGGCCGGCAGCTGCGGCCGCGCAGCCCTTGGCACCGGGCGGCACTCGCCGGTCGCGGCTCGCCTGCCCGCCGTCCCGGTTGCCGCTGCCCTCGCCGGGAATCGGGGCCCGGGGCCGAGCCCTTACCAGCGCAGAGGCCATGGGCGGAGCGGGGCACTGCCCGCCGAAGCCCCCGCGCTCCGGACCCGGCCGGGCCCCGGATTCATGCGCCGCGCCACCAGCGGCTGCGGGCCCGCCCCTGCGCGGCTCCCTGCGCGGCGCGGGCGGGGCGGTGCCGCTGCGCGGGGCGCTCTTAAAGCCGCAGCGGCCGCACGTGTGGAGGGGTTGCGGCGGCCCTACCGGCACTTGGAACCTCCGAGCTTGTCCGGTGGTCGCGACAAGCGGCAGGTGGTTGCGGGACGCTGAGGGTCCTCCCAAAGAGCGCGGTTCGGCGGGGGCTGGAGCCGTCGGGGGACCGCAGCCGTCGGTGGGACACTCTGCCTAGGAGGGGTAGGGGTATTGGTTAAAAAGAAAACAGCTCCCCTAAACCACGATTTTCGCTCTCAGGCTGGGAGGGGCCCCCCAGAGCTGGGCTGGTTTTCGGGCCAGGTGGTGGCTGTGGGTATTGGGCCGGGGGCCCGGACACTGTCTGGCCGCTCCCTGGGTACTGTCCGGGCAGCTGCGAGCAAACCTGAAGAAGCAAAGTCTTCAAGACAAGTGGAAGGTCTGGTTGCCTCGATGTTACCTCGATTTTATGACTTACAAATTGATGCAGGACAGCTCTGTTTAAAACCTTAGACTGATACTGTAGTGAGCCACCTTAGATACTTTGGCCTCTTGTTTTTTTTTTCGTCAGTTGTTTCTTAGCCTGGTAATAATTTCCAGATTGTCAAGTCAGCACTTATGTTTGTGTCATAGAGAGTTGTCTTGAAACAGACCTTTAATGCTCTAAAAAGCTACAGCTACCTTAAAAAAGAAAACCTAAACACTACAATGTTACTGTTAGTAGTGCTGTGAATGTTTATGTAACTTCATGGTAAGCCGGATAAGGGAACTAACCTCACTGGGAAAGTGCTGCTCCAAGAGCTATGCTAGTAAAATGTGGGACTACATCAATTAGAGAAAAGGAGGGAGAGCTGTGATGGCAAAGCTGTCATTGGATATGCAGGTGTTGCTGAAGAAGTATGTGTGTGTGTGGCTAGGCATTGCGAGCCAAGATTTCGGAAGGGCTCTCCTCACGTGGGTGTGCCCTTCCAGCTTGCGCAGTGGATTTTTTAGGTGAGGCACAGCGTGCGCAGAACTGGCCCCACCCTGTAACTCCTGAGATTCATCTGCCACGGCCGAGCGAGCTTGGACGGTGACAGTGAAGTCCTCAGGACTAGAATGTACAGCCCCCGGTATTCCCAGGAGGTCTCCTGCCCAAGTACTAACAGGGGCTGACCTTGCTGAGCTTCCCGCGATCTGACGGGATTGGGTGTCAGGGAGGCGTTGAACTGCCTACTGCAATTACCCTTTTTTCTTTTTTTAAATCCAGTCTGCATTTTACAGTTTCTTCTGACATTGAACTCTTACATCTACAGAATCAGGTCAGTAATTAGGCCAACATATAAGAATTGTCACTTATAGGACAGTTCCAAATCAATTGTGTTTAATCATGAAATGCACATTTAAAATAATAATTTTAAAAGTGGTGAAAAGAGCAGGGTTGTCACTACAAGATTTTCATGAAACCTACCAGCCATTCCTTAAGCTGGTGTTATGCAGGCTGATAATTTGCCATTACAGCTTCACAAAATGAAAGCTTTTTGAAAAAAATAAGTGTGGGACAGGACACATTGATTTTAACTTGGACCTAGTAAAAGCTACAGTTTTATGCCAGTATTTGTTCTTGGCTTAGTTTGTTGTTGGAGGTTTGGTTTGGGGTTTTTTTTTCTACACAGCTCACCCTCCCATCCTTTTGTTTTAGTTCCTGTGATATAGTTATCACAAAGTAAAAGGTAACATTAAAAAAAGTTGGTAATGATAAGACTGAAATTCACTTGACCTCTTCACCACTGTTGAGGTCTTCCAGCTTTTCTCAGTGTTTTTTTCCAGCTATCCTCTTTTCTCCCAGGTTTTATCAGCTGTAAATAGTGTGTCCCTTCAGGGAGACAGCCAAGCTACATTTAGATCCTGTCCCTCAGGGAAACTGATTTAGTACCAAACTGCATGTGATATTAAGTTATTCCATGTCTTGTCTTTTTGTCATCTCCTGAATGAAACTACACTCTGTGCTACTTTAATTGTGTATTGTGGTATTTCAGTATTTCTGGTACCTTATGTTTTCAGGTTCAGATCTGTTCTGGAAGCTCCTTAAAACCCAGTGGACAGAAATGTGTTATTGTATTTAGAAATTGAGTTAAATTACGATTCCCAGTCATACTTAATCTTTTCCTTTTGCCTTCTTCACTTCTGCTATGCTTGCAGCAGCTTAGTATATTTTACTAATCTTGTGGTACTAACAATGAACTGGAATCTCTACCTTCCCACAAAATTCCTGAGTTATAAAGTACCAGGTGACAGGCATAAAGCAAAGGAAGGGCTGTGATTACGGAGAGAAGAAGGGGGCCATTCACCTTTATACAAATTGATGGAAGAGTGTTTCTCAAATGATAGGACTTACAAAGTTTGTTCCTTGCTGTTTCTCCTCACCTGAAAGTGCTTTGAAGACTCCTAAATGCTCGTAAGAAACAAAGTATTCCCTTGTCACAGACATATAATTAGCTATAATGACTGTCGTTCTGAAGCTGGCAGGTAATAGTTTTTCTACTGATTATGCTTCCTCATTAGCACATATAGATTTTATTTTTAGAATTATTTTAAGATTAGTGTAACTCCTAATACAATTATGAGTTGGCATTGTCTTTTTAAGGTTGAGAATAACTTTTCTGTGATATGTGAGTGCAATTTATTGTGATAAGTTGTTGTGCACTGTAATGACAATGATAAATGGTGCCTCTGAAAATATGTTCCAAGTGTTGTGTCTCAGTAGGCTGCTGTTTCAGCAGCTGGGGAGGGTTTTTTTTCCTCACGAGCACTGTGTTAAGGTAGTACATGTCCAGACAGAAATCATGTCTACAGTAGAACACTCTAAGATTGTAATTCCAAGTTCATGCAGGCTGCATGGTCACTGTAGGAAAGGACCCAGTAAAATCATGTGTAAAATTCAAGGACACATGGACAAATTTTCTAACTTTGGTGCATGTATGTTGCAATGCACGTATTAGTTACGCTGATCACATATGATTCATAATTGATGTAATACAATCCATGTGCACAAGGGGCAAATGTGATGTACTAGCCTATCAAAAATTCTCCCATGTCTAAAATGAGGAGTTTTAACTTAATCCTACTTTAGAATAAAACTGAGAACCCCAACTTTAATTATATGGGATGATATTAGGAGTAGCTGTGTTAGCAACAGAGTTCTCCAGACCCCTGAGAGGCCTTTGGCCCTCGGGCTGTTGGGAGACGGTTGTGTGCTGTGGGCACTAGAGGGGAGTGTGAGATATGCTTTGCCAGTGTGGTATTGGTTATTCATCCACCTACAGGCAGGAAAAGAATGCAGTCTCAGGGCACAAAGATTTAATTACAGGCTGTCTTACTGTTATGGAAGCATTATACCTTATGCCCCCGGCCTCTTTCCAACCTGTGATCCTATATTTTTTTTCTCCTACATCAAAATGGCTATGAGAATAAAATAAATACTAAGCCTGTAAAATAACTTGTGGAGCAGTGTTGGTTTTGAGTC
This sequence comes from Hafferia zeledoni, assembly GCA_035583235.1. Lineage (NCBI taxonomy): Eukaryota > Metazoa > Chordata > Aves > Passeriformes > Thamnophilidae > Hafferia > Hafferia zeledoni. Next base: position 42,410,916 of record JAWWEV010000043.1, read on the forward strand.
TGTTGAAATTTTCCTATCAAAATCCCACTAAAGGCTATTTGCCAACAGCAGCAAGAAAATGGAAAAGAATATCAAGTAGGTGCATAAAGATTTGAAAAGCAAAGATAATTTGAAATATAAAGATGCTACTCTTGATCTAAGAAACATCCCAGGGTTCTGAGAGAATTGTCAGGTGTAGTTGCTAAGCCATCCTTCATCATATTTAAAAAGTCATATAGTTAAGCTGTGGCTACAATTCAGTGACTGGAATGACCAGTGACTACCAGTAACTACCTCAATGACTGGAGGAGAGGGAGTATCATGCCCTGACTGTGGGAGCTTCTGACCGGTCAACCTCACCTTGGTACCCTGCTCATGGAGCAGGTCCTCCTGGAAGTTATGTCAAAGCCTATGGAAGATGATTATATGAAGGTGATTCAAAACAGTCAACATGGCTTCACCAAGGGCAAATCATGCTGACTAACCTAGTGGTCTTCTATGATGGAGTGACTGCATCAGTGGACAAAGCAAGAGTAACTGATGTCACTTACCTCAACTTCTGTAAAGGCTTTAATGCTGTCCCCCACAAGACTTCTGCTGCTAAATCAATGTGGATTTGATGGATGGACTATTAGATAAATAGAGAATTGTATGGCCACAACCGAAGAGATATCAGTTCTGAGTGGTGTGTCCCCCCCCCCCCAGACGTCTGTTTTGGGACCAACAATATTTCATATCTTTATTAATGATGATGCCTTAAGATTTTATGCATTTGTAGATTTTTATGTAGCTGTATAGTTTCTTGCATTTGAGGTAGCAGCTAACAGTTTCTAACCTCTGTGCCACATTCCTGAATTTCTGTCTCAAGGGTGAGATAGCAGCTAAGAAGGACATAATGATACCATTTTAGTCAAAGCAATAAAAGACCTAGAGACCTTGGAGAAGCTCCAAAGTAGGGATGTGATGTGAAGATGATGATGTTGAAGTAAAGGGTCTTGAGACCTCTGACTCCGTTCCAGGGGGGCATGCCAAGGGGCAGACCTTGGGAAGTTCTGGGGGTGGACAATTCTTGGGTTGGATGTAAACTTCAGTCATGGTAATTAAGTTATAAAATTTGTAAGACCCCTGTACAAGGTGTGCGCACTTATAATGTGTACACCTACATGCTGTCATATCCATATACTGGAGGAGACGGGGCAGGAGTGGGGACGACCATCCCCTCCCAGGCAAGCCATGAGGAGGCTCAGGTCCCACCTGAAGATGCATGAGGCCTTCGTTGGGGGCAGGCAGCATCTCTCTCTATACTTTGTACACTGAAAATTCTTCAGCAAAGACCTGCTCTCTACTCAAATTAATGTTGTCTCAAAAGATTTTTTCCTTGATTTTAGGCAACAATGACATGGATAGTGGGATTGAGTGCACCTTAAGGAAGTTTGTGGATGACACCAAGATGAGTGGTGGATATGGGGAAGGGTCCAGAGGACCTTGACAGGCTTGAGGAGTTGGCCTGTACAAACATCGTAAAGTTTAATAAATGCAAGTGCGAGGTCCTGCTCCTGGCTTGAGGCAATGTACTGTACCAATATAGACTGGGAGATGAATTAATTGAGAGCATTCCTGTGAAGAAGGACTTGGGAATAACAGTGGATGAAAAGCTGGATGTGACCTGGCAATGTGTGTTTACAGTTCAGAAAGCCAACCATATCCTGAACTGCATCAAAGGTAATGTGACTACCAGATTGAGGGAGGTGATTCTACCTCTGCTCTGCTCTTGGGACATGCCACCCAGAGTGCTGCATGCAGCTCTGGGACCCCTAAGAAGAACATGGACCTCGTTGGAGTAGATCCAGAGGAGAGCCACAAAAATGCCCAGTGCACTGTTGTAGCTGATGTATGTTTGAGATTTCTCTTTGTTCAGTGTAGGGATTGTATGTGTATTGAAGGATAAATAAGAGAACTTAAAGTGCCTGAAGGGAAACACCTGTGAAAGAAAAATGCATAATTTAAAACCAGCACTTTAAAACAAATAATCATCTGGATTAGAAGCTGAGGATGACAATTATTCTACCACAGAACTTAAAGTAATCAGAATTTATGTAAAACTTCTGTATCAAGAGTTTTTTCTCTTTGTTCCTTTCAATTAGATGCTTTTGTATAAAAGATACATATCTTTCTAATGACTATGGGGATAAAATCCCTTAATGTTCCTCCTTAAATACCCAAACAGCACAGTAAAAATACTGACATGGAAATATGCAGCTGAAGCACGAGCTGAGCTGCATTTAAACCTCTCTTAGTGTTACCTTCAATGTCAGACTGCAACTCTTACTCTCTATAATGTTCATTATTTGAATCTGAAAAAGCTTTCAGTCACTGATTGTTTTATGATAACGGGACAGGTTTTAGAAATTTTATGGAATAATCTTGTTTTGCCCTTGTACAGCAGTGGCATCACTACGTGGATGAATACACACAGGCAATTCCAAATTTAAAAGTCATCTTTATCTTTTTTTTTTTCCCCTAATGCTTTAATGCATGACCGATACCAGTAAGGTTTGTTGTGTTGCCAGTAACATGGGTATGTTGGTAAGTATACTTTTACTTCATTGTGCTTGCATCCAGGTTTTCTAAAAATAGCAGAAGTAGTTGTTTTCTAAATAGATAAGTGGTATGGTACCTCTTTGCCACTGTATATAATACCTGAAATTCTGTCATGTTGCAAAATTCAGTCTATTGGAATCAAGTTATGTCAACAAATTCTTTGGTAGTGTGTGTTTAAGAAATCTTCATGAGAGCTAGAACAAGTTTGGTAGAATTTAGTACACTGTAGCAGAGGTTAGTACAAATTTATTAATGCTTCAGCAAATACCACATAGAATTATGTTTATAGAGTATCTTCACTTAGTACTGCTTAACAACAGCATCATCTACTGTAATGTGGATATTAACTACAAGAGTGAGTAGATGAAAATTGATGAATTGTTGTCTGGAGATGCCTAGTTCTGTGACGTATCTGTCTAGGTATGTACTACAAGGTAACACTTCACCTACAGGAGAATGAACTAGGGAATAGAATAAACAGGAACAAGGAGTAGAAAATAAGACATCTAACTAGAAAAATGAGCTCTTGATATTAAAGCTCATCTTATTTTTGAGAAAAACTGCAGGTTATTGAAGTCCAAATTCTGTAAAACCAAATTCTAGCTTAGCTGACAAATTTATGAATAAGAGGTGGCAGTAAGTCTGTTTGCTGGGTGTTAATGAGGAACTTGGTATTTGCACATAGCAGAATTCATATTACTAAGTATTTTATAAGTTCATGTGGTTTGTTTTAAACCAGACTATTAAAACTGTATGGGTAAGGTTTCCAACCATTAAACTGAAGATATAGAGAATATAAGGCATGATAAAACCTTAATACGTCACACCTGACCTAGTTTTTTAAAAGGAAAACTACTACATACGTTAGCTTTAAACAGACAACATAGAGAAGCAGCTGTTTTCATCACTTTCAATTACAATTGATCAATGTATTTCAGGAACTCAAAAAGCTGTTAGGAACACTCAGAAAGTCCCCCACAAATTTTCCTTTGTGCATAGACAACCAGTGTGAGACAGAAACATGAACTGTGTAATATTCCAGTATCACTGGAAGCTGTGTAATATTCCAGTATCAGTGAGGCTGGGTAGTTGATGATACACCAGGGAAGACCAAGGACAAGAATGCGGCATTTTCTTCTGTACTTGCTTTCACATTTCTGTAGAAGCATACTTGATAGTGAAGGCTATTGGAAGACTGCTGTTGAAAATGTGCACTTTAAGCAAACTGATTTTATAGAGTATTATAGAAAAGTAGGATTAAAGTCTGACTCACGATTCTCATTTCAGGACTCTAAGAAATTAGTAGTGTGCTTCCAAGGAATACTTACCACCCAGAATTATGTATGAATAAAATTCAGAGTTAAAAGTTGCTTTTTTAAAAGGGTCACTTGTGACAATTGCCTATAAATGTGCATAGCACAGTCCAACTTGGCTAGTTATGTTTTCTGTTCAATAATCCTGATACCATTCAGATTCAACCAATGTTTTGTTGTATGTCATGTCTTGTTCAGATCCCATTTCTTATTGTACTTTTTCATTAAGTTTGAGACAGAAGTAGTGACTTCTGTCATCTTAGCTTGTTAAATTCACATCAGTAGTATTTTTTTGTGTGTCATAGAATAGTTTGGATTGAAAGCAAACTTAAAGATTATCCAGTTCCAATCCATATCTGAAGATCTTGTTTTGCACTAGCTATTTGTTAAGGATTTTTTTGGTTATATGAGAGTCATATGGAAGAATAAGGGAATGCCTATTTCTGTGTTTCTTGCATTGCCTTTGATATAGTGGTTTATAGCAAGAGATATATAGTTATATAGGCAGTACCTGGATTCATAGTATAGTTTGGGCCTAAGTCAGATTTCAAAGGGGTTTTTTTAAAATACTTGTTGCTTTTGTTGATAAATTCTAAATTTGTTTTAGGTGTCTCCTAGCTCAGGCTAAAGCTTAATGGGCAGTCCAGTATCAGCAAGCAGTGTCAATGTTTGTGCATTAACAGTATGTCTATATATACCAGTTTAAAAATAGCTCATCTCAGGTGCTTTAAAAATTAAATTACTGTGTTGATTTTCAATTTTCTTGAATCTGTGCCCCATATTTAGACTTAGATGTAGGACCAAATCAGACATAAATCTAGTGGTAAGCTGCTACCAAAAGGGGCATCATTACACCTTCTTTTTACATTGGTCATCTGACCTGGGAATTAAGAGGTTTAGAAAGCTAAAGCAGCATCGTCATGGGTTAGTTTTAGGTCCAGATTTAGGCTCTGGTTTTTAGAGCAGGTCTTGGATTATCAGCTGACTCGAGCTGGGTCAAGTCAGCTGACTTCTACTGGCCAGTGATATTCCATACTATATTCTGACATCATTTCAATATAAATACAGTGCATGTGGAGGGGCTTGGTCTTTCTGATCATGGCTGCAGCCCTAGGAGGACGTGCTGCTGTTGTGCTGAGATTAGGTCTCACTGCCATCCCACCAAAATGTTATCTTGGGAAGTAAACATTTTATTGTTGGTTTTTCTCCTCTCTTGCTGGATGTCTTTTGGGGTGCTTTATGGATCCAGTGTGATGGGATCTGTTTTTGGTGGGAGGTGGAGTTATTTTGTTCGCTCTTGCCTTTGTATATATGAGTTATATTGTAGTTTGCTTTTAATTTTCCCTCTTCTGTGTAAATATAGAAACTAGTTTCGTTTTAAGTTTGGAGTGGGGTTTCGTCCCTTTTCTTGGCAGGGGGAGGAAGCTTCGTTGTGTGGTTAAACACTTGGCATTTTGCCAAGGTTTCAAACCAAAACAAACATGAATATTGGTATGGTGGTTGTGTATTTATTGTTAGTTTAGTGCTCTGCCGGTTTAGTGCACTGAACTGGTTATTCTCAGGATGAGATCAATGGTTCCTGGTACACGTTAAGTGGTTGGAGCTTGCTGCTAAGTGGGGGACTGCTGCTTTTGGTAATGTATAGCTAATATATTGCCACAGAGAAGCTGTAAAACTACAGCTTAGACAATTAATCTTCCTGGTTTCATTAGCATGCAGCTGCTGCTACCTCATGCTCAACCAGTAACAACCACAATCACAATTCCTATGCTAATTTATTTTTTCTGCTGCTGATGGGAAAATGGAAATTACCTTGCCTTCTGTCTCTCATAAGCTTGCTTTTCTGCACTTACCCAAGGAGGACTAGGGGAAAACACACGTAAATGTGTCAAATATGAGTGAACAGTGAAGGCACAACAGAAAAGCTAAAGCAAGTGCTTGAAACCAGTGACCAGGACTACCAGGTACAAAGTAAGAGAAATGGTAACAAATGTAATTAAAAAAAAACAAGTGAGAAAAATTAATATTTCACTATTACTGGAAAAAAAGGAACCTAATGGTTCTTGGAACATCTGCAGCTACAAGAGAAGGAAGGAAGTACATAGCTGTTAAAAAAATCACAACAGAAGGTCAGTGGGACAATTATCTTCTGGGTCCTCCACTATGACTTCCAATTTAACAAGTCTATTTATAGTGGCAAAGGAGGGGGAATGATGTTATGTTATGATGTTAGTTTCTTCTGCTGAAGGCCAAGGTCTAACCCACCAGAGACTTCAGATGCTTAGCACAGGGCTGTGCTATATGCATTTTTTTGGCAACATCATGAGGCGACTCTCTCAGCTCTACACCACTCATGTATCCTCTAAAAAGGATCCTTGACTCTGTCTCATGACTGGTTCAGAAATTACTTGGGCACTGAATTAGAAATGTCACTCTCTGTTCTCTGCTGCTCCTTTTTGGCATGTATCTAAGCACTGAGCCACCAGGTTACTTTACCAGGGCTGAACTAGATTTTTGTTAGCATGTTTAAAAGAACTAGAAGAACTTGATTCCACTCTTCCCTTAGAGTTAGCTCTAAGGACAGGAGTAAGGCAAGGTGTTTCTGGCCAGCAGTGGGAGCTGCTCAGATTCAGGATTGTATCAGAGAAGGCAGGGTCACATGAGAGAGAGACGACATTACAGATTACATTTTTGCCATTTCATAGGCAACCCTGGATTGATCTGCTTTTATCATTGCTGTACCAGAGCAGGGCATGGACTTCTGTGTCCAGAAAATGAAGGCCTGCATCTGTACTGATTTTTTTATTTCTTGTTTTTTTTCTGTTGCAGTGCTGGCTGCTTGGGCAGGAAGAGCTTTCCAGCGTGACAGTTGGTAAACCCACAACATGACAGAGTACCACAGGTGCTTCCTGTTGCTACCATATAGATTTTCTCTTGAATATTACTTGTGTGGCTGATGCACACAGAAAAATGAATGAGGCGGTAGTAGTTTCAAGACTTTCAGAAATTTTATTATTAAATATGTTGTTCTGATTGTGTGCCTGTATAAAGTACAAAAGCTGCCACTATAAATGGGACAGCTGGACACTGGTCTGGTTGAAAAAGTAAGCAGAGGAAGTTACATGTTGTCAAATAATGCTTATAAAAAGATCAAAATCTAATCAATGGACCCTATTCTAATAAGGAGGCATGCAAATATAGTGAGTCATTTTGGGAGTATATAGTCCAAACTGCAAATACCTTCCCTGCTCCACACGTCCTTTTTTAAAACCCCTTTTCCCTCAGAAAGGCTGTATACATGCATAGCTGGATTTGTGTCAGATTGTGTCAGCCCCTTCTTACAGTGGCTCTAATATTATGAAATTTTATGCTGATCTGAGCATAATGACAGGTTTTGTTCCAGAGAAGAACAACTTCCAAAAGGCTGAAAAAGCCATGTACAGTAGAGTGGAGTGAGGCAGGAGACATCTGCTAAATATCACAAAATGGAAGTGCAAAGAATGCTCCCAATTTCCTCATTAGAACAAGTTTGTGGGAACACCACTCAGGTCCCTGTAGCATTCTGTTTTGTCACAGAACATTACTTGTTTTTATCAAGTTGCACAATACCAATTGCAAGGCTGCAGCATATGGACACGCTACATCCGGAATCGCCATCTCAGTTCTCCAGGGTGTTTTACCATGGCAATTAGCAATACAAGTACTGTGGAAACTGGTCCCAGCTGCAGGGAGCCGCAAGGGCCGCTCAGCAGACAAATTATGCAGCACATCACTGTAATTCCCTTTCAAAGTTAGAAGGAATACCTGGACACCAATTTTTGCAAATGCAGTAACAGGAATTACCCAGGAAGTGTACTCTGTTGGCATCTGCCCATTTAGAACTAATTTTGTGAGGCTGCAACCTAACAAGTATTTTCACACTGCAAAATCGTTCTGATGGAGACAAAATGTTAAAGTAATGCTAAAATGATCAGAAGGCAGCCTGTTAGAGATGATAGCACCTAACTTGCTCTCTGCACTTCTTACATTTTTTTTTTCCTTAATTCTTTGGTGGAAATTGTTCGCTGGCTACTTTCATTCTATTTTAAGAGAATTCATTTTTAGCTAGGTTTTCATTTTGAAAAACATAGCTTGTTGTTAGTATAAACAGCTTATTCTTGCACCCATAAAACAGAGACTGTACTTTGAATTTCATAGTTGTCAGAAAAGGATTTTACATGATTGCTGCCTTCAAGATTGCTCCTGCTGCAAGGAAGCTTTCATGCCTTAGTATTCACTAGTGGTGTCCCTCAAGGTTCAGTGTTGGGCCCAGTCCTGTTTAATATTTCTAATAATGATATGGATGAGGAGATTGAGTCTACCATTAGCAAATCTGCAGGTGACACCAGTTTGGGAGGGAGTGTCCAAAGAAGAAGAGCATGTCCAAAGAAGGGCAGTGAGGCTGGTGAAGGGTCAGGAGCACAAGTCCTATGAGGAGCCATTGAAGGAGCTGGGATTGTTCAGCCTGGAGAAGGGGAGGCTCAGGGGAGACATTATTGCTCTCTGCAACTATTGTGTCCTAGTTAGAGCAGTGGGGACAAGCTTATTACTGTGTGGGTGTAACCAAAACAGTGTATTCTACACCCTCTGTGTTAATTCTAACAAACTGTTAACAATGGATCATTTGCAGCAGCTGCCCAGGGCACACCTGACACCTCAGGCTACAAGCTGGGTGGTAGAGAACTCTGTGAGACAGGGCCTTCACACCAATGACTCAGGTGTGATAACTCCCCTTTGGGGAGGCATTAGCACCTTTGCACCCCACCTGAGGAGTCATGTCTGCTAATGGGCCATTGAGGATTCCAGGAATATACCATGACTCAGAGTAAATCACCCATTGTGAAACTCCTTGCCTTGGGAGAGGTATTGGGCATTTCCATCTGAACCTGAGCATATATAATCTTGGGGTTTGGGGACTTCTGGTACCACTCTTCAGATCCAGAGGAGGCCCAGAACCTCGACAGGACTGCAGCTGCCACTCTTGACCAAGATCGCAACCATCATCCTCGCCAAGAGGTTTTCCTTTCCTTTTACTTTGGAGTCAGAGGGACCGTGTGATGCTCAGCACAGGGGCTAACAAACACCATTCTGTTTGTGCCCCAGGGCGCTGGGTTGTACATCTGAGTTTTGTGAGTAAAAACCAATTTCTCCTTGTATCATTGCATTTATTGTAATATTTTTATTAAATTGTAACTCTGACTTACAATCTCTTTTGAGCTGGGTTCATTTCTCCTGCCGGTTTACCTTTAAATCAACACAATCTGAAAGGAGGTTATAGTGAGGTGGGTATCAGTCTCTTCTCCCAGGTAACTGGCAGTAGGACAAGAGGTTGCAATCTTAAGCTGTGCCAAGGAAGGTCTAGGTCAGACATTAGGAAGAAATTCTTTACAGGGAGAGTGACTGGGCATTGGAATGGGCTGCCCAGGGAGGTGGTGGAGTCACTGTCCCCAGAGAGATTTAAGAAGAGGCTGGACATGGCACTTAGTACCGTGGTCTAGTAGACAAGGTGGTGTTGAGTCAAAGGTTGGACTCAATGATCTCAGAGATCTTTTCCAACCTAGTTGATTCTGTGATTCTGTAATATGATCATGAAACTTATGTCTTCACCAAAAATATATGAACACTTGCAGATATGCACATTTTACTGTGACAAATCACTTAATTATGTTATCCACATTTAGTTTTGGTATTTTTAATAAAAATATTAAGATTCTTACATCAGTTTGCCAAGAACATTTGGTATTTTAGTCTTGTTACACTCCCTCAAACCTATCGTCACTTATGTGGAATTCTAGAATCCATAGTGGTTGTCAAATTTTGGTATATAATTTATAACACAGAACATAGATTTTTCCTCCCAACCAAAACAAGAAGTAAAGGTCACTGAAATACTCAAGCACAAGTATGAACCGATAGAGGGCATAGTTTGTAGCACTTCTGACATTAGTGCCTTAAGCTGGATGAATCTGCTTTAAGAGAGAAGCTTTTCAACTTGCATATTCATTGCTTTTTCTTCCTCATTGATATCTTGTTGCCCTACTTTTCTTCCCTAAAAGTTTTTGGCAACCTCCTTGCTGGTCATGCTTTTCTTTCCACTCTTCCCTATCCTACTTAACTTCCTTCACCTATTGTGCTTTAGCTGTTCTTTCCTCTGCCTCTAGACAGGGGCACTGGGAGTCACAGGGGGAGCACCTTTCTGCTGGGGTTTTGCTATGCAGAGAACAGCTCATGCAGCTGATAGCATTCCACAAGCATCAGTCTGAAGCAGCAGTTTACCCAGAAGCAGTTCCAGTGTGTTTACCACATTGTCACAGAAGCTGTTGAAATGGCATAACAGAGGGGACACTGCAGGAAGAGAGGAGTGGAGCAGAGGAGGTAACCTGAGCCAGCATCATGGACTAAATCCCACTACATGAAAGGCTCAGTTGCAACCTGATTGCATCCCCCTAGTTGCAACTAGGCAGAGAAAAGGCTAGGCCCTTTTATTTCATAACACAAAAGCAAAACTCTTAAGCTGTATAATTGTGGTTAATGCTTAAATGTATTTTTTCATGAAGTTTCCTCAGAGGCCTGATTTCTGAGTTACATCAAGCCTTACAAGATTGAAGCAATGCAAGAAAGCCACAAGAACATTTGTGTTAGTATTTGGCAATATCCCAGCCATAGTCAGTTTGGAAATAGCTATTTATGGTTTAACTGTTGCAGTTGGATCAATTCCAACTGCAATGTTTTATGATAGCATGCACGAGCATGTTCCAGCATTTCAGTCTTTTTGACAATGATTGTCAGAGATGAAGCATGACTTCAGAAAACAAACATGAGGCATCTGTTGGTTCTGCTCATTGCCTTTGGGGACAGTAATGAAGAAAGCAATATAAAGTAGTGTTCTTAAGTAGTATTTTATCAGCTCACACTCCTCATCTCGTGATGAAAAAGCCTGTAGCACTTCTTCATTGGTATCAAGATGACACTTGATAATTTAGTTGATATTCAGACTTGGACTGTTTGTGGCCCTTCTGAAAAAGACTGAAGTCAGTGAGATTTAAACCTATAATATCTATATTCAAATACTGACATGCCTGCAGAATTGGCTGGCCAACCCTGCTATCCCAATCTCTTTTAAAATGGCAGTTCAGAATACTTTTAACCTCATGCTGTAAAGTTTCATTTATCATTTATTTAAAATGAGGCATGCTACTTTATACTGGTTCCACAGAAGAAGATTAAAAGTATTTCTGCACCTTTAAGATAGGGAGCCAGAATACAGCATATTGAAAGTTATTGTTATAGGCACTCCCCCCCATCCTCTAAACATGCTTACTTTAAATCTATTTTAATTTCAAAAGCATTGTGCTATTTCTCACAAGAAAAGGCCTTGACAACTGTTTTGCAGAAATCCAGCGCTTTTTTTTTTCCCCCCAATAGTTAAATGTCAAATTTCTGTTTGAATCATCTCACATTACTTTAACATTTGGCCAGCCAGCCAGCTAGTTTTACTATACGGCTTATACACACAGTCTTTGACAGAAGCTTTTTCCTACTACACAATTTTTAAGATCAGAATGGCAGTTTCATAATGTTAGGCTTCCTATATTAGCATTTAAAGTTTTATAGGCAATTATGAGAGAACCATTAAAAAGAAAATCCAAATCTGATATAACACTAAGTTCTCTAAGTGTAGCAAAGTATTTCTGCAACTCAAGGCAAAAGGGTTGCATGTAATGATTGCATGTAACAGTTTCATGTATGCTTGTATGTAACAGCAGAACTGATACTGCATTTCATTTAATTTCACTGATACTTTGCTCAACTGGATAGAAGCCTGTACCATCACCATGCCATGAACTAAGGTAAGAAGAAAAGTCTGCTTCTCAATTCCGTGTAAGTTATAGTCTTCTATGACTGAAAACATCCTTTTCAGGGCTCTTTGTTCTTAATCCACTAGAACCATAATATAGATTTTGTTAACTTTATATGGCTACAAGAGAACCTTCTTTTTTAAGAAGCTGATCTTAAATGCATAAAGCCAGAAAAAAAAAACAAACAAACAAAAAAAACCCAACAAACCCACAGTAACTCTGAGATAAAGGAGCAGGTTCCTTCAAGAGAGTCTTAAATAGAGAGCAGGGCAGTGAAACCACAAAAATCTCCGAATAAGCTAGCTTTTAATTTTCCTTAGAAATAGCTACAATTTTTATTCTTTATACTCCTGAAAGAACCAAATAACATGAGAAAATTATGAGAAATCTTCTTCCTTGAGGAGCAGCTGCTTTCCACAGGTCTGTGGCATAATGTTCTGGAGATCAGGTTAAAATCTGTGGGCTTTCCTATGAATTAGATACTGTTACTTGGAAGTGGATAAGCATGTCTGGCTTGTCATATAAAACACAAATATTACAAGGCATAAGCAAAGTTTAATAGATAACCATTGAAGACAGTTTAAAAATAGGATCACAGGATAATTCAGATTGGAAGGGGCCTCAGGAAGTCATCTAACACAAACTCCTGGTCAACACAGTAGAACTTCATGGAGTTTCATTCAAATTATTTCATGAAATATCATTCCTTTAATGCTTACAAAGACAAAAAGGCTGTGAATTTTCTTCACTAAAGAATTGTTTTCTTCTGAATAGTCTCCCATCTACACAAACAAATAACTGAATAAGCTGTTACACTGAACATCTGAATACTGATTTTACCCAGTATTACTGTTCACAGCTCAGGAATCTCCTTGGACAGCTGCCTGCAGAATTGCATTGCACTGATGGATAAGCTCAGGAAGGAGGGGAATGGCAGGAATTAGAAGCCACACAAAATCTATACAGTTCAGCACTGAACAGTAGAAACTAAACTCTGTGATATTTCTCCTATAGGTTTCTCATCTAACAGGAGATGAGAATAGCTCAAGTCTTGTTTAAGCTTCACTGATGTTTAATAAGATTCACTGGGAGTAAGAAACAAAAATGCCAAGGTATAAGAAGCTTCCTGCAAGAAGCTCTTCATTCATGACCAGTAACTTAATCCTGACCATCTCTGAAATTTAAACATCACCCCTGAAGGCTTCAAGATTAGATCTTAGCTTAAGTTCAACTCACTAGAGGCCAACTGTATGAACTGTAAAAAATACTATTTCCACCAAGCTTCATGTTACTTACATTAGTCATGGGGCAAAGTTTTAATTCTTTTTATTCCCTTTTCAACTTGTAAGAAGATGATATGAAAACCAGCTGCTAAAGAGAAATACATGCTTCTGTTTACTAAAAGATGCTTCAACAGAGGAATGGGCACTGCGAGTTTTCTTCCAAGCATGTATGCTATCCCATTTCTTTTACACCTAATGGCCCCCTCTTTCCAAAAAAGATCAAAGGCACTAGTGACCTTTTAGATAACAAGTCAAGTCCCTGTCTTGTAAGAAATCCTTTGGTATTTCAACAGGCCAGCAAGCATAGGACATCATCTTGCATGCAGTAATTTAAAGTCTGAAAGTTGCAGCATTTTAGATTAAAACACAAGAAAAGTAGACTTACTTATGCCTAATCATGTAATTTTGGGAGTACTTTTTAAATGGTAGCATCTTTCAGTGTTGTAGACCAGAGAAACTCTTAGGAGAGCTCTGTTGCCAAGATGTTTGGAAAGAACTAGCTTTGCGGGAAAATAAAAATTTAAAGATAGAGATACAGGTTTTTTCCCCATTACAAAAACAATAGTATGAGTTTCATGACAAATTTTTCAAGCTCAAAAGCATTTGAAGCCCCAATATCACCGGAATGGCTTGGCTGGTTACTTAGCACGTAAGGATTCTAGAAGGCCCATTGTGTCTTAACAGAATATAGCTAAAGTTGATGCCAGTTTAAGACATTAGTTTCTGACTTTCCCAGCCAGTCATCATTCAAAAAGATTTACTAGAGTAGAAGCGATGCAAGCTCTGCTACCACAGTAAGCATTACAGCAGGCACAAGTATCAGCAAGCCCTTCGGTCACGTCAGTTTAAGGTAAGAAAAAGGAAAGTGTCAGTTTCTTTCTTGCTTTCATTCAGGTTTCATCATTCCAGTGACTGATTTCTTTGTTGAATTCAATCTATGTATACAAATAATACCCATGAGGCCAATGGAAAACACTGTAAAATTACATCTCCTGCTGAAGAATTTCAGGATCACAGAATCACCAAGGTTGGCAGGGGCTTCTGCAGATCATCTACTGCAAGGCCCTGCTAAAAGCAGCATCAGCTACAGCAAGTTGCTCAGGTCTGTGTCTAGTTGGGTTCTGTGTCTCCAAGGATGGAGACTCCATAACCTCTGTGTGCATTTTCTTGTGTTCAGGCAGAATTTCACATGCTGCCACTTGTGCCCGTTGCCTTTTGTCCTGAGAAGAGCTTAGTTCTGTCCTTTGATTCCACCCATCACACACTGATTGAGGCAAAATAGAGCCCTATACCACTGAAGAGATTAAGGCTTGTTTTTGGAGTAGGGTGATGGAGAGGAAGAGGGGCTGTTGAGCAGGTGCTTGCAAAGAATCTATGCAGCACAGCACAGCCTATGCCTGCTTACGGTAATTGAATTGTGAATTGATGACTCCTCTCTGTACAGGGGTTGCAGGTCAGGATCACTACACTTGTTAAAATAGAAGTTTTATTAGCTCACTACCTTACGTGGTCTTCATATGTATTTTCCCTTTTAAGTCTTCATAAGCCTTTTATGCATATTTTCAAGAGGCCTACCTTTAGAACTTTTTTTAGAAGTGGGTCTTCAAGATATGCCTGGCAGAAGTCTACAGCATGACAAAATGGTTCTGAAGTTTCCTGCCCAAGGCTTAAAGTTGAAAATGTTACCCTAATTCTCAGCATTCTCTAAGTGTCCAAGCATAACCAGAGTATCACAATGTAGAGTTGGAACCACATCTATATACCAAAGTGCTTTCATAAAAGCAGGCTCAGAGTTATGAATGAAAATCAAGCCCTCAGCTAGGTAAGGGTTTATTTATGAACTATCTGGGAGAAACATTCTCTGCTGCTCCTTCTTATGTTGATTCTTAAAACCTAATTTTTCAAGCCTTCTCACCAGTTTTAGAATGGAAGGAGCACATTAAGGACCCTTCACCGGAAACACCAAAGGCCACATTGCACAGCAATTTCCAAGTGTGTTTACTGATAGTGGGTGAGATCTTGGAAGTAGAAAGTAGAAGAGAAGATCAAAAGTCAGGATAGAAAGATTATAAAGAAGACAAATCCACAACTGCATCTTCACTGGTTCCCTACAATCATCCTGGGCAGATTGGAAGGGAAAAAAGAAAGTTTTAGGTCATGTCTATATATACTGCTAGGTTTATTAGAAGAGAGCCTAGTTGATTTGGCAAAAGTAAAAAAGCTAATTTCAAAGAAGATGCGCCATTACTAAGTATGACAGAAACTACCTTTTCCAGAGTATGGGGTTTTTGTTTAATTTACAAACACTCATTTATATTGGAGTGCCTTTTGGATGATGGTCCTCAATGAATTAAACTGTTGCACTGATCAATATAAGGCAATGAGTTAAGACATACCTTCCCATCTTTAAAGCACTGTTGCCCAAAAGCAAATTCTATTGCTTC
Source organism: Hafferia zeledoni (assembly GCA_035583235.1). NCBI lineage: Eukaryota > Metazoa > Chordata > Aves > Passeriformes > Thamnophilidae > Hafferia > Hafferia zeledoni. Next base: position 42,426,434 of record JAWWEV010000043.1, read on the forward strand.
CTACCAAAATATCAGTTCAGAGAATTCTGTTTCATGTAATTTGTGCCTGACTCATGTATCCTTTGACAGGCCCTATGACAAAGATTGGAATGTTGTAAATTGTTTGTTTTGCAGATTCTCTTCTAGAGTACATAGTGCAGAACACTATGCAGTAGCTGCCAGCACAGTATACAAAATAAGCTATGTATTTTCTCACAACCATCAGCCACACAGAGGCTTACCTTCAGGAGATCTTTAGACTACCTTAAGTCATAACACAAGAGGCTTTTTACCTATAGTCATCAGAGCAACCAACTTGTGGAAGACCGAGAAGGTCAAGTTAAATCCTATATTTGTGAAACTGGAATTGTCAAAGATAACAAATGCATCTTCTAGGGTTTATTTTGTGGGTTGGCTTTATTTACTGTACCCTAAATCAGAAGTTTTGGGAGGCTTCTCACACAAAGCATTTACACTGTACACTCTGATTCTCTCTAAGGTTGAAAGCTTTAAAACAGGTAAAGCCGGTAGTCACTCTGTGCCTCAGCAGTTGTCATAGAGCAATGCCAAAGATTATGCCCTTGCCAAGGAGGAAGCCACAGTAAGTTTTCTGTATGACCATACTTACAGTCTTCCAGCACACTGCAGCTTCATGCTTAAGAGAGGGAGCCTAGGAAAGCAGATGAAGATGTTCCAAATAGTTAGATGCTGCTAGCTTTGCAATGTCTCAAAGGGATACAGGATGTACACTTCCATTTCAGTGAGCAACTGCTGCTTCAGATTTGGATTGACATTTGTCGCTGCACCAGAATCTGAGATGTCTTTTATGCTAATGTTCCAGTATTCCAGAATGTATACTTCCACCAAAAGCTGTTAATTCCCAGAAATACTCCTGCTAGTTATTTTTCCAAGCTTAAATTTCCACTGTCTTCCAGTAAATGCAAGCCAAGCAACCCTATTCAGCCTAATAACTGTATAGATTTTCTAGAAAACTAGGAGTGTTTAGGTGCACATACCAGTAGTAAAGACTCACTCTCTAGTGAGCTACTTTTTACACCCTGTCCTCTTTCACATTTCTAAGTCCATCTCTGTTTTCTAAGCAAACCCTCATCTTTAAGCATAAAGAACAATTAGTAGCTGTAGGAGGCTTCTAATTTACACATTGTGTAAGTCATATCTCCTTGATGGATGCTGCAATCTCTTGAGAAAGGTGGTTAGATTGTTCTGTATACAGTTCAGGGGAAAAGATAAGTAGGAACAGCTTTAAGTTGCTTTATTCTGGCCCAGAATTTCTCAGGCCTGAATAAGCAGGCCAAATCAGTCTGGAGATAAATTGGAGCTGGACCCTCCTATGCTGGCCAACACAATTAAGGTACTTCAGTGAGCGCTTGAAGTCTGTAAGATTAGAAGATGTGCACTGCTGGGGGAGAGGGTGGAGGTGGAAAAAGCAGCTCTTTAGAGCTAAGTGTTTGTATCAGAAAAGCAGTACAGACATTAAGACATTCTACTTTAACTTATGTAGTTCTTAATGACTGGGTTATTCTAAAGCTCTGCAGAGGCTGGAACTACTAGTACTGGAAACTGAACTATCAGGCCTTTGGAATAATTTCCCAATACAGTCAGCCATACACAAGTTATCTTTCCACGAATACTACAATTCCTTGCTTACTTCAAAACACATTGGAAAACTTCCTGTTATTCTAAGAAAGTCACTGAGTGTATTAGTTTTATTTTTTGGCTGCTTATACTTGCTACAGACCCCATAATTTACCCATTGGTTTGGCATTAAGGCATTTTTTTCCATTATTCTCTCCAGACTACTCCATGATGCAGCATTTTCCTCTTCCCTTGAAGACCAATACAGAAAAAACCAAGTCCTCTCATATTACAGTTTTCACTCCTCCTTAAAAGCCAGGATGAGGTGTCCTAACATTTGCCTTGTACACAACTAGGCTTTCTACACAGGCAACAGCATTTTAAGGCACTTCAAACAGTAGTCACTCTAGAACTGAGTTTATGTTCAAAGTTGCTATTGCTCGATCATGTACACCAAATATACCATCACCTCTTGAAAGTGAATGAGCTTACAGATTTGGCATGCATTTCAGGTTGAAATCAGTACTGTACTGACATTCAAGAATTTCAGTCCCCATACAGACTGAGATGAACAGCACTTTTTATTTATTTCAGTTACAAGAAGACAAGTAAACCTTACAACCAGAAAGGCAATGAAGGCTTCATGACCTTAGTGAAAATCATTTTGTAACCTAGGCAATGTTATGATTTCTTGAGATGACAAAGAAAGCACACCCCCCTCTTAACTTTTCCTCATTTCTGTAAGGAAAATTTCCTCTAAGAACAGGACACTGATGTTAACAGAATCGAGAGGGATCACCGATGTACAAAGCCTACATTCACCCTCCCACCCACCCACAAAAGGCTTAAGTGTAAATTTTATTCCAAAAAAGATAACATGCAGTCATGATCACATCTAGAGAGGGAAAAATTAAAGTCTGTTTTTAAATGAAGTCAAATTATTACTCATTAATGAAGCTAAATGAAGATATTTTTTCACATGGAAATATATGTCATGGGTTAAGAAACTCTCATTTTAAGCCAATGCTTATCTGACTTTTGTAACAGAGAGAAAACAGCTTACATAAAACCTGATTCCCCCCTACCAAGCACTCTACAGAACTAAGATGTAAGAAAAGTGCTAGAAACATATGGGAGAAATTACTATACAAAGTGTCAAGTGCAAACACCTCCCCCCCACCCCCAGTTGCCTAGAATTCAGTGTATTTACTTTAGTACAATAGAAAAAGACTGAATTCAGGAGTGGTTGACAGTGGGATACAGTGCTACAGGTTGAACAATAACCTTTGAAGGACAAACCCAAGCATGCATGTATCACACCACAAGAGAAAGCTTTGCTTGAGCGTCCCAACCTGCTCACTTCTGCAGGTTGCTCTGGTATTATCTCTTTCCTCATTACCAACTTAGTTCTTGCACTCCCTTGAAGGGACCCCTTTAAAAATGTCCAAAATTCTGGATTATTTGACAAAGAAAATTCACTCGCTATTTCAAATACAGAGCTGGAAAAAAAAAAGTTTACAACTCCTCTCTTCTGTTGCTCTTCTAAGCAGCATTAGACCTAGAAAACACGAGGAAGTACCAGATCAAGTATTGTTCCATCATGTTTTGCTGTTTGAACAATACAGTAGAGGCAGACTAATTTCTTCAGTCAATCTCTAGCCAGTCAGTTTTGGTGCATTTCACCCATGCTATACAGTCACTTCTCAGCTTCCCCTCACTTACACAGTCAGGGATACATTTATTACACAGTACTCACATTAAGTCTTGGAATTTCAGGCAGACCTATTCATTCCCAAGGAGTATCCTTTTGGCTCAGCGAAGACTTTTGAGTATCTTAGCTTACACATTCATTCTGGCGGCAGCCACCATGATTCCATTAACCCAAAATACTATTTGGAATGAGGCTGTTACCATCTTGAAATTGCAGTTTAAAGTTAACCAGTAACACAAAAGAGTACTTTTCTGTATTTCCAGTGAAGGAGCTAAGAAAAAAAAAATCTGTAAGAAACCATCGCTGCAATTTTATTTTAACAAAAGGGCAGATTTATTCATGTTTACAAACAAGTTTCAAAAACAAAAAGGAGAACATGTATGCTAACCACTAACAACCTTTCAAAATGCCAACAGCCCTCATGCTGCGTGAAGGATTCTATAGAATAGAAAAAAAATCACAGTTCCACTCACAGTTCACCAAGACAGCACTAAACTAACATGATTAGACAAAAACAAAGGACTAAGATTCTGATGTATTTTGATTTAATCCATTTTGCCCGAGATAACAGAAATATTTCAAGCAAGTTCCATCACATATTGATGTCCTGCATTAAACAATCCTACTAAGTTCTGAACAAAAGTTATTAAGTTTCTCAAAATTTTTAAAAATTAAACAGTTGTTTCAAAACCATTAAGTAGTAAATGTATTTAAGAAACTAATTAGGACAGAGGCCATAACTTCATTAGAACACCACTGCTCATGTTTTTACAAAGCATTAGTGTTATCTATTTGGCTATTAGTAGTAGCAATTTATCTACAATATTTAACAAGGTAAATTGCAGGCAAAATTTAGTACAGTTTCAATAGAAACACCCTTTTCCTGAAAATACAGCAGTATTTGAAGGACTAGTTTTTTTGGTTTTTTTCTTTTGTGTTTTTTTTTTTCTTCTTCTTCTCTGCATCATTTATAAGGAAGCTTCCCATCTATGAACAGGAACAAAAAAGTATCTACAAACCTTGTAAACAGATCTGTATCATTTATAAACATAAATAATCCAAATTATTAACAGCCAACAGCAGAAATTAAAGTATCAATTCAATGATTCAGGGCCTCCTAGCCCTTCCCAGCCTTCCCCCTTCAGAAAAGGATCATGATAAACTAAAGCTCTGCTAACACACTGTTCAGGACCATTCTTAAGTACAACAGATGATCCACAGGTCACTTACGCCGAGTTACTGTTTATCTGTCAGAGTTCATTATTACTCCCACCCCCAGAAAAGCACCCTCCAGTCTGGCAGAAAGCTTTTTTTAAAAAAATAAATCTACATTCGTACAAGTATGTCTTCTGTTGAAGTCCAAGACAAGAATACCATCTTGTCCATCATAATTTGTGAAGAGACCCAGTTTCAATTTCTTTACAAAGCAGCTAGTGTGTTAACATTCAGCTTACAATCAGAGTGATGTTTCCAAACTATGTAGTGGGCTCCCTGGGGATGAAGAGGTAGCAGACTTGTTCATGTCTGTTGTAAGGTGAATTCCACTGTCAACCGCATTGTTATTTTTATTGGGAGAGGGTGGGGGAGTAGAGTTGCGTTTTGTTGGCGCATCATCTTCAGCATCAGTATCATCAATAAGGGGAATATGAGGCTCGGAGTCTTCTATTCTAAACTCTGGATGCGTCATAAAATTGTGAATTGAACTTCGTGTCTCAGGTTTCTCTAGCCCCTCGTACAAGGAGCTACGAAATGCATTCACCACTCGGATCTGTAAACAAAGAAAAAAGGTTGTGAAAATGATGCAGGTTTTCTGGCAATGGCATGGTTCTTATGAGTTTGAATCCACAAACAGCTAGACATGAGTGAATCAAATTTGTATGATGCAGTGGAACTTGCAATAAACTGTAAAAAATGAAGAGCATTTCAGTAGAGCACTGCCAGTCTACACAGTAGGAATAAAAATTGTGAAAGAACTGCAAAAAGCTGAAGGGCCCTAAAAATTCAGACATGGCACTAGAATTGTTCAATTATTTAACATGGGCTACGCATTTTTCAGAAGTGAGGCCAACAATTATTTACTTATTTATAAATTAAATAAATCTCAATGAGTGTTTTATTGAATACTTAGGGAAGGTTGGAGCGAGGTAAGGGGTGTAGAGGCTGAAAATAAGTTAGGGGATAAAAGGGTTACTAATTCTCATGCTAGGAATCAGGATGTCAACTGACTATGAAAAAGCCAAGCAAGTGTAAGCCAATGTCACAATGACCGAACATTTACGAAGTCATGCAAAAAAGCATACCACTCTAACAGCTGTAAATATTCGAGTATATACCCATTGACCACACTAGAGAAAGTTCCTTAGTGAACAGTGCTTTGGAAACTTAAGACCAGAACTAGGAAACTGAATATTGTATTGTACAGTTTAGTAAGCAGGACAGGTTGCAACTTAAAAGAGATTACTTAAGTAGCACCAAATATGAGAAAAGCAGGGTGATCAACCTTTGCTCAAGTCTTCAATTTACCTTGAATTCATGGACAAAATTCCCAGGCTGAGTATTGTTGCATGTCTTTTTGTTAGTATTTTTCAAATCAGAAAGCTAAGCTTACAGAATTTGTAAATAAACCTTCCATAGTTAAATTAGATAGAATAAAGTACAGCTTCATTTTGCAAATTGTGCATGCCCAGGTTGACCTGAATGTAGGCTTTCCAATTTATAGTTTGAATGATTAAAGCAGCCACCCACATCCCCCTTCAGCAATGCCCCACGCTTCCCTGACCAACTACAGGAATTCAGGATTCATTCTTGAAATGATAAAACAAGTAAGGTGAGGCCGAAGTCAGTGACCCCCTTATCCAGCACTTTTCTCAAGATGAAGTTTCCCCCTTCTGTTAACTCCCTATTCAATCTCAACATCCCTAAAAGTCTCTGGCAATGCAGTGTCATATAGTGCTAAATACTAAGCAGCAGAGCATTCTGTAGTAAACAAGAACTTACTGTTACAAACAGCAAGTCAAATGTAAAGCATTTTTAAGCACATCCAAGATGACTTTTTTCAAGCTGAGAAAGACATCATGACTAGTGCTTCCACACAGTTCCTTGATAGTAAAAATAAAGTGACTTCCAGGTGAAGGAATGAAGCTGGAAAGTCAAGTATATCAACAGCAGACTTCAAAGCACCTAAGATACACCAAGGGAAGTTCACTGTAAACAGAGAAAGGCTCCCCAAAAACAATGCATTAAATAAAATTTGTGAAACAGAATCACTGTACATGACAAAGTCTTACATCCTGACTGTGTTCTTTGACCTCTAGAAATGGCAAAGTTTCCCCACCTCTCCTTCCTCAGACCACTTGTACAAAGAATTTTACTCAAAAGCTATCATGTCCACATTTTCATACTGCAGGTACATGCGGAGTCCAATTAACCATGAGGGCAGGGGAAGAGGGCCCAGTGGGGGGGGAGACAATACAGGGATGGGGCACGCACGCCAAGGGGGTGGACATAACCACCAATAAGGGGATGACAGGGAATAGCGTGAATGTGCTTGAGAAAAGATTACAAGAGCAGCTAATACTTTACTGTTCATCACATGAAAAAATTGAGCATGCTGTCAAGCAGTTGGCACATTACATGAGGTTTTAACAAGTCCAGCCAGCTGCATAAACTGCCTCAGTACTTACCAAGAAAATTAGCAGTGACAATGTCACACAAAGTTTGCAATGCCTTTATTTGGCACATTGCATCCCACTGTGCCATTTTGCTGGCAAAATGAAATAAGAATGTCTCCTGGGACTGTTTTTTCACTGCTAATAGATGAGAATTTAGAACATCAGCAGTAATGGAAAACAATTTTTGGCTTAACAGAATAGCTGTAATTACCATAGAATATAAGCCTACCCACAAAAAGCCTCAGTTCCTATGCAGAATGCATACTACGTAAGTGGACTAGACACTCCAGCAAACTCAGGACCCTCAAACAGTTGAGACACACAGGCAGAAATCAAACTACCTACACTTTAAGCTATATTTTAAAAGGGAAAATCTAGTGTTTTGAAGGCTTTATTTTCAACTACTCAAGATAATTAGACTAGAGGGATAACTATAAATAAATTGCCTAAGTGAGGAGCAAACAAGACAATTTGGTAAGTGTAATTCAGGCCTTCCTCATGTAAGTACCAGAATAGCATAGAATGCAGTAAGCAATCCAAGTCATCCTAGCCAGATGACTGCTTAAGAGTTGCAACCTTACTTTATAGGAACAGCTGAACTTTTTTCCAACAAACAGTGCCGAAAGAGAGACAATAACACATCTGCTTCCCATTAATACATATTAGCTATCAGAAGTTGTCCTTCTAGACAATGTAGCAGAAGGCTGTACTACTCAGTGAGTGCAGATACTACTCTGTATCTGCATTGGTCATTTGATGCAATGAGATGCTGCAGTGCCCAGTAGATTCTGCTCAAATAGCAGCATGGAATGACACTGCTCTCTAGAGAATTCTGAATGTCTAATTAATGTTCTGGAGTGTAGTTAGGGATACAGGTTACTAATTAGCATTTTAACTAGGAGATGCAATTCCTGTGCATCCTTACTGTTAAATCTACTTTTCATTTTGTGTTCCTGAGGCATGCAAATTTGTGAGCTGAGCTTCTCAATACTATTGCAAGGTAGAGAAATACCTATCTTACCAGTGGAAAACATATAGAGAGTTAAATACTTGTGCAAGCTCACACACGATTTCTGGCTAAGCCAAAAAATAAAAAACAAATTAAAAAAACCCTGAAGAGACCATTTCACTTAAGACGTGTCCTGAAATTAAGGGTCTTCATCCATCTGGTAATCTGAAAGTTTAAGCAGGGAGGGGAGAGTGGAAAAGAAGCCCTCTCAGAGTTATTTAAAAAAACAATTATTTAAGAAATCTCTAGGAAGTTAGATAAGGAAGTTAAATATGTAATATATAGTTAAGATGGAAAACTCTTTTAAGAAAGATATTGGCTATCAGTATTCAACTACAACAGTTATGCATCTTCAGGCTCCAGAGTTCAGGTCTACATCCAATAGTAATTAAATCTCTAGCCTCTACAGAGAAGAAGGCTGAAACTGAAACGCCACTTAGTAGCACAATATAGAGGGCAGAATTCAGGTTAGACAAACTTCTCTTTCATTGATGGCTTATGAACTGCTCCCCGAAGAACCTAGAGAGGAAAAAAACCCCTTCAGATTTGAATAAAAGTTTTCCCATTTAATGATTAAACGTGTTTTTAACTTTTAAATCAGCTAATTACGTATTTCTTCTGACTTGCATGCATTTTAGAAGCCTTGTTTCTCCACCTGATTCCTAATGTTGAGAAAGCTGTTATTCAGTAAATAAGGTCCAACAAAAGCATAAAGTTCCTCACAGGCTACGAAGAAAATGCATTTAGTGCTCCATGTTCTAACTACATTCATATTTTCAACATACCGTTTGCTTTCAAATCAGCCTTCTTACTTGAGTATTGACTGTGCTGCAGTGCCAAGAGATCTATTTTTATTGGCCTGGGTCCATGATTATACAGCTAATTCACTTATTCAATGTAAGTCACCCTAAGAGGCATATACTCGAAAATTTACAACAGTTTCCCCTTTTTGTCTTAAAAATCCCTCTGTACATGAATGGATGAAGGCACAGGATGCGCAGGCTCACAGCTTTCGCAATAAAGTCTTTTGTTGAAAGTGTTCCACCTGTTCTCAGCCCTCTAAGAAAAAAAAGTCTTGAGGACTCCACTTTGTGGGAGAGTTCTATAAAAGCCTGAACGATGATTTTAAGTACTAAGGAGAAAATGAGAAACGTTAGGTATGTGAATTAGGAAATGTTAATTTCATGCACTTTAGGAACACACACTCACACCCCACAGTAGTAGAAGCAGTAGTAGAGGAAAACACTACATGTGTAGGGGTAGAAATATTTGTTACATCATGATGCTGGCTGGCGATGGAGGGTTGCCGCCTTAGAGCCCCCTGAATGGTACTTCCACTCTGGAAAGCATTCACTACATCCATCTGCAAGGAATCAGAGATTGTGACAGCTTGCTCAGCAAGAGAGAGAGAGAACAAGAGAAAGGACCATCCCATCTATAACACACAAAAAAGTAAAGAAAAAAAGGCACTTTTTAAAAAATAGAGCAGATACATAGGCAAGGGTTGCATTTAAAGCTGAAGAAAACAGAGGACCCTGAGGGATTACATCCATCCATACCCCCTTCTGACAGTCTGTCACATCAGTCAGAACTGCCACCTTAGTAAAAAGGGCTGGAGATGGAGAGATTTCCCTCATAATACCCACTGTGTCCTACCTTTTTCAAGACCATACCTGAGTTTGTATTCTGTTTAGGCCTCTAAACCACAAGATCTGACCACGACGCAATTCTCTCTCAGCATGATCAATCTCCTCAACATCTTCTGCTAGTTCTTCTTCAGGAATTTCTTCCTTTTGTGTTCCATGACCAGCCTCTTTAAGGAATTTCAGACGGCTGGTTGGAATTGTTGAAATCAGCTAACAATGAATAAAATATATAAATCAGGTTTGTTCTTTTATTTTTAACAACAACAAAAAACCCCCTGTAATACCAGACTTAAGGCTTAGCATGATATCCTGCATACAATTAGCAAAGTTGAAAACACTAATTACATAAAATGAGTGCATCAATGTAGAGCAGTCAATCTGGCTGAATAGCTGCAAAGCTGTGAGTATCCTTACCACCTCAACTGAGGTGTGAAATTAAAATTGGATTACAAAACAAAATAGAATTCCTTGTCCCCAGCAAGGTTAACATTGTTTGACAATGCCAGAAAGGAGCAGTGCTGAAGCTAAAAAAGTCATTAATTCTGTAAATTGTATCTAGAGCTTTCAGAGCTCCATCAGTTTAACACGCATGATGCGTTACCTCAAATGAGACATATATCACCTAAAGTAGTCACAACTAATTCAGAAATACAGAACAGACATTCATTTGTTTTTGACCTGAAAGATAGCAATCCATGTCCAAGGCGAGTGATGTTTTCAAAATTGTATGTATCCCAAACTGCTACTTTGCCACTTGGTGTATAGCAGTTTATGTATCTTAAGCTAAGCAAAAACTACATGTGGCTGGTACAAGCTTTCCTTTTCATCCCCATCTTCAGGGCTATTCTGGTGAACTATATAATTGAAGGGAGTCATCTTTTGATACATCCCATCTAGCAGCTCCAGATCAATTCCAAGTCTGCTTTCCTTGATCACCACAAACTTAGAAGACCATTTCTGCAGCTGCACAGGAACAAAAGACTGCTGCAAAAGCAAGATAAACAGCCCTTCATGCTGAAACTACTACTATGAATGCTCCCAACTCTTTCCCTTTAACAAGACACTAGAGCAGCATGAACTGCAGCACGGAAGCTTTGCCCTTGCAAGACCCTTTGGGTCAAAGGTATTTCAAGCTGTCTTGATTCTCTTCTAGGCTACTTTTAAACCTCAGAGTGACTCTATTTGATTTTCTTAAATAATTAATTTTCCAGAGAACCTTATGAAAAGGCTTACCCACTTTTGGAATATGCGTCTATGTATGTATTTACATCTTACAATTTTATGGTGAAACATGAAGTGTGTTTTACATAACAGAAAGAAAGAAAGAAACTGTAATGGAAAACTCTTCATGTGGTATGAAAAGTTTAGACAACTGTCATTAAATAATAGAAAACTCCATAGCTCTAAAGTTTCATGTAAATAAGCTTGCTGCTTACAAGCACTCTCATGCATACAATAGTAATGAAACCCTGGTGGAGAGGGGGGAAGTCAAAATCTAATAAGCTTAATAGTTGCGAGGACTTTCAAATTATTTCACAATTATGTAAATGAAGATTAAAGACAAAATTGGTTTGAATTTTGCTGTATTTCTTGCTACTCCAGGAAGTTTTTAAATCAAGAACATACTAGCAACTTTAACAATTCCGACTTTTCAAGAAAACCACTGAACACTAAGTTAACCATATTTCAACATAAACATGTTCATTCCATCTTGTATTCTTACAAAACTTTATGGTACTCATCTGGCTGAAGATGTAATTTCATATTTAAAAGGTAACTACAGCTGACTTTAGTCAAAAGATGTTAAACCAACCAGCCGTAGCATCTACTTATGAAATGTAACTAACTGACCAATTCTAAGGAATATTCAACTAAGGACTTTCTAGCTATTAAATTAGTCAATTTTAATCAGCAGTTACCATTAATCTCCATATATTCATATGCATTTTCCATGTAATGTATCCTAATTCAAGTAGATATTTTGGCATTTTGAAAAATGCTAGTTTACCTGGCCCCAGAGTAGTGTGCCCATGCCCAGGAAAATGGACCACAGCCACTGTTCAATCGAGAGTTCTGAGCAACTGAAAGGCTTCCCACCAAACTGCACAATAACTATCTGTGAAGAGCAACATCATTAAACATATATCATATTTTGTTACTAGAAAATTCCCTAACACTTTAAGATCACTACAGACAACTCTGCATTAGAACACAGAATTTCCCATCTTATTAAGCATACTCTTCCACTGTTTCAGCAGTCTGAGCAAGTTTTGAAACCTAAGCCATCTTCTTATGCTTTTCAGTATTTCAAGAACTACTTATTTATTCTTTAAATGTCACACTCACAAAAACCTGTTGACTCCTTCACTTTGCTTGCACTTTTCCCCCTTAATTTCAAAATTACAGTATGTATTTGATGCTACAATTCTACAGTGATTATTTCTCCTATAAACACCCATCTCAAAACTAAGTTGATTAATAAAAGCTTGTAGTAATAGAAGTAAAAGATCCATAAGTCATGAAACATTTCAGAAGTAATTCTACAGGATATTACTAAGTATCCCATCAGTGTAAAATGCCAGCCTTTAAATCACCACAGTGTGACATCCATGTAGTAAGCTTGGGGGAAGGGGCCAGACATCTCAAAAGCTTAATGAAATGAGCTTCTACTAACTTACCTATTACAACAAGCTGTATGAGCCCTAACAAGCAAGGTATCTCCCTCTGCATAGGAATTATATGCATGAAAGTCCACCCTGGCGAATCAACAATTTAAAGTAGCAGGGCAGGCATGAAAATGAGACATTAACCACTAAGCAAGACACGTGTCAGCTGAAAAACCAGAGAGTATCTCTTTTTATTAAGACAGAATAAAACACAGACAAAAACTCAGCAGTTGGGAAGGTATTCAGTCCAGCAAGTTTATAAAGGGAACACAGTTGCAGTCACAAGTAATTTCTAAATGTTTGGCTTTGTTGCACAACAATAGTCAATCTGCTGCATATGCAACTCTTTAAAGAGTAGCTTCTATACAAGTGTCATTTAGAAAAACCTAAACCTGGGAGAGTAAGTGCCCTGACTTCATGTGAAGCAGTGGTGCATACATTTGCAATGCCTGGACTGCTATAAATTCCACTAACTTCATGGAATCCTAAGTCTAAGGAAAAGCTTCATGCATAGGTTTTATCTTAGATCTGAAATAACTTAATGCAAAAATAAAAGAGTTCTGAAATAAAGTAGTATACAGATTTCTTTGTTATTTCTTCTGATTAATTAAAGTTAAGGACATTTAGAAGGTGAAACTATTTCTTGTAAACTATTTTCTTTAGATTCAATTTGAAATTGGTGTTTCTCAACCCAATCAATTTAAGATAATTTCACTTCACTTATTAGTATATAGTGAGATAACTATCTACCTTTTATGAATCCCCCTAAAGGCACTTGCACATCAATTTTTCTTTATGTAAAACAGCACCTCTACAGGTAACACTAAAATATATATCAATATATATAACTGATTTCTGCATTAGTAAGATGAAAACTGATACTTAAGTTTCTACAGCTTATTCATGTCCTAATCTCATTACGGAAATACAAGAAGTTCTACCTTTTCTATATTTGTTTACATAGACTCTTGTTCAGATGCACAGGCAGATACTATAAGGAATATTTGGGGGTGGGGGATGAATGGACAGATGACAAACAACTTCTTTATATTTTGCCAAGAGACTAGAACACAAAAAATCAAATTGTAGGACTAGAAAATTCAAAAGGTACAAGTACTTCTGTGTTCCAGTTTTACCAGTTGCAGAAAGGTCTTACCTGAAAAACCCACCCAGAAGTGACTTATAGAAAGTTTTATACACTGAAGGTTTTTCACATTGCAGAAATTAAATCCCTGGCACTAAATGACTGGCATTTCAAAGTAAGCAAGTATATCAGTGTACTAAATGCATTTTCCCCTCACCTTCCAAGAATTTACTTACTTGTACAACAAATGTCCCCAGAACAATAGAACAGAAGATAGCGTTGTTGAAGATTCCTTCAAAAACATTTCTTTCACCATGAATTTTTCGGGCATTAATTTCATTAAAAAGCTGCATCATCACAAATGTATTAAATACTATAGTATAATGCTCTGAAGGAGGAGCATGCAGAGGTGCATTTCTTCCACTATCGATATCAAAAATTTTCTCACCTGTGTACAAAAGGCATTTATCAGCAGCTTAGTTAGTGTAACAAAAAACCAGTCTTAAAATCACATCTCTCTACAGCATTCAAAATAACTTTTTTAAGCCTCAGTATTCTTACCAGCAAACAGGAGTGTGAATACCACTACAAGTTGGTAGAATGCATGACCCAAAATGTTCTTCATCATTGTACGGGAAATCAAAGGTTTGTTTCTACCATAAGGCTTTCGCAACAGAAGAGCTTCAGTGGGTGGTTCCGTTGCCAGGGCAAGAGAAGCTAATGTGTCCATTATGAGATTTACCCACAGCATCTGCACAGCTTTGAGCGGAGAATCCTATAAAGATAAATAAACCCTCCAACAGAAGTACTCAAGTTACAACTATTAAAGGCATTTAGTATACAATCTTGGCATGTTCCAAAGAGTGTTATGTTCTCTGGACTACTATTAAACTGAAAGTTTTGAGCACAAGAGTTAATGACTCATGACATTTTCAACCCTTATTAGCTGATACAATCCACTGGTACGTACCTGTGTGATGCATGCTCCTGTAAAAGCAACGATTACTGCTACTACATTGACAGTAAGCTGAAACTGAAGAAATTTGGAGATGCTATCATAGACGTTTCGTCCCCACATAACTGCTTTAACAATGCTTGTGAAGTTGTCGTCTGTAAGGATAATATCAGAAGCTTCTTTAGCTACATCTGTTCCAGCAATACCCTGGGAGAAAAAGAAAACCACCATGAAATATAAGAAGATGAGACCATGAAATATAAGAAGATGCACTAACCTATGTGATAAAAGCTATTATGTCCTTGGTCAGCATTCACTTTGATGCACCATGTCTGAAGGATTCCTTTAATGTAAGTATCAAGAGGCCTACTGAATCAAGTTCTGCTTCCTAGTTCTACTCATGCATGGGAAAATGTGAACATACATACAAAAGAAATACTGTTGTCTTCCAAATAAAGACCTTAATAGAAATCCCCAAGTTGGTAATACAGACTCACTACGTTCCCCAAAGAAACATTACAGCACCCTGTTCAAGCTGAAGGCCACCAGATGGTGCAGTGCTACACAGTTCAGGCTCTGCCCTAACCAGTTTGCTGCATGGATTTCAGTAGCAGGCAACACATGCGCTCTGAACACAGTAGAATGATAAACATTACCAAAACCCTTTTGCAGAAGAACATTCTCAAATTTTAAGCACCTGTAGTCTCCCACAGCAACCAAACAGTTAAAGACGACTTCCATGTAATGCCTACCTCAAAGACCTTGATTTTGCTTTTAGCATTCCAAACCCACTAACTCAAGCAAATTTAACAATTCTTATGCTTCATTTATATTATTTTGTGAAGGAAATGAGTCACCTGCACAGCTATGTGTACACATTAAAAGGTACCTTTACATATCATATACTGGATGGTATATTTTAAGTCCTATTTTGATAAGCAGTTATGAAAAGTAGTTTCTTATATAGATGAACACAGCAACTGCAGAAAACATTTAAGTTCTAGGAGATGAAAAATAAAAGGCCCCGACAGTGGCAAATACAGCAGCTATACTTTAGCAGAATACTATTATTAAGGCAAGACTGTTACAGTCTAGAGAAAACTTCACATATAGCTGTTAAATTTCTAAGTCCTGCTTTTGAAAAATGCTCCTAGAGAATGATGTGAAGGCTCTTCCTCTTCCCATTTTTCCTCTCAAGATTATAATCTGAGTCAGTGCATCTGCACATGGTTTAGGAGGAGTGTGGTCCTCATTTTGTCTTTCCCTTCGAATGCTTAATAATGAATTTTTAAAGACTACAGTGACTGGCTAGCCCCAAACTGTACCTTTTCAGCTTAAGACTGAGAAGGAATCTTGTGGCAAAAGGAAGGCTGAGGAACCTATTTTACCATGCCTTGAAAGAAACAGAAGAAAGCTGAAATCTACATACTTAAGGAACGAATCTATCTAGTATTAGCACTTAAAAACTAAGATACGGTTTGGCAACCACTGTGAAAGAGTAGTTGAGAATTTAAACTGAGAAAACCACATAATCTAAGGAATCATCTAGACAAGTGCAGATCCTAGATTGTCATAAAATACTACTTCTTCAGTTGTACTTCAGATGTACTAGATATGGCCTCCAAAGCCATTTTAAACATCAACTGGCAGTCTCTTTCATTATGGTGTCCCTGTTCCTATGTATAATTTCATGGGAAACAGATGATTAAGCTCATCCCATATTGCACATAAGCTTACTCAAAGTCAACACAGTATGCTATTTATCACCTGAAGTCATTATATGTTGAACATATCTCATTTCAGATATCCTGAGTATCAGTAATTCTGTTCTGACACTTTGTAATAAATTTTTTTGTAACAGGTTTTTGATTGGCACTTGAATCTGCATTTTTTAAGTTTTACTCAATGGCAAATGCCACAAGGACATTTTCCATCAAATAAAAACATGGTTAAGTTGGGAGAAAAAGTAATTAGTATTAAGTGTGAGAGAAGTTGACTTCATTAACTTAATCGTATCTTAGGCTCATGAAACAAGGTTCTTTAATATTAAGTGTTTTGATAAGTTATTGATAAAATAGTACAGATTTTAAAAAAGAAAAAAACCCCATACCATAGCAAATCCAACATCTGCCTTCTTCAGAGCTGGACCATCATTGGTACCATCACCAGTTACTGCTACAACTTGCCTCTGGTCAAAGACAGTGCTGTCAATTATACCTAAAATAAAATGACATAGCAGCATTACAGTTTGAAATTAACAACACAGGAAAGATTAAACTTGAAAGAAATCCAGTTTTTGTCTTCGTCAGTAATGAAAAAATCCAAAACCCAAGCTCACTCCCCAAAAAAATCCCTCCAAATAACCCCAAACCCATCAAAAAACCAGGAAACAAAACAAAACAAAAATATCAACAACCACAAAAGATAGTTCTATAGTTGGCTCCATTTCTCAAGCAGGAAAAAAACCCCAGTTGGCAACTCCTTCATAGGTGTTTTCCCCTAAGGTCTGAGAGTTTTTACTTACCTTTTACTAGAGTGTGTTTGTCAGTGGGAGAAGATCTTGCAAGAACACGAAGCTTTGGCCAGATTTTATCTATTCGCTCTTGCTCTATCTGCAAAAAGAGCATTGGTTATATTTTAGTTAGGAGACTTAGACTATATCTCTTGATCTACCTGACATAGTCAGTCTGCTTACCTCTCCTTTTTCATTGCGTATTCTCCTGTTAAAGTCTTTGCCCTCTAAACACAGGAAGTCTTCACCAGGATTCAGAATACCACATTTTAATGCAATAGCACGAGCAGTGTTAATGTTATCACCAGTGACCATACGTACAGTTATGCCTGCACGTTGACATTTCTTTATTGCATCAGGTACCTGTAAGCAAGAAAAAAATCCCGCAGGCACAGAGATTCTATATTAGCTGAATAAATCTACACATGTGAGTAAAAAGAATGTTTATGGCTCAGGTCAGGATAACTCTTACTTTACAATGAAGACTGCAGTTATAGACAATTTTTAAAAAAATTAAATGCTTTAACACAATTCTTTTCCTAAAAAACACATAAATAGCAATCCTGGCAAAGAAGCTTTATATTCCTGTTATGCCAGTTCCCCTCCCCCTTGCAATTTTTCACAGATTCATAAATACTTTTTCAGTATTCAGACATACCACAAAAATCCTCACAACATATTAGGGTCTGCTGAGTACTGGCATTTCATTTAGAAGCTGTGAAATAAATACAGCTTATACTCCACTGCTTCACCCATGACTTTTACTATGAAATGATAATAGTGCAGATCAGACTGGAGTTCCACTTATATGTAGCGTAAAAGCTTTCACTATCAAAAAAAAATCTTTTTAGACTCAACAACAAGCCAAACTCCTCTTACCCTCAGTTCTCAGGTGACAAAGTCACCTCTCTCCATCATTCCCCATGAGAAGCTGGCAACAAGCACAAAGATTAATACTATCCTAATCAAATAGTCCTAATATTCTAAGGGGTAAAAAAAATGTTAAGTTGTTCCATTTACTGAGACCCTGCACAGTAAGCACCTTAAGTTATTAGTTTGCACAGAGCTTCAGTAACACAGCATAAGTGACATTAAGTAGTTTTAATCTGCTTTTATAGCTCCATTAACTTTCCCCTCAAGAAATTAGATTTTCATTTATTAACGATGCTTAAGACATACAATTGCAGTTCAGTTTCTTGTACTCTGCATGATGAACAACATGAATCTCGTGCAACAGAATCACTGCAGCTTAGTTGGTGACCCTACCTCAGGTCTCACAGGATCTTCAATGCCAACAACAGCAATGCATGTCAGACCAGTAACAATATCATTTTCGTTGTCCCACTCTGGCTCAGGCTCCCCTGCTGGGAAGTCTCTGAATGCCAGGCAGATCGTTCTGAGACCTTCAGAAGCCATTGGCTCAATTACAGTTTTCACAATATCATCACGGTCCCTAGGTCTAAATACCTTTGGTTCTCCATTAGCACTCAGTATTTTGAAGCACCTGGAAAGAAACGTTTAAAGAGTTACCAGATGTTAACCAGTAGTTCAACCTATTCAACGTCTTATTACTGAACTCCATTAGGTCTCCATAAGCTTTGTTTTCGACACTCTCACACACGCCCAAAAAGCCAGCAGTGGATCTCTAAGGCAATCTTCTCCATATGCACATAATTTCTTCCCAATTGCAAAACATACTTTCCTTAGAAAGTTAACTGAGCCAGTCATCTTAGATGAAAGTAATGCCTGATGAATTTAGGATACAAACGTGAGTTACCTCCCAGAAGCATCCATTTCTGCATTGTATGTAAATAGACTGGTGCTTGCACTGGTTGAGTCAGGCAATCCAGTTTCAAGTTCAACAAAATAATCCCACCCTGTTAACAGCTGTACAAGTCTCAGAAGTACAGTACGCTTCTAGAATTTGCATGTGCTCCTTAAACAGCTGTAAGCACTAAACTTGCAGCACTAAAAGCAAACTCTCAGTACTGCTACCCTTAAGAGCAGAAAGATTTGCACCCCTTCTCCCCTCCAGTATAAGTGCAGAAAATGCAGACAGCATCTGGCCTATGTGGCAATGTGAAGGATTAAATTAAAAAAAACCCCAACACTTCAACTGATTTAAATGTTTATATGAGACTAGATTCAACATCATGCACCCTAGCATTTCAACACATGCTCTTTTAGTTATTTTTGTTCATGCCAAAGATGCCACTGCTTTCACAGACAGCATATATATTTTACCAATATTGATGCCATGAATATAACACTACCAAATATTTTGACCAAGAAATTTAGTCTTGTTCATATGTGTCCTTTGCAAAGTTTTGCCATAATGGCACACCATACACATTTTTTTTAAAAGTAAGAAATTATTACCTCAGATCTGGAGATTTGTGAAGATGACTACTGTTACATTTAAGTGTTTACTCCAAGGATTTAGGGAATTCCCTAAAAGTTTCCACCTCATATAGGAAATTAAAATGAAGCAGTCTCTTAAAGCCTCAAAACAGCCATCATAATTGAAATTTGAAGTCTATCTGAATTTCCTGATTTTGGTTATCCATTTTAACGTAGTGGTCCTGAAATCTTAAATCAGGCACGATTATGGGACAAATTCCCCAAAACTCAGGCTGCTGGCATAAACCAGGGCATATCCACACAGGAATGATCTTAAGTGGAAGGCTGAGCCAGAAGCACCCATTGATTACTGCTACCTTCACCCTAATCTCATATCCCCACTGTAAACTCCATGTGCCACAAATTCTTCTGGCCTGGTAAGATTCGTTCAGTGCTTGATCTTCTAAGGAGGAAGTAGTTTTGTTCAGAAAAAAAAATTCTCAAGCCAAATTTTTCTTCAGTTGGTGTCTAGCTTGGTTCTTAGAAAACCACTGTCTGATGTTACAGGAGTGCAATTGAGATGGAGACTTGGGTTTGGTCTTTGTCTCTCAAGATCATGTAGACCTGAGCCATGAGGCCCTAATCAGCACAGCACTTACAGAAAGCACTTACTATTGGCACAATAGTAGTCTAGCAGTTTAGTAGTTAAATAAACTTAAGCATTCAGTGAAACGTTTTGCAGAATCAGGGGCTGATGTAAACAGTTTTGTACCACAGAATTACTGATCATTAGCTTTGTGAGAAAGTCTCTTACTAGCAGCGGTAAGCTGGATATGTTGGAGTGAAAGTTGAGGAGCCATCCAAAGAGTGGCTAGGGACACTGGGCTTGTTCAGGCTGGAAGAGACTGAGGAGAGACCTCATCATGGTCTACAACTTCCTTATGATGGGAAGCCAGAGAGGCAGCCACTGATCTCTGTGGTGACCAGTGACAGGACCCAAGGGAAGGGCATGAAGCTGTGTCAGGGGAAGTTTAGGTTGGATATTAGGTTCTTTGCCCAGAGGGTTGTTGGACACTGGAACAGGCTCCTTCCTGGTAGAAGTGGTCATAGCACCAAGCCAGTCCAATAAGTGCTGGGACAACACTCCCAGGCATATGGTGTGGTTTTTGGGGTTTCCCTGTGCAGGGCCAGGAGTTGGATTCGATGATCCTTGTGGGTTCCTTTCGATTCAGGATATTCTGTGATTCTGTCAAGTATGTGACTTAATGGTAAGGAAACAAAAAGTGCTCTACTTGAAAGTCTGCTTTTTCTGTACTCTTATTAGTGACTGATTTGTCATATAAATGTTCATATTTAAATTTCAGTGTTCAAGAATACTCATACATGTTATAATAAAGGAGCAGCACAATTCACAAACCACGTAAGTTATTCAGTGCATGCCCTGAAGTAGTTTTCTATTCGCATACTATTCCAATAGTATCCAAATCAGTCTAGGTTTTCTTTTTCTTTGTCCTTATTATTATTGCCTTATTATTTATTTTCTTATCTCAGTTATGAAGCCAAGTGGACCACGTGAGTCTAGGATGAGTGAGTTCCAGCAACTTCTCCAGTTCAATTGCTCAATACACTAAGTTACTTCTACCTTCAGAAGTATTTTGTAATGCAAATAAAGGCATACTTTTTTACCCATGAGATTTGGCTTAAAATCTAGCTATGCAAAAAATTCACAGACTAAGTTCCATACCAAAAGGAACAAGAATCCTTTACTGATTGCCCTTTTGTTCTCAGCACTAAACTGAGGGGAAGGAGAAATTCATGTTTTTAATTTAGTGCATTAATACTTTGCCAGATAATTATTTGGACAGTTATTAGCAAGCAAAAAGGTAAACTGAACTGATGAACATAATCAATGTGCTACCCAGACTAGAAATAGTTTGACATTAGAACAAATAGTTTGACATTAGTGCCCCCCACCCCTTACAAACTGCTATTCCTAGAGACCACTATACATACATGCTTGAAGTCTCTCCTCACCTAGTTAGGAGTTACCACAGCTGCTTTCACACCTATAAAAGTTTGCCCCAGGCGCGCTTAATGCTCACTAAGTCTAATCTCATTCTAATAAATCCTCTATAGATGAGCAGATGGATAAGGAAACAACTTCCTTTGTCACATTAAAACTCCTCAAGTTTCTTCATTCAAGTTCAACCTTTTGCTAAAATGACATCACCTTGCACAATCACCTTGCACAATCTAAGTAGCAGTATGCTAAAAGTAATCACTGTTCAAAGGTACAAGTGCTTTCTGGAATTCAGGCTTATCAGCTATTGGGACTTTACTGGAAGATGGATGAGCATTTATGAACCACACCTAGAAGTAAATAGTTTAACTAAAGAATAGATCGATTCATATATGCTATCAGAAAAGAATTTACAAGAGTTTAATAGTTTTGATTAAGGGGACAAATATTTCACAGACTGACTAAGGCACACCGTTGTTTGGCCTCCTCACCTATCACAACATTTAGCCAAATTTAAGTGCTGAATCACAGTAGTAGTTGTTCTTACTTTTTAAGAACTATCTCAGAGGCACCTTTACTGAATATCCGGAAACTGCCATCAGAGTTTTTTAACACAGTACTCATAGATTTTCTAACAGAGTTGAAGGTGTACACTTTGTACAAATCCTCTTCTGGTATCTCATTTCTTACGTCCTGATAGTCACGTTTTAAATCCAAGAGCAATCCCAGCAAGGCACATTCAGTCTTATTTCCAACATGACGTGGTAGGCCACCTTCTTTTTCAGGAGGCTGCAAGAAGAACCATCATTGATTAGGAGGTTAACTTCTAAACCACTGAAGCACAGCATTTAGAAAACAAGGAATGCCAATCTTAGCTCTGGGATGGGGAAGTTTAACATTTTCAGTAATTACTTTATAAATTCCTATGAGTCATGACCCAAAGTCATCCTGCTGCTTTTTTAAAGTAACTTCTGTACCTGTTTAGGATCCTTGAGTCTTCTTTTCAGACTCCAAAATCACCCATTAAATTTGTATTGATCCCAACATGGCCTTTCTAGAAGGCATTTTCTATTACTTGAAATACTTACCTGATCATTGAGTGTAGACCCTGAAAAATTATTTTGGATTCTAGAAGTACAGGTAAATTCACATAAACAGCTTTAAGCAAGCTAAATTGCATTATTTCTGATGAATTAAAGTATGCTTCTCCTGTAATAATTCTTCCTCAATGACTTAGACTATGATCACAGCACCTGTTGGCCTTCTTCTGAACAAACTAAGTCTTTAAGCTTCTTAAGTCTCACTACAAGTTCTGTTTTCCAGGCCATGGCCTATTTAACTGGATAGAGTTCAGCAACAAGTTTCCAACCCTTTAATACCAGAACAAGTTTCTTATCTTGGCAATGTGGGATATGCATATACTAGTTCTATAAGTAAAGGAGTATTTCTCTTGAGATATTTGAGCTTATAATAACTGTAACACTGCAGTGTAGTTGCAGCAAAAAAGGGAGAAGCACTTAGTCTGACATGCCTCAGGCAGCTAGAGCTGAAGTATATTAATCATAAGTCACTGATCCATTTGCATTGTTCAGAGCTGCAAGATTTTGAATTTGGCTGTACTGAATAATCACACTTTCAAAATGTTCACTTTAACATGCAGTTTAAGATGTCCAGTTCTGGGACAAGTATCTGGAGAAGTTATCGACATCCAGGCACAAGTACATCCATGGCACACAAAGATAATACAGGGACTCAAGCACCGGACATATGAGGAGAGCTGAAAGGGCTGAGACTGTTCAGTCTGAAGAAGACTCAGGGGGAGAAACTTATCGGAATGTATTAAATGCTTGAATAAGACAGGTGGGTGGAACAATGGTAAAGACTACCAAGCTAGACTTCATAGTGGTGATCAGTGAGAGGACAACTGGCAATGGGGACCGAACTGAAGCTCTTTAAATTCCATTTTAACATAAGGAAACAGCTTTTTACTCTAAGGGTAGTCAAATACTTGATCATGCTGCCCAAAGGCTGCAGAGTCTCCATCCCTTGTGATTCTTAGAGCCTGACTAGATATAGTCCTGAGCAACATGCTCTGGCTGATCCTGCTTTGAATCAGGGGGGCTAGATCAGACTATCTCAAGCAGTCCCCTTCAGCCCTCTCTGATTTTGTACAGCAGACTAACTCTGACCACAATGAACACCATTTGATTAAAATTGCTGTAGTCAGGGATGTGGTCAGTATACATGCAGCTACGTGGGGCTTTTTTTTTCTTGCTTTAGAAAATAAGACTGAAAATCCTCACATACTATAACGCCTCAGTAGTATTTCCATCTTTTTTCAGAGAAATCAGTGCTATTAAACTTGACATGCCATTTCAAGTACTGCTATTGATGAAATTCCTGCAGAGGTACCATTTTTATTGGCTGAAAAGGAGCTTTTGGTTGGAGTTTTCACTGCTATTTGTGCACAAAGCATTCATAGTGGAGGCTTCTACTAAATACTGAAGTGCTGATTTCTTTACTAAATCCTAATTATAATTTTTCTGCCTTAAAAAATATAGATTATGCAACATACTGAAATATTTACAGCAAGGAAGCTATGTTTAGAGTTTCAGAAAATAATGCACACAAAAGCATTAAATAGTCCAGTACTTAAAATGTGTAATGGTCCACTTCTTTTTTTTTTTAATATTTTGCAAGTCTCCAACAAGATTTGAGCAAATACGTTACAATTCTAAAGCCTATAAACTTATAGAACAGTATCTGGAATAAAGATCCATGAAGATCCTCAACTACACTTACGGTTTTTTCCTTACATTCTACTTAATGTTGTACTACTCCTAAATGTTTATTTTCAAGTAGCACTCAAATCCAGTCAAAACACTTCCAAGTCAAGATAAACAGCCTCATTTATAAAAACAAACTTAGACACAACTATGAACTTAAAGGAAGTTATCTTCCTGAGATTGTATCTTTGAATTATCAGCTCTAACTGAAATAAGCTATTTTTTCCATTGAGTCTCAAATGAAGGGTTGAGCAATCTACAGCAGGTACAAAATAATTTATGCTGCATTGTGCCACCCACTTACACTTAACTGCCTACCTCGTGGCCACCACTTGATTGGAATGAAGAAATCCACTTACCAGTATTTTGGAAGTGTAAGCACAATTAACAGAAATTCCCGTGACAAGGTAAGCCATAGTTTTCTCTGGAATAGCTTCTGGTTCTGGAATTTTTTTATAATGTTTTTCATTGATGTAGGCTTGGACCACTGTCATTCTGTTCATGGTCAATGTTCCTGTTTTATCTGAGCAAATAGCTGTTGCATTGCCCATTGTTTCACATGCATCCAAATGTCTTACCAAGTTATTATCTTTCATCATTTTCTAAGGAAATAAAAGCAGTTAACAGCAATTCATGATCATTACTTCACACTTCAGAAATTCTCATTTACTAAGTCCAGACTTACACAGCAGTTTCAGAAAACACTCAAGTCTTTAAGTTATTTGGCATCTTCCAGAGGAAAAATTTGTAGCTGCCACACTCAGTAGAGTCTCAGTAAACTTCATTTTGAACAAAGTATATGAATAGTCTTAATCTCCTGTATCTGCACATCACAGTGACTACTGATACTATTCAGACTTTTATCAGCAAATAGTTTGACAATATTTAGAAATGGACGCAAAGTTTGAGCATTATCAGATAAAATCTTTAAAAAGTCTTTCTGCTTACAAGAAATATCAAATAAGCAGTGTTAGAGCTATCTGAACATCAGATAACACAGATTTCAAAGATGCTAGATTCAGACTTATAATCAAATAGAAACTGGGAGCCTAATGTTTCAACTAAAATAGTGGGGCTTACACAAGTTTCATAGGTTAAATATTGCTTTGAATTCTTTACTTAATAGACTTGTATAATACTTTCACTTCTAAGAGGCAGATGAAGTTAAAATTATACAATAACAAGGCCACTACTAGTTAGTGATGTAAGTTTAGAACACAACCTAAGCAACCATTGTCTTTACAATTAGATTTTCAGAAAAATAACCAGTCTCAGCGTGTTGAAGCAGTAAGAAAATTAAGAAAACAAAGAGCTTAAGTTAAAAAAACATGCTGTTAATAAACAGATAGCTAAATGTTTCATAATATTCCATCTTCAAAGGCAAATCAATCTGGAAGCTTTTGTAGCAGTTGCTTAACATGTTAGCGAGGTAAAAGTTCAGGTTTACAAATATTATCTACAAACTCTTAGACATTATTGTAAGCAAATGCTACAATGCTATGTACTGAACCCATTCATCTTTAGATGGTGACAACAGGCTGGCAATGCTTGCTGTTCATGTCAGTGTGCATTCAGAGATGAGAAAAAGTACTGCATGAGAATTCTTTGCAGTTCAGGGAAACAAAAGCTTCTTCCCAGTCTGCTACATATACATATGATGCAGCATCAGTCAGTTTAGATCTAACAGCTGGTGAATACACCTGCATACCTTTAACATCTATTCCCCCTCTATCCACTTACCTTAACAGAGTAAGCCAGAGATATTGTGACTGCAAGTGGAAGACCTTCTGGTACTGCCACCACCAAGACTGTAACTCCAATAATGAAGAACTTCACAAAATACTGAATATAAATTGGCGTACATTCAGCAAGCCAAGGTCTCTTCTGAACCCAGAAGGTATCAATTACAAAATATAACACAAGAATAATGACTGTGATTGCAGACATCAACAAACCTTGTTAAAAAGAGAATAAACAGTTTTCAGAAATTATCTCAAATATTTGGCAATACAGACTGTAGATAAGTCAAAAACAAAGTACTTTTGCCTTTGTAGAAGCTAGTTTATAACTAAGATTTTAAACAAGCAAGTCAAAACACTGAGGTGGTTCTCAGGGCTGTTTTAACTTCCAATGCAAGTATTTCCTCGTGCCTTTCACCTGGCAATTTCTAAATCTTTTTTTCTTCCATTTAATTGAAAAGCATAGAGCTAATTATCAATCAGTGAGACCAATACGCAAAGTCAACTGACTAAGCAGAATAAGAAGTGAAAAAATTCAGCAGACCTTTAATGATTGTACTTCTAATTGATTCGGTAGAGTGCTTCAGTGCATGCACTGGCTCAAAGCAGCAGAACAGAAAAAAACCCATGCGTGAAGTAGATGAGTATTAAGGGTATGTGGGAAATTACAATGGGTAAAAAAGATATAGAGGAAAACAGGAACTCTTGAAAGAAATGAAAAAAAAATGTTTGACAAGAACAGTAGTTTACACTAAACATACCGTGGAAGCTTTGCTCAGCATGTTAGTACAAGTTCCAGTAAAAAATTAACATTGCTATACATAACTATGGACTACTACAGCTAAAAGTTTAACTGCTTTGGCCTGAGACTGTAACAGTCTAATATAATAGTACAGATGCTGAAGTCAGCCCTTCTTCAGCTTCTACAAGTACCTTCTAGTCAGAATCATTCAACAATTCTACATGGACCATGTAGACCTGAAATATTTGAATTAAACCACTACACACTAGGTAATAGAGCCTAAAATTTACACTAAACTGCACCATTCTTTACTGTCAAGAAGCAACACATATTTTGGTAAGACAGCTGAATATTATCTGGCAGAAAAGTAGGAAGTCAATAAAATCATTACATATTATATAGCAAGGTATATGTTATGTGGAAATTCCTAAGCCTCTGAAAGCACCAGAAATAAGCTAGTTGACCCTACCACATTTTCTAGACTTCACTCAATTTACAGTTCTCT
>JAWWEV010000043.1:42453494-42504824 GCA_035583235.1 Hafferia zeledoni
TAAGCCTCTGAAAGCACCAGAAATAAGCTAGTTGACCCTACCACATTTTCTAGACTTCACTCAATTTACAGTTCTCTAGATACACTGCTAATTGCCATATCTGATCTAAAAAGACTTTTCTTAACATTTGTCCAATGTTATGAAGTTGGAATTTTCTCTCCAGGAAGCAGGCACTCAAAAGCCTGTTTCCATCGAGCAAAAATAAAAGCCATCCACATGACACAGTCTGAGAGGCCATCAGCACACTCAGGCAGAACAGCATACCTCCATGCATTAGAACTTTGTGCTTTGTGGTTATTTTATCACCTCACAATCTATGCATGTTCCAACTTAATTCCAACATAACATCAACATAAGGAGCGTACTGAGACATCATACCTGCTTTTCCAATTTGAACTGCGAGCTTTGTGAGTTTGCCTTGGAGAACTGACTTTTCTTTCTTTGGCAAGTTTGCTTTCTTCTTGTCTTTCTCATCTCCATCCCCACTATCCTCACTCTTCAGTGGTTGCATTTCCATGGCTGCACCATCCTGAGCTTTAGCTAGAAGGTAAGATCAAAAAAAGTTTAACCAGTGAGAAGTCCCCCAAATCCATGGTACTTAAAAAGCTTAACACCAGTACTTTGTATTATCTGTATCCAGAGAAGCCATACTACACATGAATGTTTAAAGAAGCGTAATTGGTGTAGGTGCTAGAATACCAAGCTCATTTAAGCATTTCTTTTGGGCAAATTACCTTCTGGCATCTTTAGCATAAGCACTTTGAATCTGAAGATTCAATGTACATTTTCATAGGAATGTCTGTATTCATTACGTACACTCTGAGAAAATACAGACTTGCAAGAAAGGATTAGAGAACTTGCATTTACCTTTGTTACGATTTTCAACAGCTCCATCTTGCTTTTTACCTGTGCAGAGAGGGGAACAAGTTGTGTTTTAATCTGGCTGTGCAGAATTCTTTATAGTGTTTATATTTATATATAAGACTACATTACTCTGCTGAAACAAGCAACTGCATTAAAAAAAAAAGTAAAAAACATGTACGTCAGCTCACAGAAACAGCTCGTGTCAGTTTTTTGGACTTCTCTTTTCCCACACAACACTGCTGCAGCATTAATGTACATTGGTTAAGTTTGCACAAATTACCGTAACAGACACTTTAAAGATTTCTTCACAAGCAGTAAAAGACTTACTGACATATTTTTCTAGGAAACATACTTGTTATGTTAAAGAGATTCTGGTGGCCTTCATCTTGCTCTGTTCTTCTAACACTTGCTAGCAGTATCTGACTACTACTGTAAATGAACTGTAGGATCTCACTTCCAGAATCAGTGCTTTCATACAACATTGCAGAAGCTACTGTAGCATAAAACATTTATAAATCTACTGCCAAGCTTAATGTAGCTACAGCACTGGATTACAGGATCTATCTACACAGACATGAACATAATCTGTAGGCAATATACCATACATCAATATGAGAACAGCTCAAGTTCATAACAGAATACCACTCCTACCTCTGTTCAGAAAGGGAGTTCAACAAGAGATCATAAAGGACAGTAAAATAATGAAAGAATTTAACAACTGAAACATTACAGGTAACTGGAAGACCAACACATAGGTTTGTTTGTTGGGGCTTGGCAAGTGACAAATTTTACTTCTAAGTAGAGAAAGCAAGGGTTGCAACTACTGTTTTGTAACAGCCTGAAATGAAAGCACAAAATTGAGGAACTTAGAACAAAACCCAGAAATTTTTAGTATCAGTGATAACTCACCAAGTCTTTGGCCTTATGTTATGTAGACTGAAATCTACAAGAGTACTTAGGTAGAAGAAAATCAAGTTATCAAGCACATCTGGCATGACATTTAATGCCTCCACTACACCATTACGGTAGACAAACATAGTCTGATTTCTATACAAAAGATTTCCCCACAAGCATCCTCACAACAGCTGAAGAGAAAAAAACCCCCACTTTTATTTTCTCCAAAAGATGTCACTTCAGACTTCTTAAGAACTTGTTTCCTAATTTAGTATTTGTTTTTTCATAGTTCTCCTCTTCCTCTTACAGGAGCGAAGTTCTATACTTGAGTTGCTTGTAACTCCTTGTTCATTCATTAACTCCTTATACATACATTTGCTTTCACTCTGAATCAAGCTGTACACTGCCTACTAAATATAGTCCCTTTAATCTCCTTAACATTCACAGAAGCCAACTTAGTTTAACCTGAGTTTTACCAAGGACAATCTTATTAGGCCCCTAACTTAAGAGAAAGAGGAAGCTGTCTATCTTGGGACACAAAAAACCCTACAAGTTTTGAGACCCTCAACACCAAAACACTACTTATCAAAGAGATTTCAACTTATAAAATAATAAACTCTGTTGGAATATTAATAAAAGCTACCATCCTATCCATATCTCACATATAAACTGGTACTGTAATTTGCTTTGTCCCCTCTGTAAGTGGAAGAGCAAAGGACAGCAACTGTTGCACACTAATCCCTGGAAGTGTTGCAGGTCAGCTTTTACTGTTCACTACCACACTTGAGATTGGAACACATTTAGAATTTTCAATTCTTCTTTTAACAATTTTTCTGCCTTCTGAAGAATCTTACTACTTTTTTCAAGTTTCCAGGATCAAAATTGTAAAGTATTTGTGCGTTAGGACAAGACAAAAAGGCTTGAAACCCATTTCCTGCACACAGCACAGACTTCAACAATTGCTTCTTTAGTTTGGAGGTTCCCTGAGATTCCTAAGCATATTTCTTTAAAATTTCCATTATTCTTTTCATATTCCTTTGATGAAAAAGTATATTTTTATTTATATTTTTTGGTTCTGCTGCCAAGAACCCTCAGGCTCAGTCCTATCCAGTAGACTTCACAACAGTTTCTTGAAAAATTTTTACTGTAGTGAAACTCAGTCCTGACCACGCCTTGTGAGAGCTCGTATCAGAACATTACTGCTTAACATTTCTAAGCTTTGATCCTCAGGTTAAAGGCTATGGCTTAGATAAGTGACCTTATAATAAGGAAGACAGCGCACTTAACTCTTAACAGAAGGGCTCCAAAATACACTCAGTTACAAGCCCCTCATCCCTCCAAAAATAAAGGTTAAAGAAAAGTGCTGCTAGGGATTTGCCATGAGCATATCTCTGAGCACTCAGAATTTCAGCTCTGAAAGAAGAGAAGCAGTAGAAGAAGCTGTATGCCCATCTTTTATCAGAATCAGTCTCATATATGCTTAAATTATCCACAAACTTAGTAGTATCAAAGATATGTTTCCCCTTCAAGTGTCAAAGAAGAATACCCTAAAAGGGGCACTTTCTATCTGTCAAATGCAGAACTAGATACTTACTAGGTTGAATTACATAACAACCTGTTTGCCATAAACAAATATTTACTATTTGATATGAATCTACTTTGAAGTTACACAACGTGACAGTTTTTATTTTTAAGACATTTATTTATAAATGGTGTGGCTGGTTAGGAGTTGCAAATTTTCCAAATTGATCTATGAGATCTGAAGTTTAATTAAAAAATCCATGTGACAAGAGCTAGTAGCAGTGATGGTGCACTCTCAGGTCACTGGACCCAAGTAGGGTTTTTTTCTGTGAAACCTACAGAAAGTATGAGTTTTAAAAAATTATTTCTGGCTGGAGATGACTAGAACAAGTTTTTATCCAGCAACATTCAAGAATTCACCACTCCCACCCCAGAGATTTAAGATTATTATGCCTACTTTTCTTGTCCTTCTTCTCTTTTTCCTTCTCCTTCTCCTCTTCATCTCCTCCAGCCCCAAGTAAGGTAAAGATTATTCCAGTCTGAGAATTAACACCTACAGCAGTAACCACCATTCTTCCAGAGCCTTCCATCACATGTGTACCTGAAAGATTAAATCAGGTTTTCTACTGAGACTTGAGCAGTTACATGGCAGAGCACATAAGTACTTTAAGGAAATAAGTTATCAAACTTCACTTTGACAAAACAAAGATGTGTATACACACTACTGTGTTCCTCTAAAACTTTAATTGCCAAAGCTATCTAGAAAGTAAAACCATAAGCAACTACAGAAAATGTTTGTCAGTTTTAAGTGTCTACTCACTCTGACAGTTTTGTAGTAGTTGCACTGGTTTTGGATACTTTTAGGAGTCAACAATATACAGTTTTTGCTAGATTTTAACATCAAAATTTTAAATAATCAGTCTACTCCACAAACAAGCCACTTTCTTCAAGCACTGTCAAATGCTACACACCTGACAGCAGCATAGGATCTCTGTCCAGAGATTTCTTAACATGATCAGATTCTCCAGTCAGTGAGCTTTCATCAATTTTGAGGTCATTTCCTTGAATGAGCACACCATCAGCTGGTAAAAGGTCACCTACAAGAGATCACTCATTATATTGACTGCAGTTCCTTTTTTAAAGCTACAAGAAAGTTAAAACTTTAAAAAATATGTTTACCATATTTCACTTGTGCAATATCTCCAACAATTATATCAGCTACTGGTATTTGGATGACTTGGCCACCTCTGATGACTGTGAATTTCTGTTCTTGTTCAATACGGCTCTGCAATCCCCGAAATTGTTTCTCTTTACTCCAGTCATTGAAAGCTGTTACTAATACCACACAAACTACAGATAGGAGGATTGCTGCTCCTTCAATCCACCCTGCTTCAGATTCCTCCTCTTCTTCACCAACATTTACTGATCCACATACTGCAGAAAACAGGTTTTAGATTTAAGAAAGCTCATGCAGACAAGTTATTTCAACAATAAAAAAGTTGTGCCAAACAAAAACTACTAAAAGCTTCTAAACATTTTCTGCGCTAGCTTTCTTTGCAGAACTACCTTTCTTTTCTGTAAGGGTAACACACAAAGAAACTAAAAAACCTGAAAGCTAGAGCAACTTGAGGAATTTAAACCACCCTGCTTATCTGAACACAAGAGAAGCTGCTACAGAAAGTTACCTGCCCTTATTATCTTGTTAAATGATGGCTTAAGAATGCCAGACTAGTCAACCACCTTCTCAATATATCCCACTCCATCTTTGTCTTAACAACCCGGATATCACTGCAAAAATTCAGTTCAACAAAGGCCTGATCCCTTTATTTTCTGTTTAGAAGCAAACATATCTTCATTTCTTAAATCAGAAAGTTTCCACTGTCATATTGCAAATCAAGGAAAATTTAAGACTTGCTGACACCTCAAAGAAAGCCCATTCCTACAAATTACAAATTGCTTAAATATTTGCAGCAAAGCTAAAAAAAAACCCCACTCACACAGAAAGATTGCTGGATTTAAGAGAAATCCTTGTTCGTGCTACTTGTAATTTACCTTTGGCATTATTTTGATCAGAACACAACCAGATTACGACCAGGGAAAATTCATGTTGCCCTTTTAAGGCAAGCTAGAGTTTTAGTAGTGTGCTCTCAATAAGGAACAATCAGATTTACAGTATAGCATGTTGGACTAGGAAAGCCAGTAGTATAATAAAGGTAGATACCTACTCATTAAAAACTTTACTTACGTGATTCATTTCCTCCTGGAGGCTGGTAAAAAGAAAGGCCCAAGGATACTACAGCTGCAATTTCTAATATAATTAGTGTAACGTCCTGTAGTGCTTCCCATACTAACTGAAGAAATGTTTTTGGCTTTTTAGGAGGTATAAAGTTCTTCCCAAAAACTGCTTCTCTCCTTTCTATATCTGCTGGATTTCCACTTAAGCCTATTTAACAATAAGACAAAGTTAGTGACACTCACATGCATTTCTCCCTCATATTAGAAGTAACTTATATTTACCATTCACAGAATCAAGTCACACTTCATATTTCAATAGCAATACAAAGAAGCCATATCTCAAATATAATTACATAAGTATTACCCTTAAGTCAGTCACTACAGAAAACCAGCTATACATATTGTAATTCTCACCTTGCCGAAATAAAGTTGAAGGCCTACCTGCTCAATGTGTCACTTAATATGACACAGCAACAGAGTAATAGTAACAGTAATGCACATACCTTCATTCAAAGTAGTTTGCTAGAGAAGAACATTAGTAGTTACTACTACTGAGAGTGAGTAGCTTTAGTAAAGACCACAAAGCTTTAGGAAGACCATAGCCTGTAAAGGCAGCACCATTCCCATCATAAGGATTCTGTATCCAGACACAACATCCTAGAAGCTAAAATTAATTTAACATTTCTAATCGTAATTAGTATTATGAATATAATTCTTACATTTGTGTTTTATTTATTATATAAAATACTATTAAGTCGTTGAAGCTCTCCAGGTATCGGGGGAAAGAGGCAATCACTTTATGATGCTGCTTCCACCTGGAGCAGCAGTTTTTTGCTCTTCTGAAGCTTCACTTTCTATCTCCTCTCACAAAGAGAAAGCGCATATTTAGCACTGTGCAGGGTCTGTCACCTCAGTTTTGTAACTATCTTCTTTCTTATATGGCATACTGGAGTCCTCTTCTATCTCAGTTCTCATACCAACCTTGAGGGACAATAGCAGGCAAGGGTGAGGGGGGCCTTCACTAAAGAGTACTGCATGCTTAAAAGAGTTTGCCAAGACCTTAAAAAATAAAGGAATATCAGCTATATTCAGTCCAAGGTTATGCACGCAAGGGCTTCTGTAAGTACCCCTGCTATTTACTCCTGTAACCGTTTCCACTTGCCGAACCTGCCATTCAGAATTAAGCCACCAGCACCAGCACTTTTCAAAGCAAAAATGGCCAAACACCCAGCATGCTTTTCAGGGCAAAGATCTGGATACTTTAACCATATTGTCTCCAAGGTTATGATCAGCTCCTGCTTGAAGACAACCTTTTTCTTAGTAGCAATTCTTTTAGTAGTTAACCCAACTGCTTATTGAGAAAGGCATTCCAAACATTGTAGGTAATCAATAAGAACAGTAGCTACTGCAACTGGCTTTTATCTAACAGACATTTCCAAGAATCATCACATGATATTTCAAGACATTTCAAGACAACACAAGGTATTTCAAGAGTGGGACTCGATGCTTGTGTGTCCCTTCCAACGCAGCATATTCTGTGATTCTGTGAAGACACCTTGAAAAGACTACTGTATTACAAAGCTCAGTTTGAAAGGCCAACATCTGCTATGTAATCACTTAACTGAAAAGAAGCAGACCTTTTCAAAAGTGAAACAAATTAATAATATATAAATGGATTTATAATAAATTAGATTTACTCTAACACTTGATTCACCAATTCACGCCTTTGAAAGTTTAATACGAAGAAGCAATTGTACTTAGCAGCCATAATTCTACACTCCTTGCATGTCAAGCTTTAAAGTGCTTACTTCCACTCTCAGGTCAAAGAGCACTGCAAGACTATTTTCAAAATTAAGCTACCCATTACAGGATCTACAGAAACTCAGGACAGCTTGGCCATTCCAAAAGGCTCAGCTATATTGCTGTTTTACAATAGATACCACTTCTCTATTTCGTTTAACATGGGAGAGTTTAGAAGATTCTTTACTTAGTGTCAGCAGCATCACTTTCCTCCTCCCTTCGCAGGGTACCACAGTGCAGAACATCAGTGTACAGCACTGGTCTAGGAAGAATGACAAGTGTTTCTCAACGAGGCTATATATAATGTCAAGCTACTTTCAGAACCCCTTAGTGAAGATTAGTAAATAAATCTAGCAAAGATAAAAACCATTTGTGTTTTTAGTATACACCATATTACACCATGCATCATTACTGAACTTGCTACATCTACCACACAGCTGGCAACGTCACAGTTAACACTGTACAGTCCTGAGGTCAAAACTACTGTGATTATATTGTTTGTTATGTATCTTAATTATGGTAATTTATGCTATTTGGGGTTAAGTTTGAAAAATATTAGACAGGGGACTAGTTAAATGTTTCATATACAAATTTTATTACAAATCTAGGAGCTACTAGACAATCAAAATTATGCTGACCTGTGGAAATATTGATGGTGGTTTATCCGTCCACAATATAAGATGGACTTTTGCCATTATAGATATGTCAAACATTCATTTTGTGCATTGGTATGCACCTAAGCAGTAAAGTCTGCTCAGTGTCCTTTTTTTTAAGTAATACTAGTAAAGGACTGTTCCCATTTCTCATTTCAAATCAGACAGGTCTGATCCAAATTTTGCCTAAAAAAAGACATTACCTTACATTGTCAACAACTTCACATCAAGAAATTAAACAAGCTGAACTCATCCACTGTGTAGCATGTCAGAACTACCGTACTTTTCCTGTGAAGCCATTGGTAATTGCATAGCAGTCCGTGTTTCATATCATAAAGAAAGCATCCTGATTAGGAAGAAGCGTCATGGGGCCTTGCAGATGTACACACAAGATTTTAGAGAGCTAGAACTTGCATAACACATAGCAGTTTTCTTTACAGATCTTGCTTAGACTTTTTTCCATTCGATATGTCTCCTTTTCTATATTGAATTTGACAAAAGCAGAGACCTAGTTCTACCTTTACAAGAGCTCTCCAGTACTACCTCTGAGAAATTTATAGCAGCTTACCTGACAGAGTGGCTGGTTCTCAGAAGTTTCATGCAGTGATTTAGAGCAAAATTACACCTCTGCAGAGGACACAGCATTAACTCATCTTACTTAACCTTTTCTGAACTAATTAACATGTTCAAATGTTGAGGCCTCGATGTGTTTATGAGCTTCTCTCACACTTATAAAGAAAAGTCTGTGCACTTTTATCAAGTCTGTGATTGTACTTAACTGATTGCAGTGAACATCTAAATGTCAAATCTTTTTGAAAGGGAAAGGCCTTGATCACACAGTGCTCAGTACTGCACAATCAATCTGCAGGAAATGGCATCTAACCCTTTCTACCTTTAGTATGCTGACACTCATCATTCACTCACCATGTGTTAACCTGTTCATTACACTAAGAGACAAAGTGAAACCTGCAGTATACCAGTTTGGTGCTTAGTGCATCACAGGTATCTAAAATCGTATGCCAACTTAACTTGCAGATCACTGTAAAACAGGACTCAACTCTCATTTAAATTCCTGATTATAGAAAACTATATTGCTTTTCACTGAGAAACTGCCTTTCAATACTATCCAACAGGTCAATAGGGTAAACAAGAGACTATTGCTCCTTGTACTGCTTGTACACCGCAGTGCTCCACACACATGCACTGTTACTTTACAACTCCATTGATGCCAAGGAACAGAAGTTTGCACTCCTTATGTTTTACAAATTTCCTCATCCTGAAATTGATCTACTCCCATTCACTGATAGGTCAGCCATGCCAGCTGGCTACTTTCAGTTTGGTAAGAAGATCCCAGTTTGTGTACTGATATAATTTCAGGAGTCTGGAAATATGGCTTCAAAAGCAGATCAAGCCAAAACATGCTAAATGCAAATGTACCCAGAGGTACCTTACGGCATTAGTAGGCTGTTCTTGGTCCAAGGAGACAAATCTTTTCATAGCATTTCTGAAGAACAGAAAGCAACGACTCTCCAGGATTAAGACAGCAGGTATTTTACTGCCACGAACATGACACCACATTGGTTAAAAGCTATGTGAGTGCTTAAATGCAGACACACCAAAATTTGCTAAAATCTTGATTTTGATAATTCTCAATCACTCCCAACAATAGGACTTCACAGTAAGTTTCAGTTACTGTTTTTAAGTATTTTTATCTAACTATAGTTTACTGTAGTTACTACAGTTTAGTGTAGATACTAAGTTTAAATATCTTATGAATTGCGACTTGCATCTTTCACAAACTGACATGTAAAACTTTCACTAACGTTGGAAAAAAATAGTAAGAGATGGCTGAGTCTTAAAAGAAAACTTTTGGAAGGTTCTCTTGAAGGAAATTTGATAAATTTTTTTTATTAATTTCTTCACATTTGTAGTCTGTCTTGGAGTAATAACTCAAGCATCTGGTAGCCACACTTTACAGAATGCCACTTCAATTGAACATGGCAAAGACTGCTTTAAAGATACTTATTTCTAGAGAATAAGATGGTGTAATTATTTTGCAAACTTTCTACTAAGAGTGACAGCACATATTTAATGCTTAAAGCTGTACTGATAGTTATTTTAGATAGCTCAAATGAAATCTACAGAAATACTATAGATTTAAAAACCAGTTCGCGTTATTAAGAAATCAATGCAGTGCAAATAGGTAACAGATGTCACCAGTTTTAAAAACTGTTGCATTGGGGAATGCAAGAATTAGGCAGCAACACAGAAACATTAATAAGCCCTGCATCAGACTATAAAACCCTTGGTCTCTACAACAGTATGATCCAAATTGTGAACTGTTGGTCATACAAGCTATTCACAAAATTTGTGCTTTCACTGTAAGTTGAACATTGCGTTGCTGTTTCATATGTGGATGCCTACTTCAACGAATTTTGTTCCAAAGTGCAAGTTCACCACTAACACAGCATCTCACATGCAGTTAGACCAACTGAAAAACTCTCACTTACTTATTACTATGGAATAACTCTGCCTTAGAGTAACAGGAAGCAATATTTTATTATGGTAACAAACACTTTTATAAACTTTGCTATACTAAAAAAAGCAGTGTGCTGACTAAGGTTTTTTCCTCTAAATAGTTTCCTCAATAACAGTGTTAAAATTGACTTACCTTCATTTGGTGAAGTTTTCAACTTTGTACAGATGCCATATACATCTCCATAGCATTCCTGTATTTTATGCAGTGCATCTGCAGCTCGAAGTTCCATAAGAGAACGGAGCTCTGCAAGAGTAACTCCAAAATCTCCATGATTAGCTTCTTTTACAGCATTTTTTACACCACTATAAGCAACTGAGTTGTTTGCCATGTCACCCATGATGCGTGCAGTCTTTAGTGTAGATGGTTTCCAGTAAGGAACAAGATTTCAACTTAAAATATTTCCAAAAGGAAAATAAATCCTTTGGGTATTAAGACAGTCAGGAGAGCAGACACATCACCCAAGCAAGAGGCCCCATCTGGAGAGATCTTTCAGGTTGTTCCATGGCGCGTTCTGTTCCCCAAAGCCAAAAGGCATGTACAATCTAGGGAAAGAACAAATATACATTCAGTTACATAACAGCTATGCTGAAATACATTGTAAGACAATCCTACTTGTATTGAGGTTACAGAACAAATTTCTTTTTAATTTCCTACAGTATTTTTAGTTTGCATTCAGCTAGCAAGAGTGACAAGGTATAAAATGGATGCTTCCCATCCCAAAACAACTTTGCATTACTGTTATTTCCTTAAACCATTAACTTTTTAGAACTGTTGCCTTTAAGCCTTGTATTTTTCTTAGTATGTGTATATGGTCCATCATCAAGGGTAAACCTTTACAAATACCTAAAATTAAATCTGTTTTCAAGGAAATGGAGTTTGTAGCATCCACAACTGATGTCACATGGGGTAAGAATATACTCAAGTGAAAACCCCCCAGTTTTCAATGAGACTTTCACTTCAGAGTTTGGGAAGAGCAAGCTTTTGTGTGTTCCTGTTAATTCGTTTGTGCAAACCTCAAGAAAAACAATTTCAACACTAAGCCAGCCCACACAGTACTTTTGTGTTATAAGTAGAATTATTATCTTCAGGCAGACCTAAGTCTTAATACATTTTTTGTGTCCAGACAGTTTGACCCTCGCTCTGGTCCATTTCATCAAAACTCAAGCCTCCCACAGTATCTGCATTTAATTCTTTGAACAGAGGGAAAATTGCATGATGCGACCTTTCTACAGAAGGGATAAGGAGACTGAGAGCAGCTCTTCTGTCTGATTATTAATGAACTGCAGCTGAGAAATTGCCATATACCCACAGGACTCTTAACTTGCACAAGCATTCTATATTTAATCCTGTTCGGCTGACATATCTTGCATGTACACAACACTACAGTGGTACAGGGCACACACAAACTCTTCATGCCTATATGAAGATCTGCTGTGTGCCACAGACAGATGTCTGATCACGTAAGTCAGCTTTATACATACAATGGAGTACGATGAGCACATGTAACAATATATTCCTCCAGAAAACATTATGAGGGCCAGGCTCAGATGAACAATAACTTGGACACTTCCACGTCAACAAGACCCTCAGGTGTCATATGCCTACCAAAGGGAAATTGGACTGCATTGCTTTAAAAGGCAGAGAGTCAGCAAAGAAAAAATTTCTAGCTATTGCCCTACCAGATCAGGGGACTGTTCGGCTGAACTGCTCCATTTATGTTGAAGTCCAAATATAAGCACCTAACTATCAGAAATTTAAGGCCTTGGTTCCAGGAAAGACTCAGGTATCTGCTCTGGAAACAATCTGTTTCAGCTATAGTAAATCTACCATTTAAAGCACCATGCCACAGTACTTCATTTGCACTGAGAACAACCACTGATGCTGAAAAACCCTGAATTAATGTCCCACAACCACAAGTGACAGTCCAATCTCCAGCAGAACTACAACGGCTCTTCTCTTCCTATCACAGTACATTGAGAAAAGCACTGTCTGTGGCTGTTTTCTAGATAATGACAAAAAGGATAAAGCAGCCAATATTAATATCCATAAAACTTCAACATCCTATAACAAAGTACTTAATTTAAAAATTAATTTTAAATCTTCATTGTTTACTCTGTTAAATGAAAAAAAAAAAAATTACAACAGTTGAAGAGTGCATACAATGGTGTTAACCTGCATGCTAGGACGTAGTTTTGATTAATACATATTCTTCAGCTGACTCTAATGTGTTCTGTTAGAGTATCCTGCAAGTGAAGAAATTCGTGCAAA
The DNA here is from genome assembly GCA_035583235.1 of Hafferia zeledoni. Taxonomy (NCBI): domain Eukaryota; kingdom Metazoa; phylum Chordata; class Aves; order Passeriformes; family Thamnophilidae; genus Hafferia; species Hafferia zeledoni. Next base: position 42,466,269 of record JAWWEV010000043.1, read on the forward strand.
TCACATATGAAAGTTTGTTATTTAAAGACACACCACATTGTTATCTAATGCCCAAAAGCTGGATGTGTTGGCCAGCTAGTAGCCTAGGAGGATTTATCAATTGGCATCTGATCATAAGCTATGACAGTATAACAAGAAGCAGATCAGGCAACTGAGTTTGTACAGCTATGGAGAAGATGCTGCAGCTGCTAATTAAGCAAAAATAGACCAAGCAGAATGCCCCATAACCAATTACATCAAATTTGATTCATCTTTAATTAAGAAAAACTCTGTTCAAGCCTCTAGCAGGAGCCCTGCACTTGATGGCCAAATACACTCAAATCCAAGAGAGAGGACAGGAAAAGCTACAGCTCTAGTCACTGCTCAGTTGTCATCAAAAAGTTCTGAGACTTACCCACACTCCTGCTTTCTGTGTATATTGAGTGGGCAAGACTTGCTCTCATATGCAAGTAAACTTGAGCACTAACACTGCTTAATCATAATTCATAATGTGTTTTGCACTCCAGTTCTAACCTGTCTATGCATCTAAATACATTTTTATTAATAAAGAATAATCCAGCTATTACTAACATCCAATAACATCCTGTTACAACATCCAATCACTTCCGGTTACAGCAACTTGCAACAGTCCGCTTTTGTAACATTAGTGGTGATGCACAAAGAAACTATTAAAAGTGAAATACAAGTATCACAAAATGAAGCCTATTTTTATGCTACATAGATCAAATAGTATTTATCTTATCAACTGATGAAATGTTCTGACAGTATTCCAGTTTTTGCATCCACCATTTTGAAATACATTATCGTATGAGCTCTGAAGCACTGCAGTTTAAAGCAATTCACCTCTAGCTTCCAATCTGCTATTATTTTAAATTTTAAATCCAAAACTAGTCATCAAGCTAAAAGTCATTTAGCTGACATTTCAGCCTATTTAAATTCACTTCAAGTTATGTGTTGGTGTCCAGCTTAAACAAGCTGCATGCAAGATGATTAAGAGTCTGTCTTTCATTAGACACAACTTTTAGATAATCCTTTGTCTATGTATCAGTGAGACAAGGAAAAACTTGGAAGTTACTGTCTGTCTCACTCAAATTACTAAAAATCGTGACCTGCAGAAGGACCTTTGAGTAAAAGCATATACTCTCATAAGCAGGATTCAAATACTTAATGCAAATCTCTCCAAAAAGACCCTGATGCTCTATGGCTGTAATAACTTCACTGACATATCATGTCATTGAAGCTGCTTATGAGGAGTACTGCAACTTAACTTCCTTACCCAAATCCACTTAGTATTTACTGCTAAGGGAGTGTGCTTTGTTACCAGACAAAGATAATAACTCAAACCCATAACCCATGAAACAAAGATAATTTTGTCAGTGTTAGAAGTTTGACGTCATAAGCCTCTGCAGTTGGACTGAAGAAAGGACAAGCTTTTAACAGAAGTCTACACATAGACATGTTTACCAAAGCATGAAGTAACTATAGATTACACATCTATTTAGTTCTACCATGTTGACCAAGCCAGAAGCTGCAACATGTTTCTTAAGTGTTCCTATAACGACACTTTAAACATAGGCTCACATTAACCTCCTGCCCCAAAACGCAGCTGCTATCAAGGCAGTCTTGAGCATTAATTATAGAGTCCAGAAATAGTCCTTCACAGGTGAAACTATTTAGTAATTAGTGATTTAGTATTTAGTGATTTCCTCTATTTTAAAGAAAGCTATAATTTGCGTTCTGCAGTCATTAAAATTAAAGTTGCCTTGAAGAGATAGTTTGCAGTGACCACACATTGACAAATGTCAGCAGCAGAGTTCAAGAGTGGCACAATGACTACTGCCCAAATGCACAGGCCTAGCACACCCTAAACCCCTACCCAAGCCTATTGTTAAATTTGCACATAATACTTGCTTTGCCAACCTGCAGGAAATGCAATTTTCCTAATCAATATTAGAACAGTTAAGCAAAGACGTATCTCAATTCAAAACTCAAGCAATTATAGAACTCGTGTGCTTCAATTTAATTTATACACCAGCTTGAACACTATACATTCATGTATTAAAGTATTAGCTGGTACTAAAATTTGACCCTCAACAACACACTAAAGCTGGGCACTGTAATACTGGAAAGGGCTTGCAAAGTGATTATCTCAGGAAAGCCTTTGTTTAATCTAATTAGTTCAATGAATACCAGACAGATCTGCATACCAAAAGCTTGCTGTGATAAAAACTGTCCCATATATGCTTCAGTTGTCATGCCTTTTAACCTGTTTCAAAATACAGCATTTAAGATACCATAAACAAATAATATGCCTTTGCATACTTTAGTCTGTGTATGCTCCACAGCTTCAACCATCACATAACATTGTAGGTAAGGCAGCAAAAAAGAAGGGAAAGAAGTCTGGAATATTACTATAATGGAAAGTAATTGTAACTGAGAAAGTAACCTGGGAATTACACAAAAACCAGCTGATTGTTCTGTGCTGGAGGGTCAATCTTCTTACTGTAAGAGACAGGACCTCACACCTACTGGACAGGCTACAGAAGTTCACCGTCTGTTTCACAAAAAATATCAACAAATGCTAATGAAACAAAACGCTAATACAGAGCAGTGACCTTTAAAGCATACTATCTCATAAGTTAAAATGTGCCTAACTGAACAACTAGGAGTTAAATCATTCCAGCATGCCAACACAGTGGCATGCTGCTGTTTTGGTGCAAGCATCTCAGACAACCTGGCTTATGAATAGACAAGTACAAGTAGTCTGAAGAGCTAAGAAGGAGAGGGCACAAAAAAGTTTGAGATATCATCTTCAGCCTTAAATGAGCCCAAGAGTGTTGTAGTGACAAGTTCCTCTTATAACAGCTTGTGTGTTATAAGGGATAAATTCAAAGGTCATGACTTTTGCTTAGTTTTCAAAGGGAAATCTGATTTCATTCTGAAGCTTAATCTCTTAGAAAGCAGATGTACTTATCTATCTGAAGTAAAAACTGGCCTAGTTTCTCCATTGGATGTAAACACAGGTATTGCTCCTGCTCATTGCAGGAAGGCTGTACCAGATGACCTTATAAGGTCCCTTCCAAACCAAACTATTCTGTGATTTATGGCACTTATGGATTGCTGCTAGCTACTGTGACTGAAACTTGCTGTAGCAGTTTCATCCAGTAGTGGTTTCCTTGTTTTAAGACACAAAATTTATTTCTTATTGAAATGATGGCTAGTAAATTAGGACAGTAGTAGTCAGAAGTCAGTTTGGTAGTAATAAAAATTAGCAGTGTTCAAACACAGATTTCTGCATAATTTTCCTACTTTGGTAGCAGCAAGGAAAAATCATGAAGTCTTGAAGGTCAGTTACAATGGCATGATGAAAATGACCTTCTCTTATAAAGCAGCTTGCTCCACAGCCTAGCAAGGAGCCCAGCAAGTGAGCAGACATGTTATTCCATCAACCAGCCGCACAGGTCTGCACTGCCCTGTTTTGTCCAAGCCATGGCCTTTCCACGCTAACAACACAACTCAATTCCAGCTGAAGTGAGAGATAGATTAAGAAAGAATATCAGAATGTGCTCTATAGCATAGTCTGTGTAGGAAAACTGTTTTATCAAAAGCTTAAACTAATTATTAGCTATCTGAGATAATAAATATTACTGATCCAACAATACACAGATTGATTCAACAAGAAGGGTTTCAGAAAAACCTATGAACACTTTCAAGGAACATCAGAATTTGAGATATATTGGAAAACCCAAGAGGACAAAACCAATGTGATCATCACTACAAAAAGCATCAAGTGTCCCATGTACCTGATACTCCGGGCTTTCATAGTCTCCTATTTCATATTACCATGCTGAGTTGCCCAAACACTTCAAAACACAAAACCATGCAAAAGAGCTGAGTTTTTAACTACCTAAAACACTTTTCTGGAAACTGGAGTTACTCATTCCAGACATCCACTAACAAAAACGCGTCTTGAAGCGTTTCTTCCAGTCCACAGCTCTGATCAACGCTCAGGCAGCTTCTCCCTTCTCCACCCACAGGCCCTGAAGCTTCCTTCTCTGTTCTTCCTTTCACTAAGGTCATTTCACTAGGGTCATCTACTTTTTGATCTGTGATGACATTGAACTAAAACCAGGCTAAATTTGACAGGATGGCTTGCAATGCCAGGTTGTTCCAAGACTATAATACCCAAGAAAAAAAAGTCTTAACCTCCAGATAGGCCCCTGTTCCACCCCATATCATTTTGAATGTGTTTGAGTACCTAAAAATACATTTACTGTGTTTCAGTTTCCTCAGCTAACTCGAGGTGAACGGACCTGCCAAAATTTGGACTAAGGTAGCTAATATGTCTGATCACCTGCTGGTATGCAAGTAAAAAATGTTTGCCCAATGCCCATCAATATTTTCCTTTATCTCAGATCCACTGAGTCCTAAATAAGATGACTGAGGATTTAAAGTCTCTCAATCCTGCACAGTTTGGGTTAAAAATGTTTATTTGGGATAATTACATTGTAAACTAAGTTCTATTAACAGATCTATCATATTAATAGCTTAATATATAAGCCTAAAAGTGGGGTTTTTTTGTTTTTTGTTTTTTTTTTTAATTATGCAGTAAAATCATCTATTGACAAATATTCACATTGCTAAATTCAGGAACAACTTACCCCACTTTTCTCATCAATATTCATCAAAACCACTAAAAAAAGCTAAGATGGTCGCATGGCAAACTACTTACTAAACTTATGCATCATGGGACTACAACAGAGTTTACTGGCATTCCCCAAATTGCAGGATGCATTCTGGTCACAAAACCTGACAGGTGTGTGCTAAATGAGGCATATGACATCATTACATACAACCAAGTTTCAAGTAAAGGTAAAGTGGGATGGTTCCAAACTTCATCCCAACAGAGATGGAATTGGGTTCCTGGATTTCAGATACTTGTTGCATATAAAGCTTAGCACATGCCTGTAAGCAATGCATCCAGCTGGTTACTTCTGACAATAATTACGACTCAGAGCAAAAATAGAAGCTGGCTTCATCAGTTATTCCCACAGGTCTTGAGAAATCTTACTTTCTCTTACTTGAGAAACCTTACTTGTCTCAAGAAATCTTTTTAATTTTTTTCACAAAGCCTCTAATTTTTGATACTTCTCCTTAACCTTACTTCCAAAACTTCTTGAGCTTAACTACATGCGCCACTTTATCCAGAACTAGAGATTTACCATTTCCTCCTGCTTTGAACACTCTCCCTTTTTTTCCTCCAGCAACTATTCTTTTATGGTAATACCCATTTAAGCACAGCAGTGTGTGACCATGATTCCTGGTATCCGAGAGGTGCCAAAAGCTCCCCCAGAGTTACTAGGCTTCAGGCAAAGGGCAAAAGTCCATCTCTATCTGATTCTTCTTGTATTTAGAAACACCTTCAAGAGAAATTTATAATTAGTCTTAAAACTACTAGGAAATATTAATAAATATGAGATTAAGTCTAATTACTTCTATAAATTCACCCCACACATGAAAAATTCTTTTTTATTAGGGCAATAAAATTAACAGAGTAAGTTTTAAAGGCTTTTCTTGCCGCTTTGGACTATCTACTGCTATGTAGAAACAGTACCACAAAATATTCTGTATACTCATTGAACTATAGATATACAAATAGTGAGTATGGTAAAGGATCCATTTATGGTCCTCAAAATTACCATCTGTGCCAAGCATTGGTTTAGAATGTACAAAAGTAAAACAAGACCATCAGCTCTGGTCACTTATCTCACTGAGCACACAGTGATGTAAAGCTGGATGTCTGTTTTGTCCTCTTGTGGATAAAGAAGCTTCCCTCTTGTCCTGTAATAAGCCAGTTTAGGAACCTTCATAATCATATTTTTCACAAAACTTTCTGGAAACACAACACAGTTTATCCCTATCCTCAAACCCTTAAAAAGCCTTATTCTTAAAAAAAAAAAATCTGTATTTTGAAAACCATTCTAGCTTCCCTTGCACAATATTAACCCCTGTCTGCCAGAAATACATGTGCTTCAGGCACATCTCCAGATTCAAAATTGGTCCTTCCTAATGGTTATACTTTTTGATCTTGCTGAAGTCTGACACCCACTTAAACACTAAGTTGTCATGCTCCCTGCACTGTCACACACTTAGCTACTCCAAACTTCCTCATTTATGCAGGGTAGGTTGCTGGTCTGGGGGGGTTTTTTGCACACAAAATGCATTACTGCAATAGAGCTGCTGGGATCTGTCTGCAGAATGATGTTAAATGCTCTGTGATCAGTATACATCCACCACTCAATATAAGATAATAAATACTTCTCTTGGCAGTGTGTTTCTTTAACAGGGAAAGCATAACCAGTATTAGTAGACAGCATGCACAAAGCTGAGAGTCCCATCATAGCACTTAACTGTTAAGTCTAACAATGCAAGCAGCAAGTCTGTCACATCCTCAGGTGACCAAGGTATGGCACTGCTACAGTGACAAGGCGTAACACTTCCACTCACATCTGTCCTGAAGCAGCTCTCATTATTTGACACTAACACTGCAACTTACACCTGCCACCCTTATCCTTTTGCACTAGGAAAGCCACCTACATTAATTGGCAACTGCATTAATGAAGTAATAGACTACAGGAAGTCTGTTGTCACAACAGTCACACAGGCAACCCAGGGCTCAGTATGGTAACTTCATGTGTGCCTTTCTACTATTCTTCACAGCACCTCCAGCCACTGAGAGATGGCATTCCATTTCATTTTGGGTCCTGCTCTAAATTAATCTCTTGTGGGACACACAACTGTCTAAAGTTTTAGCACTTCTAATTTTTTTTTTCCCCACTGCTCTTGCTTTCTTCCCGCACTTCCATGATCTTAAAAACAATTTGTTTTTTCCTCAACCATGAAATCTGCCCTTGCAGGTCAAAGGAGCACATAAGCACCATGCATGTTTCCAAGCCTCCACTCTCCTGCTAGCTGTGATGGTAGCTATGCATTTCACATCTCATCTATGAGTAGGCTACTTGCAGCAGCTTGGTGCAGAAAGCAGTCATCCAAAAAGGATCTCATCCCTTCAGCCAAAAAAACTTAAATATCAGAATTTCTGCTGTTTCAAGTTTTTCCACAAGATGCCAGAATTGCTGATTTATTTGTAGAAGTCATATAAGCAATGTGGATATCCCTACTTAAGGCACACATATTTAGCTCATGCTGGAAGTATCTTTATCATGGAAATATATTGCTGCCAGTCAAAGGCAGATAAATGCCACCCTGATGCACAATCCCGTCAGATCTCGGAAGCCAAGTAGGGTCAGCCCCGGTTAATACTTGGATGGGAGACCTCTTGGGAATACCAGGGACGGGGACTGTAGGTTCTAGTCCTGAGGACTTCACTGTCACCGTCCAAGCTCACTCGGCCATGGCAGATGAACCTCAGGAGTTAAAGGGTGGGGCCAGTTCTGTGCACGCTGTGCCTCCCCTGAAAAATCCACTGCGCAGGCTCAAAGGACACACCCACGTGGGGAGAGCCCCTCCCCAATCTTCGTTAGTGAAGCCAAGCCATCATCATGTTGCTACCACCTTTAAGATAATGTTAATCTCCACTTAAGGAAAGGTTCGTGTTCTCTCTGTTATTTCATATAAAGTGACATGCCACTAAACAAATAGCATGGTACATCACTTTTTAGTCAAAGGCAGACAGCATTTGAATTGAACAGCAAATTCACCTGACTGTCAAACAATAGCTCAAGCAGATTTAGTAAATTCAATCAATTTGTCAGTTTGGGTAGGCTATTTAAAATTGCTATATAAACTGCCTACGTTCATCTAACAATTGCAGTTTTATTTCCAAGGTCTTCAGGTGTGAAGAACTGTATTGTACATCAGCTCTTTAGGTTTCTGATATTACAAAGACATCAGCTGCATGATTAATTAATGAGAAAAAAGTGACTGGGGAAAATGCAAATGAAACCATGGTCCATGGTAATATTTAAAAGTGCTATTCCACCCAGAAAAGGAAATCCCTTCTCCAGTTTCCCATAAACCAAAGGTCTTAAGTCTTCACTGGTATCAGTGGATCCTAATGCAATTTGCAGATGGCACTGCTTCCAGTCTAATCAACAAGCATTCAAATTATGAGGTGAACCAGGTTTTTTAATTTAGCTCTGCAATGCTCCCCTAGGTAGGGAAAGGCCATACCTTGAAAAACTTCACAGCAACCAGCTGGACTTATCTAGTGCTGAGGACCAGATACTTGTTTCCTCTCACTCCCTTGCCCTACCAATGCACAAGGCTGTCAGAACTAACATGGTAAACCAGCAGTTAGATGCCTGCAGCATAGCTACCACTGGCAAACACAGTGAGGTATCCGCCTCCTGCGACGGCAGTTCTGAATCCTCAGCACTAACTCCTACTGGCTTGTTTGATAAGCTTTAATATTTCTCCTTCCAAAAGGCAGACTCTGAATGGGGCGCCTAATGCAATTAGTTCAGCTGCAGCTGACCGTTAGGGCCAAGTGTAACTAATCATGAAGACTACAGATCATCATTCTGACTCAGCAAAGTCAGACCTATTCTATTCCTTTTACATAAAGCTACTTCCTGCAAGTGTTTGTTTTACAGTGGCACATAGTAACATTGTACAACTTTCACAATCACATTGTTTCTAGCAATATCAGTAGCATACAGTATCTCTGAAGAAAGGGAATTGGGGAGGAGCAGTATCAGTCTCTCCACTCAAGTGGCAAACTTTAAGCAATTCTCCTGCAGTTGTGTATGTTATACTTATTCCAACTGGTGACTGCTGAAGGTACTCTCTAAATAGCCAAGATTTGTATGTCCAACTCATGGCTTCCAATGAATTTCCTCAAAGGACCAGTGCCATTGCACATTTGACTACAGCACAGCTCAGCACAAGTTTCTTTCCCCACAGAGCCAAGTAGGGAGTCACAGACCAAGACTTGTTAGGATTTTTTTTATCTAAATCCTGCAATTCACAAGTTTGACTTACTGCAGCATGCAGATTAAGCAGAATAGGGAAGACAAGAGCTTTCTCTAGCATGAGGTTAGCAAGACTCAGGAAATGCCTGTTTCCCCACTGGAGGGAAGTGACTGACAAAAGCATCGCAAAAACAAATGTGACACAGCACCATGAAACAAAAGATAACATGAATTACCAGAACTCCCACAGTCTTTCTAGAGGTAATTTTCAAAGATGCATAGAAGCTTCCCTCTATGTTCCTAGTGCTCCACTTTCCTAAGCAAACTCCTGTATCCCTGTTTTCCTCACCATCATCTGTTTTCTCAGCACTTTCAACGGACTCCAGCATGAAGGACATATAGCGTTCTATCTCCATTTCTAACAAAGAAAAGAAAGTAAGACTACTACTAGGAAGCAGTTGTGCTAGGACTGTTCTCCAAAAACCTGCCTGTCAGTCTCATTAAGGATGATTTATTTAAATTAGTTTGTCACAGGAAGCACAGAAAGAAGCCATCTGAAAACCTTTATAATTAAAAATTACTTTAGTAGCACTTAAAAAAACAACAAAACAACAAACAAACAAACCAGCCTGAGACAGACAAGACTTAGAAAAAAATTGGTGCAACTATGAACTCTGCTAGTCACAGACTTGGTTTTGACACTTTCAGACCTGATAGTACCAAACACCGGTTAGGAAGATGAAGTGAAACCTCTTACTGAGGAGTCCTACACATTGAAAACCAACCATACACCTCATTTCAAAGTTATGTTATGAATTTGGCTCATATAAGTTACGCACATATTCACGTCTGTATACCATGACACACAGGTTGCCAGCCAAGTTTTGCCATGGTTTTAAATCTATTAATTTCTTGGCTTTATTTTACTTCCATATTTTACAACACTATTTTATGTTTCTTCTTCTGAAGAAGAATAGACAAAATAAACAAAAATAAACAATAGACAAAAAATTATACCAGCAGAATTCCTACTGTCCTTCATGTTTATTCACAGCCATAACAGCACAGCTTATAAACAATGCTCTCAGTTCACCTTCAGAACAAACATGCATTACACTGGACATTTATATGTAGTTTTCTATGTTGCACTCAGACTTGATACCAGTAGTAGCTTTGTATAGATTACCAATAGCAAGCTGCTGTACTGCTACAGGAGCCAGATTTTTGCACGTGTATCCATTCCCTTCAAAATCTTTCACTCTAACCAATAAAACATGAAACTGGGGGAGGTTAGTTTTGTCTGTGGAGTTTTTTCTTGTTTCTTTCAGGTTTAGATTGGGGGGGTTGATATTTGAACAGTTTAGAGTAGTTACCTAATTAAAGGAACTCAGCAACGTGATCAAGCAGTATACAGTCAGAATCCAGAATCAAAGTATAAAGGAACAAACAATTTTAGGCAGTTACGCAGCTGTCTGTCAAAATCACAGTCTACTTTGATGTGTGGTGCTTTATGCACATAATTAAGCTAAACAGCTTTCCAGACAGTTTTCTTCCTTAAAACTGAAAAAGAACGTAGTTACTAAAACATCACCTTGTTGTTGAGCAGTTATTATTAAAATAAGCCATTAGCTGTCACAAAGTATTTTTCACAGAGCAAATATTTTGAAGTATTTAAACAATTGCATCATGGCAAAATTGCCCACAGGAAGCCTAAACCAAGCTATTTTAAGCTATTTTATTATTTTAAGATATTTTAAGATCAGGAATCTCTGACTCTTAACTTGGGGCTTTCTGAAATACACTATTAGTCTTTCCTAGCAAATGGAAGCTTTTCCCTGTGCACTGAGAATCTTGCCTGACAAAACTAGGGTTGAAGGCAGACATTGCTAAGCTACATTTTCTGGCCTGTATAACAGAGGTCCACAATTTTTGCTTGTAAACTAAAATGAACATTATTGAAATACAGCTTTGGACATCTTAAAAAAAATAAAAAGAAAAAGAAAAAAAAAAGAAAAAATTCAGTTAAAACTCTGATTTCTGATTATAAGTGGGGGGTAATCAAGTCATAGCAATAAACTTCAAGACTTTAATCTGCAATAGCCCACGGAAGAGGAGGATATTCAGTAGGGGGAATACACTTGCTGTGAGAGAAAGACTTGTTCTAACATCTGGGCACTGCCTGGTTTTATACAGCCAAAAAGTCCCTTCTGAGTATAGCAATGCCTGAAGACATCTACAGACAACCACAAGTACACCCAAAGAGAAATTCAACAGGAGGAACCACAGTGTTTGGCTGCACTGAATTCTTAAATTGCATTTACTGAATTCCTAAACTGGGTTTGCACTGTAGTCTTACTGCTCTAGAATATCTGACGGTCATGAATTATACAAGTAAAAGGTCTGGACAAAAGACAGCTTTCCAGGAAATGTACCTTGCAGGGACAAAAACCCAGGAAAATATCATCAGACTTTGCAAGCAGCAGCCAGACGCTCCACATCACAAGGCTCAGGGGTTCTTTTTCAGAGATACTCTGAAGTAGTAAATGGTAAAAAGGCAGTTTGGCTTGTTATTCCACTCATCTGGTTACTGAGGGTAGGTTATCGTTTCAGTCCTCTGAAGCTGCTAAACATCACAAAATTGACTAGAGTAGTAACATAATAGAATAATAATATCCAAAACCAAGAAAACAGAATGAACCACATTGGGATGTAAAGACGTCTACTGACTTCCAAGTGCAATTGCTTTGATTAGGTACATAACACCTACCTATACCAAGTCTTCAAGCCCCAAACTTTTTCATTCTGGCTGAGAATTTTTGTATCTCTTCACACAGAAAGAAACAAGTAGTCTCAGAATAAGCAAATAAATGTACAGAGCACTAATTTATGTAAGTTTCCTTTTCCTGTGGAAGGCTTCCACCTATCATACCTCCACATCTCTACATACATATAGCACACTACCTATAAAAATAGGGCTCAGATGTATGACTAGATATACAAGTATTTGGTGTTTTAATTTGGATAGCCCCATCCAATCGTTGATACAGAAAAACAGACCAGACTACAATTACAAAGGTATATACAACACCAGTGTTTACCATTATAGCAGGAGATAGCATCTGAGACACCTGATTAGCTTTCAGTAACTATTTGTTGACCCATTTTTCAGGAAAAGCCCTCTTCCATTCATTAGGCTGTTTTCAACTCAGAATTGCACACAGGCATCATATTTGTACAAGGTGCTACTCAATGATTTAGGCTCGTGAAGGCTACTTTTGCAGAGCCAGCAGAGGGAGTACAGACATCATTTTACTTATCAGCTGTGAAAAAGATACCTGTAAGAAAGCAGTAAGAGCTGAGCCTGAAAACCTAATGTGTTTAATTTAAGGCATGCCAAGAACTTCCTCAGGCTTTCACAGACATGTATGTCAACGGGTAGTAGAGTTGGTATTTTGTTTCTGATCCTCAACCAGCTGTCACATCTCAAAGCCTCATACCCGACAAAAATGGCAAGAGCAACTCTACTATAAACATGATGTTTCATATGCCAAAAAAAGACCCAAACAAACAAAAAACCCAACACCAAAAATTCAACAACGAAAACCATTATCCAGCTAAAATTCAAGGTAGTCAAGTTTTTATTCCTATGGATTCCGGTCTCACTTTCAGAAAAGCTAAATCCTTTTGGTTATTAATTTCTTAAAAAGCAGCTTCACCTGGAAGACAAGCTCAAAAACTCAAAGCTCAAGATGACCCACAAGCAGAGGAGTCAGGAAGACAGAATGGTGTTGAACTAGAGGGTAACAAATAGCAAATCTTTATGCTAGTGTTCCCAGAGGCACGCATCTACTGGGAAAGCTGGTTTTACACATCCTCTGAGGCAAGAGCTCTGCTGCTTTATTTAGCATTTCCATTGATCAGCATGCTTTGGAGTTGGCAATTAGGACTGAATGGTGTTGACACAGTGGCGTCTGTGGAAACGGTTTTTGAAAGAGGAACGGGCTTTAAGCAGACAGATTGATAGCTTTTAGCTATCTCATGGAGGTAAATGCAAAGCTTTAGAATAACATGAGACAACATACTGTCCTGGTAAAAACTCCACAAACAGACACTCCCTTGTTTGTTTTTTTTTTTTAACTGCAAAATTAAATGGATTTTTAAAAAATAAATCAGCATGTCCCAACTTGTTGGAAAGAGGCTAAGCTAATACAAAATTCTTGTCAATCTTAAGTATTTATCAAATAATTTTATTCGGTGGCTATTTCTAAGTTTCACTATTTAAAACTCTGTATATGAAAAACTCACACAAGTGCAGTAAATGCCTTTGTCTCAAAGTTTCTTACAGAAGAGCAGCAAAACACTCCTAAAGAAAACTTTCCATCATCTTAAACTTCATATGAACTTTAAAAAGCTTTGATAGCATGAATCATTAGATTTTGATTACTATTTACCAAAAAACAATGCGCCGGTAGCTACGTAATTTAGCCTTTACTTGTTTCAATTTGTAAAAATAGAAGAACCACCCTTCAGCAAGTTAGATAGCTGCTCCTGCTCCCCATCTAAGGAAAGCTGTGTTCATTCTCAGCTTCATTTTCACGCAGTAGATTCACAAAATCAGTAAGCCAGAGCAGGCCAAACTGGTTCCTATCTTAAGAGCTTACATGATACTTCATAGCTGACTGAAGTTTTACCCCCAGCATGCCAGGAGACGACCTCTGTTTTGCTGTTGAATATCAGAGTTCCAGCAGTGTTTTCTATTTGCGTGCTGTGCTTGGCTGTTTCCTGGGACTCTGGCCAGGCTGCTCAGTATGTTTTATGTAGAGCAACCACAGTAAGAAAACCCATGGTTCTTCCATCACAAACATGGTGACGATCAAGTGTCAGGATGCATCCCAACCACTCTGATCATTCTTCGTTTCCCCAAGTTATTGCAGTTTCCTGTAACAACAGTGACGTTTCCGCAGGTACACGACAAGCTTATCCAGATAGGAAAAATGCTGGGGTTTGGGCAGACTGGTTATCTAACCAGACTCACCACGCAGATAATGTAATACCAGGGCTAACTCAAAATACAGCACAGAACTACACTGAACCTGCTTGAGTCAAGTAAATATGAAAACATACCTACAGGAAATATATTTGGAGCACCCTTCTACTTGATTAAGTTTCTACAGCAAATTCCACAGAACTTTACACTTTAAAATTACTACAGCTGCCTTCATGGATCTAGGGATTCTTGTTATCTCAATTTCTAACCTGAAAAGCTAAATACCTTCCATTTAGTACACAACTGAATAATTGCTGATTCCAGGATTAATCACTCCCCAAGATTTAGTATTTCCACAGTTAGTAAGAGATAACATTCAGCAGATGCAAGAGGTTTTTTCTAAGTCAATGTCAAAATTGTGCTCTTTTCCATCCCCTGCTTTAACCACTTGGAGGGCCTATCAAGTTCTGAAGCCTGTGTGCATTCTGTGGGTTAGGGTTACATTTCTCCCATCATATTCAAGATTCACCTGACTGAATGGAAACACCTACATCTAAGACAGGCAAGTGAAGTTTTGGGGGGTATTTGTCTGGGTTTTTGTTTGGTTGGGGTTTTTTGTTTGTTTGTTTTTGTTTGTTTGTTTTTAAATCAGCAATGGATACATTATAACTTCTATACCAAAATACTAACTTGAGCCACCCAGGGCATGATCTAAAATAGTCACATGAATCTAAAATAGTCACATGAATCTCATCTTAGATGCGCTTGTGTCGCTTCAGCAACGGAGGAAGCCCAGAGTCACCAGTTTCAGCTTTTTAAGAAGCTTATGTAAGTGCCCAGGATTGCTCTGCCAGTTGGCTGGGCTGAACGCGCATATCAAGCAGCTGCACTACCATGTCAGAGCAGGCACATGCAAGAGGAAGGATGTGGCTTCAGAGTTAGTTTAGGAATATCCAAGCCTGTGCTACAGCCAGAAGGTACAGCACTGTGTCAGCACTGCCGCTCACCTGACCTCAAGGTCAGGGAACAGCCCTAGATGAGAACCAGTGACAGTGGCAACACCTGTGGTTCCTCCTGAAGGTCATGCTCCTGAAGGTGATGGGGACTGCCCCCTTCCAGCCAGCATAGGCCTCTCCAGCTAAAATCAATCATTAAAAAGCTCTTCTCCACATCCCTGCACTTATCCTGGAAAGAAGAGCATAACTGCATGTTCTCTGCAAGGCCCCACTGCAGACTGTCACGAGGGTTCACTTTAGCCTTTCCCTTTCCAGGTCAAGGAAAGCCATCTCACCTCACCTCTCCCCACACACCACTGGACAGACCCTAATCAACTCAGTGGTATCTCTGCCAGCCTCTCTGTCAGGACAGGTGCAAAACAGGGCACCATTTTGGATGTGGCCACATGAGCAAGACTGAGGGCAATAACCTGCCGGTCACGCTCCTGCTCAAGTAGCCCAGTATAGGCCAGCCCATGCCAGCACAGCTGGCTCCGGCTCACTATCCTGTGAGGTGGCAGAGACCTTTCCTACAGAACTCCTCTGCACAGCAGGGTGCAGGTGCCTGACAGCCAAGGCAGTCCCAGCTCTCCTGTTCAGCCTCAAACCAGGAATTCAGACTACGCAGCAGCCCTACCACTACGTCACCATTTTCAGCTACTGCCAACTGTGGCAGTGAAAAAGAAAGCCTGTCAGAAGGGTGTTTACTTTGTCAGCTCAGTAGTGCTCAGGAGGGGCCTTTGGCAATCTCCCATCAGGACCTTGAAACTATCCTGTTTTATGATCACTTCCTCAAAACAGCACATATTTACTTTGTCCAGTTCAAAGCATTTTGCCCGTGGTTATACATATAGCTTTATTCTCCATATTTGTTTCTGTAGCTTTAGATTTGACAACAGAAGGAGAACATAAAGGTTTCAGTCTGTGCAAATTCAGCATTGTAGTTCTGGAGTGAGAGGTCCACTTACCAAAAATGTGACTACTGTACCTTCCCAGAAAATATAAAGTACTCCCCTGAAGCATCCACCTCTTGTATTTCTCCATCTGGTAAACCAATTTCCTATGTTAGGAGGTAGCTTAAGTTCACAACACAGCTTTAGGGTGCCAGACTTCACAAAACCAAGACAGCCTTTTCTAAACAATTTAGCTAATATGGTTTGAGGAGCTGCTGTCCAGTGCCCACCAACACCAGGTGCGAGTGGCTGTCTCTATCAGAAGGATAGCTTGCTCCACTGAAGGGCCTCCACTAACAGTAACCAACATAGACACACAAAAATCCAGAAAGCAAGAGACCATGCTTGTCTCAAATCCTAGAGAATTGAGTCTGTTATTACCAAATCTCAACTCACTTTAGAAATACAGCTCTAGTTTAGGAATAAATCCTTAGATCTGCAGTCACCGCAGCCAGATCTACATATTACCAAAACACATCTGAAATAAGACTCTGTGAAGATGTTAAGATGTTTCACTATGCAAAACAAGCTCATTGCAGAATGTGAAAAATCGCTGTCACTGTTAACTACATGTATTTCAGAGCAGAAGTAGGTGAACACAAGCTGAAACTATTTCCATTATTAGCAAAGCAGAAGTAAAGCAGTTGTGTTAGTGGTGGTAAAGCACCTTTCCTACCCTCTCCAGCTGTCACTCTCAACTATGTATATTTGCAAGCCATCTGGCATAGATCCTGACAGTCAGTTTAAATCATTTTGTGTTTCATACAACCTCACCAGAATGAAGCTGCTAGACACTGCTCTAATTTAAGTATTGATTTGCATTGTATTCCATAGGCTTCATGAAGTTGTGCACCAGTTTCATTCCCAAGCAATGTACAGCAATTTGAAGTGCAATATCAACACTGACAGCAGTAGCACCTAGGTGGAAGTGAAAAAACTCCTGCTCAATATGCATATTAAGATCTTGATTTAGTCTCTACTGATTCTGAATAACCAGAAGAGATTCAAAAATACCATCCTTTTCCAGATAATTTCAGGGCTGTAATTTTCACCCATTTCTTGTTACTATCCACTCAGTCTTACGTATGTAAAAATCTCAGGAAACAAGTCTGGACACACAACACAACATGCACACTATCTTTTCCTCCACTTTAGTATCAGAAACCATCTAGTCATACAGCTCATGTCTTGTAGCATTTTTTAATACTTTAGTTAGTGCAGAGATCCATATGGATAGATACAAATAAACTCTTCTGGAACACCATTAGCTGAACGCTGGCACTTAAACTACTCTCCCATCCACAGTCAGAACAATAGCCTTAAGTTCTCCTATGTCAAAAAGTTAATATTCTCTAGGGAATGGTTTCACATGACTGTATAAGGGGGAACATTTCAACACCACCAATTCAAAGACTTGTGCTTCTTTCCTCATGCAAGCCTCACTTCTTGCCTTGAAGAGCCCAATCTGTGCACAACGATTTTGTAACAAATCATCTACAGGTGCAATGAGTAGACAAAAAGGGGCAAAGATGGCACAAAGGAGGGGGGAGTTAGCCCAAGACAGGGTGGAAATGCAAGCAGCCATGAGGCCACCTCAGTCAGCCCATGAAACTTCACACTCTGACACATAGGAAAATACAAATGAAACTGACTCTGTCCTCAGTGATTAATCCAGCATCTTCTGAAGGCCATCATCATAAAAGTCTGACGTAACTTTGGAATATTAAAAAACCATCAAATATATTAACAGAACGAGTATTTTCATGAGGACTTTAAACTCTTTTAAAATATCTATCAAACACAAGCAAATGTTTTCCACGCTTTCAGAGTCATAGTAGCCACCCTCTTAACTTTTTAGAGTACTCTTAAAAAACTGTGCTGTAGCTGTAAGACTACTGCTAGTGGCTCAAGCTCCTTATTTCAACAGAGATCACAGTACTATGGCTATTTCTTTCTACAGCATTAAACTCCACCAAGCACAGCTAATGACTCTTCCTCCTCTCCCCATACTGAGCTATCAGTTGTTTTTGATTTATTTTAAATCCACAGAGATATTTTGAGCTATTAGCAGATGAGGTTTATTTTATCATTTAGACTTTTTTTTTAAGACATTCTGATTTCATTGGAAATGCAGTAGTTCAGGAAGACAAAATACACACCACAGGCAACACATTGTTTCATTTTCCACAGACACCGAGGCAACCCTGAAAGAGCCACACAGAGAAGCCACCAGTTCAAATAACAAGAGCAAAAAAAGTTGTGTGATCTCTATGTAAGGACACTTCTGTAACACTCCAGCAAAAAGAGCATTTGATTTTTCTAGTGTATGTAATGTAAAGGTGATTAAGATCATCTTTGATTCAAAATCTTAAAATTAATACTGAAGTTTGAGTTTCAGTGAAAACATAAGCAGAAAAAGAGCACACCACTGTGAACCTTGGGTTGAGTCCCAGGAAGTTACATAGTTGTCTAAAGCGAAGTGGCTGAATCATCTTTTCTGCCTCCAGATGGGGTTTGTCGCTATCAACTATGCAGAGTATGGTACATCCCAGGCTTCCTCTGACCAGACACTGTACACCAAGTGGTGAGAACCCAATAGTGTTGTTTTCCCTGCTGCCACCTTATCTTTCTGTGAATATAAGGGCACAAGTAAGGGTAGCAGATTACAAGTGATAGGCTTCCAGAAGTGTGTTTTAAAAACAGGGTGTTTCCTGAGCTCACTGGGAATTAAGGCAACATCCAGCACATACACAATATTAAAAAAAACTAAGACATGCAAACCATTCAAGTCTACCACAAGTAGGAGGCCATGCAGGTACTTACCTAACTCTCTCCTCCAAAGCGGCATCAGAAAACAGCCAGCAGTTAAGTCAGCACTACCCCTAGTGCTGAGACTGGCCATGTTTTAATTGGCAAACCCAGCCAGACTTAGTGGCCAGCACAAAAGTTTATCAATTGCCATCCTCAAAATGCATTCATGCACTCTTTTTAACTGCACAGTACAGTTGCAAACAGCAGTAAAGGGAGATACACTCCTCCTCAGTCCATTACTCTTCAAAGGCAAGACAGATGTTATTTATCTGTCTTGTAATAGCATATTGAATTTTATCTCTTACTGGACAAAAAGAAATATTTTTCAGAGCTATTTCTGGACTTTTTAAAATGAATCCTACATTTTCCTTATATTTCTTCTCCAACAAGATCTTTGAAATACCAATGGAGAAAGCCTCATGCCTATTTTGCAATTCACCAAATTAAACTAATAACACCCCCATAACACCATCTGTCATTTAGAGCAAGATTTTTAAGTGGCAGCAGAAATAATTTTCATAATGTTTACTGGAATATGAATAGCTTGAACAAACAGATCCTTCAAAGATACTGCTCATATCAAGTGAAATCCGTCATGAAAACTAGAAATTTATTTTTATGAACTGTATTTGAAAGCGTGGTAATTTAAAAAGAAAAGACAAACTGGACAATACCACGTACATGTGCCAAATCACATTCAGTGTCAGTAGGTGCACCTGTTCCCAGATGGGTTAGTCTAATATTTTGCCTGTTGATTTCATGGTACATGTCACCTCCAGGAAATCCTCCTTCTACAACGCTCATTATCATTGCCCACATCTTCTGTATGAAACTGCCCTGTTTCAGACACACTGAACATGTTATTTTTCACACACATGTACAGACATTTTGTGGGATTCATGACCAAAAATATTTTCTTTTTTACTTTTTTATCACTCTGCTGTTCAACTAGTGAACACGGTCTTTTCAGCTAATTTGAGCCTAAGCTAGGGAACACTAACATCAGTTACTGAAAATGAATGTCTTTTAAAAGACAACCTATTTTGAATTAATTAGTAATTCTTAATGCTTGCGAGAAGTACCTATTCTTTTCATAAACCATCATAGCTTCACTTTCTTTTTCAAACCAGCATCAGCATCACTTGCCATCTGCTGCCTTCCTTGTTCTTCAATCTGTTAACTTTTTAAGGAGAAATAAAAATTATGCCTTCAAAGAAAATTTCATGTTTGAATTTAAAAAACCAAATAAACCTATTCAAGACTGTTGCACACACTACAGTAAGCCAGTAGACAAAGCTAATATTAGCTTTTTAAACACAATACTGCAACTCCTAGATTTTATCTAATTTTAATTAAAATACTCTACAGATAAAGATTCTTATCTCCTGAACTGCAACTTTTAACAACTTTTATTATTATTATTATTCATTTTAAGATAAGTGGCAAATACTAGAGGATACAAATTTAAGACTATTATTGCAGTTTCATTTATCTGTTCAGAAGAAAGTAAGCATGCATTTCTATAACAAAAATCGAGACTCAAGCAGTCTACCTCACTTCTCAAAAGACATAAAATTTTAAATGCCTTGGACTAATCATGGCTGTTTGTTATTGTGCATTAGATTAAATTTTTCTAACTGAAAAGTAACTTCAACTCTGAGCAAAATGTGAATCCCTTGTTGCACCAGTATCACTTAAAAACAGAAAAGAACATATATTAAAATAAACAGTTCAAACACTGAAAGACATTTCCGAGGTCACGTTTTGGTGGTAAAGAATATTCAGTGCCATTAATATTTTGTTAATTAATGGAAGAAATTTGAGTTAGAAGATACTTTAGGTTATATTGTCCACCCTTATGTCAAGGGAGACTTGCTTGCTATGGCATGTTATTGTTGTGCCAGGTCCATTTTGAACTTGTCACTAAGTTCCCAGCTCTAAAATCTTAAATGCTGGCAAAGTCAATTCCTCCAAAGCACCTGTTTTTGAGGTTGCTTCAGTAAATACAATCTATGTTTCTCCCTCCTTGGTATCTTCATCTTATAACTGTCTCCCAGTTTACCACACTCCATTTTTTCAAATAAATTCAAACAGGTAAAAAAATCCTAGACCTTTGTGCCTTTGCTCCAGAACACTTTCAAGCCTCTCAGCTTGCTGTTAAGCCCTCCACAACACGGTTTAGAGGTTTGCAATTTTAACAGCTGACGTAAGTTCTTTATATTGAGATGCATAAGAATGACTTTCTAAACAAGACTAACTTTAGACTGTATGTAATGCAACTTAGTGTAAGAAACCAATCCACAGTTTACTCAAAGCTAATATGACACAAGTCTTGTTTTCTGCTTTAAGTTCCCAAACACATCAGCTTAATATGCAATAGTGAGTCAGAGTATGTATGCATACAAAGATCACAGCCACTATTCCCTTAAAAATTAGTTTTGACTTGTATTATTTTAGTTACCTATGTGGAAAGCTGCATTTTTCTCTGAAAGAACTGAAGTAATAATGTCGCAATTCAGCACTGAGCAGCATTGATTGGGAAAACCTGCAAGTGGCTGTACACAACACAGGATTCACTTTTCCTTCATATAATCCAACCATGGTGGGTTTACCATAACCAACAGCAGGAGCAGCAATAAACCGAACCACACAATGATGCTGTTCCAGACCAAAAATTTCACATTGAAGCGTACAAGTTTTCTTTCCTCACTGAATTCAATGACCACTTTTTCCACTGACACTGAGAGTTTCCATTCATTATGCCATAAGTATTAAAGTCCTAGTACATTGGAATCTATTCCTGCCAAAACAGCCAATAGTTTAAAGATACACAAGTTTACTTCTACTGGAATTCATGATTTGTGGTGTTTGGAACAAATCCTTCAAATGCTCCAACAAACAGGAAAAAAAATGGCCCTAGCTGTAGCTACAGCTACCACCTTCTGAACACACTGTATCATGAAAAAAGGAGTTGGCAAGTTATCTAACCAACACCCTTTCAAACACCTAAGAACACTATTTCAACTCAAATTCATTAGGACCCACGAATATTTTGAAGATGCAGAAGGTTTTCTAAAGGCGGTGGTTTTCCAAAGACATTAATTTAATTCCCTGGCAAGTCAAGATTGCCAACCACTAATGATGAAAGATATTTCACAAGTACACTGCGCTTGGAACTTGACTTCTTAGAAGGGACATGATTTGAATATTCACCTAGCTAGTCACCCCTCAAGCACTGTGAGGACAGCTACCAGCTACCACATGCTCAGAATGACGGTTTCAGACAGAGCAGAAGGTACTACTGCCAGTTCCTTCTGAACATACTCTGAGAGGAAATTCTCAGCAGCCGAATTTACAAATTCAAGAATGCCGCATATAACAGATAAAGATTTCTCTAACGTGGATCTTAAAATGACAAGAGAAAAAGCCATCGAAATTTTGTCAACTGCATCCTCCTCTTCACCCGCCCGTTACAATTCACAAAGTCAAATGTAAAAAATATTTATGGGGAGCATGGAACACGCGCAGCACTGCAGCGATTCCTATTACAGCTGCGAACCCTGGGGCAAACTCACCCATAGTTCTCGGTTTCCAAATGTACCTTCGAACTCAGGCCGAGCTCCCTCCTGCCCTCGGTAAACACCACTCGCAAGGCGACGGTAAAGAAAAACACTCCGCGGGACCACAGACCACCTCTGTCCGTCAGCTTTCCCTAAGACCTTTCTCCAGAAATCCTAAACCCTTCCAACATCAGCCTTTACCGACAGACCGAGGGGCATGGCGGGGAGCCCAGGCAGGCGGCGGCGCGGACACCCGCCCCACTCCGCTCCACTGGGAGCAGCGAGCAGTGCGTCCCGCTCTCGGCACAGGCCAGCCATCCCCCAGCGGAGGCTCCAGCCCGCTCCAAAACTCACGTGGTGCGACATCCAAAGGTTACACGCACCGCTGGGACGAGGATGACACCGCCGTTAGAGGCGCTTCCCACCGCGGAGCGGCCCCGCGAGTGGCCAGGCTCACACGCGGAACAACGCCCGCGAAGGCTTCGCTTTCCCAGCTTCCGAAGCGGTGCCGCATCCCTTCCCCGTCCGCGCCCACCGGTCGATGAGCAGTCCAGCCAGCCATCGATAAATCAAATCAGCCCGCCCGCCCGCTCCGACGGAGAGTGGCGTACGACTCAGCCGCGGCCAAAAACACCGCCCTGGGGGCGCGGCAGGCGGGCGGGCGAGCGAGCGAGGGAGGTAGGAAGGCGGCGGGGGAGGCTGCGCGGGTGTGGGTGCCGGGCTCGCAGCCCCCGCGGGGCGGCGGAGAAGGGCCAGGGATGTCGGTGTCGTGCTGCCGCAGCGGGCTAATCCCGGCTACTTAACCCGGCGGGCGGCGGGGGCTGAGCACCACCTTAATCCGCGGCGTGTGCGCGCCCGCCTGCCGGGGGCTGCGGGGCCGTGGCGAGCCGGCCGCGTTTGGCCGCAGGGTCCCCGACGGCGTGACGGTTGAGCTCCCGTGGAGGCTCAGCCCCGCATCTGCTGCCCTCAAGGTCACGCCGTGCCCCAGATGCATGGCAGAGGCCAGGTGCGCGCTCCGGTTACCTGAACGGAGAACCGGCAAAAGCGTGGGAGCGCGGAGCTCAGCCCCTCCGGCCGCGCCGCCTCCCCGAGCGAGCCCGGCCACGGCCCGCAATCCCGCGACGGGCGCGGGACAGCGCTGCACCTGCCGCCGCGCCGCTGCCCGCCCCGGCCGGCCAGCCAGGGGCAGAGCCGGCCCGAGCCGCCGCCGCCGTGCTTACCTCGGCGCCGTGGGGCTGACCAGCCGCCAGCCCGGGGCCAGGACGAAGCGCTCGTGAACCTGCTGCCGCCGCCCGCTCGCCGAGCGCACAAGGTCCCCGCACTCCCCGCCCTGGCCGGGCCCGCCGTGCCGCCCCCGCCCTGCGGCCGCGGGGAGGAGGGCGGGAGAGGGGGCGGGAGAGGGGAAGCGGCGACCGAATTGGGGAGGGAAGAAGGGAGGGAGGGGGCACCGGCGCGGGGAGAGCCGGGGGAGGAGGAGGAGGAGAAGGAGGAGGAGGAGGAGAAAGGAGGGGGGGGGGCGCGGACCGCCCGCCCCGCCCCCGTCTCCTCACCGGCAGGAATGGGCGATTCGCCCTCCTCGCGGGCGCTCCCGCCGCCGCGGCCGCTCCCCGGAGCCCGCCCGTCTCCTTTCCCCTGCACGCACCGGGCAGTGCCAAGCGCGCCGGCGAACCCCTGCGCCGCACAGCACCGGCTACAGGAGCCGGGCGCCGCCGGGCAGGGCAGGGCGGGGCGGGGCGGAGCGGAGCGCGGCGATCCGCCCGCCTCCCGCCTCCGCCCGCCCGCCGCGGTCACTCACTTGCCCGCGCTCGCCGCCCCCTCCCCTCCCGGCGCCGCGCCCGCCGGTCCCTGGCGCCCCCTCACCGCCTGCGGAGCGCCGGCCACGTGACGGCCCCTCGCTCGGCCAAGGAAGGGGGGTCTCGACGTGCGGCGTCTTCAATGGGGGAGGCGGAGGCGGGGCCCCGGTAGGCACGGCGCCCACGGGGGCGGGGCCTCGCGGCGCTGCCCGCCCGCCGCCGCCGCCACTGGCGGGCGGGAGGCTGACGCGTTTGTTTCCATGACGTCGGCGGGCGGGGCCGCGGCGTTTGATGGAGCCCGGCGGGCTTCGGGGGTCGGTGACTTTGCCACGAGCGGCTCCCTCGGGGCGGGGCGGGGGCGGAGCCACGCGGGGTGCCGCGTCCTCGGGCCGCCGCCGGTGGGGGCAGGGGCTGCCTCGAAGGCTCGGGGATCCCCCGGCGGCGGGAGAGACCGCGGGCTCATGAGGGAGGAGTGGCCGCCGGGCTGCACCGGGACGCGCCGATTGCCCGGAGCGCGGGGGCTCTGCGTGGGGCCGGGACCGTCCCGGGGGCGGGGGCGACGGCCCGGGGGAGGCGGGGCCGCCCGAAGGGGTCGCCGGGCGCCCGGGGCGCGGTCCGCCCCTGTTCCAGGGGGCGCGGGGGCGCCTTGCCCGCAGCGCCGGGCAGTCCCGGCCGGGGCCCGGGGCGGCGTCGCCCTACGGCCTCTCCCTCCCGAGAGCAGTCGGCGGCTGCTGAGCAGCGGGCGCGGGGGGCACGGTGGAGCCTGGGCGAGGCTCTGCTGGGGCTGCCGGACTGCGCTGCGGCGGGAGGTCCACGTTGTGTGGGGTCGCCGGCTTGGTCCAGAGCCGCAGGAACGAGCGTGTCGCTCGCTGCCCGTCGTGGGGACTGGGGAGGTCCGGGTCCAGTCTCCCGTCAGGCGTGCCCACCTCTCGGGGAGCCCTGGCAGCTCCCTCTGAAGAACGGGAAGGTGTCGGGGCCGCAGGTGTTCAGAGCCTCTGAATCTCAAGCCGATGACTCTTCGGTTGGAGAGAAAAACAAGTGGGGTTATCAGTGGTTGAGCCCAAGTGAGTTGTCCGGGGAGATGCTGGAAGTGAATAACAGGGCTAGGAATTAAACTGGAAATAAACCCCCTGATTTCAGTTCTCCTCTTCCAATGCAATAGATCTACTCCCCAATGAAAAATACCCATGGATAAACAGTATGTCGTTCTATAACCCTTCTGTGTGGTTTTTGAAGCTGTATTTTTACATACTCCCCACCCCTCTGTTGGGCATCTCGATGGAGTGACTGACCAGCTGTGTCCCAGGCTGTCAGGTTCTTTGAGCTTGCCATTTATAATACCCTGCTTCGTTTTTGTTACTGATCAAATCCCACTGCTGCCAGAAACAGTGCTGCAAAGGAAACAAACGGAGAAGCTTATGTATCACTACAGTGGCAGACCGGAGATGGTGTGGAGCCTAGAGGGTTAAAGCAACAGGATGAAGTCAGCACAAAGCAGCCCAGAAGGACTGGCAAATAAATAAATCAATCATCCTAACTACGTTATTATTACGGCTTGCCTGAGGTTCATTGTCTCTTTCTTTCTTACCTGAATGTCTGTTAACATTTTTCTCCTTCTTCAAGAGAGGCAATCAAAAGAGACTGTGAGCAGTAAATGGCTCCTGCCCATTTTGGATGTTGCTAAAAATACTACCTTACTTCTCCATATCTAGAAATCAATTGAAATATCAAAATAATGAGGTAAGCAATCCTGCAAACTGTTCTGTTGAGAGTTCTTGCATTTCTTCCCAAAAGGAGGATATAAAACTATCTGAACATATATATAACAGATTGTCTTACATTCTGTCTGCAGTTCAGCAGCCTCCTCTGCACTGATGTCTGTAGCTCAAAGAGGCTTCCCCAGGCACTTGGAAATTGCATTTCTCGGTACAGCTTTGTAAGACTGGCAGATGTGTTCTGCACAGTACTGTCATCTCCTAGCTCTAAGGCAGTTAAAATTAGCTTTGGTACAGCTAAAGGAGATGATGTGTTTAATGCTTTACAGTTTGGGTACATGTCTGTACCTGCTTCTGTTTGTCTTGAGGAAAGGTAGGTAGGTTGTGCTTCAGTTCTTTGTCTTTGCATTGGAATAATGTCCTATTTTCTTCACAGAAAGGAAGTAAAGGTGGGAAGAGTACACATTAACATTAACTTTTTGAGATACTGTTATGGTAGAATTCTCCAAGTGTATATATTTTTCTAGGCACACAATAGTTACTTAGTGCTCTTCTTGCACTGATACACAGGGATAGCATAAAAACATGCAACACCACTGAAAATAAGAAGAAATGTCTTCTATCTCCACTGAATCTTCTCCCTGAGGATTTAATAATGTTTTCAAAATTAATCCTCAATCTCCCATATTTAATTTTTTTTTGTCAGAAAGTAGGTGGTCCTGCTATTTCTAAAGATTAGGACATGTAACTAACAGAAAACATTCCATGTAATGTAGGTCACTAATGATAAAAGCAAGTAAACCCAAGATGCGCAGAGGAGTATTTCTGGAGATCTTTCATTTAACTTTTCAGGAAACATTATTGTTTCAGGAAAATTCAGGATGGTTTGCAGACAATTTGAAAAGGCCAGACTTGACAAATCAGTGCCAGTACCTCAATTCATTCCATGACCAACACTCTAAAGACATTGCTGATGCAGAAAATGTGCCACAGAAAATTTAAATGAGTTGCCTGTATCTGATCTACTTGCTATGAATATTTCTAACATGAAGAGTATGAATTTGGAGAATTTAGACTGCTAAAATTAATTAGGTGACCAAAGGTCTGAGTGACCAACTCACCATCACATACCAACTAGTGGCCTTTTGGCAAAATCTCATGATGGGCTTGATCTGAGAAGAGAAATTAGAAAACAGACTTCTCATGGATTGTGTATAGATCGTTATTTTTTTTTTAAACTGTTTTCTTGACTATTCTGCTGTTCTTGACTATTCTGCTAGTGCTGATCCCGTTTGAACTCAGTCACTTTATTAAATCGTGTGGAAGTGGAGAGCACAGAGAAAGCATGAGGTTAGGAGAATATTTGTTTTTGAGAAGATGAGTGTCTAAAGCTTCCACGGGTTTTCCATACCAGCTACACTTCTTGCAGCCGTCTTTCTCAGTTCAGTACTACTTTTTGACCACACTGCACACACTCCACCCTGGAGAAGACTCGTTCTCCATGCTCCGGGCTGAGGCCCTGCCCTGATTCCTGTCACGCCCTGAAGGCTGCATCTTCTGATAGTTCCTCTATCCTACATCCTAAAAGATCAAGCTGTTGCCTAAAAGACTAAACGGCCATCTAGATAAGCAAACAATAGATCGTTCACTCATCATGTACGTGCGATAACGACCAATTGGCTCCATGGTCACCCCTGCGGCCTGGGACTGACCTTGTGAAACAAAACACTATCACCCTTTCATCCTGAAATCATCCACCCTACCCTTAGGAAAGAGGCCTATCAGTAAACATTTGCATTTTTATCAGCTCAAAATTCTTTCTCTTGACTGTTCAGGAGTTCAGAATTTGTGCACAATATGTTTCCTGTTGCAAATGCATACGACAATTTAAAATATTTTATTTTCTCTAATTTCCCTCCCAACATTTTTCGATTATTATTTTTCTGGTTTTAGTTTTATGTTCTTCTGCTGTGATACTGCAGGATCAGGAGGGTGAGCGATTAAAAGAATAAGCAAAGAAATGTGAGAAGTAATAGTTAATGCATAAATTATTTTTTCATGTATATTATATTTGAAATATATCAGAAAAAAACTACACTGAACTTAATATGTTAACTGTTTTTTTCTTTACGTGTTCTTTTCAGGTACCAGTGCAGCAAGCAACATCACAATCCCAGACCAGATGAAAGAGTGAAAAGGTATTTCATGAACAAGGGTACAAGGTCCACATGCAAAGAATAAACAAACCAAAGCATAAATCCTGGAATTGATGGAGAATCTGACCAATTAAAAGACACTAATCTGGCATGAGAAAGTAGAAGGGAAAAAACAGAGCAGGGTAGGATAACCATAACTTACATTGCCATACAGAGCAGGGAGGAAAAAAACCCCAAACATGTTTGGGAAGTTTTTTCATGATAAGGAAAAGCAAACTAAAAATCCCACAAACATGTGTGGATGGTGATGAAACAGTATGACCATGGCTGCCTCTCAGAAAGTGAGAAATGACTGGTGAATGCATGTATGCTAACACTCTGTAAATAACTACTGAAAAATGCAGAAAGCGAGCACCCAGCTACCTCCACGGAGGTGCCTTTTCCTACACAACACTTGCCCACTTCAGGGCTATTACTTTCTCCCCCATGGCCGGACGCTTGCCAATTCATTCTTGAATTCCTAAAGAATGGCCAAAGTTTCAAGCAAGGCTGTCCTGGAAGCAATTTTGTCCAGTTCACTAGGAATGTTTGTTTAAAATTCACTGCTGTTGCCGTCTCCCCGGAGCTGCTGTTAGCCATCATTTCCCGGTGCTTGTCGTCGGTATGGATACGTATTGCTCATGCACTCACCTATCACCCCAGGACTCAAAATGTGGGAGTGTCCATTATACTTACCGAAGTGCAAAAGTCCTTTGGATGGTTCATGTTATGTACAATTCTGGATTGAAATGAAAGAGTTAGTTCTTGGTTTGTGATACTGTGGGTGCTTTTAGACGTGTTACTTTTTAAGGCTTCTCTGCTGAACTTGCCTGATGAAGTTGTGGCCTTATCTTTGAGAGCCTCTTGTCAGGTGATGTTTGTGCATCTTCACTGATTTCACTTCTTTTGTGGATCTATTGCAATTCATGCTAACTGAAAACCTGGTTTGGAAATTGTAACGTTGAGATCCTCTCCTCTGTGGTCAAGTGAAAAGGGCCTTGTTTATTTTCCTCGTCTCCCCAAGATAAGAAGCATCAGGGGTAACCAAGCTATCTCTGAGGCTAGCATCAACATCACTGACCAGTCTGAGTCATGCTCCTGACTCACAAAAACTGCTTGTATGAAGAGTAAATGTAGCCCCACCCCTCTCTCATCAGTGCTGGGTCTTAAGGAGAACAATAAATTGTCTCTTAGCAATGCTACTTCAAAGTCTTTTGGATAATTCAGTTAAGCCATAGGTTCCTTCAGCAAACATTAGCATTTCTGCCCCTTGGTGATTGTTCAAAACGGTTTTGAAACACTTAAGAGTCATAAGAGCTAATGGTTCCCGTTTTACCCTTCCTTCAAGGAGGAATAACAGAAAAAATTGCACCACCTTATTCCTACTACTTTAGTCAAGAATTAATCATTCAAATTATAAATGATGACTGGAACATAGCTGAATAAATTATTTGTTTTCTTTATTGATCAGATACTGCTCTAAATCATCTTGGCTGTTTTTAAGATATTAAGAAAAATACTCCACCTACCTAAAACTGCATTTAAAGAGTGTTAGTAATGTCCTATTTCACATGCATAGTTTAAAACTCTGAGCTCAACCTTGCAAGCCTTAGTCAGGAATGATCTTTTTCAGATTACAAATAAGAAATCTGAAGATTATTGAAATCAAAGTTTTGATATCTATGAAAAGATCTGGATATAAATTATCTGTTATCAAAGCATCAAAACAAATACCTCTCCTTAGTAGAATAAATTATAGCAAAAGTATTACATAAAATGTTTATATTCATGTATATATAAAAATCAAGTATGCTTATGGTGTTTATGCATAGACATGGGCAGTCAAAAGATGGAAGTCTTTAATAGGGCAGTGTCTGTATTATCAGGTAATACAATAATACATATTAAGGTGAGTAGGAGCAAATTTTAAAAATAATTCAGGATGTTGCTTGTCAGCTCATAAAAATGAGGAAAATTAACTAAGTCCTTGGAACATCAGCTATATTTCTACTATGTACTAGTGGAAAAGATCAATAGGATTTTCCTCTGCCTAAGTTCCCTTTTGCTCCTCTGATAACATGGCAGCCTTGTATTGAGCCACCAGAGCTTGAATATATCATGTTATGGGCACATCTGGTAATAGTATTGTTGTAGGTTACCTTCAGGCTATGTTATGCAGCAGTAAAGGCAATTTGTTTTAGGACAGAAGTAAATTAAAAGATAGAAAAATATTTTGGATGTGACAGCAGTCCAAAGACAGTTTTGTTATCTTCCATTCTGACTAGATTCAGTGAGAGCTGCACATGCTTAATAATTACTTGAACCGACACCTATGTTGCTAAAAATACCTTGGATTGCTAAAAGGTATTTTAAAATGAATACACATAAAAGGCTTTTAGATCTCTTCAATTTTAGATTTATAGTAAAATGAAAATTTGTTTATCTTTTGTGTTTCAGTCAACTTGATGTTAAAAACAACAACATCCTTTCACTGTTCAGTGCCTTTCACATTCAAGCCCCGGAGTCCTGGCAGTGCCTTTTAAACTGCAAACCACACACTGAGAACTGTCCACCAGGAGAGCAGAAAAGGCTCACAGCTGGTCTGTGAGACTATCGCTATGAGTAATTGTATGAAATGTTCTTAACAGCATATGTAATGGTCTTTAAAAGTGTTAAGGGTTAGTGATAAACCACTGGTTGAAAGCATGTGAGAACCACTATCCTAGCACATTTGTGCGGTTTTTTGCTTTCTACATTGAAAACACATATTTACTTACTGTAAATGAATCAGTCTCTAGAGGAATACTTGTTCTA
The DNA here is from genome assembly GCA_035583235.1 of Hafferia zeledoni. Taxonomy (NCBI): domain Eukaryota; kingdom Metazoa; phylum Chordata; class Aves; order Passeriformes; family Thamnophilidae; genus Hafferia; species Hafferia zeledoni. The sequence continues at coordinate 42,497,025 of JAWWEV010000043.1, forward strand.
CAGGTCGCTGCAGAAGGACTTGTATGGCACTGGAGGGTGGGAGTTTAAATCAAGCCCAGCTAGAATCAGATCTTCCTGTCATCTGCTCTGGACTAAAGTAGTAGAGAGGAGACTTCTGTTTGTATAATGGGGCTGACATAAGAGCCCATACTTCCCTGCTTTATGCAGGGAGAACGCAGAGGTGGACCAATGAAGAATTCAATTATATCATGGTGCATTTTCAGAAACAGCTGAGGTAGTCATTGGGGATCTTCTAGAGATTTTCCTTTAGGATTTGCCCTGCCCTGCACTGGGTCATAATTTTCCACCCTTTTTGTTTCTTTACCCAACTCCCTTTGCCTCTTTTCCTTTTATGTGCTCTTTCCTTCACTTTGCCTTCTCTTTGGCCTTGTTTTCCAGGTAGCACCTTTTCCATGCTTCTGCCAACCAAACCAAACCAAACCAACAAACCAAACCAAACCAACCCAACTCCAAGAACATCAGATGGTAATAATGAATCAGATGATGAATTTACAGTCTATACTGTTGTGTGTTATTCCTCCCCTTGCAAGTGGGATGGTATTTTTTTTCATATGGGCATCTAAAAGGGACACATTTGTACTAATAACCTTTTATAGACAGTGCTGAGAAGCTGCATCCTCTATAATACAATGTATGTCGTTCTAAGTGAACTGTTAAAGATAATTCTGTAGTAGTTTCTATTTCTTCTTTAATTCATGAAACATGAATGAAATATATCAGAGTCCACTAGAACTATCTGTAAGGAAAGAGATATTGGTGTGCAGATGGCTTGCCCAACATTCCTGGCTTGAATTCCACTGAGCTGGTTGATTGTGGTCTTGATAGAAGACCGTTTACACTAAACTCCCCTGAGATTGCATACTTTGTTGCTAGATCAGCCAGCTCTAGGAAGAAAATGACTGTGGGTCCCATAATGGATATAGTGCTTGGAGTTTCTTAAGAATAGTGTCTGAGTTGTAGAGTTCAAGTGTCAGCACTGTCACAACGTGTTTTGAAAATGACACTAAGACTTGAGATCTTTGTAATCACTGTATGTTTATCTACCTCCCACCTTTATATGGTTCTATTGAAGTTTGTGGTGCTCTATCAAAGTACAGGGAAATGTAAGCAATCAGAAAAGGGTCAAGAATACTCAAAAATTGTGTTGCTGTGTATAAATAAATATAAAAATATACATATTCATGAAGAGGTCTTGTTTTAAAAGGAAACTCTAATCTAAAAATATGTCTAGCTAAAACTCTAAGACAGTATTATAATTAGCAAAACTAATAAAAATTTAAACATTATGAGCTAATAGTAAAATGACTATACATTCTGTTGGTATCAGAAAATCCAAATTGTTACCTAAACCAAAATTGTTCCCTTCTTTATTATTGGTCTGTTCCTCATGTATATCTATATCCATTTTAATTTTGCTGTGAAGACAAGCAAAAATATCCATTAAAAAGAATAGGAGATCTGATGGTTTTATATGGGAATCATGTAATTTTTATTTTTTTTATTTCTTTTTTAAATTAAAAAAGGAACCAGAACTCTTATAGTAAACAATGGATGGTAACAATAAGAAATGAAACCAGCAAGAGTTAATGAAGATGTCTATAGCCAGAAAACAGCTAATACTGTACAGATAAAGTTTGTTGGTTTGGTTTGGGTTTTTTGTTTGTTGTTTTTTTTTTTTTTACTCTGATCTATTCCTCTTTTCTAAATAAAATAAAAAAAACTGCATGAAACCTTAAATTGGCAGGCAACTGAAGCTAAGATAAAGCACCTCTCTTAAACCCATAATGCCAGAAAATTCAGAGTGAAGTTACATTACTCTTACCCCACACTGCAGTACTTATGATATTTGAAGTTTCTTCTTGTTGACTGAGATAGATAGGAACAAAGATAATTTTTTGCCTTTCCTCAAAATTTTCTTTGAGATTGAGAAATAGAGTTCTTGAATACCTTACTGCAACATTTCTATTTTCTCCTTCAATGTGTTCTACACATTGGAATATATTCTTATGATATTTTTGGTTTTACAGTTGACTAAAGTAAATGCAATGATGGGAGAAACAGTGATTAATATAATATATATTTCATACCTGTATTAGATGAGGCTTTTAAAAGTCATTCTGTTGCAAGTGCCAAGCGCAAGAGGTATGTAGATTAAATTGAACTTGTGCATGCCTTTGAAGGTTTAGGACATGAACTGCCTAAAAGAACTCATGAAAATATATTACTTGCATCAGGGAGTTTCTGTATCCCTTCTTAGTGTAGTCATTTTCCTCCATGTGCAGTATTAAAAAGCACTTGCCAGAACTCCAGTCTGTCCTTTGAAAACTTAAACAGGTGCACTTATTTTGAACATTATGAGAAAAAAAAATGGGGCTTTTTTCTTAGTATATTTCAACTTTATCACACTTCTGAAATATATCAAAGAAGTATCTAATCTGAAGCCTCAAAGTATGCATTATTTTCAGCAGGGTTACAAGGATCAGCAAGTCTTTTTTAAACAGAAATCACTGGACAGATCCAATTTATTTTTTTGTCCAACTTTCCTCAGTTTTTACCTATGGCTCACTGGGTGGAAAGGATGAACAACATTGCTGAGTATTCACCTGTTTCATGAAGTGATAGGAGAGAGGGAGGAAGGAAGAAAATTGAACAATGAAGTCCTAGTTCCACATACCCTTACTTAGCTAGCACTTTGGATATGTTAACCTATTAGAATATAGAGTTTTAGAAAGACATTTATTAATTTTTGAGAATGAGGAGAAATTAGAGGGGTAATGGATCACAAGCATGAGCCTCTGAGTCGTTGTATCTTAGATGTTCATTAGCGAACTGGTGCAATCCAGCCATCTCCTATTTTTCCAGGCTCTCTTTAGAGGAACTCTGTCAGTCTACAGGAATTTAAAACTGAGCACAAAAGTATCAATAATTAATCATGTAAAATACATTCATCTGTGTCCCAATTTCTTTGATCTGTATTTTGAATCATCAATGAAATGAGATGTAATAAATCCAAATGTATCTAAATTATATGTCAAAGATATTTTATAAGTGTTTAAGAAAAATATTGCATTTTTATACGCTAATCTATGTGAATATCAATGGTATGGTCTGTTTGCACTTAGCTTTAGTCACACTAGTTTTGGGGTATTGTTTATTTTTTATTTTGTTTTCTTCTCAAACATGACTCATGAGGTTTCTCTATGCATCTTACACTTCTTCCTTCCTGATGGTGACTATCTGTTCCTTACTCTTGGCTTGCTTTTCCATTGTTATTTCTAAATTATGTACATTTAGCTGATGAATGGAGGAACTGTTTCATTAATACAATGATTACAGAATAGGTGCCATATTTTGCTGTATAGTAAATATCTTGGGAGAAATATTTTTTAATATGTGGTGCTTTCACTTTATTCTTCAACAGTGTTCTTAGACTATGAAACATGTTATGCATAAATCTGATTACTCAGCAAAAAAAATCAAAATATAATCAGATTTCCTTGAAGAAAGAGGAGTTTCATGTTATCAAAATGAAATGCAAGACAGAGTAAAAGGTGTATTTGTGAAAATTATGGAAGACATATCAAAGTTTAATAAGAATTCAAATGAGGTAAAATAATGTTTATGTACGTTGATAAGAAAATATGCTTAGTTCTTTTTGTGGTTAAAATGGGAACAGCCTTCTAATGGACTATCAATGCAAGAGCTTTAAAAAAAACTAATTCACTAAATACCAGATAGTACTACTTTAGTTGGTAAATAGAAAAAGCAATATTCACCCAGAATGAGCATGATGAAATCAAGCTTTTAACAGTTTAAAGAACTTCTGGAGAAAAATATCCACATTTTATTCTTGTCTCCTCTGATATTTGCTGTCCTCCATAGTTAATATTTATCCTAACAATGGGTTTAATATTGCTTTGAGAAAGAGATGATAAAATAATAGAAAATATGTATCAACCATGTGTAATATCAGTTTGTTCTCTAAATGATAAAATTCTAATGTCCTTAGTAATGTTTACAACCCTTATTTTTAAAGATAAAATCTAATTTACAAAGTGAGACTTATTATCTTCTGTTACACTTTAAGTTTTGTATATTGTTCACTCATTAAATTTAATTTCACAAATTAGTAACAGGGCTCTATTTTTATTAATATAGTTTTATATAATTGCTACTCTCTATGTAATGATAGTATAAGCTTGCAATTAAACAATTTGCTTTACCCATACAAAAGGTTTCCATGATATATCCTTTTTTTTTCTTTCCCCCCTAGTGCACTGAATTGCTACCAATTCAAATAGGTGAAACTATTTGCCTTTTCATCACACTCTCTTATCTCTTTTTTTAGTGCACACATAAGTGTTCTTCTGAATTTTTTTTATGCTTGATGGCAAGTTTGCAATGTTCAAAATCTTTGATTTCTTGGGTGCTGCCTTCTGGAAATGGAAAGCACATAAGAAAAAATTTTGTTGCCTCTGAAGACTTGAACGGAATATAAATTGTCTTTCATAGCCAATAGAAACCTGGAAGGCCTATGCCTCTGCAGGATAACGATGGAGATGCTTTAAAGGGCAATAATTCGTGTTTTATGGTTGTCTTCCTTTAATTGTACCAGACTCATAAAACAAGTTCTGTGGTCTTTTACTGCTAAGTTTTGTAGTCTCTCACTATTAACTTATGTAGTCATTCTAGAGTCCTGTCTGTAGTGCAATGTCTACTCGTCAAATCTGTAATCAGGCATCACTTGTGCAACGGTCTGAAGCACTGTGGCACAACTGAGTTTTCACATCAGCATTACAGGCTATCTGAGAGAGACCACTGCATATTTCTGATATGTTTTTCAGGGACACTCCTTGTTTGTTGTCAGAGCTTCTTTATCTGTGAAACACTTTTCTCTCCCCTAGCAGCTTGAAGATCCTTAGAGCGTATTCCCAGTAGAAGGGATGACTTACACACAGTGTGATGAAAACATCAGCTCTTCTTCAGAAACAAACAAACAAACAAAACAAACCCATATAAAAAAACCCCATAGGGTAGGTAACATGGCACTGAAGAGCTTTCAGGAAATTCTTTACTAAAAATTATCTGCCAGATTGTTTATGCTATGAGGAAACAAATGGTAGGGAAAGAGTAAGGCAAGAATTAACAAAGCATAAAGCCCCAAAACTTGAAAACATAAACCCAGTATCCACCTGAGCTATATGAGGGGAGCAAATCACATTCTGTTTCGCCCTTACCTCCTCTGAAAACATCCTCTGCTGAAGGTGAGAAGGAAAACTTGCCTATATATCTATTTGACCATACCATTTGGTTTATTTATAAATTCATCTCTGTTTCACTTGTACCTATTCATATTTGTAGTTCTTCAGTAGCTGACAAGCAGTAACCAGAACTGCTATCACATATGTGACAGCACAGCGTACCTACTCCAACCTGAAATCTTGGCTAATGGCTAGGATGGGTTCTTAACTAAGTTTTCCTGCCTTCTCTTCATTTTTTACATCAAGACTGCATATTGCATCCAGATTTTGATAATGTAAGGCACCACTTCAGCCAAATGGCCTCCATGGGTAAGGCAGAAACATTTTTTAGTTTCTGGGGTAATTAATTAGGCATCTGCACTGTCACTCCCACACTTAAATTAATTTCCATATGTTCAGTTATTGAAGGGGAGGATGTGGTGGTGGAGAAGAAGAAACTGAAATGAAAAGTCATAGCCACAGATCTGCAGTGTATTTCTCAGACACCTAAATTTCTGTCAGCATGTTGGGAATTCATAACCTCTTTATTACATGCTTAACTAACCAGCACACCTCATAATTTTCACACAAACAATGGCTCTGTCACTTTTCATCGTACATTTAAAATAGAGGCGGGGGGGGAAAGAAGTCTCACTCATGAGATTTTAGTACTTGTGTCACATGCAGTTTAGCTACTATTTACCTGTGAAATACTACTTCTGATTCAAACAGCACTTCTCAAACTACTTGCTTTGTGATATATCATCTTCAGGTCATTTAATTTCTTTTTCATTGCCTTTAATTTGGAAAGAAAAATCCATACATTCTTGCTAATTTTTCTGAATTGCCAAAGTCCTAATCGGTCTTGTTGGAAACCCTCTCAGATCACTTTTAAATTGTCTTGTGTGATGAGTGGCTTCAGGTTAAAAAAGGAATACGAAGAGCATGTCTGAACTACTGAAACTCTTTAACGCAGGAAATGTTAAGAGCTAGCAGCTACTGAAATGTTGAAATATAACCTGTGCTTCTGTATTCTTGGCCTGATACAGTTGTTTTCTTTATGTAACATTCCTGTGTTTTAAGGCATGAAATATGTTCAAAAGTTCCCACCATTGCCTACAGTGTTGCAGTTGCATAAGACAGTCTGACTAACCAGCACGTAGGATGGAACAGACTTTACTGTTGTGTGGGGTTAGGCTGAGATGGAGTTACTTTTTCCCCATGGCAGCTCTCATGGTGCTGCACTATGCATTGGTGATAGAAATGTGTTTGGCCACTGCTGAGCAACCACTACACATAGAGAAGCCCTACTTCCCAGGAAGTGACTGGACATCTCCTGCTGATGGGAAGCAGAGAAGAATGATTTTGTTTTTTCTTGCTTCTGTGCATGGTATATGCTTTTGCATCATTAACCCTAAGATTAGCTCAGTTGGTTAGGGCATGGTGCTAATAATGTCCAGTTTGTGTGTTTGACCCCTGTATGGGCCATTCACTTAGGAGTTGGACTCAATGATCCTTGTGGGTCCCTTCCAACTCAGAATATTGTGTAATAAACTGCCTTTATCTGACCTTTGAGGGTTGGTTTGGTTTTGGTTTTTGTTGTTGTTTTTTAGTTGTTTTTTTCCTCTCCTCATGCCTCCCTCCTGAGGAGAGGAATTGATAGAGCAGCTTGGTGGGCACCTGGCATCCAGATGGGGTCAACCCACAAGGCACAAATCTTTCATGCAGGGCTGCCCAGCTAGCAAGTCACAGACTCAGCTCTTCTAGGCTGGTGCACGCCCATGTTTAGGATACTTACAACTTACTTCTGGCTGTGATAAAGAGTTCTCTTCTCCCAGCTTTTGGAAAGGAGTATGACAAACAAATCCTAACTTTCTACAGCAGCTGTTAAACCATGCCAGTACTATCATTCTTTGCTCTACAGTACTTCAGTGCATAGCAGGTACTTGAAAGCATAGTTCTATGAATTATTGACCTGCAAGACTATAGTTTCAGTAAACAAAACCACATTAAGGAGGAAAGTGTTCAAGTCTTTATGTAAAGATCAGCCTGATAACACACTGTATTAGTTCTGTGACCATCTCGTCTTTAAGTTTTCATTTTTAATTTCTGAACTTTTTTGAGTCTTGGGATTTTATTCAGTGGAATGTTTTCTACCAGCCACTACCTAACTTTTGAGTTTTTTATTTCTGGCAGGCTTATTCTCCATGTGTGGCATTAGGACCACTAGGACAGAGAAGACTGTTTAGGTGTAGCCACACTTGTGGTTTTTTGGGTTTTTTGTTTGTTTATTTTTCCTTTGTAAAGATTGAAGAAAGGTGTTGGAACTTAATCAGTTGTGTCTAAAACCAGAAGGCCTCCCTCCTTTCCTTTCCTCTTTATCTTCCTCTTCTTCCTCTTCCTCTTCTTCCTCTTCTTCTTCTTCCTCTTCCTCTTCCTCTTCCTCTTCTTCCTCTTCTTCCTCTTCTTCCTCTTCTTCTTCTTCTTCTTCTTCTTCTTCTTCTTCTTCTTCTTCTTCTTCTTCTTCTTCTTCTTCTTC
>JAWWEV010000043.1:42504861-42521923 GCA_035583235.1 Hafferia zeledoni
CTCCTTCTCCTTCTTCTTTTCTCCTCCTCCTCCTCCTCCTCCTCCTCCTCCTCCTCCTCCTCTTCCTCCTGTCTTTCTTGCTTCTTTTTTTCCTTCTCTCCTTCCCTGTCTTGTAGAACCACTAAGAAATTCAGTGAGATTTCTGAATTGATTTTAACTATATAACTACACATTAAAAAAATTGTTCTTCTGTGTAAGAACAAATAAAACTGAAATTTGGTGAGAAAATTTCCATGGAAACAATACTTCAGTGGCAATGAAAAATATTTCTCACCACAATGCGCTAAATATAACTTCACAAATAACTTCATAAAATTGGACAATTTTTTTATTGATAGCATGGTAGGCAAAACCATTGTATTTTTCATCTGGAGGATAATATGCCTCGTTGTGAATTTTGCATCACTAATTCTTTAATAGGATAACTTTGAATTTGCCAATTTGCATTTTGAACCTATTTTGGTGTTAGTTAATCATCTAGATACAGGGATGACAAAGCCAAGTGGGCAACACTGTGTGCTTGGTTATTGCCTCTTCCCAAGTTCTTATGCATTGTTGCTATTTCACAGCAGTACGAAGATCAATTTCCCTGGAAAAGAGCAAGCAGCTTGGATCTATACATTCCTTACTATTGCAAAAAAGCTGTGCCCTCTTTTACTTTTTTTACAGTTTATAGAAAGAAAGGTTGATTGACAAGGTACAATAAAGCAGTTAAATTGGATAAACAGTCCTTTGTGAGAACTCTCAATGTAGCATATATTCTGCTTCTCCTGTCATTGGTCTTATGAATGTCCCTTTTGTATCCCAGTTTTATGTTAGTGTCTCCCATAGTCATGTATAGCCATGTTTTTTCATTTCCTTTTTCCTGCATTTAATTTTCAAGTACAAATATATAAACATATGCCCGTGATGATTTGTGTCTATATCTAGCTGATTGATAATGGTTGATTTTGTAAGATATACACAACTGGGTTGTAGACTGTGACTGTTTTGTGTGTAAGGGTTTTATAGTTGTACTTTTGTTTTCCCACAGTGCTTCATTTTTTCAGTGAAGTCAAATTTTAGTGGCATTATCTGTATGGTCGGTCTGTGTAGCTAACTGAAACATCATAGTCATAGAGAAAGGAGTTAGTTTGTGTAAAATGAAGTAGAACTGTACAGATCACTTGGTCAACAGATTTGTCCAGCAGGGTTTTGTGGTCATCTGATGGTTCTTGTCTGACAGACATACTGGAAGGTTTAGAACAGAAGGAGCTAAAATAAATACATGCATCTTTTCATTTTTGTCATACTACTTGTGGAGAAATTTTCGCAACAGCAGTTTAAAGGAAGAGGAAATATTCCTGTCTTTTTGATAACTGCTGGGCCCCAAGATGAATGGTCTTAGAAGTCCTGAAGTTAGACCTGCTATTATACGGCAATCTCTGACTATCTTTGTTTCCTCCTTTGAGTAGGTGAAACCACACTCTTAAAAGGTCATGCAGAAGAGGAGTTGCTTATAATTATCGTGTGGGGTTTTTTCTGAGAAAAGATGTGTTTGGGCTTATGGTGGTAGTGGGAACTTGGGAACTGGATCTTATGTAGACATAGCTGAATCAAGGATTTGGCTCTTAGGAGAAAGATAGTTGGTCTGATAGTTGGTAGCCCTAGGTTTCCAACCAGAAGGTGGAGGTCTCAATATGGGAGTCACTAACTGAATCTCCTCAGTTACATGAGAGTGTCCATAACTGGGTGCTTTATTAGGTGCTATAGTGGAGAACAATACAGATTATGCTCTTATAGTATCTTCTTTGCCAAGGACCTACTTCTCTATGTCTGTTTACGAACTACTCTCAAGAAGAAGAACGTCACCATCTTAAGTGCCTTAAGAAATGACTTGCAGAAAATTAAGGAAACTATCACAATTCAGATATGTAAATACTTAAGCATGACCAAAGCCTTTAGGAAGTTGAGATTAATAGCTTTCTCCAGGTATATGATGGCAAAGCAAATTTAATGTTCTTTTGAACATGAAATTGTGGGAAAAAAAAGGCTGAGATGTAAGATGAGACATGCAATGAGAAAACAATGATAGCTTTGTCATATTCATACATGAATATTGATGATTCTAAAGATCTATTTGGAAGATGTATTTTTCTTCAATATTTTATTCATCTGTGTAGTAACACTTAGTTTTAGATCAGTGCAATTTAAAGTTGAATATCTGTGGTGTAGTTACATACTAGTGGGAAAGAAAAAGGCTAAAATTTGTATTTTCAATAAGAAATTGAGACAGAACTCTGAAATTAAGGTTTGACTGAAATAGCAGATTGGAGGGGGAGGACATACTCTTATTTACAACTTTGAAGCAGAATGAAATGAACACAATAGCTCACATCACTGAAAAGGGCCAATAGAGAAGTGAAAAGAAAATCTGTTTTAAATGGAATTTTAAGTTAGGTAAGGACAGCATGAAGCCTTGCTGGCCATACTGCACAGGGTTTTGTGGCTGACAAAATAGGTAGGGTTAGGACCCATCTGTCTTGACAGTCAGAAATGCCTTTAGTCTACTAGAGGCCTCTTCTGGAAGATCAAATTCTTTTTTAAAATAGTCTTAATATGCATGTTTTGTGATGTAAATATTTTCTAATTAAGTATATCTGGATTGATTGAATGACTCCAATTTCTTTGTGTTTGGTAGTTTTTTGGCCATCTCATCAGTGATACTTAAAAATACTAGTTTTGAGTAGACTGTGCTCTCTGCATAGTAGATTTAATAAATACTCTGAGCTTCAGCATTTGTGGTCAGAATTCCTTTTAAATGGATTTTGGAATGTCAGATTGAACATAACTTCCTGCCTGTGATCCAGAGCAGTCACCCATGTGAAAGGTTTTCAGCCTCTATTTGTTTCTGCTCTTGGCTACACTGGCAGTGTAGCTCTTGCACAGTTAATTTAAGCTGACTGTCAATAAGCAGATTTCTTTGCTACCTTCTAAAGATTCTGGTAAGAGCTTATGTAGGATATATAAACCATAATTTGAAAACCTTCAGTTTAAGAAACTGTTACACTACCTTATATGACATAGTAAACAGTATATAGCATGGCAGACTTGAAATGGGCTTGTAGTAATGAGCACCTTATGCAATAATTTTTTAAATTAGATCACTTTCTTTGTGTTACCTGAGCCTAGATCCAGAAAAGCATATATAAATGTTTCTTCACTGACAGTTGGTTGGATCCCAACAGTGACCTCCAGCTGAGACCTAGTAGCCATTTACATTGCTTATACCTAGGCTTTACTTTAGCAGAATCCAGCCTCATTCTGAAAGATGTGAATGCCCTCACCAGAGGCTAACTTTGCTCTTGTGGAGTTTGGAAAGTGAATCAATGCTGAAGTGTATTTATAGGCTGCAAATGTAGGTGGTTAATTCCAAAATAAGGAAATTCAAACTTGGCATTGCCTGTCTGTCACCTGTGTTGAGATGGATCTGTTTCTATCAGTAGAGTTTCCCAAATGGGCATAAGTCTGACTTGCGTGTGTTCAGAGATATTGACAAACTCAAAGGACTGAAAGAATCACTGCAAGACATAAATTAGGCATTGGCTCCCAAATCAGCTAACCCACTGCATCTACTCAGAGAATGCTGCTGAAGAAAACCTACCCTAAACTCCAATAGTGAAGCTGAAAGAACCCCCTTTATTAACCTCTCACCTGTTAGATAGGGCACATGAGTTTGGTTTCCTTTTGTAGTAGATTTCAACCTGGTCCTTCCCAGTGAAAGTCTGAAGTTCACCTGTTAAGATACTCGGTGTCAGGTTCTTGTGACCTCTTCTAATGAGATGAGAAAGAAAGGTCATTCTGTGGAAACATGGTGTTCACCTAGGTGAGGTCATATCCAGTGTGCCAGCTGCTTTGGTGGGTACCTGAACATCTGTTATGACTCTCCTCCCAGGCTGATAAGGAAGGCTCCTTCTACTTGGGCTGCTTCAGTTTTTCAACTCATCCATTCTTCTCACAAAGGATACAAGACTTTCTTTGACCTGTGTTTACCAGAGTTGAGACTGGCTTTTTTTCTTGTAATGAGGAGAGAATTTTTAATTTACTTTTTTAAAGTATTCTGGAATATAACTACTCTTTGGAATAAGTTTGTTGTTTTCCTTGTGTTTACATAAGTAAGTTGTCAATGTTTCATTCAAAGTCAAAATAAAGCTGAAAGAAGACACAGTCTAAATGAAAGGACTGCAGGTTCTATTAACTCTCCTCCAGCTTGGCAGCAGCTGTTGCTTGAGTGAGTTGGGTCAAAGATTTCTAGAGATCTCTAACTCTCCTCAGCACAGGGAATTGCTGCAAACCGGTGCCAGTGGTGCTAACAGTTGTTTTGCTCCTTAGGTGCTGGCAGCATTTAGAAGACTGGGGTAAACAAAGCTACCAGCATTTTCAATGCTGTTATCTATTTAGAACAGACCTAATCAACACTGCTTAAAGTGTTAATGGCTGTCTGTGCTCTGTGCTATAGCTCCCAGCTTTACTGAGTAGATGAATCAGTCAAGATTAGGTTTTGACACGGTTTTGAGCCTTTACAGTTTGCAGAGTATAGTAACTGCTCTTTAAGAACTGGAATGATGGTGAGAAGCATAGAAAGTTTGGAAGGAATGCAAGGAGTGTCGTGTGGTGAGCCCTGAAGAAAACCTGCTCCTAATCCCAGTCCAGGTAGGAGGCTGCTATTTGAGAATTGTCCTCAATTGTCATCAATGATGTCATCAACGATATTCTGTTATAGTAGAATAAAAATGATTACCTTTTTTTGGTTTTGTTTTTGTTTGTTTGGTTGGGTTTTTTTTTCCAGTTAAAGTTAGGAAATGAACTGTTCTTGCTAACCTTAAGCTAGGTAATGAACCAGACTGAATAAATGTAGTCTTGTGGTTTTCAGTTAGATCAGAACACACTTTTACAGCTTTAAACTGTACATGACTCTATTAAAACTTTTTCTTTGTGTTCAGTTGGTGAAGTTGTTAGCTTCTGAGATATAAATCATATTTTGATTTTGCAAGTTCTCACATATGGTGCTTTGCACTGTAAATCCTGGATGTTTTTTGATATGCATTGTACTGCAAAGTAGAAAACATCTTTTTAGGAGTCAGAGATAAGGAAAAATTACTGTTATAAAGCATAACTGGAAAACCGCACAGTGCTTTTTATTATGCCTTACATAACATAAAAAAGTATATCTGAACACTGGATAATAAGGACAGAAAACTTGGTGAAGACTCTTGGCTGTTTTGTTGACACCTCAACTGTCTGCTTTGCTATGTTTGCTTTGGTTTTGTCCTACTTTTACAGAATATTTTATATTTTTTAAACGTTCATGAATTTATCAATTTTATTTTAAGCTTTAGTTTCCTTTATGTTATTTGTATATAATTCCAACTGTATTTTGTCATAGAATTATCAGAGTGTAAACCTTAAAGGTTTGATTGACTTCATTCTTACTCGTTGAGTGGGATTCTTAGGGAGACTCTCTGTTCATTTCAACTGGCATTTCTCTTTCAAATTTAGGATAACATTCTTAAAAATGGAGATTTAGTCTACACATAATTATTTGTCACTGACCTTTTGTATTGCTACTCTGCCAAATTCAAAGTACTACAGAGCTCTCTTCTCTCTTCTTTTCTCCTCCCCCCCTCCTCCTGACTCCCCCTTTTCTCCCCCATCAAGTTTAATTTGTTGTTAAGTTCCAACAACCATATATGGGGTCATTGTTTCACTTATCCTATGTACTTTCGTGTTCTGGCTAGATTTAGTAGAATGATGGAAAACAGAAAAGTTCTAAGCATGCTCTGTGGGGTACTAAAGTAGTATTTAATTTCTGGCAACATATTTTAGGTATTATCTCAGCTGTGTTGCAAAACTACTTTGTATGGGCAGGAGGAAGGAAGATGAGAGAGAGGCAAATCTTGCTCTTCCTTACATGGTTGTAGAAGACAGACAAGGGTGTGGAAGGAGCAAATAACATCTCTTTTATAGCCTGTCTAAAGATTTAGTAAGACCACAGTGTAGCTGCTGTCAATTTGCTCATCCTGAAATAGATGTTGAAAAACAATTGGAGAAATGGGAAATAAGGTCATTAGCTGGCCTGGAATGAATGAATATTTTACCTGCCAAAATCTGCACCACTTGACTTCCCCTTCTTTATTGACACAGCAATTTACCTCAGGAGGATGCTGGGAGTAGCAGCATGCTTCTGCAAGAAACCCTTGAGCACCCCAGAAGGTTGAATAACTAGTTTGTTCTTCCATACTTAGCAAAAAACCACAAAAAAATTAAACATGGTTCCAAGCATGAAGATCTTCCAATGGTAAGCTTTAGACAGCACAAAGCATGGAAAAAAATCAGGAAGAGGAAGGCATGAACAAAAACTGGGTAGGGTAATAAAGGTGCAGTGAGGTATTGAGAACTTAAAAGCAAAGAAAGATGCTTGACTGACAATGAGTAGGTGGCTTCCAAACATAGGAAGCAACATTAAAAAATGTAAAAGTTGAAAGAGGCAGAAGAATAAAAGAATTTAAGAAAGAAGTCAAAGTTGAGTGTGGGGACACAAAGGATCACTTGAAATGTCACAGTTATATTACACTTACTATTTATTTTTGTTTTGCCCTGTCATAACCTTCATCTTTTCAGTTGCCTAACTTTTGAGTGTCTTGCTCCACTTTTCTTTCCTTTTGGAATTAGTTATTTACTAAAGACTAATTTCAATATATTTGTGTTTAAAACCACTAGGCAGTACTGATTCTACTCCCTCTTTTCCCTGTTCTGGTAGTGCAAGGTAACTTAAAAGCCATTTTAAGTCTGTTCATGAAGCCAAAAGGAACAAAGTTGAGTGCTGAGACCTGTGACTCAGAACCAGAATAGCAACTCTTTTTCAGCTGTGTAAAAAAAAAAACAAAAAAACAAAAAAACACAACACACTGATCTGAGACTTGGCTTGGCAGGTTTTACATTTTCATTAAATATTGATACTCAAACATCATCTTTGTTTACACTGCATGCTGCTTCCTCTAGGTTTTAAACAAGGTGAATTTCTTGCAGATAGTGTTGAAGTCAGAAGTTCATAACAACTTTACTTATTTTTGTGTGATAAGAGTTTGTCAGTGTGTACTGAACAGTATGGATATATTCATGATTCTTAAAAGTTGTGGGGTTTGTGATAACAGGTTTCTGACTCCAGTCACCTTAGAGAATGCTTTTAATTGAATCAGTCATATTCTAATAAATAACCTGCGTAAATGTAATGCTAGGTTTGGTCAATGCACTAGGGTCTGACCTAGGACATCAATAATTGAAATTGATGTAATCTGGAGTCTTGTCCAGTTGTTTGTATTGTATTTGCTTTCTAGTGAAACATATTCTGACGAATTAAATGAAAAAAGAAATTGCCAGTATCTATAGTTCTTAGGGGTTTTTTTTTCCCCTGTTTTCAGCAATTTACTATATTTTCTTTTGTGTTTGTATTAGGGTCTAGGGAAAGGCAGAAGGGAGGCTGAACAGAAGAATTTTAAGCGGTTTTGAAGCAACATTTTTACCTATTATGAAGATAAGCAAGGTCCTGCTTGCATGTTTACATTCCCAAATCAGGTTCAGATCCTTCCTTGAGTACGTTACAACAGAGTAAGTTGGCTGGTGTTGGCTATTGCTGCCCTGTGATTGGATGTGCAGGAAGTGGACAGCTGCACAACCTAAGTCACTTGTAACATGACTGGAAGCAGATTTCATTTGGCATGCAGTGAAAAGAGGAAGGGCTGCTTTCATTTTACTTCCTTCTGTTTCAGCACTTTTTAACGTCTCAGTGATATCAGTACCCTGTGAGTTCATGGGAATGGAAAGTTCAGAGTATCAACACAGTCAGTGATTCAAGAGGCAGTGGGTGTGTCATGGTGATAAAGTTTGTACGTAGCTAAATCAGCCTAGATTTAAGCGGTCCTGACTGCTACACAGAGCAGATGAGAGCATGGAGCTGTATCATGAATCCCTACTATAAGGATAATATGACACCAAAAAGTGTGTTAGAAGTTACAGACATAGGGTAACTCCATTTTACATCTTCCCATAGCCACCCACTCAGACCTCTTCTTGCTTCCACTCTGCACACATAGCAATTTTGGTTTACCTTATTGTAATCTGCAACACTAGAGTCACCTATGTCATATCACATATAAACACCGCCTATATGTAAATCATCCTGGCAGATATGATCAATTTTCTCAGAGGAAGCCAGTTGAATCTGCTGGTCTCAAATTACTGAGAAACACTCAGATCGTACAACCACAGACTTCCTACAATCCCTCTTTCAGAAGGCACTCAAATTGTTCCAGACATTGTCCACCTTCTGCACTCTGCTGGCTGAATCCACTAGTTTCCCCTCTCACATTGGGACTGATGACCCTCAAAACAAATATAAAATAAACTCACTTAAGATGGCAAAACTAAGAGTATCCAAGCTACAGAGTTACATGTTAAGCAAGCCTGATGGACTATTAGAATAATTTATCAAAGCAGACAGTGTTCAACTCTTACAGACTGTTTTTCTCTTTCATAGATGTACTGCAGTTCAATCAGAAGTTACAGGCTCCATCCAGAAATTGGTTGGATTAAAACTGATGACCTAGATTATCACTGTGAATATATTTGTTGTGTAAACAGAGTCCACACAATAATCTGCTTATATCTAGCTTCAAAGAATAGGTAGGCATCAATATGATTTAAAGAAAATAAATCTAAGCATAAATGCGAATGGCAGAAATCATCCCTGAAGTCAGTAGACCTATTTTGATGTAAACTGGCACAGGTTTGCAGTGAATCAAAAACAGGTCATAAATAGTTTCAAAAAAAAAAAAGAAGACATATGGAATTTTAATATCTAAAGCAAGGAGTAAAGGTGAGTTACTATCACCAGCTCATTTGGTTTATCATAGCAATGACTGGTTATGGAGGGAAAAAATTATTTAATTTTTTTTATGAGTAAGATTTTCCATTGTATCTTTTATGCACACACATAGCAATCAAAAATGTAATGACTTGTAAAATGACTTCTGAGATTGCATGCCACTGGCAGGCTAAGTTCAGAGGTAGATGTGCATACCTGCCACTGTATGGGACTGACCTCTGCTAGGCCACTGTGCAAGAAGGCATTCCAGGACACCCTGCTGTGAGGGAGTTGCTCCTGTCCCGGGCTCCAGATTGAGCCGCAGTGCCCATTACCACCACCAGATCTGTTTATCAGTGCTAACAGAAGCCCAGCATTTGAATGCTAATTGTGTCAACCAGAAGATCTGAGAAAAGCAAGAGAAAGAAGGCTGAGTGAAGCCTGGATTTTCTGTACCAGAAAAATAGGCAACAAATGAATTAACCTTCACAGGAGTCACAGAAATCTGGGCATCCAAACAAAGAGGGAACCGGTTGTTGAGTGTCTTTCCAGTGGACTAAATGATACAGCTAATACCCTGAAGACTAGCTTGTCTGTCATACATTCCATGTGCTTGGTTTGTTTGCATGTTAGCCTATGGCTCTAGGTTCATTAATTAGGTCGTTTCCTCCTTCACTCCCCCCATCGTATTTAGCACTTCTGGGAGATATCTTGCATCTGTTTCTTAAGTTGAATGTTTTGTGGTGAGAGAATCCTCTCTGACAGAATGTAACCTGCAAACTCAGCAGCTCAGCTTCTCTTCTTCTCATGCTTTCCTGAAATGTCAGACAGCAGCATTCAGATCTGTACAATGACAGGGCAGGAATCAGTCTGAAAAGAGAATTTTGGTATTGATGTGGTTCTAATTTCTTTTCAGCTGAATGGGCAAAAACTCAACTGCATTTTTGGTCACCTTATTTAATAGTGAATTAAATAATTTTTCTGTATGTACTTGTGAATTGTGCCACCCTAGCATAATCAAGGTATGGAATTTAATATACAGCAGCAAGGTATGGAAATTAATTTACAAAGCCAGCTTAACAACTACTCATTAACAATGCAAAACCGGTTGATTATTCTGGGTTTACACTGCTTCCTATTGCCAAATGAAATAAAGCTAGATTTGATAAAAACTAATATATCAGATAATCATATAAAGGTTGTAGCAGGACACATTTTCCTGTGTTAACTACTTGTCTGCATATTTCCCTACTCTCAGAAATGCATCCTAAGTTATGTGATGGCGATGGGAATTTCAATTACTGTGTGCATTGCTGAAGAGATCACATAATTTCGTTTAGACTTGAGAAAAATGAGGGGTCAGAAAATGGTCAGTGCTAGAGACAAAAGACTATGAAAAATATAGCTGTTTTGTGTTTGACTGGCATAAACTGTCCAATTGATCAATGCTCACGAGGAACACTTCCCTTTTCTGGCACAATATACATGTCATAATAAAAGCTATGAAGAAAGAAGTGAGACTTGAGCTGACACAGAATTATAAATTTGAGCGACCTCTGAATGTTCTATGTGGTTTTTTCCACAACAGTATACATCAAGTCATATATAAGTTGGTATAATTTCTTGATTGCAACAAGATCTGTGATCTCTACTATGAGACCTAAAGTCCAGGACAGCATGGAGGAGGGGAGAGGGAGATGGGAGCTGCATGCCCATAAGCAAAACCCATCAAATTACTAAGACTTCAAGAGCTCTAATGATTTCTTTAGTCCTGAGCACTAGTGCTAGAAAGAATAGAGAAAACATGCATTGACTGAGAATTCATTTTGCAGATGTGTGAACTCTTTTCTGCAAAATGCTGTTTGATCTGTTTTGACCACACCTTTCCTGTCTTCTGAAAAAAGCTAAAAATATAAATGAGGACTTGTGGTTAGAAACTGTCAACACTTATTTGGTTGCATGGTTACAGGCTATAAACATATACTATCTGTTAGGATAAATGGATTTATATTGTTATCAGTTCTTGGTGTTTTGTGAGGTTGTTTCTAGGTATACTTTCTAGAAACAGTTTTGTACATCAACAGAGGCTTAAACAACAATTAGAATTTTGATGGAAAACTGCTGAGTTTGGCCAAAAAGCAAAAGGAATGACTGAAATAGTAAGTAAAGTTCTATATGAGAAATACAGAGACTAAAAAATGAGAATAATGTTTACATCTTACTGTAATTTCATTGGGAGATTAAAGGGATTTGGCTCTGCATTTCTGAGGAGAGAAGGGAATGAAAAATGTCTTAAAATAGCAATTGTAGAATACAAGCTGTGCAGAACTGCCATTGAATATTTTAAATATTTTGAACTTTGTTTGCAGGGCAGAGTAATCATGTCTTTAGAGCTAACCTGGTTTGGATGTGCTTAGCATTCAGTATACATGATACAGCTGCTTTTCACAACCTGAAAAGAGAGTGAGTACCTTCAAAACAATGGGCACAAAGAGCAATATCAGAAGTAGAAGTTTGGTACTTGAAGTGCAGTGTAGGCTGAGGTATCTATGCTAAAGCATCCAATCTTTAAACCAGAATAAATTAAAATTAAAAAAAATACAGAAATAGATCTTAATGACCTGAACAGGGTCCTCAAATTATTGATGAACCTAAGTTTCTTGGAAAAAAGTTCCATGCAGGCAATTTGGTGGTTAACACAACATCCTGTGAGGGGAAAGGAGCTACACAGCTTCAGCTCCCTACTGGGTACATTGCAGGAATATAAAGTAATGTAAAATTCAGAAAGTTTCTTGGAAACAGATTATATAGTAATCCTTCAAACAATGTGCTGTTGATTTAGAAAAAAACAGAGCAAGAGCTGAAATGAAAGTGACACAAGAGGACAAAATGTCACAAACACCTTAGAGTAAATCCTAACGGCATTCCCAGATTGTTCTCACCCTCATTGTAGTCTTTGTTAACTGTTGGTTGCTCTCAGAAGGATGAATAGAAGCTATCTGGGTGTGCACGTACTGAGCCTGTCTAGAAGAACTTTATTTCTACAGTGGTTTTGATTTATGAGGCCTAGAGCTTCACAGAGTCTCACTCAATCCCTAAAATTTTACTTCCTAGCAGGGAAAATGCTGACTTGTTATCCAGTTGTCATGCTGTGTTCAGCCATACAGCTACTGGATTTGGGATGAAGGCATCTATCTAATCAACCTGTCTGTAGAAAGACAGTAATAATATGGCACTAAGTTAGAACTGTGCTCTCCTTCTTACTAGGGACAAGAACAGTAAATGGAGTATAATATTTTTCTCACAGTCCTAAAAGGGCATTTTTGCAGCAGGTCATTATACTGTGCAAACTGGCATAGCATTCATTGAAATAGAAATAGGCTGATTTATGCAGAATGTGATATTTGAAAATCTTCTTGTGGAAGTCTGCACTGCTGCTAAAACTTGGGAAAAATGTAAGCAGACCAATAGAAAAAAAAAGCCAAAACATTTTAAGATTATTACATTAATTTTAAGAAGTGTCAATATACATGCTGCTAAAATGAATTGTAAAAGATGGGCTGATGACAAAATGATATATTAGATGATGAAATTAAAACCAGGTGCTTGCTACATTGAGAACACTTGATATTTCATCATCATCATCTATGTATTTATTAGCATAGTGACTTAGATGGCATGTAATTTGGTTCTGAAAGTACTCTCCTTTTGTCTTCAGAAACCATTAAAGCAAATTAGCAACAAAAATTTAGACATCAAAGACGGTCTGCCAAATAGCTGGGCATGGATTTTCAAACCCGTAGGTATAGTAAAATCAGATAAAAATCTTATGTGTCCCTGCAGTTGTAATCCATGGCAAACATCAGGTCTGGCAATGTTTATATTGTAATTGAAATATTTTTGGCCAGAAAAATCTATGTCTTTAACAGATATTACATATTAAGTTCAGTAAAAGTTAATGTTTTAGGTTTTTAAAAAGTGGCAAAAGCGTTTTGCTTGTTTGTTGGGGTTTTTTTGCTTAGTTGTGTGTGGGGTTTTTTTGTTTTGTTTTTTTTTTTTTGTTGTTTTTTTTTCTAAGGCAATCCAGTTGCTACTGGTACTCTTAGCAGAAAGTGGATGTAGTTTAGGAAAACTTGTCTGCTGAATGTAGCCTTGTTATATATAAGCATGTATGTCTGTCAAATCTGCAGTATTAAAGACAGAAAAACCATTTGGCAGAGAGGAGTTATCTGAAAGGGTTACAAACTGCATAATGTTGATAAACTCACATTGTTTATATCTGCACCATATGGCCTATATATAAACACAGTAGTTCAATACTTATCTCATTCTTACCCAACATTCTCTTCCTCTTATTCTCATCTTCACTTCCTTGTTTGTTTTTCCTGTTAACATCAACAGCATTGTCTATGGATTAGACAGGCATGAACACTGGAGTTTCACATAAAGTTGTAATTCCCATTACTGGCTTTTTTAATTATTATTTTTGCGATGGTCAGTAGTTTGAACTATTCAGAAGCGTATACAGTCCTTAAACATGTGAACATAAATTCCTCAAATCCAATTAGTAACTGAGGTTATTGGAACTATGCTAAAAGGGAATTGGACCCCTCATGCCTAACAAATAAATCCAGAGGAACAAAGAAATATTGTAATAAGGTGTCGCTGGACTGGGTTGACAGTGAGCAATTGGATGTTAAATGGTCAACAGTGAAGTTTAACATCATCCAACTGAAGATGGACACTGATTCAACGAGATCATATTTATTTGCTTCTAGCTTGTCTGATGATACCTGTAGCCAGCCAAAGGAATAATGAAATCCTGTTGCTGCTGCATTACTGTCCTCTTCCATGCCTATGAACAGTTGACTATATTTACTAGCTCTATCCTGTCTTATATCAGGTAGTTAAGACATTCAAACAGAAACTGTTTCATAATATCTTTGTGTAATCCCATGGGCCTCCACTGGCACTACTAATGCTGCTGGGACAGTCAATACTGGAAGTACCAGAAAGATGGAAAATTATACCTACATACTTGTTTTCATATTTGCATATACATTCTTAAGTATATACATATATCTATACATAAGTCAGAAGACGTATCAGGCTGACAGATTAAAACATATTTAGCAGCATCAAACCATTAAGGACTGAGTATGAGCCAGCAGAATGCCGTGGCTGCAAGGAAGGTCATCAGCATCCTGTGTTATGCTAATAGGAGCACAAGCAGTAGATAGATGGAACTGATTTTTCCACTTTACTCATGAGACCACATCTAGATATGTCATCCAGTTTTAGACCTCTCAATATAGGAAAGACTCAGTGAGTCAAGCAAGTTCAGTAGAGTACCATCAATTTTGTTGGGGCTGGAGAACCTGGCCTGTGAGGAGAGACTAAAGAACCAATGCTGGTTCAGCCTGAACGAAGGGTTTCAGGGAGACTTAAGAACTGCCTTTCCCCCCCACAGTGCCCAGTACCTACAAGATATCAAGAAGACAGAGTCAGGCTCTACATGGTGATGCATGGTAGGCAGACAAGAAACAATGGGAATTTATCAAGGATTCCTACCTGATAAATATGATTTTTACCATGAGGATAGTCAAGTAGTGGTTGCCTACAGACCATGTACAGCCTCCATCCTTGAGGTTTCCAAGACCTGACTGGGTATAAAGCTCTGAGTAATCTATTCTGATCTCAAAGGTAAATCTGCTTTGAGTGAGAGTTTGGACTAATAGACTTCCTGAGATCCCTTCCAAATGGAATTATTCTGTGATTTGATAATTTCTTGATGAACACATTTACTATCCTGAACTCTAAATTATTTAAGCAAAGGAAAAGTGGGAGAATATTCTGCTATTACTTGTGCAATGCCTGTGATTCCAGATGTTTCTCAGAGAAATTTCTCTCTGAACAAACATCTATATTTGCATGATACTTGCACTACTAAACAGGTAAGAGTGATGTTAAGTGCTCATGGTTTCTCAATGAATCTGTGGCTGAGAGAGCTAGGTCAAGTCTCTTGGGCTCCACTCTATTTTGAATTTAACTGCGAAGATGTGGGTCTCACAGATTTTGAATTCTCTTATTCTGTAATATACACACTTATGCTTAAAATGTCCCACTGAAAACAATCATCTTTAACTAAATATTTTATTTTAATAGAAGAGGCTTTCATTCTTTTTAAAAGAAATACAAAGACTTTTTCAGGAATAGGATAAAACCATATTATGTTTTAGGGAAGGGCTAACTTGTTGTGATGGTCAGTCATGTACCCTCATTTGTGATAGCCATATCATCAAAACATTACTTGCAATTTATTCTCACTCTGTTTGAGAATCATATTTATTTATGGTTAGTTATTAAAATAATATGTGCACTCCAAACAAGATTGGTGTCTCATTCCATGTATGTGCAAACACATAGAAAAGATTGTTCTACCTGTGGAGAGTTTTTATGTTTAGCTGGATGCCTGGTTATTAGAGACATATGATATCTATATTTCAACTAAGCCAAGCCTTTAAATTCATCAGCGGACATTCCTTAGAGGTGACTCTACACAGAGGGCTTTGGGTTCATGCATGTTAACCTCTGTTCAGTTTCAAAACTCACTGAAAAAGACCTCTTTTTACCTCACACCCTTTGAAAGCCATATGTAAAATAATGTAACAAAACAGAAGTGCAATTGTTTCTTGTCTATTAACAGTCCTCTCTAAGGATGTCAATGACCTGTCTCTTCATTAGTACACAAAGTCTTGCAATTTACTCATTGTAGTGTGGAGTTAGTTTTCTCTTTTGGCGGTCCTCATGTCAGGGCCTAATTACCCAACAATGGTTCCTGTCCATTTTGCTTTCATCAGGGAAATAGCAGATAGCACTGATAGCATGTTGACCATTTGTATTCTGCCTAGAATCTGTAAAACCTTGTCCTTCCAAATAGTTGGCCTGCTGAGATTAAGAAAGCCCTAGTTTGTTGGTGTTTCTTCTCATTGCTGCTGATCCATAACACCTTCTATTCTGTTGCCCTATGTGTTGCCACAGAATGAGTTTTCTTCTATTTGCCTCATCAGGTATTTGCTCCTATTCTTGTAAAACCTATCACAGAATAATCTAATTACCTTATCAAGAGTCCCATGTTGAGCCCCATGATGCTCTATTGAGGTGACTACTGTCAACTGAAATAGGTAGTAGGTTAATGCTGGCTTAAACACAAGTTTTTACAGTGCTGTGGAGGTGCTGCGCTAATATATGTTATGTCATTCAACTTCCAAAATACCTGTGATCTTTCTTTTCTTTTTTGATTTGAAGAATGACTGCTACCCAAACTTAAGAGAACTATGATAACAATTACATTTGTTATAACACTTTCATGGCTTCTGTCTTAGAAATTAACAAAGTAATTATGGAGAGCTATGCAAAAGAATTTCTTCAGGGACTTTGCTTTCAATGCAAAATAAGTCCAAAGTTACGATTTCATGTACAGAGTGGTAGATTAGGTTAGCCACTCATTCAACAACTCTTTGGACAAAATAAAACTTGCAATTTACAGGCTTTTTGTTTATATGCACGTTTTCACAACTGGAGCACTATTGTCTTGATGTTGTTATTGGAAACCTACTCTTGAAATTCCGATGAAAGATAACGTGTAACAGAATCATATTGTGTTTGAAGACCAACGAAATTAAGAAATTATTATAAAGGTCCCAGAGGTTACTTTGATATCCTGGATAGAGGGAGACACAGGGAGAGAGGAGGAAAAAGTGGCTTTCTTTATGTGGAACTATAGGCAGTGAAGATGAACCTCCAATGTGAGTGTGTAGCAAAAACCTCTGCCGTAGCTTGTAACAGTAGAAACAAACCCCATGAACATGGAGGCTCTACCACCTCTATGCTTGTGCAAGCAGTGTCTACTGGAATAATGTATCCATTTCATGTGTTCAGAGGTTCAGAGAAGTATTGGAAATTGCGAATGAGTGAAAGAGTTATTGCGAGGATGATATATGTGTTAGCAAAGCAGTTTTCAGCAGACACATTGTTTGCATTTGAAGTAAAACATGTTCAGTCTTAACTAAGGAACATACAGGGTTTAGGCTTTAGATTTGGGGTTTGTTTGTTTGTTTGTTGGGGTTGGGGGGGGGGGGGGGGGGCGGGGGGGCGGGG
>JAWWEV010000043.1:42521933-42553769 GCA_035583235.1 Hafferia zeledoni
GTTGGAGTTCCCCCCGCCCCCCCCCCCCCCCCAAAGATAATTAGATATCAGAATCATTTACCAAGGTTGATTCTTCACCAGAAACGATTAAATATAATATAGTTTTTGAGAGGGAATTTTTAAGGTTTTTCTTTTGTTTTGGTTTTTTGTTTTTGTTTTTGTTTTGTTTGTTTTTGTGGGGGTTTTTTTGGTTGTTTGGTTGGTTTTTTGTTTTTGTTTTAAACATGCTGTAGTTCAAACAGGAAAAATTTGGGAAAAGTCCTGTTGCCTAGCAGAGATCAGAAATATCAATCATTACACTTAGCTGACTATTTGTACAATTGCTAATCTGCATAACTTCTAATTGTACTAAGGAGAAT
This sequence comes from Hafferia zeledoni, assembly GCA_035583235.1. Lineage (NCBI taxonomy): Eukaryota > Metazoa > Chordata > Aves > Passeriformes > Thamnophilidae > Hafferia > Hafferia zeledoni. The sequence continues at coordinate 42,522,293 of JAWWEV010000043.1, forward strand.
TGTGGGGGAAAAGAGGGATGTCAATCCTGTTTCTACTCAACTCACAGAGGTGATGAAACTAAAGAATAAGAAGACACATCAGCCACTAATTGCTATTACTACAAAAGCAATGGCAAATATTAATATTTCATCATGGATCTGAGTGACATTGGATGGATTTTCCTTAGAAGCATAATTCTTGAAAGCCAATGACTGGTTTCAGTTTTTCTTAAAACAGAAAAAAACCAATATTTTCCTAACCTTTTCCTTTCAAAGATACACTTGTAAACAAAGCACAGTTTCACGCTGGAGATTCAGAAAGTGATACATAAAAGCATGTATATACATAATTAAATTTTAAAAAAGTACTTTTTTTTTTTTTTTGAGAGAAGCAATTCAAAAATTTTACATAATTTAGGCTGGTAGTGCTGTCAATAACACACTTGATTAACAGATTAATACACTGATCTGGGTACTCTAGACACTATGTCCTGTGCTTCATCTTTGGAGAACGTGGAAAAGAGCAGATGCCACCGAGTTCAGATCATGTGAGCAGGGCATGAGTGTAGCTCAACAAAGTAGTGTTTTCTCTTAAAATCACTTCAGATTCCCCGTGGTTTGGTTTTTATTTTTGGAGGGTTTTTTAATGCCTATGAAAGTCATTCAATTCCAAACTACAGAAAGAGGCTCTAGGCAAAGTTTCTAAATAGTGTTGAGGCTACAAGCAGCCAATAACAACAGGACACAAAGAATGGATCTAACAGAAGGGATAGGCTCCTTCAAACACTGCCTGCTGCCTTCCACTGCCTGCTGCCTTCCATTGCCCTCTGGCCTTAATGATGTTTTCACCTTGGGCTTGCAAAAAAGCTTGCATACAGCACTCATTAAGTTTGAATGGGTCCAAAAATTTTCACTGCATGTTTGCTTCTTATGCTCCATCCTGGACTCATAAAGTAAGACAATGGCATCCTAAGGCTGTTTAGTAATGTAACAAGCAACCATTTCTTAGGGTTGTGGGCTCCTCAGATGAGTTAGGGACCTACAGAGTCTATATGTCCTTAATTAGTAATCAAGATGAACTAATGATGAGACCTGAACCACCACACCTTATTTGGTCCTTTGCTATTGTTCTTATAGAAAATATTCCTTATTTTAACCCCTTGAGGTGACAATGCACTGAGTTTTAGCTCATAATAATAATAATTTAAAATAATGTTTCTTTTTTATTTATCTTAACTATATTTGGATATTAAATTTAAAATTTAAAGACATTTCAAATATATATATTTAGGAAGGAATAATAATTTAATTCAATTTTCGTTTTCTGAGTTGTTAATGTCCAAATTTTTTTCTTAATGTTTTGAAGTTATTTTTGTTCTCGTTTTTTTTGAATAGACTTTTTAAAAAATTCTTGTCTGTTGTGAGTATATATCTATCTTGGTACACTCAGTTGGCTGCTGAGAGCTAGCAAAGCATGAACAATTTATTTTGCACTATTATTGAGATATATATACACACATATAAACAAACATATGTATAAACAAACAAACAAACAAATAAATAAATTATATATATATATATATATAAAAATAATCATTAGTTATTAATTGCAAACTGGTTTATATTCCAACTGGAAATGAGTGATCCCTAAAAAGAAGTGTGGTTAACAGATAAATGATGACTTGGGACATGCAAATTGGCAATATGCCCTCAAGTTAGTCAAAGTGAATTAATCAACTTCTATGCAAAGTACAGTACAATATTTTTAAAATGTGTTAAATCTCAAAGTAGATCCTTAGACAGCCAAGCTTATGAAAAAGCTGGGAAGAGAGAAGCCGTGGACTTACACAGAGCAGCAATTATGTGATATTCCATCTTGCTCAAAGGTCAGGTCCCTGGCCTCATGTCCAGTCGCCTCAAGGATTTCAAGCATTGCAAGACAGCAAGGAATCTGCTGTTGCAACACTCAGATCCCTGTTGTTAGAGACTCCTAGTCCCTTCTTTCTACAGCCACAAAATGCTAAATCAGGAATAGACAGCTTTTACAGCACTCATGCCCATGGTTCTGCCTGAGAACTGTCTTAATTGGAGATTTGGATTATGAGGAAAGCTGAGCCACAGCCTTATGAATTCATCTTATTGTGGACTGGTGGAGTGCTCCTTGTGAATTTGCTATAGCCAAAAGTCAGTGAGGCCTGGGGCAACCAGAGAAATGTTATACCCAAAGTGATCCCAGATTGAGGAAGACTAAAAAGGAAATTTAAGAGTCTATTCTTGTGTAAACCACGATCACAAGTAGCTCAAAGTTCTTCAGCAATGTGGAAACATCAGAATTGTATCCTCTGGGAGTATTCAAACTTGGACAGGTTTTCCATGTGAAAGCAAGATGCCAGAGGGGTGCTTTGAAGTCAATGCACCTTTTTCTAATGCAAGGAGTATTATAGTTCTGCTAGTGTCTGCTTCTCCCTGGAAAAGGTGCTATTAATCCTTCTGTTCCTGATCCCAGAATCTCCCATTCTTCTCAGCAGCTTCTGCAGCAGCTGCAGACTTGGCTTTCCGGGACTTTAACAGCCATTTTTTTCCCCTGGCTTTACTACTGTGGACACCTTACCCCTTCACCTGTATGTAGAACTTGCTCCAGCTGTAGCGCTATTGAAGATATTCTAACTCTTTAAGTAATTCTAGACCAGTTGAGAAAGCAATCAGCATCCCTCTAGTATGCTGTACTCCATTGCTATTGCTTTTACAGCCTTTTCCTTGTGAGGTTCTTAATTTTATGGAAGCAGAAAATTAATGCTTTTGGTACCTAATGACCTTGATATCACCTATGCTAATAATGTTGCTTTGTGCCTTCCGTTTTTATGTTTTTCTTCATAGAATTGAAATTAAAGGTCTGTGTTTATTACTGCTGTCAAGCAAAGATCACTCTTTCTTCTGTTCATGTTGTAAAGGTTAGTTTAATGACTTCACAAGAGAGGCAGAGAAGGAAGGATTGGTTCAGACTGAGAAATCTCAGTATACTGGAAATAAAAAGGATTCTTCATATCCTATCCTGAATAGGATTCTTGTTTTAAGGTCTCTCCCAAGGCTGGATCTCACTTCATCACACATAGTGTTCCCAGGAATATATGATTGAATTGTCCATCTAATTATGCTTTTACCTTAAGAAACATGTTAAAGGGCTGTGAGAAGTCCTTGTTTTAAGTTTGTATGCTATCATGGCATAAAGACAGCTTTTTAATATAGAAGACACTGAGCTTCTATCCAGAAATATCATAGCTTGGTTTTGAAACATATATTTCTTTCCTATATTGCTGTCATAAGTGCTGGATTTGGAATTCATACTGGCCGAATTGTTTGCAAATATTTGTATGTGCAAATTAAGATATTCATATCCTTCTGAATAGTGGTGGAATTATAAACTTTGATACAAAGGAGGCTGATGGATTTCAGTGTACCTAAGTAATTATTGGCATGTTTAATTCAGATTTTGAATTTTCCAATACTGCCATAATTTTTAAAATTTAGCCCTTCATGTCAGTATTGGTCAGTCAGTTATACAGAGCTAAAGAAGAAACAAGACTTTAAAAATAGAAGAATGGTGCTGGTTGTAAATCTGAGGTGACTACTTTCAGATCCTTAAATAAACCTATTTTTTTGAGAGTAGATCTTCATCACTTTACAGAAAGCTAATATCTGTAAAAACTTTTCAGTGTGGATATCAAAACACTGAGATATCCCAAGGCATCAGTTTCTGTTTGATCAGAATTAGCGCACAGAGTATTATTGCAAATAAGACTGTATAACAATCTTTCTCATATAGCACTGTATTTTGTAGTAATTGCAAACATTTCTAAAGCATGTTTATTGACATTCTGGCTTTTGACAGTCTTTTTGGTAAAAATTTGTATTGATTCTAATCTGGTAACTGGATTTATATCACTTTATTCTTAGACCTTTGTTAAAAAGTATATACACACTCACAAAGAGGTAAAGCTATATCTGGACTAAAATATTTGCAGTACACTTGAGGGGATTAATTATCCCACCACACTGAACTTGGCTGACTGAGATGCAGTGAATGGAAAACTCCTACGTCTGGAATGTTTAAGGAAGCAGAAATTTAAACTCTTGGGTTTATTTGCATTTGACCCATGCTTCAAATTTGCTACTGTAACTGAACATGTGATAGCCATGAAGTGTGCTAACTGACTTTTGCACGTTGGTGCTATAATAAGCACTGTTCTGTTTCATGGCCAAATTCTCTTCATCAACAGAACATTTTAAAAGTTTCAACTGTAAAATTGTACCAGCTTTCACGTTGGAAAAATTTTAGTAAGATGCTGGTTTTAGACAACTTCATGTTTCCTGGCAAGCAAATAAAGCAGGTTGAAAAATTTTCCTCTTGGAAAATGTGGCTTTACTGAAGTAAGAACATTCTGTGGGAAAATGTCAATTTCAATGTATATTTTTTTTAAATTTTACTATTCAAAACAAAGCTGCCCACATTTCAAAGTGACAATTTGAAACAAAGATACTTTTCAGTTCCAAATAATTGTTTACATTAAAAAACAAACAAGCAAACTGGTCAAGTTACTCAGGAACCTTTACTCCAGTCACAGGTTTGCCATTTTCATTTTGAAACTTCTTATAGTTTTTTGTTCAAGTTTGTTTTGATACTCCAATTTTTCATTCTATTTTGAAACTAATTTCCCATGGAACAAAATTTGGTTTTCCAACCAGGTCTGCGAGAGCCCAATCAGTGAAGATTTTCAATAGGAATAAGGGAGAAATGCTTTATAAGCACATGTTTATCAGTTACAGTTACCTGACTGACCCTCCAAGCTGTATTCAAACGGCTTGGGAGAAAACGAGGTCATTATCAGATGTGCTGTACCTCAGAGTGTGTGTACCTCAGAACACGTTTAGGAAAACTACACATGCGAAGCTGTCTTAGATTTTTCTTTGTCTGGGTTACACAGACAAGTTCTTCAGAAAACATCTGCTTTTGAATCACTTCAGAAACCTTCCTCAGATCTGCCACCAAAGTCTGTGACAGTTGAGGACAATTTTTCTGTATGAGAAAGATGCAAAGATCTCACCAACCCTTTTTGTTACCAAAACAACACCATCCTGCATGTTCAGTGTCCTTAAATCTAATTTTGTTTTTGTGTCTCATGAAATTGTACTTGTCAGCATGTGTAGTCAAGGATCTAACAATCTGAAAAATCATATCTGAGGAATCGCCTTTTCTTACTTCCATGCTGCTCTGTAAATAGCTTTTGCTCACCACAAGCCCTTCACAACCATGTTCTGTCATCTACTAGGAGCAATGATCTACTCAACAAATACTTTGTAAATCATACCTGAAGACCACTGCAGAGGACTAGTTAAATTACTGTTATAACTAGAGATGGTTGAGTGTTCTGCAGGAAATAAAACATTCTCTAAACATAGCTTTTACTTGTTGTGACCACTCCTATCTAGACTTCACTATCAATACCATAGAAATACAGGATTATTTTTTACTTGAGTGTTAGTCTCTGATGTTTTGAGTATCTAGATATGCTGAAAAATGTTTCTCCAAAAATATGACATCTATCTCACATAGTTTGTGAAGATTAATCAGAAAACTTGGGAATTCTAAGTAATTATGGCAGTGTTTATGGTTTTAACTGTGGTGGCAGCAGATCAGTGCCATTTTCTCTAGAAAATAATATCTAACAAATATATTTTCCAGTACAGAAATGACGAAACTATCAGTAAGACTGGAATTTACCTGGTGAGGTGGAGTGCTGGATATTATTGAAGAAGAAATTTGGTTTGTTTTGTTTGTTTGGTTGGTTTGGTTTGGGTTTTTTTTGAAGGCTATATATTTAAAAATATATATAGTGCTGAAGACAGCTTGTTTCAGAACATATGTGGTATTTTCCTCATTCTTTCCTGATTCATTCTAAGGGTAGACTTTACAGTATCATCTAAAAAAGAGTGCTATTAGCCATAAATAACAAGAAACTTCTTCCTTAATAACATAGTAAAAGTTAACAGTTTGATCAGCCAATCTATGTTTCATAGAATGAATTAGAAAGCAAGACCATTCCCTGCAGATACAACATATTCTTAAGAAAGGGTTTTTGTAACAGCTTGTGGGATTAAGATTAAATGTTTTATACACACATACATGCCCATGCATCTTGGATATATCCCAAGGTTCAGGATGTAATCACTGGAAAAGAGTCAGCTTTCACAAAGTGTTATAAGATGGAAGTAGACAAATGCCCTGATGGGCACAGGAAGATAGCCTTGCACTTTACAACTCTGTGACTATCAGTGCATGGCAGGGCAATAATTAGCGTACTGGCTCTCAGTGATAGGCATTTATACCTAGACCCAACCCTCCACAGAGTTCATTGATGTTTTGTTTCAATTCCATGACAGCTGATGACAGTCACACCTTTCAAGTTGTTGTCTCAGACTGAGATGTTCAAAAGACTGCTTGAGCAGAGACATTTTAGAAACATGAAATCTGCAGGAAGCAGGATGTACAGCACACTTCTTTCTGAGACCTTATTCCTAAGCCATATATCTGCTATGATACTGTGAGGTTTTTTATGTTACTGCTGGCCTAAAAAAAGGTGCTTAGCTTTTTATAACACTGGAACTTTTGAATCTGCTCCAATTCATTAGCAGGAGGAGGGGAGGAAGTTGAAACTCAGGTTTCACTTTGCTAGGAACCTCTCTTCCATGTTTTCCAAGGGGTGCCAAAGTTCAAAGGGGGGGAATTATCTAATTTTCTTTTCCCATAAATCTTGGAAACGGTCTACATGAAGTAAACCTAATCTATCAATAGGAGCTCTAAAAAGAGTACATGGTTGGCATTTATTTTTTTATCACAAGGGTGACATTATTCAGAAAGCACTTAAATCCATTTGGGAAAAAAACCCCCATAATTCCCTGCCATAATGCAGTGGGCTATTATCCAATTTAAAATTATCTCATAAACCCCACTTTTTAACATATGTCACATTTTTTGCCTGTTTATTATCCAGCCAAAAATTTTTTTCATTTTCTGAATGCAACCAAGATATAACTAACTGTTGCACATTTGTCACATTTGTCACATTTTTTGCCTGTTTTTGATCCAGCCAAAAAATTTCTATCATTTTCTGAACGCAAGCAAGATGTAACTAACTGTTGCCATACCAATAAGTAGGAAGAAAAAGAACCTCCTCCACATGGACTACCTACACAGATCTGATGGGCACAGTTTGTGAAATGCCTTGGGAATAAAATGGTGTGGTAACTGATGGCATGCACATGGCTACTGCAGTTGGATCTGGCCTGGGACTTACACCTTCTGTGTGTGTGCATGTGCATATGGGGTGTGCGTGAATCACTGAGGCAGTGTATCCACTCATGCTCACAAACACATCTCCCATTTAAGTCACAGGCTATTTTTTTCCTCAGTCTGTCAAACTGTACTGTGTCAGAGGAGCTGTGGGCCTGAGTCTGGTTCTAGCTCTCTAACAGTACAACTTGCATAATCCTCACAGCAGAAGAATAAGTGAGATTATTCTTATTTTCTTTTGCTCTAACTTGAGGACAGTTTTGCCTGTGTATCATCTTGAGCTCTTTGAGGTCTGTGTGTTCAGTGATACCTGTTCACTGACACTAGATATTCAGCCATTCCTATGTAAGTGAGAAAGTCTTTATATGTTGCAACTTACTCATATTTTCACTTTTAACATGTCCACTAATTTTCCTTTCAAAGCAGGTTTTCTTTTCCCCTTCCTTCTCTCTGTCTTCTTGGCTCTTACATTGTGAGCATCTTGGAATAGCATTCAACTCTTTCTGGATGGTGGCAGTGTGCTTAGCAGATCATGAAAATTAATACATAAGTATTTTTGAAAGGATAAGAGTCTGAAGAAGTGTCTGAACTACTTATTTCTCACTTATGTTATAAAGCAGCAAATAGAACGAATAAAAGAGTCTCTGTAGTCCATGGAAAACACTCAGTAGAAAAGAGAATGAAGAATATATAGCTCCATAGTCTTTGGATTTTCAAAGATATTGAATTTACTACTCAGTTACTTGTCTTGTAATTCTAATGTTGTGATATGACTTACTGTTATGAATAAATACAGTCACTGAACTCTCAACATTGAAAAAATTAGGCCAGCTCAAGTCAAAACAAATTTTACATGATAAGAGAGGATTTCTGTAAAATGAAAATGGAAATCCCATGTTGCTTCATTTTTACATCAGTTAAAAAAATGGTTTAATATAAAATAAATTATCATTTGGTAGTGGGCTATTTAAGACTTTTAACCCTTCCTTCCTCATTTTAATCTACTATGAACAATTTTTCTATTTTAAAAGAATAGAAAACAAAGAAAGATTTTGGCCTTTCCAAAATGAAAATTATACAAATATTTTGACTTTTAAAAAATTGTATTTATTTTTTCAGGTAACGTTTTCCATCAGGTCCTCCCCACAATTATAGATAGCTTCTGCAATATGTGCCATTTCCGTCCACTGAAAATGCCATTAAAAATAATAGTAACTTCACTAGTCTTCAAAAGTATGTACCTCCATTTTAACAATGGAGTCATAATTTATATACACTTAAGTATGTGCAAAGTTTTATAAATCATGTTCCAGTGAAATATATGCAGTCATTTTAAATGTGTCTAATGCACTTTTTATTTAATTCAAGCTTTCATCACTCACAAGTCTGCCTTCTCTCTTAAGAAATAAAGATTGTTATGCAGTGTTTTGTTAATAGCTGGACTGTTTTCACACATGTTTGTTATGAATATGTCTTCTAAGATATTTGATAGGAAAAAATTCAGAGGTTTAGGCTAGACCTACCTCTCTGGGCAACCTGTTCCAATGTTACAACTCCCTGGAATTTCTTCTTCTTCAGCCTGAACAACTCAAATTATCTCAGTTTCCTCACAGAAGAGGTGCTCCATGACTCTGATCGTTTGTGTGGATCTAACAGGTCCATGTCCTTCCTGTGATCAGCACCCCAGATCTGGATGCAGTACTCCAGATGAGGTGTCAGGAGAGCAGAACAGAAGAGGAGAACCATATTCCTTAACTTACTGGCCACACTTTATGCAGCCCAGGATATGGAAGCAATCTTTTAGTATGACTGCACATCGTAGGATTCACTCACTTTGATCCACAGTTGTTCCAGGAACTCATGATGAAGAAAACTACAGAGGGCATTTATGTTAGATTTGATAAAACTTCTGCTAAAGCATCTATTAAAATAGATCACAAGTTTTAAATTTATCAGACATTTTTTCTGAAGTAATGAACTGCAAAGATTTTTTTCCTTGTGGCTGTCAGTAGTTCTGCTTTTACGGCAGTATTTAGCTTAGGGCACAGCTTTCCTCTGGGACACACAGATACCACTTTGCCTGATTTCACTGGGGCCTATGAAGTTGTACCTGAGGATTAAGTAAGTCCTCTAATAATTAATTGTAATGATTTTTAGGTTAACTTTAATTGTTCCAGTTAAAGGTTCAAATGCAGACCCATTTATAGTAACAGAGTGAGCAGCCGAAAGGCATCAATATCTTTTGTCACCTGGTATAGTAGTCACAGGTACATGTATAACAATACTCTGCTCAAGTTAAAAGGGAAAAGATATTAAACGTAATTTCTCTATCTCCTCACTGCTATGCTTGTAGAAAGGTTGGCTTTGGTTCTCCATGGAAAATTTCAGCTCCAGTTAAGCCAGTATCTTCTTGTGTCTTTACAAGACCTTCTAAGTTACAGAGGCATTGATAGCAGGAGCCAAGAGCGAAACCTGCCCTATGTTATTACAGGGGTGAGTTGGGATCACTGAATGTACAGCCTCTCCTGATGTTTCCTGCATCACAGGTGAGTGTGTAACACCTGTGTGTTTGTTCTCCTAATAATGCATACAATTGTATAGGCTAGACTATAGTTTAATGTTAAACTAACTTTGCATGGTTAATAAAAATTCATGTCTTTCCAGGTATGATAATAGGATTTTATTGCCAGTGCACAAGTATTTCCCTTCAAGAAGTGAACTGCATTACAGGTTCAAAGTTTTCTAAATGACCCCTCAAGTTCCAGTCCTGGTGTTCTATATTGTACTTTTATACTCCTTCAAACTGACTTTCTATTTACCTAAGAAATTCTATTTACCTAGAAAGGTATTTAGCTTTTGGAGCTTTACAGTTTTTGGCACACTAAAAGAAACCAACCTGTTTTATTAAATTCATGATTGAAGGAAATCACTGTAAGCCTAATAAGATTTATGTGTTTCCATTCAATGTCAGCAGGGAGTCAGATTAAATCAAGGCTGAAAGTCTCAGTTGCATTCAAACCCTTGATCAAGCTACTAATGCTTCAGTTTCAAAAGTATGACAAGATGATTATATGATTTAAATAGCCCTGTGCTTTTTGAGATGGCTGATATCATGAAATAAATTATTTTTGCAGTAAAAGTATGTATTTCTTATAATCATATTAATAAAATATGGTGTCATGATTTAACTCCAGCTGGCAGCTAAGTACCACGCAGCTGCTTGCTCATTCCCCTACCGCCACAGTGGATAGGGAGGAGAATTGGGAAAAGATAAATTCTGTGAGTTTAGAGCAGTTTAATAATTTAAATTAAAAATATATTAAAATAATACTGATACTGATATTAATGATTTTGTACAAACAAAAATAAGAATAGTAAAACTAATAATAGCAGTAATGAAAAGGAAGATAACAAAAAGTGAGGAATAAAACCCAAGAAAGACAAGTGATGGACAGTACAATTGCTCACTGCCCGCTTACTGATGCCCAGCCAGTCCCTGAGCAGTGATCAGGCCCTCCTGCCAACTCCCATCAGTTTATGTACTGAGCATGATGTTCTGTGGTATGGAATATCCCTCTGGTTAGTTCAGGCCAGCTGTCCTGACCATGCTCTCTCCTGGCTTTTTGTGCACCTGCTTCCTGGCAGAGCATGGGAAATTGAAAAGTCCTTGACTTAATGTGGGCCCTACTGAGCAACAACTAAAACATTAGTGTGTCATCAATGTGTGGCTTGTCAAGCTTTTGAATATGGTGATTTAATGAAGAGAATAATTTATTTTGTTTGACATGGTTACCTGTTATAGAGGCTGTCTATTACTAAAAACATATTACCTGATACTTACACAAACTTGTCCTCAAAGCATTTTGCAAAAGAGATCTGTGTGAATATCCCTTTCTATAGATATGGAATGCAATACCTTTAATATTGCAGTTATTGAATGACATCCCAGGATTTCAATATCTGTGCTAATCCAGGATGACCAGGCAATGATTACCTTTTGTCTTATTCCGTAAATAAAGTACATCTATAAAGAAGGAGCTGTTTAGCTCACAATAAGTGTTTAGAAGAATTTTCATATGCCATTAGAAGATTAAGTAGCATTAGTTCGTATGCTTCCAAGAGGAATGGTCCAAAGGCTGCCTGTGAAAGTCTAAAAACTGATTCATCCTCTTCATTTCTCCTTTCAAGGTGAGACCAATGCTGTACCAGTGCTCTTAGTACCTGCTGCATACATGAGACTTGTAGTCAAGGATTGATGTAAGATCATCTGCTGGATTCAGAAATATCTTTTATAATTTTATTGGAGTGAAAGGTTTCTTCAGTTCACTCCACTTTATGCAAAATAGACTTGGACTTTGGGCCACTAACAGCTTACTGAAGAAATCCAGGGACATAAAGTAAAATCTCAGAACCTTATTTTCATGAGCTTCATGTGATGACAATATTGAGATCAGTCAATCAAACTATGTTTCTGATAAAGCACACACTTTGAAAACCGGAATTATTAATATACCTTTTGCCTCAGTGTCTGCAAACCAGTCAGTGTGGTAGCTAAAAACTGTAGATAATAGATCCATTTGTAATCAAGTCAAAAGATAAGCCAAGAATTAATGAATACGGTGGATATGGAGTGTTACAAACTTTCCTATACTTTATGCAGACTAAGTTCTTTTCTAAACCATGCTTTTCTTCTGGCATTAGTTGAAACATCTTTTTGTGGTTTGCAATGCTCTGCAGCTTGTTCCAAAACTGATGGACATTACTGTAAAATGAATGAAAAAATTAAACTTGGCTTTGACAATAAGGTATTTCCTAGTCCTTACTAGGAAAAAATGACAACCTGTGACACTGAAAGCTGTCAGAAAAACAGTTTTTAGACCTTTTATTAGAGTTCTAGGCATTTTTCTGAAATTTTAGCCTGTATTCTATACTGGACTTCATGCACAGGCATAAAGTACTTGCAGTAGCAAATAGTCAAGGTCTAACCATGTGGAGTTAGAATTTTTCTATAGTGAAAGAGGTAGTAGGAAACTGCTTTCTGGGTTCTCACATAGAGTACAGGTAACCCTAACTCTCTTCCAGGCAAGATGGATGGGGAGCATAGGAAGATCATGGATTGTATGGGCCATTGACTTGAGTTGGACTCGATGATCCTTGTGGGTCCTTCCCAACTCAGAATAGTCTGTGATTCTGTGATTCTGTGACACTTCATCGGGGTAGGTCACTTCACATGGGAAAGACTGAGGCCTAGATTGAGAGACATCATTGTTGATAATGTCATAGAATTGCCTGAATTATAATCACACTGCACCTTGATAGCCTAGGAAAGAAATACTTTCCATTTGCTTTTAGTAAAGTGATAGCTGAGACCTCTCCTTGTAATGTTTTAGGTCACTGAAAACTATTTTCCCCTTAAAGAACACCTTAAAAAAAGTGTGATGAGCAGATGAACAAAATAATTCTTCACAGCATATCACTCAGGACTGTGTAGTCAAGGATTCTCTAATGAAGCAAAATATTGTGGGCTGATATAAACTGTCAGTCTCCTCCTCTACTGCTACTCTCCACTTTGTTGTGGCTGTATAACACTATCAGTCTACTGTACTTGGAGAAGGTTGATATATAGAGATAAGAAGTTTCCGTTGTTTATCCCAATCAGATAAAAGTAATGGCAGTCTTAAATACAGTCCCCTCTTTAATTTCAAACTCTATGGGTACACAGTTTTGTTTCACTAATGTGGGCTGTAAAAATTTCAGATAATGCAATGACTGAATAAAAAAATCACAAACACATTGCATTCTAGATTTAGTCAAGTGAGTACTGACTGACCAATTGCAGCTCCCTGGCAATCAAGTTCATAATGGTTCAGGAGTCTTAGTTACAGAAGTGTCCTAAAATATGTAAAAATGTCTTTTAGGAAGTGCAAACATGTAAGAATGATTTCTTCTATATGTAGAAATCAAGAAATTATATATATATAATGTAGATATAATGCTCAGCATTACACAAAAAGTGGCAAGGGTGAAAGGACACATATTGAAAAGAAACTCTCCCTTTTTTCTGGAGTAAATCAGTAAGGAAGTATTTTACAAAACCATCCAGTGAGCTGACTGAGCTTTCCAATGTTACTTTAGGCTACTGACCACAAACCAAAATTATTATGCATCTGCTTTGTTACACACTGTGAAATATTTTGTTTGCATAGAACTTGTTTAATGATGAAGGTCTGGTAGAGGAATTTCACTTCTTCCTGTGTGAATATTTTATTAACACAGTTGCCTTTTCTCAAGTGGCACTGCTGGCTAAGACTCTGCAGTGACTGGCAAAGCTCACACTAGTGAGATAAGACAACTTCTGAATGGCAGGTGTCAGCAGCGTAGGCAGCTGTGTGATGTGTGACTGTCGTGGAAGGAGCCAGCTGCCTGCCAAGACCTCTGAGCAGGAACGTGCTTGAGGTATGTGTGAAACACTGAATTTTGTGCTTCAGTTGCGGAGCTGCTCTGATCTATTATGTGCGCACTTACAAAATGTGTCTACAAGTACCAGAGATAAAGCTGGAGCAATGTGAGACCAAGAAGCACATGTACATCCATAGCACAAAGCACCCTCAGATAACTTGAATGGACTCCAAAGTGAGAGGAACTCATGTCTGCTCTGATAGAAGTGCCAAATGATTATGGGCTAGACTGATAACTGGCACAAGGTGGGCTCTAACATACTCAGTGACTGCCATAGTGCTAACTTCTCCTATCCACTAAGTACGGGAACCCAGTGGCTCCTATGAATGGATAAAGGGGAACCAGAGTCTGTCAATGACAATCCTGTTTCTGTCTCTTCAGAATCATACAGATATTCAGACTCAGTGTTCAAGAGTTTTTCAGAGGCTAACTGCTAATTTACAGGGAGGAAACTGCTGTGACTGTCAAATAAATAGTAATGACACAATAATAGCTGTAGATTCTAACATGTCCTGGCCTTAGCTTATCTCTGGATATTGGAAATTACTGAGTGGCACACAAACCCACAAAAACTACTGAGAGGAGTAGAAAAACACAGGCTGCATGCTCCCCTAGCCTCTCTCTTCTCTGCTATCCACTCTCAGGGATCATTATTCTGCTTTCTAACTCCTTGAGTGTTCAATGTTTTAGTCTTTAATGTCTCCATACATTGTTTTTGTAATGAATTGTCTTTTTTTAGTAAGTTACCATGTTTGTTAATGAAATATAATATCCGTATGGGACTGCTCTGAATATTTTTCTTTGTTTCTATGGAAGAACAAAGATCATTGTTTACTGGCACATGTTGTCCATGAGTGTCAGTAGAATCAATAAATTAATAGTCTTATCCCTAAATCGAGAAAGTCTTTTTCTTCCTTTGTTTTTTATCCTAATGAAGAGTTAAGACACCTTCATACCCATGCAAAATACAAGAATAGAATCCTAGTCTGATAGTGTTCATCTCCTTCCAGAGACTTTACTGCATGGTTCATGTTGGGCAGGTATTGCAGGTTAACTTGGGGACACTTATACAACCTCACTTATATTGTACCAATAGATGGCTAGCTGCTCCTTGAGGCTTACCACCCAGTGTTTCTTAAAGCATTTCATTTATCATAGCAATAGTAAATTTGCTGTGCAATTGGCCTGTTATTACAATTCATCTGTTGGAATACGCACACAGTTAGAGAGATGCTACAGCTCTTCTCTGTGTTAATGTAGGGTGAGAGGGTAAGTGAAGGGAGAAAAACTGCTATTGTTTTTAGAGTGTTTGCAAAAATTATGAAAAAAAGCCATATGTTCAGATGAAAGTTGAAATCTCATTAATTCAAACCCACCAGACAATGAGGACATTGTAACCCCATCACCTACATATTTCATACAAAGTGAACCAGCAGAACATTGAGGATAGAAAAAAATGTTGTACATTTTCTTGCTTAGACACTCTTCCCTGAAGCTCTGAATGCAAACTAGACCTTTTAACATTAGAAACAAATCCTTCCTGACAAATACTGTCTGAAGGAGTTCCTGCAGAGAAGTCTTCTTTTTCTAGAGAAAGGTTCAGGACTGTTACTGGCTACTTGGATGCAAAGCTGAGGCTCCTTAATGACTTTAAATCAGTCCCATCTTGTTAATGTCAGTAAGGCTATGCTAATTTATGCTAGCTAAAGTACTCAAACCTGCCAACAAACACCTGGTTAAATAGGTAAGTTTGACCTACTGGAGTTGCTCAGATGCAATTAAAGCGGCAACCACTCCGTTAGATGTAGAAGAGTTAAAGCATCAGGCAGTTCAGTCCATTTCTTTCTCCACCATCAGAGGTATTAAGGTCCCAGTGTTCCCCTTCCAGTGAAGCCTCTGAAGGACATATGAAGGCAGAGTACTTCAGGTACCAGCAGTGTGCTGTAGGAGTAACTGAGGAAGGAAACTGGAGGCTTGCTGAGACCTTGTCCTGCTGTAATATATGCTGAATGATGTTATAATCCCAAATTCCCTCACTATTGCCTTCACAGACCTTATTTTTCTCTTCTTGACTTGCCGTATTTTGTTGGTCTCTTCCCTTTGGTTCTTGAACATACTTTCCCTTTTTTTATCATTACCATAAAAAACTCCCCAAATCCCAAAAACCAAACAAAACCCACACAAAACAAATAAACCACCAGCACCAAAACACCTGATGTTCCCTGCTTCTGCTAAATCTGCTCACATACAGCATGGTTTTCCTCTTTGTATTGTCTACTTAGACTGTAAACTCTGAGCGCTGTTTTCAGCTAAATGCTGTGCAAATAATGGAGTCCCAATCTTGGTTTGTCCTCAGGCATTACCATAATAAGAATAGCATTTCAATTAAGTGCAGTATTGTAAAAATGTGCCTGTTCTTAATGAGAGATTGTCTTTCCTAGTCCCTAGCAATACAAACAAAGCAAAGAATGACCAGAATACTCATTATAAATAATGCTTCAGCACAATCCTATTATTTCATTGCCTTCTGCAGTCTACCATCTACTTATTTTCCTTACAAAATTTACTTTTTTAACAACAGCTAAATATTATCATGAAACTAAGCAAAAAGAATTGTTCTAATATGGCAAGACTTGCCCCTGTAGGATTGATGACAGAAATTATAAAAGAAACATGTTAAGCAGTTAGATTAATGTTTAAAATGACATACCACATGAAGAAATAGTTAAAAACAGAATACTGCAAATTTACAATGTAACTTTCTGGAGACAAGATATTTAATTTTTCTGGTTTGTTTGGTTTTTTGGTTGGTTGGTTGGGTTTTTCTTTTTTTCTTTTAATTTTTGTTGTTGTTGCTGGTTTTTTTTTCTTTTTCTTTCTTTTCTTTTTTTCTTTTAATTTTTGTTGTTGTTGCTGGTTTGGTTTTTTTTTCATTTTCTTTCTTTTCTTTTTTCTTTTTTTTTGTGTGTGAAATAACCTTGCTGTTCCTTGTTAGGAAGACTTCTTGGTTTTGCTTTTGTTTAGTGTTGCTACCTAATTAATGACATTTATTTTCTTAGTGTTTCACTTTCAGTCATTAATTTTTATTTTTTTTAAAATTGCCTCTCAGTTTCCTAGTGTCACTTCTTCTCCTTTATTTTTCTCCATAACATTTAGAAGCCTCACCTCTAAAGGCAGAACACCCACCACCAGTCCTCATAAATACAGAGGTTCTGTCACTTGCTACTGTAGTAACACAAAAAAGAACTATGCATTCAGATGTAGAATGCAGTCTACCTCAAACAAGCTGGTTGTGAGAGCAACCAAACCAAAATATTCTGAAGGGAGCAAGGCAAAAAAACAAGATTTGTTAAAAAACAAGAGGAAGCAGAGTCCAGAATATGGTCCACACAAGCTGCCAAATCCAAAAAGTTTTCAATGATGCAAGTAACAATAAGTAATATTAAGTATTCCATAACTAAATGGTTTATTATGAAAACAAAAAACCAAAATAAAAAAAAAGGAAACTAGAGGACAAGGAATACAAACTCCACAAACCTATTAAATTATGTGAGACCTGACCAATTCCAACTTTACTTCTGCCATTGTGAAAGTCTTAAGCCTTAAGCCTTTCTTGAAGCTCCATCTTGCATAGGCCAATTTCAGTATCTGTACATACGTTGCAGTGAAGGCAGTGAACCTACATGGTGTCTTTCCCTGCTTTTGCTTAGATTTGGGAATTATTATGCTTTGGGACTGAAGGAACAAGCTATTTTATGTATTTGATTTTTTTCTTATCAGTAACAATCATTCACAACACAGGGATAAATCGTGTTTTAAAGCAGATTACAAAAAACCATTTTAATTCTAAAGGGTAATTTTAAAGTATTTACAAAGAATTAAAGTTTTTCCCATTAAAGGAAATATTACTAATATTCACAGCAAAACCTAGAAAACAGGGTTTGATCTGAATTCCAAATCTGTCACTGAGTCATTTTCTGGCATAAAAAGCTGCCATGGAACACGGTTAATGACTGTCAGAACAGGGACAGAACTACAAAGCTACAGTAGAGAAGATGGTTTTTATTACTAACTTTCCCTAATCCTGGGAAAGTGAAAATTTCTTGACTGTGATGCATTTGGAGTGATGGCACATGGATACATTTGCAAAGACAGGCTCCAAACCATAAATTAGTACTGGAATGTTTTGTGTCTGGGACAGAATGAGTTTTCTACAACGAGTCAAGGGGTTTCAGTGTTGGCCAGTAGTACAGAATGGAAAAAGTCAGATCTGCTTTCTGGCTAGAGAGGATGCTCAGTTCCCAGATTTGCCAAGAAATCCTAATTTTTTTATTGTGGGGTTTTTTTTTCCCAACCTGTTGGAATGATTTGCAGTTCCAAGTCTCAGCTGGGAACATACTTACAAACATGGCAAGAATATGAAAGCAGCAACTCCCACTTCCTGCAATACAATTAAAATAAAAATAACATGAATAAAAGAGAGCTCAGCAAGGTTGGGTATGTATTTACCAAGGGTTGAGCTTCCACAATAAATCCCATCGTGCCTAAATCACTACTACTACTAGTTGAAGGATACAGAGAAGATTTTAATGAGAACAAAGATTCTTAAAATTAACAATGCTCTGTAAAATGAAACCTGTGTGAGGTTAGCCAAGATCCCATGTGGCAGCTCACACTGGTTTTTGTGGTTAGCCTCGATTTCAGGTGTTAATACTGTGAGTGACTGTCCTTGGTTGATTCTGTAGTGCCATTTGCTCCCCTTGGCAGCCACTGTGCTATGACCTGCCACGATTCCTGGGTTACCTGAGCTTAACCTACCAGCAGCAATGCTTAATTTTTGTGTCCTATTTTTGCACTTTACATCTGGTTTGATTCCATTTTCCTTTACTCCCCACTGCTGATCGGGGATGAGTTGCATGAAATTGACCCCAAAGTTTATAAAATACATTGGATTATCTGGCATATTCTTTTGTGTATGTATCCCATCCCTTGCTTTATGTAAGCTTGGTTTTTTTGGATTTTTTACTACTGCTCTGAATGTTAATCTGTGTCATCAGTAACAGCAGTACAATGTCCAAGAGTCCCTATAATTTGTAGCACTGTGGTTAAACCACCCAGCCAGGCAGCTCGATCTGAAAAAAATAAGTAACTTCAATGGGCTGGGAGTGAGGCTATTTCAAGGCTAATCCCAGCTCTCTAATTGTCAGCCAGAGCCTGTGGAAATCCTTTGCTTGTGACTGCATTTTACCATCTGTTCTGGATAGACAAATTTAATTGCAGAGTGACGTTCCAAGATTGAGTAGTTGTAATACACTTCAACAGAGTGATGAAGTTATATTCAGGCTTAATAAATCTGAAAATTCCTAGTGCTGCACTATTCAGTTTCCTCCAGTACATTAAAGAGCCATACCTGAATATTCCAGGGCGCCATAGTTTTTGTTGCCCAGCTTCTACCTTTGTACTTGTAGAAGGTGGCAGATGCTTCTCTTGCTACTTGTTAAAGTTTACCTCTGGTTGTGAGAATAATGGGCACTTCACACATCAATATGATGACCTGGAAGTCCAGTTTATTATGTGTACAAGCTTTGCATTTATGCTATTTTTTCTGCTGAACACGTGTCTAGCAACTTAATGATTGACTATACACATTGTAGATATGATCCTCACCAGTCTCAATCCATATTCAGATTGGTTTTCACTATTTGCGTTACATTTGCGTATGTATCTTTATATCTTCATTTATTAACTACATTGTTTCTCTATACTTTAATTTAGTCACGTACCTAAGCATTGATCATCGTTCTCTTAAACATAGGCCATTGTTTTAGTCACATACTAATTACAGTCTCATGTCAGCAACTGTGTCCTTGCTGACTGCTCACTTATTTAATTAATAACTCATCTATTGCTGTTTCTATCCAAAAGGTTCCCACAGCTACTTATGCAGCAAAAATACCTTGTTGGAATGTTACATATCACTCTGAAATTAGATGGGACATGCCTATTTGTTTTGTTTTCTGTCTCTTCTTTGCCTGAAGCATTTCTCCTTCTGCTCTCCAAGGTTAACACAGCTGGGAATGGCCAGTGAGAAGAGCATCCCCCAGGGTGTTATGAAAAGGTGGTTGCTCAGTGGTACAAAGGCTGTTTGATCTCAACAGGCAGCATCTGCTTTTAGATTCCTTGCACCCCTCTGAACAACCAGAGCTATTATTCCCACGGGGGTCAGTGGAATTAATATTACATTTTTCTCCAATCCACAGTCAAAATTATGAAAAAAAAAGTAATGGAAAAGAATATTATCATGCTGATATGTGCTGTTTATTCAAAGTATTTAGTCAATAAGTCCACAAAACCAAAGGAAAAGTGCAGTTTCAGGCATTACCTGAAATGCTGACAGACAGCAGTGCCACCTGCTGATACTCTTTTAGTTTGAGCTCCTGGAAACTAAGGGGATAGTATTTCGTTCACTAAAAATGATGTTTTATTAGCAGGATTTTGGTATTTTTACTGTGCACGGAACTGAGGGACTGTGAAGATGAGCCAAAAGAACTCACCATGAAATTTGTTCTGGCTACAGCTCGCCAGGGTCAGTTTTCCACAGGTCCCCAGTGTGGGACCAGGATTGCTACAGCACTTCTCACATCCAGGTGCTGTTCCATTGGATTCCCATGAACAGGGGCCGAGGGGACTGTGAAGGGCACGGGACAGGGTGGTTTGGAAGAGGATGGTTAAAAAGTTTAATTCAGCCTGACAGTTTAAACCCTGAATGGTCCTCTTTCCACCTGTGTTTGGTTAAACCCAGCTCAGAGTAGCAGGCAGGGTGGCAGAGGGCAGGGGGGAGATTCTGGAGCTACAAGGCCAATGTTTTCTGGCAGAGACAGTGGGCAGCATGACAAAGAAACCGTTCTCAGGTTCCTTTTCCTGATTCTCAATTCAGTAAGAATGGGGATGTAAGAAGTCAGCAGGGTCTAGACGTGCACCTGGTCTCTTATCTATGAGTTCAACAAATGCTGGCTTCGTTATTTAGGTCAAACACTTCTCCAGCAAACAGGAGCTCTAGAAAAAACTGTTACATACCTTCTCCTCTGCCTCTTTACAGAATAGAACAGGTCAGTGTCAATGCCATAGGAATCGGTAGTGCACTTTTAACTTTCCCATTCCAGTGACCTCCACATCTCACCCTAAAGACCTCAATCTAAACACAATTAACAATGGATACACAGTGGAGCTCTGAATTTAGCAGAGATTGAACACCAAAACTGATGTGTTTAAAAAATTCTTCAGTGTTTTTAAGTATGATATTAATGTGAGAAAAGAACTTGCCCTTTCTTATCATCATATTTTTAAAATTTGATTTTTCAACCAGTTTTTAGCTGAATGTACATTAGTGAAGTTAAGGCCAAACATGTCTTGGTTTAGAAGCAACTTTGCAGAAGTCTTACAAGTTATTTTCCCCATATGTTTCCTCATGTCCCATGAGGGAACTATTTTAATGGAGAAAGAGGAGTTAAACACTTCACTGTATTCAGAGTCAAAACAAACTGGAACAGATTTTCAGATACAGTGTTCCAGCTTAAATACACCAAGTGCTGAGGACAGGTCTGTGTTGTCTGGCAAGTCATGACAGATTTTTGAGGGTGAAACAAGGTTTATTTGTTATGCCACCACTGCTGTCTCCCTAACCCAGCAGAGGCAAAGATTCCTCCCAGAAAAACCAGACACATGAGCTGCTTAAAGTTCTACTGGTACCATACCACTTCCACTGTAAAGGTAATTATCAGATGCACACAATAAGCACAGTCACATTTCAGGGACTATACTCATAATCTGTTTAATTATGGCTATTATTCCCTTCCCACCACCAAAAAAAAAAAAAAAAGGCTTTGTTGACAAGACAGTTGTATTGAATTCACTTCCTTTTATTGCAGTGACATCCCCCTGGTACAAAGTTTTAACTGCAATAATTACGTTAAAACATTAGAAAAGCATTTGTGTGTGACAGTTACAGTACAGTGTCAAATCTTACATCTTCAAACCAAGTGGGCCACGACCCACTGAACGCTCAAATCTTTAAATTATTCTCAGTTATTTTTTAAATATGCAATGTCAGAAAAAAGTATATAAAAAGAATGTATGTAAAAGGAAAACCTAAATACAAGTGAACAAATAAATAATTGATTTTTGCCAGCTACTGCTGTCTTTCTAAACCCATACAAAGGAACCTAATCTAAAGAAGGCATGAGTTGCCATGTGATTTCATTTCCCACGTAACTAATGATGAGTGGAACACAAGTAAATTTGGCGTCAAAATCAAAGCAGAATTTGGAGTGGCTGCCACTAACTGACCTCTGTTGCAGGTAATTACCATGAACTGCCCAAATTTTGGTGAGCAAATACTCTTGAAACTTGCCCTCCTGCCTAGCATTAGTGGACTCCTGAGAGTGCATGTGAAAAGCATCCTATCTTAATTTCACAGACATTACCTTAACTATCCCCATATGCATATTTAGATATATTTTATATAATTTTATACACATATATGCATGTATACACACACTTCATTTGGTTTCTGTGTTGTGTTACAGATCACAAGCAATGGTTTCCTGAATGGGCAAATAAACCTCTTAAATAAGTGTACCTGTGCACGTTTGTTTTTTTAAGATAGCAGCACTAAGTCCATGCCATACTGTCTGTCTGTTCAAAAGAATGTTACCCACAAAACAACGAGAAACGTGGCAATGATTCCCTATGAACAATGTGACAACCTTATCCCCTAAAAAAACACTGTAAAACCTGTGTGATAGATATGTTGGTAAGCTTGATCCACGCCCCCTAACCTGGAAGGAAACACTACTTTTACTGCAAACTGTCTTGTCTTACAATGTTTATCATAACAAGCTGGGTTCATGCTGGCATCAGTTAGCTCACACTTAGCAGCAAGACATGCATGTTTGTTTTTCTTAAGTTTTTCAAAGTGAAATTATTCAATAGTCTCAAATCCAATTGACAGAAACAGCCAAAAAAAACCCCCAAAACAAAAGACTTTTTGCAGTTTACCAATAACTTGACAACAGTGTATACTGCACAGTGTAGAATATTTTAATCTTTAATCACAAGTTGAAGCTCTATCTTGCCACACAATGATTATGCTTTGTCCTTCAAAAGAACAGTTACATTTCAATTTGATCCTGTATTTAGCAAAAAAAAACCAAATAAAAAAAACAAAACAAAACCCACAAAACACCTTTTCTGTGCATCCTTAAATGAAAGTCACTCACCCACTGCTAAACTGATCCAGTAGCATGTCCAATGCTAATATCAAAAGCTTGTGAAATGTTTTTAGGCAATCCTTTCTATCCAAAATATATTAGGAATTTAAAAAACAGTTCACATTACTAACCTTTATACAAAGGCTCAAGTGAAATTTCTTTTGCAGGTGTTCATAGTACACTAAATTATGAAGTTTTCAAAATATACAATGGAAGGGCACACAAGACTGGCAGTTTTTTCAGTGAACATAGAAAATGTATAAAGTAGGATGTATGGAACAGACCAAAACTGCTAGACAATCAAACCTGAGTATTATTTAATAAGACTAAATGCATTTTCTGACAACTGAATGAACTGACCTAAAAACATCTCCCCTAATAACTAGTGGTCCTTTTAACCATTTGTTGAAAAATTCGAGAGAACTGCAGCTTTTACATTTCATATTGGATAGCACAATTCCACATAGTGTTTACTGTTTTCTGTTAGATAGCATCACATTGCTTATATTATCCCCATTCAAGCCTTAAGTTGTTTTGTTTCAAAAATAAGTTGAAAGTGACACTAAGACATAACAGGCCAAGAACTAGGACAGGTCTTTTTATTTTCTTCTAATTTGTAGTTAAGATAAAAAGCCTCAGCCAGCCAGCAAGATAAATTGGGTTTCATAGTACAGCTAAGACTGACCAGTATCCTCTGCCAAGGTAGGTAATGTTAGTTGTCTGTCTCACACTAGTGCCAAAGTAGTACACATTGTCAAATCTGAGAAAAGGACCCTCTCTGCAAGTAAAACTAGTTTTATTTTAACTGTTACAAAACTTAGTAGAATCAGTAACATCAGGGATCTGCTTTAGTTCAACTGACCTGCCCCAATTCTCACCTTTAAATCTAACAGATATAATAATAAAAAAAACCCAAAAACTTTCTGACGATAGAAAACATACAGTACTAAGAACTAATAGCTCAATGGAAGACTGAAAAGCAGCATTCATTTTTATTGTAATATGGAAGAGACTAGAAACTAAAGGAAGTCTGATCTAAACTCTTAGTTGAAGGCAGATTTTGACATTCTATATAAATTTACAAAATAGGATGTATGGGTGAGATTTGGTTAATTTCAGAAGGCACCTCAAGGCTAAAAGGCTTTTATAAATCTATAATCCTTTCATTGATCAAAAATACAACATTTTATTGCTGCTATTCAAATAGCAAACAAAAAAGCTTGTCTTGTTCTTCAGTCTAACAAGGAATCCTCCCCCATTAAGCAAGATTAAATTACAGAAAATATAGAATAAAACTGAACATGTCACAACTTTAGAAATACAGTGACTTTCCTTGTGTGCTTTCAAGTCAGTGAAATAGTGAAAGAAGAGTCACTTTTTGCCTTTGTGATGTTAATGAACTATAGACCACGTCAGTCACTCTCCCCTGGGCACTGAAGTACCATTTCATCACAGCTGTGCCATGTGCAGTACTCTTAGGAATAGAAGGTGAGAACACTCTGATGATTCCCACGAACAAGGAGAATTGGTGGCAGGTCTTTAGAAAGAGCTTCTAACCAGGCCATGTACAGAGCACTGGAAACTGCACCTTTCCGAGCGACGGGCAAACTCCTGCAAGACACCAGGGAAACAACGTTGAACAGTCAGAAAAACAGGTCAGATCACAACAAACACAAACCTGTGGCTCTGCAAAGAGGTAGATATAAAGCAGGGGTTCCTAATCTTTTTATTATTGTTCCTTCAGAGCTCAGTTAATGAGCTGAGAGTTTGCATCTCAAGCATCACAAGCCTTTACATCTATTTACTCCTTCTGGCATGTCACCACTTTGTATTCAGGCAGCTTTTCATGGAGAATCCTCCTCAGCTGAGAACAATCTCTTGGAAAATGCTTCAAGATTTTAACATTTTAAAACAACAGCAGCCAGAAACCTGTGATCTACATTCTGCTTATTTACACCAAGAGCAGTTGCATGAAGATCTGTGAGCAGGGCAATGATCTCACTTTGTCTAGAGGGATCCCACAGAAAAACAACTGAAAGGAAGGACCTGAAAAAGATGGGAACAGGTGGCTCACAGGAGGAGAAAGAACCTGAGCATCCTGGGCAGCACTAAAAATGTGGAGGTGATCAACTGAGGGAGCATATCAAAAGCATGTAACTCCAAAGGGCTTTTTTGTTTCATTATTACAGTAGTTTCATGCTTCTAATAAATAAATACAGTCAGCACTGAAATTCCTTTCTATACTTTAATGCCAAGGCACAGGCTTGTTCCTGATCCATATTTACACACATTTATATTTAAAATTTCAATTCTGTATCAATTAGGGTAACAACACAAATCCAAATAGTTCACTTACATGACAATTATGTTGGCTGTACTTGAATGTTCTTTCAGCAACTCGTTTAGCCTAATCTGTCGGTAGGTCTGTGAATAAAATGAAACTTGTCAGGAAGATCTTTTATTTAAGCACTACAAAAAGTTAATTTACTCAAGAAAAAAACAGCTATGATCAATTAGTATGAGTAATTTATAAAAAACATGTACTTCCACCCCACTGTGGCATCTTGTTCTCTATTCAAAAAAAGAAAATGGTTGCAAGGCTGGAAGAAAGAGCGAAGTGTGCAAATAAGTCAAGTACTGTAACATAAATTTAAGGTAGTTCCACAACACTCCACAGCTCCTGGAAGTGAAAGTCCCTTGCCACAGGATCAGAGGATGGTTTGGGTTGGAAGAGACCTTGCAGCTCCTCTCTAGTTCCAACCCCTCTACTCCACATCCTCACAGAAGCTGTAAAAATCCAAACAGGAAAAAAGATATGGGTGGAATAAACTCAGGACCATGTTGAAGAATTTCAGATCACTGAAACTTCACCCAGTCTTTCTTTAGATACGTGTCTGTATCTACATACTGTTATAGATGACATTTATTGCCTTGAGAAGAAGCAATTGTGATGTCTCTGTAGTGCCCAATACCTGGCAAAGATGTCAAACCTTTAACTGCTCCTTTAATCACAATCAGATGTGCTGTGTTGTTTGGTTTTGGTTTCTGGTGAGGTTTTTTAAAAACAATGAAGGAAAAAATGATAGTTTGGTTAAAAAAAAAAAAAAAAAAAGAGGCAAACACCTGAACACAGATTTTGTTATTCTAAGCTAAGTACTGAAATACTGTAGGAAAGCAGTTTGGCCTCTGATCACACTCAAATGCAAAGCTTTTTTCCTTTTGTGAACCATCAAAATGCTTTTCATCAGCCACACATAAAAACAGCTACAAGAGAGAATAACAAGAATGGACTTCTTGGTATCACATCCACAAATGCCTCAGGAGAAAAAAACAGTAACTAACACAACACTCTGAAGAAAACAGTACCTTTGTTTTGTAAAGCTCAAGTTCATTATCTGTTATCCTCCATGGTTCATCCTCCTTCATTTTATCCGCAACTTCCTGCTCTTTGTCATCCTCATGAAGTCGGAAGGGCTCTATCATTTCCTCAAATGCTGCAATACTGGAAGGATTAAGTGAACAGACATATTAAAACAGATGTGAGTCTCTGTCAGCAATGACTTTCACAGTGCCAAAGTTTTATAACTAAATAAAGTGAAGCTTTTTTTCACTGCCTGGTGCAGTTAGAACATCCAATCTGCTACTTTTATACACAGACATTGTAACTCGGTAAACAACCCGTGACAGCTGTAGGAGCTTTCACTGTTCATTATCCAACTGGAGTTTCACCCAGCTCCAAAAACAAACAACCCCCTCTCAACTTTTCCTGGGGCTTTCCTAATTTTGAAAGCTGAAGAGCTCTGCACTTAGAAACTGGACAGTAACCAACAACATCTCCTTCAGGACTAAATTTGGAAGAGGAGGAGTTAACACATCACACTTAAAAAACCCAGCTATCAAGTCTCATGGTGTTGTCATTAGGATTTGCCTTTGGTGTTTTCATTTTGCTTCTTTTTTTAATCTTCCCAACACAGCCCAAGAGCCAAATGAAAAAAGCACAGACTTTTTATCTGCCCTTGGTGGTCTTCACTGTGGTTGTGGCAATGACTTCACCTCAATCAAAAGGAACAAAACAAATCTGATCTGCTACTTTTTGGCTGGACAAAAAGGAAAACTACTGACAATTTTATATTACTCATCACAGCAGCAACTGTTACAAATAAATCTTCCTGCACTTGGTTTTGAGCTCCTGTTAATTCCAAATAGTATTCTAGAAAGGTTTTGGTATATTGTGGGGAATGTATCTGCTCGGAGAAGGAAAAAATGCTCTAAGAATAACTCACAGATCATTTCTATAAAATAAAACTAATTCCATGTAATTCTATGACCTCATCTTTGATGCATAAATGGGTGCTACACCTCAAAGTTCATACCCCTCACAGCAGCAGCAGAATTCTGGGAGCAAAGACATCTCCAAGCACCAGAGTGCCAGAATTTCTACACTGTTTTAGCTACTCCATATATCCTACACACTGAAGAAAAGAAGATTAAAAGGCAGGATATAAAAGAATGTGTATCAGTATTTAGCATTTACCTACACTGTAAAACAACCCTTCCCAATCTGCATGGCATGTCAAGTCCTTCAGATACATGAATATTCATATAAAAGGTATTTTTACAACTTCAGTATACTGAAGACTTGAAGGGAAAGGAGAATATTATTTTTAGATTGTACACATTCTGTTACAAATTTGTACTGGGAGCCACCTGCAATTAATAGTTTTTGAACCTGAAAGGCAGAAGTATCACATCCATGATCATTCCTGTATAAGCAATTAAAAAAACCGAAAAGCAAAAAAACCCCAAACCAAAACCCCAAACAACAATAAAAACCAACCAACCAAAAGAAACAAAAATGAACAAACAAAAAACCAGACAAACCCACAGGAAAACAAAAAAAACAGCCAGCCAAAAAACCCCACAAAATCAAAAACCCAAACCTTAAACAAACAAAATCCCAGATCAGGCTTTTTCAAGAAAAAGCTTTGTTATATCAAACTAGGACTCCAACAAAGATTCAGACCATTTCAGTTTTCATGAGCATTTTATAGAAGCTCCACAATTTGAATTTTTTTTCTAAACTGCATTTGTCTGAATTCAGAATTACAGTCAAAGGCCCAGAGATCTAAAAAAAAAATCAGATTTCTACATTCTTGGATACAGGAGTTATTGCTTAATCAATTTCCTACATTTCTGTCAAATTAATGCCCCGGGAACTACTGGGACAAAACTGCTATGAAGGAAAGAACGAGGTGTTCTAAATTAATGAAAGACATCACAAATTCAAATAACAAACAAGATGTGGGTTTTTGAGACTTACTTTTCTTTCTTTGGCTTAGTATTTATATCCCCAAGAACCATAATATCTGAGAAGTCTATCCGAAATTTGCTCAGCAAAGTAGCCATCCTGTATCAGGAAAACAAGCCTTTAGACATCATCTTATTTTTAATTATTTCACAGGGTAAACAGGCACATGTTTGGTAATAAAAACACTGGTTTAAGAAACAACAAAAAAGGCATCTTAAATGTAGCAGGTGGGGGGGAATAATCAGACAGGACATATGACTATAAATCAACAACATACTCTGCAAAAAACTCCAAACAGTTTTATGGTTTTAAATAAGAAAAGTTCCCCCTTAATGACAAACTCAGAAAATATTTGGAAAAGAAAATGTTGGAATCAGACAGTACTGCAGAAAAGTTAAGAGGCATCTCAGCCAAACCTGGGGGAAATGAAACTTTTTTGGATAAAGGGAATAGAATATGAATACACCTCAACCTAAGAACAACTGAAATAAGGCTACAGGAAGAGAAAATAATCTAAAGTGTAACATGCTCCAATAGGATCTGAAATGGAACTTTTAAGGGAAACTCACGCTCTTCTGTCATGATCAATCCTGTTTATTTTTCCACCAATGAACACTCTGATCTTACAGTCTTTCCACTTCTTCTTGGTTGTGATAAGGTAAGGAATCAACAGTGTCAAACCTGTGTTTAGATCACAGTTTGAGAACGATTAAGAAAACAGAATCTTGTTAAAGAGCACAGATTTTATATGAACTGACTGAAGGGTATCTGTCAACATTTAATCTGAAATCACTTCAGTAATTTTTTATCAAGTTTTTTTAACTATAAAGCACCTTACCTCCATCATCAAAGAGCCACCAGACATCAATATTGCTTTTGCCTTGTTTCTTCTGAAACTGAGAACTGGCATCCAGAAGTCTTTGGTCAGCCACATTTAAAGGAGATGAGCTCTTTGAATCTGGAAAAAATTAGGATGAAACCTCATTTTTTAACTGTTTTGCTTAATCACCCTTAAATTAATCAAATGCAACTTCTTAACATTTTGTTTCTATTTCCCCCAACCCAATTTTGATTGACTAGATATAAACTGAGCTATCTCTATTTAGGAGGTCTAGCTCACAACTTCAGCAGATGAAGTGGTTTATCAGCTGTCTGACAAATAAAGGATGTGTGAGATCTTTAGAGCAACATCTGCCTGGGCAATTTAACTAACCTTGTTTCAGAGCTTTAGGCCACACGCTGTCACCACCCCTTGCAAATGATAAAACTTCCCTAAAATAGATAACTGATTTTACAAGTAAATACCACATCCAAAGCAATTCTTTCCCTAAATCCAATTTTCCTTAAGCAGGTGGTGAAAATAAAAGCTCCTTATGCATATTGGAATCCTCTGCAACAAATACCTTTTTGCATGTACAAGACTCCAAAGCACAACACAGACTGTTTTGCATAACAAAATTATTTGATTTGTTGAGAACAAGACAATAACAACATTTTCATTTAGAATAATACAGGAAGTTTTTTTCAGTATAGAAAAAAAACCCTCTAACCTCTTTCTGTTAATTAGGATCTCAGCCTGAGCAAGAGCCAAGAGTTTGACATTTGTCTCTGTCCTTATTTTATTAGGAGTTTTTAAATTTAGAGCACATCTGTGACTGATTTACATTAAATACTACTTTACTGCATACTGGGACCTCTTCCAAACTGCCATCTTGTGCCTCAAGATGCCATCTCACTTTCTATGATTAAAACACAAAAGCTGCTGAAATTACGAAGAAAATGTCAGACCAGTGAAGAAGAATTTAGTTAAGGCAAAAACCCCTGATTAACTCAAAGCAAGTCTGAAATAACCTCTCAAACTGCTGTGATCTGAACAACTGCCCCACATTATTTCAGATGTTCACATGACTCAGTGTCAATATTATGCCTTACAGAATATTGAACAATTCCAAATAACAGAGCAGTTAACTATGGCTTTAAAAGACCTGGTGAATGAAGTAACAGGGGGTTTCCACTACACCACCAGATATTACTCCCCTGATTCCTGAACTAACCAAGGAACCAGATACCTGACACACCGAGAACTAAGAGAGCAAAAAGCTCCTGAACACATTTCAAATATTACTTTAAAAGATTTTTAAAAACCCACTTTTTAAAAAAATTTCAACATTTATGCATGATCCTTTCTCATTAGCAACTTGTTTTAAAAATTTCCACAATGTTGTTTTTTTTTTCCCAACCTAATCCCTAGAGATGAAACACATTCTAAGGTAGGTATGAAGAAACAAATTAACATTGCATGGTTGGTATTTTCCTCTCCAGTATTTAGGTGTAGAAAGAAGTACAAAAGGAAAACTGAAATTAACAATGTGAAAGAATGATTTAACACAAAAAGGTGGAAAATGCCTGCCTTTTTTCAACAGTGGTTGTGTTGAAGTCTTTCCATCCTCGTCCTCCTCTGGAAGGTTTTTAAAGATACAAAATAAAAAGGTTAATTCCTTTGTGGTATTAATGAAAACAATACAAGTGTATATAAAAAAATAGAAAATAAAAGATGTAGAATGAAGTGGATTCTCACACAAAGAAAAGAACACAAATGCAGTCTACCAAACCCTGAGATTCATTTGTACTTTAAAATACTCCCTTTACTCACTTAACTATTCGAGGCTTTTGCTTTATAAGAGAAGAGCAAAGCAGGCTGTGGTCATGACAAAGTATCCTGAATGATTTGTGCCTGTTAATATGCATGTAATTTTCTAGTCCAGGATGAAAAGGCCTTCCTAAATTTAGAAGCCTTCCAATCACAAGTGGGATAAAATTTTCAGGTACTTTTTAAATGCCTGTCAAACTCAGTAATAAATAAAATCCATCCTAAGAATTTGTGTACCACCTGCTTTATTTAGGGGACTAGAAACAGAAGACTTATTTCACATACTGGTAAGCTCTAAACCAAAGTACTTCAGTGATTATGCATCAATGTCTAGAAAAGCATGACACCCTTCTGTTCCAGAGATACAAAAATCCCATAAATAGTAAAAGAATCATAGAATGGATTGGGTTGGAAAAGACCTCTGAGATCATCAAGTCCAACCCTTGGGCCAACTCCAGTCCCTT
>JAWWEV010000043.1:42553869-42566115 GCA_035583235.1 Hafferia zeledoni
TTGTTTGGTTTTTTGTTTTTTGTTGGTTTTGTTTTTTTTTTTTTTTTTTTTTTTCTTTTCATTCTTGTTAGCCTCTACTTTTCTGACTTTATGTGGGACACTACATTAATACAGGAATACTAGCTTTTTATTAGGGTTTTATATGGGTAGGGAAACGTTAGAGAAGATTTTGGTGGCTTGATGTCCATGCCAGTGGTTGCTACTCTTCTCCTAACTGCAAATTTTTTGTGGGAAGCTTTAACTGGGTCAATATAATAAAAAGCCCCACATAAATTGGACATGCTAGTGTACTCATTCACATGGAAAGGGAATGTAGGTGTGGATGATTTTTGCAACTGAAATCAATGCAGCTCTGCTATCTTTCCTTATTAGGTGGAGATATGAGAAATCTCACCTAACAGTAAACACCCAATCTGTAGATACCTCCTTTGAACAAGTTATGCTACTCTTTCTATA
This sequence comes from Hafferia zeledoni, assembly GCA_035583235.1. Classification (NCBI taxonomy): domain Eukaryota; kingdom Metazoa; phylum Chordata; class Aves; order Passeriformes; family Thamnophilidae; genus Hafferia; species Hafferia zeledoni. Next base: position 42,554,326 of record JAWWEV010000043.1, read on the forward strand.
GTCAATGGAAAGACATGCCCTAGTTTAGCCATTTTTTTTCAGATAAGAGATTACACCCTGTAAGTGCCTATTTCTCGCTCTTGACCATAAAGGCCATTTAGCCTACAAGTTCAGATGGGGATGTTTGCATTACAGATGTTTGCATTTTGTCAACTGAGTCATATTTTTAGTGTTGGGTCTGTAAGGAGGGAAGAAAATGCACCTTCTGAAAGGCCTCACTTAATATGCACACATTGCTCCTTCTGTGCATGTCAGGCTTGGACCAGAGCTGAGTCCTGGCTTCTGAGTTTGAGGCAAAATTGAACATTTCTGTGAATGGAAGGATACTCAGATCAGGGCCTGCAGTACAAAAAGGAACAGGGCAAGGATGGAAAATCTAGAGAACTTGGCTTAATGGTCCCACCATCTCAATCCTCTCAGCTGTCATTGCAGTACCACTTGCTCTGACACCTCCCTTGGCTGCAGCAGCCAGGCCTGTCTCAGTCCTCTGGCACAGGGAAGCAATGATCTGTGCCCATGGCCTTTTTGACACCTCTACTGGTTGCTGCTTCTGGTGTCTCTGATACGAGCTAGCTTTAGCATGAGAAGGAAAGAGGAACACCTGCTTTGAGACCAGGGAGAAGTCCTCTTTCCTTGTTCATCTGCCCAGCTGCAGGTTTTATTCCCCACTTACTTGAAAGACTGTGATAAGTGGTAATTAGTGGAAGATAGCACGGGCAGGCACTGGCCTCCCTTAGGAATGAAAGGGATGAAATATTGTGAGGGAATTTGCTTCCCTTCAGAAACGTATTTCTATTTAAAGGCTTTCCTGTCATTTAAATAGCTAATCTCAGGAGGTGGGCTGCGGCTTCAGGGTTATGGGAACAGTTAATTCCTGACTGCCACTTGCTCCTTGTGAAGAGTAAATCCTTCATGGTTCTCTCTTTCTCCGTCTCTCTCTCTCTCAAAGATGCCTGAACCTAACTTAATGATCTATATTTTTTTTTAGTAGTGTTAAGCCATGCAAAACCAATATAGGACAGGAATTATTACTATTTTCTGTGACACAAAAACCAATACGGAAATTAAATTCACAGAATAGTCACAGAATAAAAGAGACAGAAAAGACCAAAATATTTGATTAAAGAAATATGTATACCACTTTTTTTTTTAAATTATTTTATTTTAAAGATTTTTTTTTATTCAACAAAAAGAGATTCTACAAGCAAAAAAATAAACAACTGGTTTCTGAACTAGTCTGAATCAACCTTTTTCAGCAAACCTAAAAGACCATTATTCATAAAATTGTACTTACAAAAACTGGAGGCAGATGAGAGAAACACTTTTTTCCTAGGCTCCTTGGAGACCAGTGAAGCTGCTAGTAGCTTGCTTTAATGCAGAACTGGAAAGGGTCTCTGCCCACCCACACAGTATAGCTGTATTTATCTGAATTTATTCCTGTTATTTGCCTTAGATACAATTAATTATTTTGCATCTACAGTGTTCTGTGGCATACCATTACATCACAGATGAAATGTGATACATTAGGAGCCCTACCAGAGCTGTTTTAATTAGGCAAGGTATTTTATTCATTTAGTGAATATTTTCTTTGAGTTGCCTGTATAAGGCCATAAACTAAAAGCACCTAAATGCTCCCAACTAAATGTCAGATGGGGTATCCTGCACTCTGATGATTAATTACATAGCGTTTAGATAATTTTGCTAATCTGTTGAATGCATATCACATAGTTAATGAAAGAATTCAAGGCTGCAAGCAGACTTAAGGAATGAATCATCGCGTACAGTACAGTCTTCATTACTCACTGCAGAAATGCAGTATTCCATAATTACTAAATTTGAATGGAGAGAGGTGCAAATGCCAAGCTTACCCTGCCAAACCCTGCTTGCTCTCTATTTTCTGCCCGCTTAAGGGGTCACACACAGCAGGATGAATAGATACTCTGGCTGCTTTTCAGTAGGGCAGAGACTGATCCCTGAGGTACTGATGGATGAATATATCAGTATTATTCCCTTCTCTAGATGCTGCAGCCCCCATGAACCAGGCTCTCCTCTTGCATTGCTGCTCTGGGTAAAATTTTAAGGCTGTAAAGGGAAATGGTAATGCTTGCCCAAGCTAGAGACTGTGCATATGTGTGGGGTTTGGTTTTTTAATTTTTTTTCCTTCCCACACACATGTACAACAATTAGCAAGCAGGTTGAAAAGTCAAGACATTATCATCACTACCTATTCTCACAACTTGAGTAGTTCAATCCATTTCCAGGGTGGGATTTTTTTCAGCCTATTAGGAGCAATTAAAGGTATCAGTCTATCAGTTGACTTCTAAAATGTCCATAAATTGGAACATGAAACCAAATCTTCATTGAACTCCAGCTTATTGATGATCTTTAGATCTGTTCTAGAAGCTTTAAGCTTGCAGCAGAACACTTTATGAGGGTCTGGGTGAAAAGTGAATTAGAAATGTAAGGAAGAAAAGTGGATGGGTTGAGAAGGCAAAAATGAAATCTATTTAGCTATTAAAATTTAGCTGATCAGGCAACTCCTCACTCACAGATTGCCTCTGGAAAGCAGTGATGTGAACAGTTGTGATGCACTATCACAAACTAATTAAAATAGTAGAAGCTTTCCTCCGGGATGCAGCCAGGGAACTACAAAGCACCATTCATCCCATATTTCTCTCACAGCATTGTGCTTCACCATTATCAGTGCTCAGTAGCATTAGGGGTCATCCTGCCCTCGTCTCCTTTGGTAGGAGGCATCTTGAGTGCTCTCCCTATCTGACTCACCCAAAGTCAGCTGGGATAGCTAATAACCATCTACTCTTGTTTTTAAAATTGCTTCTCTCTGAAGCAGATTAAGAAGCAGGTGAGTTATCCCTCCATCCACTAATCCTCCAAGAGGGGAGTGGGAACAAACATCTGAAGTAAGAGTGATAGTGTCTTATCCACTCCAGACACTTTCTGGGTTAACTTCCATTGGGCTATGGGAGATATATTGCAAAAGCAGCATATATCTCCTCCCCTTCTTTTAAAAAAATCCTTTATGTGGTCAGGATCTGAGTTTTTTATCTCATCTGAAAGATAACACCTCCAGGAGAGCATCTTAGGAGAGCAATTTAGTACTGAGTCAGAGAGAACAGAATGAGTCACTGCAGCTCTCAGATTTTTCTTGGAAGTTTCTCACTAAAGCATTGCCCCAGTCTGACACTGTTTGGTAGATGACATCAGAAAAACTGGAGTTTATGCTAAATTCAGAGTGGATAAAGGCTAGGATCTCAAGAAAATGTTTTTAAAAGAATGGTAATTTTTTTTGTGGGGCAGTTTAAAAGTACTTAATTGAGTATTTTCATCATTCACTGACTATAAAACCAAACTAAACAACAGCAACAAAATCAGAAGAGATGACTAACCAGAAATCTTAGGCTGCTAAGAAGGATACAGCATGTGTCACATTGCAAATTGTTCCTTCCTTTAGCAATGGCACACAAAGTGAAGTCATTATAATTGAATTTTAATTGGCTAGAAAAAGTGCCAGTCTGGGTTTTTTGTTTTGTTTCGTTTGGTTGTTGTTGTTTTTTTGGTTGGTTTTTTTTTTTTTTTTTTAAATCTTACTAAGCTGCAATTCGATTTTTGCAGTAAAGCTGCCTGCAATCCTCTGAAGGATCCCCTCATCAACAGCAAGACATCAATGGCAGTGCCAGGTTGTCATTGTGGAGTGGTACTGTGGTGATTATCAGTGAATTGACAATGATTAGTGACTCACTGTTGCTCATTCTTAATCCAACCCACTCCACCACTGCTTGTACTGCCTTGTGGGAAGCAAATCTAAGCATATGCACAGGAAGAAGCCTCAGTGTTATTTTGCTGGCAGCCTTCCATAAACCTCCTTTGCACTGTAACTGCTCGTCTGCTACCCATAAAATTTGCCATCAGTCTAAAGATTTTCTTCCAGCCCTGTGGGGACTTCAGATGGTAGACACTGTACATTAATGCTGAATGGTGAAAAAGATAGAAATTTTTAAAGTCAGTGAAGCATGAGATGTACATGTATGTATTATGAAACTACCACATATTGTGAATGAAAAATCTGCTGGCAAGATTCACTGCAGTCAGTCTCCTGAGGAATCTACCTGTGCTGAAGAGATCAATTCCCTTGGACCACGGTGGTACCTACCTCAGCATCTTCAAGAAGGGAACAAAACCCAGAAAGGTTTATCTAAGCTTCTTTTCTCCTGCTGCAGGCTTGAAGCCACATGACATGCAGACAACTGTAGATGAGCAAAACCTGTGTTTGCTGTGCCTTGCCCTCTGTGTGCTGCTCCAAGACTGTTCAAAACTCAGGCCAGGCTGAAGAGTGGTGTGGCTTCTGCCAGGATCATGTGCCTTGGGTCACCACAGTTAGATATATCAGAAATTAAACATGCTGTTTAAGGCCAGAAGTCTCCTCACCAGGAATCACAATCATATGAGATGAAGAAAGGAGAGTATGATGGCAGAGCAGAAACTGAGGATTTAGCTGCAGAAGGACTTTTAAACTCCTGAGCCGGTCAAACTGGAAATGAACTTGCCAGTGGAAGTATCTGACATTGAATGTGACTGTCTCAGTTCTCTTAAAATGCTTTAAAATCCATCCCTTTCCTACTATCCCCTTCTGCCTCTGTTGTGCCAACATATTTCCTCAATGAAGCTGTCCAATAAACCCCAAACTTCTTCTATGATTAAGCACTCAAGATGCAAGCAAATAGATGCCAAATGTATTTTCAACAGGCTATTCTTTAAAAGATGGGGGGAAGCAATAGCTACCTAAACAGTTCAACAACATTTTTTTTCTGGAAAGGAAAAATATTTCTGGTACTTGAATGAATTCATAAAACAAGGCAAAGACAATTGCTTTGAGGGAAAAGGGATAGGTCTGCTAGAGTTTCTAGTCTTTGACTTTGCTCTTGATGCCAAACATATTTTGTCACATTTACTCTTATTGCTTTGAGCTGCTTCCTGGCAAACTGAGCAAGTTCTACTTACTGCTACTATACATCTTGAACAAACATGAAGTTGTTTATACTTACTGATACTTACTGTTTTGATGGATGGAATGAAAGCTGGCATTTCAAAGCATATTTCAAGAGTTTGCATCCAGGGTTCTCGGTATACTGGTGCAAATAAAATCATTCTGCCTCATTAGTATGGAAAACCACAGCTGTATTTCATGGACGGCCACAAGTAAGGTGCCATTCACATAGCTGCCTGCCAGACACTCTGTGCAGGTGTTCAGGCATAGAATCATAGAATATTTTGGGTTGGAAGTTTCAACTCCCTAGCCATGGACAAGGATGATGTCCACAAACCCAGGTTGCTCAAAACCCCATTCAACTTGGCCTTGAACACTTCCAGGGATGGGGCATCCACAATTTCTCTAGGAAACCTCTTCCTCACCACCCTCAAAGTAGAGAATTTCTGCCTAATATCTAATCTAAGCCTCCCCTTTTTCAGATTGAAGCCATTTCCCTCTGTCTTGCCACTATTTGCCCTTGTCAAATGTCCTTCAGCCTTCCTGTAGGTCCCCTTCAGGTACTGCAAGGCTGCTATAAGGTCACCCCAAAGCCTTCTCTTCTCTGGACTGGAAAACCCCAAGTCTCAGACTGTCTTTATAGGAGAGGTGCTCCAGCCCTCTGGTGGCCTTCCCCTTGTCTTGCTCCAGCAGGTCCACATCTTTCTTATTTTCTTATGGTCATGTCCCCAGAGCTGGATGAACTCCAGGAAGGGACTCATGGGAGCAGAATAGAGGGGGAAAATTACCTCCCTCAGCCTGCTGGTTGCACTTCTTTTGCTGCAGTCCAGGACACGGTTGGCTTTCTGGGCTGCACCCGCACATTGACAGGTCACGTTTAGCTTCTCATCCACCAACAGTCCCAAGTCCTTGGGGTTGCTCCCAATGCACTCTCTGCCCAGCTTGTATTTCCACTTGCAATTGCCCCAACTCACATTCAGGACCTTGTACTTGACCTTGTTGAATTTCATAAACAGGGCAGCATGTGTGCTTCTGCTCAGTGATGCCAGCAGTTGGTCAGTAAGTACAGAGTAGACTTATCAGCTGTGGCACAGAATGTTGGCTTTGTGCTGTATAAATGGGGAGAGCAGATCATGTTTGCTGCTAGGCAGGATCCAGTCGCAAAACTTGTATGGTGTGTGAAGCGTGATGGATCTGCTGAGGGCTATCATGGCTTACCATGGCTGGCTTCTCAGTGATTCTTCATTAGCAGCTGCCATGGCTGAGAAACCCCAGGCTCTTGCTTTAGACATCACTTTCAGATAACTGTTTCCTAATTCTGGGCAGTAACAACAAGTGTCCCAAGGACATGTGCGGTGTCTGCTCCTCATGCTTGTTTGAGCAGGCTCTCCTCCTGCTGCAGATGAAACCAAAGGACAAAACGCCCATTGAAGCTAATGGGAACATGGGCAAGCCCACTTCCCATATGGTGCCTGTCAACCACGTGCTTAAGAAACATCTGATATATTTTTATTCTGACCATGTGTTTGGTATAAAGATTGAGATTTGTAAGTCCAGAGACTGTAGACTTTAAGAATTTCCCAAGTTTTGTATAAATATCCAGCTTTGTTCTTTTGTGAGCGAATCACATGGCAGCGTGAGAACTCATATGATTTTGGGTGCAACTTAGAGAAGCCATCTGCTTTAAGGTCCACTTATAGTGCTCCATGGCAAACCCTGTGATTCCTGTCACTGCAGTATTTCTTTACATAAACCTGAAGTAGAAGTAACTTTGATTTTTCTGATGAACACTTTGGAAATATTAAGGCTGAATCTTATAAGTTTTTTACATTTCTGTGGCTTTGATATAGATTTAGAGTATCTGCCACCACAGCAACTTAGCAATTGTGAAACTGCAATGCTATGGATCTTCATCATTATAAAATATATTTATATTTGAAACATAAACAGAAAAATTCTTATGCAAAATTTTAGCTGAGACCATCACCTTTAGAGTTGCAATATTTCCTGTAATAAAGCTGCTACATCATAAAATCATTAGAATGATATTAGATCCTGATGTCCCTTTTCCACTGAATAATATCTTGTTAGGTGGTTCATTTCAATTGCAATAGGTGCCTGAACTTCAGGTAGATAAAGAAAATGTTAATATGACATTACAGTGGAAGTATTTATCTGTTATGAAACAAGCTTACTGTTTTATGTCACCTTGACTTTGAGAAAATATATCACATTATAACTGAAATTGTTCAGAGTACAATGGAGCATAAAAGAAAAATGATTCTGAACAAGGTACAGGCACAAGTTGACTTTCATGCTTCCTAAGGACAAGGACCCAAGCAAAGTGTGGAACATCATCTTTATTGGTTTGTGTTTGCTGTCTGCAATTATCTGGAAGTTTTGGAAGGCTCATGGACTGCACTTGAGTGGACTAGATGTAGACAGCCTATGGGCTTAGGAAAGATGCCATAAAACAAAGATATCTTCCCAAAACTTATTTATGTTATAGTAAGTTGCTGACAGTGTAATAAAAGCAGAGATCATCTTGTGTTTTCTTATTTTAAGAGTAACATTCAGGAAAATTTTTCTTGTTTTGCTGTTTCATAATTGCTGTACTTTGTGTATCAATCCTATTTTGCACATAAATATGTGAGCAAAAAAGGGCTGATAGAGAAAAGGAACAGAACTGCACAGCAGTTATTTATAGGAAGCCAGGGTGAATTTCATATAATTTATTCTATTCAGGGTAAAAATCAAAATCTAACTCAAATAGATAAGAACCTATCTTGAGTGGACAAAAATCTTTATTTACTTCCACTGCACCCACAGTGATTTCCTACTCTGTTGCCTAAAGCTCATTCTTCACAGTTAATAATAAACATCATTGACTAAATGATGACTGCAATTCCTCTGCTAGAATCACAAACGATCACTTATATTCCAGCCAGTGCTATGCTTCATTCAGCGCATTCATTCAGCGTGCACTCTGAATTACCAAACCTTCTGCTTGATCAGTGGCTTCAGTCACCATCAGACTCGCTTAAGGTAAAGCCATAAACATTTTCCAAATAGATGTGGAACATCTAATAAACCTGAGGGTTATCCTTGTGCTTCAGTTAGTCGCTGCTTATATACCATAAGGAAAAAAACAGAAGGACTTTGACCTCTAGAATAGAATTTCATGGATGATGTCATCCAGAACATCTGAAAAATGTGTCACCTCAAGCCACTAATTGATTTAACCTTTAGTGCGTTTCATTCTTAACAGGGAAAACAATTCCCTCTAACTGTATCCTAAGAGTATAGGAGAGATACTGATATCACTTACAGTGTATTCTGGCAGACAAGGTTTCATTTTCATCTTTGCTGTTTGAAGATATTAAGTGTAATGACACTGTATAAAAAATGGTGATCTCTTCTGTGTTAATTTCCAAAATTCTAGTTTGATAATGCAAAAGGTGAATGGTGGTGAACTTCTGAAACTTCTGTTAGTGGAAAATGTTGGCTTGATTTCTTGGGGAATAGGTGGCTGAGTTAAGTCCTGGAGTGTTAGTCAAAATGGTTGTTAGTAATCTGAGAAAGTCTAAAGGTTGTTTGAAAGACTTATGTGTTAATTTTTTTTTCCAAAATGAATTGGAGCAAGCTCTTAATGTGCTGTATGTTAGTCCTTCAAATAGTATAAAATGCCTGAAAATCCTGAAATACTGTTGGAAGCATTTCTTGGGGCTATGGTTACAAAGCATCTATTTTAAAAGTTAATGCTAATCAAGGCTTAGTTATGAGTGAGCGAAAAATGTGCCTGAATAACAACTCGGTATATCTCCTTAATCTAGACAATTTGTGTCCTGCTTCCATTCCACTGAAAATATATCTCCTTGATTATTTTCTACTTTCTGGTAATCTAAGAAATAGTTTACCATAGAGACAATAAACTTTCCATTATAAATGAGATAGAAAATGTTTCAGTTCCAAATTTATTTATCTTCCTGGAAGTGCCAGGTGCACACCAGTGATGTAACATAATATAAGGGCATGCTATGCAGCAGAATGGGCGTCGCTTGAAGAAGCCATGCACTGGCTGTGTAACCCCTTGAGCACAGCCCTGTGAGACTGTGCCTACCTGCTTGGATTAAGCCTATGCACCAGAAAACCTGTACACTGTATTTCTGTCTCAAGTAACTAATTAATGAAGGCTAAAGTAATTAATGATGAATGTAACAGAAGCACAGCACAGGTACTGAGGTTAACAAGTTTATTTTATTTCTCACCATCTGTACATCTGTGATATTTATTGGATAAGCTGCCAGATCAAGAATTGGGTAAGTATCATCCAAATTCTACAAGTCCTGAAATGTTCCAATTACATTTTTGGCAATGGGAAAGATGTGTAGTAAGTTATCAGTGTGTTTACTGAAGCAACAGTGTTGCAGGTAGCGCTGGAAGATCCATTCCCTGGGAATAATTGTATCTTTATGACTCCCCATTATTAAGTAGGGACAGTCTAAAGAACAGCAAAATAGCTATGTTGTTTTAGTTCAGTCTAGGTGCTAATGTTATTCTTCTCAAAGTGAATGTGAAAAACCCCATTGGTAGATGAACTTTAGCATGACTTCAGTTTTTCCTCAAGTGTTGGTGGAAGGAACTTAGGATATCTCAGTAAAAAATTAGCAACTCAGTAAACTAGGTTCAGAACCTTTAGGAAATGGAATCATTCTTATATCCACTTCTAAAAAAAAAAATAAAATCAAACCTTTCCTGTTATTTAAAATGAATTTCCCAAGAGCATCTGGACTTTCCAAATGTTTAGCATGTGGATGACTCACCAGCTTTATGCTAAGATATCATGCTGTTATTTCAAAACAGAAATACCAGCTTCGATATTTTTATATGTTGTACAGAGATCTATAGTCTTTCTCATTATTATATATATTATTCCATCTTTTAAAAATCTAGAAAGAACCTTGGATTAAGCATTATGTTGATTTTGAATTTAGGAATGTCTCCTATAAAAAAGATTTTTCTCTGACAAACAATTTGGCAGAGGAATTGTATTTTTAAAACCTTTATTTATCTTGCTTGGACAGATTCTCATATTAACTGAATCGTACTTGTTACAAAGATTGAAATAGCAAGAAAAAATTTTTCCAGCTAGATTAGGACTTAGAGTGGACCAAATGATGTCATGAGCAGGGCCAATTAAGATAATCTTTCCAGAACTTCTCTGTTCATTGGATCTTGCTAGAAGGCAACTCTTCCATCACTGGTCAACAAAACTTAACTGCTCAGAAACTTTTAGTGAGGTTGGGAGGGAAGGAAAAATTTAAAATACCTTTATATATATATTATTTTTTTTCCTTTGTTTTAGAGAACTTTCACCAATATGAGTGGTTTGTAGAAGAGCTGGGACTTTATATGTAAAGTCTCTATAAAATGCTCTCCTTAAAGAGTTTATATCTGCAAGGCTTCATTTTGGCTTCTGTGACTGAATGTAATTTTCATGCATAAGGAATTATATATGCACAAGGAATATATATTAAAACTCTTAGTGTGATCATGGAAGTTATGACATGGAATAAAATAAGCTAGGAATCTTCTTGAATGTCTAATACTAGGAAGGAGAAAGTAATATAAGCCAAGTAAGGGAAAGTACATTGCTGAGACACACTTAGTTCTTGTGATAAGCATACAAAAATTAAACCTGTTATTTTTGTTACAGTGAAACATGGAGTTTCACATAAAGAAAACTAAAAAACTTAGCCCCAGAGGTTTCTAGATCTTCAACTAGGAGTGATCTTTTGGTTGGTGTAATAGAAAGAACAAGACTGAAGTATCTTCTGCGACAGCATCTGGGAATCTTTAGGTGAATTAATGTTAGACTGACTAGATAATCTCAGGATGAAGAAGAAAATGGATAACTGTGTCCACGATTTAGTGCTCAGGTTATGTTATGAAATGTGTGCATGTATATACAAAATTCCGAGATAATGATTTTCAACGTATGGAGACCTACATCACAAATGCAGGAATTCAGGTCTCTGTGTACATAAAATATGAAGCTCTCGACTTGCTATGCATTATTTTTCATGATAAATTGTGGTCTTTCTTTAGCCACACAGGCTCATTAATTTTACAGTTCCTTGGGTTCTCTCCAAATAGAAGGAGGGCCACTTTTTACTGTAGCTGTATTTGTATCTAGTATAGATATCAAATTATTTCTGATTGCTTTATTAAAAGCCATGATTACAGCAGCAAGATCCAAGAATATAGAGCCTGTCAAACTATTGTTAATTATATTTTTTGTCCCATTCCCAGAAGACCTTGCTTTTATGCAACCAAATACAAGTATATAGAGGCTTGAATAAAAGAAGTATATGTAGAAGAGACCAAATTCCTCTCAAAAGGCTACACCATTCACTGCCATTTTCCTATCAAAGTAAACTAGAAATACTTAGCTACACTTTGTTGTGATGGATGGGCTGGACATGCAGATATAATAACTGTAACTTCATAATCCCTCTGTATGTGGTCACTGCGATTTTTCTATGTCTCTGTAAATGTTGTAGTTTAAGCCCTGTTGGCAACTAACACCCGAACAGTCACTCACTCAGTGCCCTACCCAGTGACATGGGGGAGAGAATTAGGAGGGCAAAAGTGAGAAAAGTTGTGGGCTGAGATAAAGACAGTTTCATGTGACATAATGGGAGCAAAATAATAATAATATTGATAATAATAATAATAATAATAATAATAATAATAATAATAATAATAATAATAATAATAATAAT